>OX381712.1:67224149-67824149 GCA_947462335.1 Harmothoe impar | reverse complement strand
ATTGCGGCTGATTAGCCTACTGACCCGTTCCGAACTCTATAGGGAGTTCGCACACATAGATACTGCCTGTCTAGGTTATTGAATAAACCTATTGATTCGCAACCTGTAACACTTGATCCGAACTGTGTTGACTTTGTTCTTTAATTGATACTCTACCAATATCATAGAGACACAAAGTATCGTTTATTACAGGTCTATAGTATGGAGCGGGGAGGGGGCTCACTTGTTTCAAGGTAGGCCCTAAATACCTATTTTAATTCAGGTAACATTTCTTCCACCCCCCCCCCTACCCCCAAAGAGGTCATTTTTGTTCTGCCACACTCCCAGGTCCACCAACACTCTGTTATCAAATATGATTTTCATAGTTTACATATATTCTGCAAATTAAAGTGGCATAGTCTGATGATTGGAGCTCAAAAATAAATTTTGCTAAAAATGAACCAGAATGTTCAATGTGACCGTAGGAGAAATGCACTGTAAAGGGCTATACCTGTGTTCATGCATGGGATCCTCTTAATTGCCTCTTATTGCCCATCAATGATACTTTAGTGTGCCCCATCCCCCAAATATGATATTATAATGACATTTTGAACTCATTCAAGTAGAATTTAAAATATGGAAAAAATCCGACCATGCCACTTTACCATGTATAGGCTACAGTAAACCTTTACAAACAAGTTGATACCTAGTGGAAAAAGGTCTATGTCTCGAACACATCTACATGTACAAAAAATGTAGCCTTACCTCTGTGGAAAATTAGGAAGAAAAGCAGAGAGATTCCAAGATATCTCCCAATTCTGTGGTTCTGTCTTTGCCTGTAAAAATGAGCAAATTAGAATAAACGAAAAACTGTGCTTCAGGTAGCATGGTCCTAGGATTAGCAGATAAGGCAGTATTTATTTGTTACTTAGGCCTACAGGGGGTGGTGAAATTTCGCGTAGGCCTATACCCAGCTAACAGAAAAACGTTATTTTACGTCAAAATAACGTTCTAAAACTGTATATACCGTTATGCCATAGTGAGGAGCCTTAGAGAAACGTTATATAACGTTAAACAACGTTACAAAATGTTATATAACGGTTTTTGTTTACTGGGTAGGCACGTAAAAATGTATGCCCCCCCCCCCTCTAGAGCGTGCTTTAGGCCCTATAGTTTGGGCCCCTCTCACAAAAGGCGCTGGAAAATTCCCTCCCCACTTTGAACTAGAGCAATGCGCTGGCCCTTTTGTTTAAATGGGGCATACTTTTTTGCCCCCCCCCCCCCCGTTCAAGAGGGTTCAGGACTTTTTACAACCCCACCCTCAAAGCAACCACCCCCCCCCCCGCCCCCCGCCTGTAACTAATAAATGAACACTCCCTTAGAATAGGTGGTTTAATCCTTACCAGAAATGAGTCCCAAATCACCATGTATATCATGAACACTCAAGTATATTGCTTCAGTAAACCTAGGAGTATCAGCAAATAGCAGGGCACTGTCATTTGTCAAAGTATGTAAATCTAAGTTTTCTGCACTAATCTAAATCAGAGAATATAAATGGATTTAGTCTTTACCTTAGAGTTGATTGACCCATGGCTCATGGTTTTGATGCTTCTCAGCTGCTGTGATAACCAATTGCCTTCCCAGAGTCTCAGGAGCAACTGTTGTGTTGTCATGGGCTGGTTCTATAACTGTGTATTCAGCAGAAATCCCATTATGTATGTTCACACTGCCTCTCTGAGGATTGCTCATCCATGGCCTACCAAGACTCGCTTATAATTAAAGGCCTGTTAATGTTAATGCCTTTTTGAAATATTCAGTTGCTTTTCAGAGGAAACAATGAATATTAGTTGTCGTTAATGTGCGTAGTAGTGGTACTGGGGGTGTGTGCGTTTAGAATAGTGTACTGTTTAGCTATACCTTGTCTGGCATATCCTGACTGTGAGGGCATTAGGACCTTTATTGTGACTGCAGATGGGTCAAAAGCGACCTCGCGACCTGGGCCATTTTGGGGGCACCTTTCGACCTAAGGGAGTGGTCATTTTTTAACAACAGGGGGGGTCGGTGGATTTCCGCGCGAGCGGGTCAAAATTAGTTTGGTCCCCCCCCGCGAGAGGGGTCGAAATTCTTTTGGTCCCCTCCTCCAGCAGGTTGAAATTGAACGCGGCCGAACCCTTTGAGCTATAGTAATGCACGGGCTTTTCTGCTAAAAAGGGGTGTAATTTTTTTGGTCCCCCTCTCAAGAGGGGTCCAAATTTTTTTGGTCCCCCCCTTCAAGGGGTCCAAATATTTTTGGTCCCCCCCCCCAAATCCACCAACCCCCCCCTGTTGTTAAAAAATGACCACTCCCTAAGGCAATAATAAAAGCGACCTAGCGATTTTTGGGTAAAAGGGACAATAGGATAAAGGGTCCAAAAAAGCGACTTTGTGACCTGGTCCCCTTTATTTCGACGACTTTCCGACCTCAGGGGGGGACCCCTCTGCACCGCCTTTATTAGTGGTTATGTTAGCACCTACAGGAGGAGGCCAGCCTCATCCCTTTGGTGGTACCATTATATGCCATAAAACTATTGGACAAGAGGGATGGTTCCATTAACACTGGAGGAAGGGGTTTATTATGTAAGTTTGGTTTATTTGAGGTGTCAATTTGGCCATTGACCACAGCTATAAGACTCCCACATGGAATTCATTAGCCAGGCCCTTTGTCAGCCTCGCCAGGTTCCCCCAGACTAGGTCTATGTATGTCATTGTGAGTGAGTGCAGACACTTCCTCTGTGAAGGTTCCTCATCCATGGCCATTGTTTTATTTACTGCAGCCCATGTGGTGCCTAGTTAAGGCTGTGTGCAAAATGGAAAAACATGAAATATTCAAACGACTTGTTCTACCAAGGACTTCTTACAATTGTAGGGGCACGAATAATACGTGTACATATAAGGTCCGTGGAGTCAGAGCGGCAAGTGCCTCCAACGGACACTAGGTGGCAACACCTAAGCCATGTCCTTTCGGTTATCCGGTAGCGGAGCCAAGCAGGGCACTCCAGACGGCGCTACGGAGGAGTGCCACGTCAACACTGCTTGGTCCGCGCTCAGGGTATATAAGAGGCCGAGGTTGGCTACCTCAGGGAGTTCGTCCCAGGACGAGCTCTGACCCACACCTTTCGTACCTTCGCTTTGACAGGGGCACCTACACCCCTCCCACATTATGGCTCCTGCACCAGCCATGCTGGCACAGGGCTTGACTGTCCGGTATTGCTAATGCTTCGAACTATCGATAGAATCCTGTGTGTCTTCGAATGGTTGAAAGACCAAGTGAACCGAGTATAAACCTTCGTGTACTTTTGAGGCTGTGATCGAATAAAAACCTGTTGCATTCAAACCGAATTTGGAACCTGTGTTCGAGTTATACGCATATGAAACCCCTACATTGGTGCCGTGACCAGTTCGGGTGAAACACAGAATAGCACAGTCGGTTAGAGTGAACATGGCTGAACAGGCAAAGGGTGGAGCGTCCCTTCATCCTATTTCGAGTCCGGATCCGGAGGTGGTGGCAGCCCTTGAGAAACACTATGGGCCAAACCGTTCGAGTTCTACACCAGAACCAAGGAGAGGCAATCCTGATACTATTCGAAAAGATCTAGGGTCAAACCTAGAGGATTCTTTGTTTGAAACTGGCGGTTCGAAGAGGCACATTGCTCCTATGCCAACACAGGGCATGAGCATGCTGCATGCTGAACGACACCAGCGGCAGGAGGTGACACGTCGTCATTTCGAAGAAGAGAAGAATCGATTCGAAGGAGCAAGAATTGCAGAGATGGACAGGATGAATGAAGAGTTTGAAGCTTTGAGTCATCGGTTGGTACAGCTCCGAAACAAGAATGAAGATTTAGACGGGGAAACAAGAGAGAAACAGAATCGCTTGGACACAGCGAAAGCGGAACTGGAACATATGGAAGACCAGTTCTCTCACCAGCAGAATGTCTTGCGGCGACGTACTGAAGCTCTTGAACAACGTCAAGATAAGACCATACATGATTCGGACGAGCTCCATGATACGATCCGAGAAGCAACCAAGGCGATGATGGAAGAAAAGGATCGTCTGATTCGGGAAGTGGAAGATTTACAGAAGAGACGAGATGAGGAGTCAACTCGAAGTAGCCATTCGGGGTTCGGTCATGTCAGTGGTGGCATATACAACTCATCATCTGGTGGGGGTGGTGCCTCTGCCTCAACCGGAGGAAGACCAAAACGGGTGACCATTGATACAGGTGATTCGGATGGAAGATCTTCACGGCGTGACCAACGCCCAACGTCATATGATGACGACTATTCGAACCCTCCCAGCCGTTCTAGCTCTCGAGAGAGACCAAGC
Organism: Harmothoe impar; assembly: GCA_947462335.1. Lineage (NCBI taxonomy): Eukaryota > Metazoa > Annelida > Polychaeta > Phyllodocida > Polynoidae > Harmothoe > Harmothoe impar. The sequence goes on along the minus strand of OX381712.1, from coordinate 67,819,804 downwards.
CGTCCGGGTTCGAATGATAGATCTTCGAGATCTGATCCGAACGAGCGTTCGAGTGGGCCCTCAAGGAGGTCAGGAAGATCTCCTACAAATGCAGGTAGACAAGTATCTCGCCGCGAGTCAATGTCCCCTGGGATGAAATTGATTTATGATACGAACCCCTGCATTGCTGAAATGGGAGTGGACTGTGTTAGCAGACAAGCTGATAATGCTGATATCGTTGACTGGAGCATCGAGCAGTCTTTTTTGTTGCACAGAGACAACCACAATGCTGCTAGACGCACTGCAAGCACTCCGACTCCGTTCACAGGCAGACAGCCATGGCAGGACTGGTTCGCAGACTTCATGGACGATATGAGGTATAATCGGTGGTCAGAGGAGGAATCGTTGGACGAGCTTTTACGGGCATTGAGAAATGGCCCCGGCAAGCTAGCTGTTTCGAGATGGAGAACTATGCATGGTGCCGGATCGTTTACCCAATTGGTGGAATGCGCCAGTTATCTGATAGGTAATGTGGGTAATGAGGATCCGCTTCGATTGTTTCGGAAACGGACTCAAAAACCCAACGAGTCGCACCGTGTGTTCGGTCTAGAATTGCAATCTCTCTTGCAAAGGGCTAGACCAAGATGGCAGTTAGATGACCCACAGTTCCTAGATGATTTGTTCTCGCAATTCATTGAGGGATTAAGGGATTCTGATGAACGGACCGCAGCATGTGATAGTTGGAAGGCTGGAACTTCTCTCACTGATTTGTTCATGGCCATAGAAGACTATGACAGGAAACGGCATCTGCTATCTTCGAGAGTACTTTCGAGAACTTCCAGTATGGTACAAGACCCACCAGCCTCTGATTCAGAGGAAGGTGATTCTGGAAGGGAGGAGGAGATTGGCGCGGTTGCTCAAAAGAACAGCGGCAAATCTTATTCCAATTCGAATTCGAAGCGCTATCCGAAGGCTGACAGGAAAACACCACCTGTGACCCCAGGAACTACAAGCGCACCTTCGACTACATCCTCAACTCCCAGTTCGATGGAAGAACTTCTGTTAAGGTTGACTGACTTGATGTCTGGAAACCAGCAACCAACAGGGAGGAATTCGAAGCCGAGAGTGGACAAGACCACTAGGAAGTGTTACAGGTGTCAGGCCCTGGGACACTTTGCTGCAGAATGCCCAGCTGAGAAGCCGGTACCAAAGCCTGAGGAGAAGAAAACGGAAAACTAGAGGGGGTTGCTCGGGATGGCAAAGTAGTGACCCCTAAGGTGAAGGAAAGCCAGCTTATCGCCAGCGGTGCAAGCGAGGAAGTCCGAGGTGCAGTAGAGATTGGAAGCTTAGAGGAGGGGCCTGATCAGTCCCTTCTAAGTATGTCCAATGAACCCAGAAAAGTAGACGTCCGAGGAGGAAGTACTGGGGAAGCGACGAATTGGATACAGGAGCTGGAAGTAGTCAGCAGTGCCCGATTGTCCCCGGATCATCCCTGTCTGAAGCACTTGAAACGACGGGGAGTAGATCTTGGTGTCACTAAGGATTTCGAACGGTTCACCGTTAACCCATCACCACTGGATGGGAAGAGGTGGTATTTGACTGTAGCAGTGAAGGGAAGGACTGCGGAATTTCTAGTGGATACTGGAGCTAGTCACTCCATGATCTCCAAGAGATTCCATGACCTTGTAGCCGATGAGCCAGATAACTTCACAACGAGGGTAAAAGCTCATTCGGCCGACGGTAGCTGCATGCAGACGTTTGGTAAAGCATTTTTCTAAATCAATATAGGTGGACAGGATTATCTCCTGTCCCCTACTATTGCTGATCTGAGTGATGATGGCATCATCGGATTAGATTTCACTGCGTTGTACGGAGCAATGTTGGAACCTTGTAAGGGGATGTTAAAGATAGAACATCCGTACAAGGTGGCCGTGCAATGCGTGTTGAGAAAGGTATCTTCTGTAGCCTCGGTGGTACAGACGGTTAAGATACCCCCAGGACAGACATGTGATGTGCTGTTTTCGAGTGACAGTATCTTCCGAGACCAGATGGCGGTGGTTGAACCCGATGTGGTGAGACTTGCATCAATTGGACTCGAGAGTGCAGATACTTTCGTAGGCAGTGGCAGTAGGAATTTAATTCCTATTTCGAATCCTGGTGGTGAAGTCCGTTATCTGATGAAAGGTACTCCCGTGGGGCAGGTGATCGTTGCACAGGCAAGCACCAGTATACTCTCAGAAGATACCAAACCGAACCTTGAAGGGATGTTCGATTTGCGTCCGGAACTTCAGAAGTTGGTGGACGATTCGAGCTTGGTGACGGGGGACCAGAAAGATCAGTTGAGACAGGTATTGGTGAAATATGATGCAGCCTTCGGGGAGCCCACTGGTTTGGGGCGAACTGATAAGGTGCTACATTCCATCACTACAGAGGACGCTGTACCTTTCAGAATCCCTTATAGACGCCTACCTTTGAAGAAGAAGTTGATGGCCGAGAAGGAAATCGCTGATCAGCTGAGATTAGGGGTGATTGTTCCCAGCACTAGCCCCTGGTCCAGTCCTGTTCAGATGGTGACTAAGAAAGACGGCACAATTCGCTTCTGCATCGATTATCGAAAATTAAATGGTTGTACTAAGAAAAACTCCTATCCTCTCCCCCGTATAGACGAGACTATTGATTCCCTGGGCGGAAACCAATGGTTCTGTACGCTGGATTTGCAATCCGGATACTGGCAAGTTGGAATGAAGGAAGAGGATCAGGAAAAGACAGCTTTTTCGAGCCATGTCGGTCTTTTCCAGTACAATGTGATGCCATTCGGATTGTGTAACGCCCCTGCAACATTCAAAGCCATGATGGAATCTCTGTTGAGTGATCTGTTGTGGAAGGAGTGCTTGGTGTACCTGGACGACGTAATTGTCTTTGGGAAGACCTTCGAATCGTGCCTGGCTACGCTAGTCAAAATTTTCGAGAGATTGATAACCCATGGTTTGAAATTGAAACCAAAGAAGTGTCACCTGTTTAGGACTTCCATTAACTATCTCGGTCGGATAATATCCACTGAGGGAGTTAAAGCGGATCCTGAGAAACTAGATGTTGTGTCGGAATGGGAAAAGCCAGAGGGACCTAAAGACATACGGTCCTTTCTGGGCTTCTGTAGTTACTACAGGGACTTCCTACCGGGGTATGCCAGAATAGCTCAGCCTATGCAGGCTCTAGCTCACTGGACTCCGGGTAGAAGGAAGGAGCCTTTCCCATGGGGTCCGGAACAAGATCTAGCATTCGAAGCCGTGAAGAACCTATTTCGAACCACGCCAGTTTTGAAATATCCAACAGCTGATGGACATTTCATACTGGACACAGACGCCAGTAACGACAGCATAGGTGCTGCTCTGTCCCAGATGCAAGAGGGGATGGAAGTGCCACTGGCTTTCGCTAGTAATACCCTCAATAAGGCTCAGAGGAATTACTGTACCACTAAGCGCGAATTGTTGGCGGTAGTGGTGTATACGAAGAAGTTTAAGCACTTCCTTTGGGGAGGTGACTTTACTTTACGGACAGATCACTCCTCCTTAAGGTGGCTGTTGAACTTTAAGGAAGCAGAAGGAATGATCGGTCGATGGCTGACCCATTTGTCCGAGTTCGGGTTGGAAAATAGCCAAATCCAACATAGAGCAGGGAACAAGCATATCAATGCTGACGCCCTTTCGAGAAGACCCATACGGAAATGTTCTAGAATGGATTGTGATGATTGTGGAGCCCATAACGCTGTAATAGCTGGAGTTCGAATGCCGTATGATGTAGGACATTCTAAAGCAATGGAATGGTCCACCGAAACCATCAGGCAATTCCAGAAGGGTGATGCTATCATATCAAGACTAATAGAACAGGTCTCCAGTGGTGCCCAACCACAAAGACCAGCCATTTCGATTGAGAACCGGGAAATGAGACAACTACTTGCTCAATGGTCTGAGCTAACTGTTGTTGACGGTATCTTATGTAGGTGGAAGATAACACCGTACAAGACCAAAATTCGGCAAATCGTGATACCCACAGCTATGCGAAGGGATATCATGTATTTCGTACATGGACACCAGACCAGTGGACATTTTGGAAAGAAGCGCTCCCTTGCGCGACTCTCCAGAAGGTATTACTGGCCTGGCATGAGTAAAGACCTGCTTAGGTGGTTCTCTACTTGTCCAGATTGTTGTCTGAGCAAACCAGGTGAAGGCCTGGGTAAGTTGCCACTAACTCAAGAGCTTTGGGGAGTTAGATTTGCACGCATAGCGGTTGATATCATTAGTGGCCTAAAAACCACTCCTGATGGAAACACGTGCATGATGGTGATCTCCGACTACTATTCGAAGTACACTAGAGTGTTTCCTCTGAAAGATCATAAGGCTCATACATGTGCTCGTGCATTTGTAAAGGGTTGGGTGCTTCATCTAGGCGTACCCTTGATGTTGCATAGTGATCAAGGCAGAGAATTCGAATCCGAGTTATGGGCAGCAATGTGCCATAACCTTGCTATATGCAAAACCAGAACGAATCCGTACAGGCCTCAGTCTGATGGTCAGGTAGAAAGGTTTAACAGAACCTTGATACAAGTCCTGAAGCCTCTGGTCAACAGTCAGATGGATGATTGGGACGAACAATGCGAGTTTGTGGTACATGCTTATAATAGTACGGTGCATGCTTCCACCGGTTGTTCCCCCAATCTGTTAGTATTCGGAGAGGACTTGATTATGCCTGCTGACTTGGTGTTTGGCGTAGCTGGGATAAACGCTGAAACACCCTGTCAGGTGATGTTCGTGGAGGCATTGAGGGATCAATTCAAGTCCGCATACGAGATGGTTCGATGTGAGCTAAGCAAATCTGCTTCATGGCAAAAAGTGGGCTATGACGTAGGTTTGAAACTTAGGTCCTTTCGAGTAGGGGACGAGGTAGTTAGGCTACACGACCCCCTGCAGCAGTTGAAGTTGTCACCCAACTGGGACGGTCCATTTACTGTGGTTCGGATTGTTTCAGAATCCACAGTGCTGATCAAATCCTTGTTGGGACGCCTGTATAAATCCAATGTAGCTCGCCTACGTCGGTGGCAGGGTGACGCTTCAGCGCATTCGAAGTCAGGAGAGCATTCGGAGCCAGATAACACTGAGCGGAGAGCGACCACCCCGGAACGACGTGGTCCTGGTAGACCTAGGAAACTAGTGATACCCTCAGATGAGAAGAAACCTATGCCTCCTGGTATTGGTAAATTAAAGCGGGGCCGGGGTAGGCCTAAAAAAAATTTACCAATTCGAGCTTCTAGCAAGAAGGATAAAAAGTGCGTAAAAAAAGTCTCGGCAAATGAAGGTCTGAAGGGGAGGAGGGCTGTCCAATTGACTACTGGACATCCTGTCGAATCTTCCTGGACGACCAGGTCTAAAGAACCCAAGGTCGGGTTAAGGCGCAGTCCACGGCATAACCGGGGGACTGCTGTGACCTAATTTGTATACACAACAAGAAGTTTCGATTCCATGATGGTAGTACAGACCTAATTGCTGTCGAGCGAGCAGAACTAGGGCGGGTGTTGATCATGAACGTCCCCGAGGGTGGCAGACGGATTTATCCGGCGGGTATTCTTATGTTACCCGTAATGACATTTGCCTACACTCCTGAAGAATTCATGATTAGCGGTACCCCTGGTTCTGTGGAACTGACTCAATAAGGATTACACTCCGGTGAGCTACCCGTTCGATTAGTGGCGGGAAACGCGAGCGTCTCCCGCCGTGTTATCCGTCAGAAAAGGGCTATCCGGTGAAGCGTGAACGCTGATTGGTTGACCTTCGCTCCCGCGGCGGGCGTGGCATCACGAGACAAGAAGGGCGGTCGCCATATTGGATCAGTGCCAAGAAGACGCGCGGACGCTGCAGTGCAAAGGAGGAGGAAGAAGGGTCTTGTAGTCGACCAAAAGTCTCCCAAAACCACATCATAATACGCGCCAACCTGGTTAGTTCCCGCTCATAGTGTCATTAGGACACGCGGAGCTTCGTACTCCGCAAATCTTCGATTTTTTAAACTTCGTTTTCGGTGAGAACATTCGACTTCGATGGAGGAGCAGTACACCCCCGGTGAGGGCCTCCAGTCCGACGAGCTAGATCTGTTCGGAATGGACGATGGCCAATTCGACAACGTTCAGGAATCGGATTATGAATCCGCCTCTGAAACCACCGGGAGTACAGTTACCGTCCGTGTGGCGGGGATTGGCTCCTATTCGACGGCTGAGCGGGACAGCATAGCCATGCCACCCCCGGCTACAGTCAACCTGGGGCCGTTGCCGTGGCGCAATGCCCCAAAACGAGTTGCTTCGAAAGACATAGACAATTCGACACCAACCCGGCTCAACGCAGCAGGTGATGAGGAGGAAGATGAGATGCCAGGGTTGGAGGAGGTAAGTCAGAAATTGCCTATCCACGCAGTGTCTGACGAAGAGATGGAAGACGTTGTACGAACATCGCTGGCCCAGCAACAACTTATGGAAGTGCTGTCGTGCGATTCGCCATTCGATTCCTCGCTGAAACTACATCCCACACTGATGTCGATGATGTTGGACAGGCTGGGAGAGGAGGGCTTCTATCGTTACGATCCCACCTGGTTAGACAGTTACGGAGGGGCGATTCGAGGAGCTTTTAAGAATGGAGTCTTCAGTGACATTCTGTTAGAATGTGGTACGAAGTTTCGGAATCTCCAACAAGCTAAATCAATGGAGGAATCAGTGCCCTCAAGTGATGGGAGCACAACCAGTACGAAGGGGAAGAAAAAGAAACTCACCAAAACCAGAGGTAGTCGTAAAACTTCCAAAACTAGTACTCCTCCAGCTGCTCCGGCTATGTCCAAAGTATCCGAACCTGCCTCAGCTCAGTCCGAGTGCTCTTCGAGTACTTCCCATTCGGCTTCAACGTCATTCGAAGAACCAACCACTACCACCGGGATTACTGAGTCTCAATCCGAATCTCTTCCGAAAGCCCCGGGACCTTCACCAGTCCCATTCAAAAAAGAACCAGCTATCGTGGAGATGACTCCGATGGAAATCAATTCGGATACCTCAGGATCAGTTGAGCAGGAAGCTCGTTATGCTCAGGTGGTCAGAGAATCCGATGAACTCAGGGCAGCCAATGAACAGTTACGGATAACTCTGGAAGCTATGCAAGCTACCCCCAGAACTCCAATGACTCGAGCCCAGTCCCGTAAGAACCCCAATCCACAGCAAAAGGGACGGTCCTTGTCTGACGCTTCGGATGTGGAGGAGGTCCCATTCGAACTGACTAAAAGCCAGAAACGGAAGGCAAAGAAGAGTGAGGCACGACAGCCCTGTCTCCCTCACCCTTCGCCTCCCCAAACTACTGCAATTAATATGTCCCCAACTGTAAGGTTGGTGGACGTAGTATCCGGTACTGCCTCTACTCCTTCGACGCCTCCTAGGGCACCCCCCAGGACGCCTTCGACCCCTCCAGCAACTCCGACCAAGACTCCAGTGCAGGTTGCCATGCCTGTATCTCCGTCTACGTCTACGTCCTCCGAGTCGGGACATTCGAACACGCCACCTGTGGTTTCGTCGCCCCCTCCAGCTACAGGGGCAAACGCCTCAGCAGACGTTCCGAGTTCTCGGGTGGAAGAGATGATCTGGCGCAATGCCAGCGGGGGCTTCAAGAAATTTAGGCCCGAGTGCATGGAACACTGCAAACGATCGAGGGAGATGTATTCGTGTCCCAAAGAAACGGACTATGAAGGGTTGTTGGATGACGAAGAATGGATGAGGTCCAATATGACTTCACCCAGTTCCTGGACATGGACGGAAAACTGGTTCAATCGGCTGCTGGATCGAAAACAGTTCCCCGAAACCTACTACAACCATGAGGGACGCCCCAAAATTCGATGGGCGATGGCCCGGTACAAGAAAGGGGTAACGGAGGATTGTCCATTCGATTCCTGTCGCAGCTACCCCAAACACGAGAACCGCCCCATGCCTACTCATCTTCGATTTATGCGGCATCTGGTTGAATGCCACATGCACCACCGTGCGATGTACGTCTGCGCTGATACTGGCAAAGCAAACAAAAGGTGTTCGGGAGAGTGGACCACCCAAAGAGGCAGAATGATCGAACACCTGATACAATGTCATGGCCAAGCCATGATGTTAGCCAGAAAGAACGTGGGAGACCTCCATGCATCGCTGGTGGCAGGCTTAGACAAAGTAAAGTTCGACACCATCACGATTGAGACCTTCCAATTCGGAAAGGTCCAGTTGACCAGGAATTCGAAGCAGTCAGCTGTCTTCCAGCGTACAGATCGACGTGGTCGACTGGACTTGAACAGCACCTTGTACAAGGAGTTGTACGACTGGAGAGCGGCCAACCCCCTTCCGGGGAAACGAAGTGAAACCAGGAGTCCAGCCACTTCCGAACCTGACTGTAAAAAGGTCAAATCGGAGGTTCCGGCTCCGAGAGCTCCAACTGCAGCTCGAGGTCGCGCGACAACGATTGAGCACCGGTCCCCACTGCAGGACTTGCGTCCTGACTATGGTCCGGACTTCTCAGCCCCCAAGGGTCGTTCCCAACTACAAACCCTTCGTCCACTGACCCCTGGTAACCTGGCTAGCAGGGCTGAGTACCCTTCAATGGCCTTTCCTGGTCCGGAAGTACAGACTGAGAAGGATCCGTACAAAAATCTCCCCACGGGTGTCTCTGCAGGGGATGCCCTTCGCCAACCGGACTCCCGGAACGTGGAGATGGGGGATTCGGATCACTTTGTGCTGCCTGGGAAGAAGGACTTGGTGGTGACGACCACCATCCTCACTCCTCGGGCAGTAGATGAGGTGAAACCGAAGGCTGACAGTTCTACAAAGTCGGCGGGGCATAAAACCCCTGCCACTAGTGCGAATTCATCATCCATGAAGACTGAGCCTGTGGTGGACCCGGTTCCAGTGACCACTTTGAACCCAGTTACCACCACACCAACGACAACCACTGGAGGAGGGAAAGCAGCAACTGTTGCTGCCACCATGTTCACCACCACTACCACCGCAGCCACCGTGCCCTATAAGCCGAACGTTCGTGAAGAATCGGCAGTTGATCCTGATAGGTGGTATGACCTGATGATAAGTGGTGAGAACATTCGGCCGAGGGTACAGTTTCCAAAAGACTACTTCGAGCCTGTGAAGGCTCCGGATGCAGTGTTGCATAAGGAGCTATACGAACGATGGTTACAGGAGCACTTAGCTGGCATGCAGCGATATGCCGCCGGTGTGGCAAGGGCATCAGCCGACTACGCCATCACCATGCAGGGCAAGGAGGTCGAAAGGCTGAGGAAGATCTTCGAACGACAACGGATTGACGAACAATCGGAGCCAGATAGGGTGACCGAACTCACCAAGCAGCTGGCACAATCAAAGAAGGAACTCTCAACAGCTCGTGCCTTCCAAAAAGCTGCGGAAGACACTTTGAACGATCAGGCCAATACTATGAAGGCGCTGAACGTTAAGTTCATTCGAGTATTCGGGATAGGACTCACCCAATGGAGTGGGTCCCTCGAAGAGCTCTTGAGCTTGGTGAAGGACTCATAAGATAACTTGGGTGTTCGGTTGTTCAGTTCTGTGTTTGATGACTTGTGCATAAGATGTTTCGATGAGATTGTAATAATTGTGTTGTTATTATAAAAATAAAAAAAACGTCCATGATTAAGGTCATGATTCGAAAAAGAACCATAAGCCAGGTGTAAAATGCATAATTGTCAAGAAATGTCTTCGTTGTTCATACTTTAAGGAGTATCACTTATGCTATATACTATGATTCGAACCAAAACTGTACATAATGTTCGATACCTACCTTAATCTCCAAAAATTTTCTTTTTGGACATAACAACTGGTATTCGGATTTCGAGAGTATATCTATAGAGTCATATACCGGTTGCCTCATGTAGAGGCTAATATTACTACATTCCTTGATTATAAGAGTTAATGTCACACCTATGTTGGTTCCAAGTATTTCATAATTCTAATAGTTCACGTAATTACCTCTCCAGGGACGGTTCGCCCACATAAATATTTTCGAGCCATTACTTCTGTGTCATTCCGTCCTAAAAAGTCACATATCGTGCACTCTTAACCTACCTTAATATGATTAATGTAGTAATCAATATTGTATCTCAACAAAAACCATACAGATCTGTGATCACTGTAGCTAGAAATAGTATAGGACATATATATTCGTATATATTCATATCTTTATTAGAGATGGATACTCACGTATCTATCTTGTCGTTATAGTGTTGGATCTGTAGGATCCCTGTTATGTACATAGAAATGTAAGTGTTGTTTGGTGTAGCAGGTCAGTCTAAATCTAAAATTGTACTTTCTACATGTATGTATAAAACGTATATCGTACCTTTAAATGTACCCCGGTATTGTCATCATGTACACTGATATTATTCTCCTATATTCGAGTATATTATATTATATCAGATGTATTTCGACCCTTGTTATAATCTGGTGGGGGTGATGTAGGGGCACGAATAATACGTGTACATATAAGGTCCGTGGAGTCAGAGCGGCAAGTGCCTCCAACGGACACTAGGTGGCAACACCTAAACCATGTCCTTTCGGTTATCCGGTAGCGGAGCCAAGCAGGGCACTCCAGGCGGCGCTACGGAGGAGTGCCACGTCGACACTGCTTGGTCCGCGCTCAGGGTATATAAGAGGCCGAGGTTGGCTACCTCAGGGAGTTCGTCCCAGGACGAGCTCTGACCCACACCTTTCGTACCTTCGCTTTGACAGGGGCACCTACACCCCTCCCACATTATGGCTCCTGCACCAGCCATGCTGGCACAGGGCTTGACTGTCCGGTATTGCTAATGCTTCGAACTATCGATAGAATCCTGTGTGTCTTCGAATGGTTGAAAGACCAAGTGAACCGAGTATAAACCTTTGTGTACTTTTGAGGCTGTGATCGAATAAAAACCTGTTGCATTCAAACCGAATTTGGAACCTGTGTTCGAGTTATACGCATATGAAACCCCTACACAATTAACGGCCTGTTATAGTTAACTCCCTTTTGAAATATTCAGTAATGTTTCGGAGAAGACAATCCATATTGGTTGTCAGTTAGAGTGATGGTGGAGGTGCATGGTGGGAGGGGGGATGTGTGTTTAGAATAGATTACCATAATTGTCTTTTTAAGGGTAGGGATCTCAAAAGAGCGCATGTCTCGATTAAACATGGGTCTGGGACCCCCCCCCCCAATGAAACCCAATTACAGCATCTTAGGCCAAAAAAAAAAGTTTGTTTCAGGTCACCCGACCGACCCTATGTAAACAGGGCCGACCCTACGTTTTTTTATGCAATTTTGAAGAAATTTTTATATTTTTACACTTTTTGGTGGTAAATTTTAGGTTTTCAAAAGTTTTGAAAAAAATCTTCCCATGTTCATACTTTTTTGGGTCAATTTTAGGGTTATGTAAAATCTAAAAAAAAAGTTTAAAAAAAATTTTAAAAAATCAGACCTACCGACCCTAGAGTTTCATCCCATATTACCTGAAACAAAACTTTTTTTTAATTTGGCCTTACGTATAATACCCCAGCAATTGCAGCAGTTAAAATGGCTGCACCCCACTCACACAGCGGTGGGGTTGTAATCAGTCGGGGAATGTACCTTCACTTTTACTTATGGATATTCTTGGGATGAGAACTCTGAGACTTTTCCTTGCAACAATCTTTCGGCCACCAAACATAAACTATTTGTGATTCATGATGCACGAATGCAGCCCTGTTGCTCAAGTAACTTGTTGGTCCTGTATTCAAGGTGGAAAATATCTTGATACGCTCCCAAAGAGTTGTCATGATGGATGAAAGCACTCCTGACAAGTTCTCGTCAGGGCTGCATTTATTCGTCATTTATTCATCACGACACAATACTTAGTATATCAACCCTTTAAGGACAACATTCATGCATCATGCCCTTGGTCATCATGATGCATGGATGCAGCCCTAGCCAGTAAATCGGCAGTGCTTTATTCATGCATCATGCTGACCCTATGGGGTCGAGACACTCCCGAAGGATCAGCATGATGCACCAATGCAGCCCCAGCGAGTTACTCACGGGGGCTGCATTGGTGCATCATGACGATAAATGTCATCTTTTAGCAACATGCCATCCTTAAAGGGTTAAAGCACAACGGGTTAAGATTACAACTACCTAAAGATTGATTATCATTTGGAGTCTCAGACTGCACTACTAGAGTCTGGGCTATTGACTACAAATCCTTGACCAGTACTTGCTCTAATCGACACATCAATTATTCATACTTCAAGTTACTGATTTGACATATAGCTATGGCCGTCTGGTATATGTCATATCCATCATCCTATCTACCTATGGGACACTTAGCTAGACACATTGCAATGAGACTATAGACACATACTAATGTTGGGAATCAACAGTTACAACTATAGTCTTGTATGTGTAGGGGCACCAATGGATTAATGAGCTTAGACCCCCAGGTATGACTTACATGCATGTACAAAGTTACTAGCTCTGACTAGCCAGACTAGTATATTGGTAGGAAGGAGGCATCGGTATGAATTATGTATCTGTTGCAACACTTTTGACCTTTACATTTGCAATTTAAATTAACAGGTAACAGGCCAGTTATGCATGTCATTAGAATTCTAACCGTATTATTTATCATTATCATTAATTAATCTCAAGTTAATGGCTGTTATAATTATGATGAATATGTAGATGTGATCAAGTTTCATCTACTAAAAATGTGGAGAAAGACTATCAGACCAATTTACAATAAATACAGAAAACAGAAAATACTGCTCAAAGCATTTCACACATACAATGGGTTGAGCTGGCTGATACCAGACTTACCTATAGGGTTCACACCCTAAAGCTGATATATATATACATATATATATATATATATATATATATTTAACCAATAATATATGAATATCGCCGAACGCGGGGTGTGTATTCTTGAATAATGACCGAGGTGCGTAGCACCGAGGTCGTTATTCATGAATACACACCCCAAGGTCGGCGATATTCATATATTATTAGGTTTATTATACGATATTTCGATTAATATGTCCTTATTTACCTTTAAAACGTCCTAATTTGGCCATTTTGAAAGATTATTGACTGAATATCACTCGTACAGCAGTAGCGCCATGTTGTTTTGACCTCCCACCAACCCTGCTCGCTGATTGGTGGAGCCTGGTGACGTCATATCCTCAATCTCCAACACTGAGTTCAACATAGAATTTGTGAGGGGGCCAGCTTGGGGCTATGTTATATACTAACCAGCGTTTCCCTCCGCATTCACCACAGCCGGATAGGCATTGCCGCTAGCGTCTCCGCCTCACACACCAAGGGTACCCGGATCGATCCTGGGTGGAAACGAACCTTTTTCAAAATGCCTATTTCTATGTGAAAAAAAATCCCTAGAATTATTTTAACGAAAGGCTAAGTAAAGTCCAACTTCTACCTTTATAGTAAAAAAGAAATTAGAAAAAAATTTGGATTTTCAAAGAAACTATACCAAAAAATGCCTTTTCTTCTGTAACTCGGTAAATAATGGTCCTACAGGGCTGGAAATCCGCCTGTAGACTCCTTGTTTCGCCACCCACCTCTACCAGCGCCTTCACGGCGTGGTGGTTAGCACATCGGACTTCAAGTCTTGATGTAGCGTGTTCGAGTCTCCATAGAACCTCGGATTTTATGGCTGCCGATTCCCATTCAGAATCGTTCTGATATTCAGAATATCAGAACGATTCTGAATTCCCCATTCAGAATCGTTCTGATATCCAGAATATCAGAACGATTTCACCCCCCCAAGTCTCCTGTATGCACCAATATCAGAACGCGAATATCACCTAAAATGGACGGTGTGCGCCCATATCGTATGATAAATATATATATTTATATATATATATATATAAATATATATATATATATATATATATATATATATATATATATATATATATATATATATATATAAATATATATATATATATATATATATATATATAAATATATATATATAAACGTAACATAAGGCTAAAAGGTAGCTACAGGGTCAGCCCCCACCCCTACCCACCACACAGGTACAAATACCAAACATATCAGCGGTCTGATGATCACCTACACTGGACACCTGATGCCCCCCTATACCAACAGTCTACACCAACCAGGGAGTGGTGCAGATACACAGATCCTGTTAACCCTTTAAGGGAAGAATAGTGCATTGATACACTATACCCTTTGTTGAAATGATGCATTACTGTGCTGCTAAGTAATCTGCCATTGCTTCATTCATGCATCACACTGACCATATTGACCAGTTGATACACTCTTGAAGAGTTTGAATGATGCATCAAGACAACAAATGAACCTTTAAGCATCATGCTTTCCACAAAGAGTTGCTCGGGGGATCTGTCTTCTAGTATTGTTGTCGCTCAATGCGGGGTGGTGTGAAAAGCATGCAGTATGCAGGGAGTGTGTGGGAATGGTACACATGTGCCACAGGGTGGGGTTAAAACCCACCAAATGGTGCATGAGCACAAGCATGAGTGCTGGATTAATATGCAGACATGCTGGTTACCATATAGGGCTAAGTCTCAGGAAATCGATACAATCGGATGACCGGGAGACGTCTTTGACCGGGTAACGTCTTTGACCAGGTGACATCTTTGACTGGGTGACATCTTTGGCTAATGCACAATGATTTGATTTTTTATAGGCGGAGGGAGGGGCTGGAAAGGATTTTTACTTGCCCAGGCATGTTCCTCATCAGGTGCATCATGATGACAAATGTAGACTCTAACATGCCGTCCTTAGAGGGTTTAAGGGTTAATATTGTAACACACATGTGCAGACTGGAGGCATTTGTAACACAATAAGTGCAGAATACTTGTGTTGTGTAAAATCCATCAGTCAGTTTTATCACCATACAGGTGCTACTCAAACCACTGTCAGGGAGCTGTATCAGAACTAGAGAGATGCTGCTTGTGTAGCAGGGTACTGGGTTGGTGAGGAGGCAGTCTCAGACTCCCAGCCCTATACTAATGTATGGTCTGGGAGCAGGCCTGATTTAACTTTTGCGCCAGTTTGGTGGTTCAAATGGGTAAGTATTGGTCAATACACTTCCACTACAGAGAGATTCTTATCTAGATCAAAGGGGCAATTAAATAGGTGCCGGCTTCTATGTATTCAACACTAATACTTGACAGGTCTAGATGAAATGTGCATATTGGAAAAGGAAGACAGCCTGCTCCCAGGCTATCCAACTGGTAGGGTAGACACTGGCTGGGGGCTGGTGAGGAGGGGGAACTGAGAGTGTAGTTTAAGAGATCAGGGCTGTTACCAAAGGGTCAATCCACCAAGGCTTGACAACCAGGATTCAGTCCATCTACAAAGCAGACTTCCTTGATGGAATGAGGATGGACGGACTAAAATCTCAACCTTTGAGCATTGGTAGCTTGGGCTTTTGGTGCTTCAATAGCAATATCACAAGCCCTTGGGGCCTGCAATGGGTTCAGACGGCTAATACCAGATCCATGTATGGGCTTTATACCAGAATGACAAATAAGGTTAAAGGGTACCCTGGATGATCAGACCCCACCCTTTTGTGTATATATGGACAGAGCTGCACGCTAAAGTGACCAAGTCAGGGTTATTGCACTTGTGGGGCTTGGCCTGCATTGCACGCTGGCTGCAGGCCTAGTGCAATACAGGTCAAGCCCCACAAGTGCAATAACCACTGACGACGTCACTTTTAAGTGACGCTCTGTATTTATTTCAGGGTTTATCAATCTAAAACAGATAGATATTCTATATTTGATTACTTCCACAATGTTTTTTACTTCTGCGGAGTTTGTTTACTTCCGTCAGCCGCCATTTTGAATTCCGCACAGGTCACGTGACCCTCGGGAGCATGCAATACGGCCAGAGGGTGAAATATCCCCGAGGGTTATTGCACGCTCCCCTCACGTAGGCCCTGCTTTAACCTTGACAGTCCGTATTCACCATGAAATAAAATCCAGAGATATTTCTATGTAGTATAATGAAATATAGCTTTGTGTATTGATCAATCAGGACAGTGATGTTGAAGAAAACATTTCAAAATATATATGTGCACAAGGGAATCTCTTTAGCGCTTTAGAAAAAGTGCTTAAAAATAGTTGTGTTGTTGCAACACTACAGTACTAGGCATTAAAGCGATGATCTCTAGATTGAGAGTCTACCATTGTACCAATGTGTTACTCAGAGCTTATATTATAAGAAGCTCCATGGTAGTAAACATTCTTGGAAGCTATAGCATGTTATAGGAAAACCTCGAGTAGTCCTGTAGATGTAACTTAATGACTGAAGTCTTCTTCTCGGCTACAAATGCTCCGGGTGTTTTGGCGGGAAGTGCAGCTGCTACTTATCTACTTAGATCTTTAACCCTTTAAGGACCGTGTGTCACTAAAAGACTATATCTATTATCATGATGCACCAATGCAGCCCTGGTGAGTAACTCAGTAGCGCTACATTGGTAGATAATGCCAAGTTACTGGCCATGGCTGCATTAGAATTTTGACTTGCTGAATACATTTAAACTATTGTTTGAGTCTTGAAGCTTGCTTTATTAAAGCCCAGAGAAGTACCAATATAAACTGTCCAAACCAGCGTGGACACATAAGGCGTAGATATTAACTTTCCAGCAATGTACGGACCTGAACCAATAATTTTACAATCAGCTACAAATCATAAATATTCCTGACTGGGATAAGATGGATGTTCCCCTGGCATCTTTCATAACTGAATAAATAGGCAAGCTTCATCTGAAACTGGAAAAATTCTATGGAATGTATCAATCTTTATTTCGATTTTCAGACCCATTTAGACTGGTTGTCTGACTATGAAACCCAACCGACACACACACATCTTCTGCCCTTACTTTACAATACCCAGCTCTTCAGAAGTCCTCCATGTCTTGACAAGCTACACGACAGTCCTGAAATGCATTCAATTCCATTTGTGCCATAGCTACTTTAAGATGCGTCCATAGCAATCTGTCTGGACGACAAGATGAAAGTGGTTGATGCTAGCACCTGCTGCCTTTCTTAATGAATATGGCTAGAAGGATACATATGTGGGCTGCATTTTAGAGCTTTTTTGATCTACAGAAATGTCCACACCATAATAGGAAGTCATTATTTTTGCTGCATGATCTATGTCTACAGTGTTATAGGATGGTATATAGTGTTATAGGGGATGCACACTGATAATCTAAATGCTCCTGGACTTAATTTGTAGTGGCTATCCCAGGTTAGTCATTGGGCCATTGGTCAGGCATGACCAAGTGCTATTCAAAACTGACTGTGGCAACACAACATATATGACTTATGCCTTACTCAAAAGGACTCATTGAAGTACAGAAAACTAAGGTGAGTTGGTCAGTACTAACCACACTGACCACACTTAGTATTACTAAACTAACTTTGGTTGGGAGCCAAAAAATGGCTAGGTTGGGTACTATTGACTGATTTGTTAGCCATCACTGACTAGGCTCTGGACCCTAAAGATTATCTGTGTATTCATGTACCTCAGCACCCTCTGTATCTAATATTGTCCTCAATTTGTCATACGATTGTAGTTCCCCTCACAATGTAAAGGAGACTGTAGATCACTGGGCCTCGTGACGTGACGGCCCTGTAACCTTACTGCAGGGGTGTCTGGGGGCTATGGCCACGTTGTCTTTTGACTCCATGATCAGGGCTAGGTAAGTAAGAAGTTTTTGCCTGTGTATCTGTCTCTGTGCCTGTGTCCGTGTCTGTCTATCTCTGTATCTGTGTCTGTCTGGATCTTTCTGTGTCTGTCCGTGTCTCTCTGGGTCTGCATGTGTCTGTGTCTGTCTGTCTGTATCCGTGTCGGTCTGTTCTGTCTCCGTGTTTGAACATGCCTGTTTCGATCTGTTACTCTGTGTCTGCCTCTCGCTGTCGCTGTCTGCCTAAGTTGGTTTCTATCAGTTTTATTCTCTCTCTTTCTCTCTTCTTCTGTACTTCTATCTCACTGTAGCACAGTGTCTATTGTTCCTGAAATCCCCTGTGATCATTCACCCCAGCATCATCTATATTTGATTCTTTCCTCCATTTGTCATACAATTGTAGTCCCCCTCTACAATGTCAAGGAGGCTATAGATCACTGGGACGCGGCAATGATGACAAGGCAAGGCCCTAGATTATGACCCCATGTGATTTTAATTAAGCTTCGTCTGAGGCTAAAAGCAACTATGTGTTTTAGGTAACATGGTCAGGGTGCGGGGTAGGAGGGATTGTGTACAATGTTTGAAATAAATTTGACCCTAAGCGTATCTTAATTTTTAAGGGCAGACTACCATACAGCACTAAAGTCACCATAATCAGATCACCAGGGCAGCTTATAGGATTGACTGGAAGTTGTGTGCTTATACACAAGAATTTATGGTACTGTTTTTTACATCAGCGCTAACTGGTTTTCTATGTAAAACCAAGTAAAAACACACCTACCGTAAAACCTTGCGTATAAAATGCACCCCGACTTTGGGCCGATCTGCAATTGAGCCACACCTGTGCTCTGTGCCGATCCTATAAACCGCACTGGCGATCTGACTTGCATAATAGCTGCAGCTCATACGCAAGGTTTTACAGTAGTTTTGGCATGACTAAACTGTCTGTTAGAACCATCAGTATTCGGCTCACAATGCCATGTCAACATGATGCACCTGTTCTACAAACTACAGGTGCTCCTTAATTGTGGTGTTAGGGACTGGGCATTATTTACCAATGGGGGGTTGGGAGTTGGTGAATTAGGTAAGGTGGTATTTAAAGTTAAACCCCATGTCATACATTGCAAACATTATCTATGGCTTAACCTCATTCTCCAAAAAGGGAAGATAAAAAAAGTTACTCCTTTTTCAAGGAGAAGTCCCACATATATATATATATATATATATATATATATATATATATATATATATATATATATATATATATATATATACATATATATATATATATATATATATATATATATGATCATGATATTCCTCGAATATATGGGTATATTTACGACAAGGCCGCTAGTTCCCTGTTTCTCCACTGCTAGGTGGGGGCGCCACTGGCGCTCTGTACGCGCCTTCTTCATATGAGCCTCCACCAGCGCAGGGAATGGCCGCCATCGCCATCGCCATCGCCATCGCCCACCCCTGGCGCTACCCCGGGGATCTTCCCGGACCTTGGCGCGGGGGTCGAAGAGAGTCTTTTTGATGCTTTTCTCCAGCGGGTGGAACGTAAACATAGTAAGTTTGACATTCACAGATTTCTCCCAATTGATGAAAGGAAGAAGTCTAGGCCTATTGACAGCAATGAGAAGTTGTTTTATCTGTTGACGCAACTTCAAGACTCCATTATCGATAGTGGGGAATGCTCCAGGGGCATTAGGGCCCATATCAAGTACCTCCAGGGCATGGCTGCAACAGGTGCTTACACAACAGACGCATTGGTCAGATATGACCGTGATATGCGGCAGCGAGCTATAGATTGCGGGTTGGTGGCGGCCATAACTGGGGCTGACACTGACCTGACCAATCGTCACCTGGGGGTGACCGGTACCATAGCCTACATGAAATACCAAGACTTTGCTCGTCCGTCAAGCCCACAGGTTGGGTCACCGGGGGCGACCCAATCCAACAGACGACCTCAGATCAACAGAAATCGCCCCTTCTCCGGCTGGCGTAAAACTGCCGCTGATAAGGGGTTATGCTTCAGGTTCCAGCAGAATATTCCATGCGACGGCTGTCGATTTAAGCATGAATGCGGCTGTGGAGCGTCCAATCACGGGCTGACGGCCTGCCCGGCGGCAAGGGCCGGGACCCCCGACAAGTGACTTCAGCGCGGCCCGGTCTATGACGGGGACTCCCGCGACACGACACGACATGACACTATTGACACCTCTATCGCTGAAGCCGGCGCACCTATTTCAATTGATAACCCTGATGTTGATAAATCTGGCACTGTAGCCGGTGTTAGTTCAGATTTACATGACGATGGTTGTATTAGGTCAGGATGTATATTGGATAAAGATGTCGAATTTCGTCCTAATTGCGCAGTTGACACTGTTGTCGCAGGTTCTACGACGGGGCGGGGTGTCGTAAAAGTGGGGAATCATGATACTGGTAATTTTACTGAATCTGTAGCTAATTGTTTGAATATGGGTGGATTACCTTCAGATAATTGGGTTCAGATAGATTCAGTCCCAGATATAAAGTCGGTGATTACCGACGAGGTTTCACGACACCCCGCGATACTTATAACCCCAATCCAAGATGGCGGCGCCCGCACTGAAATCGTCTTAGAAGACGTAAGAGATTGGGAAAAATTACCAAAATACGTTGAATTCACGTCTCAGGTTGGTGTTTTAACGTCTCTTGCTGGTTCATACGGTTGTGATATACCGAGGTATGTGATAGAGGTTATACCGGGTGGTCACATCCCTGTGTTTGACTCATGTATAGCGAACGAGTGTTCGTGTGAATATGTTATTGAGGGAGCTCGGGCTCAATTGCTTCCGTGCCGTTTTCTGTCCCGAATGTTGACTTTTGTCACGATATCTGATGACGACCTCTATGTGTTAACAGGTGTGTGCAGGGGCTTTAGAATAGTGGATCATGAATGTGATACCTCGTATAAATGTTCTAATTACAAGTCTATTACCATGGATTTTCCTAGAGAGGAAACTGAGATTGTGAAACAAGAGTTGTTAGATGGTAAGGTCAAGATGGTCCCTGACAGGCCCCGATGTGTACATGCCCTAGGTGGCATTAGAAAATCTGATGACACTTTGCGACCCATAACTGATTGTTCGTCTCCCGAGGGTTCTTGTATAAATGAATACATGAAAGAGTCTTGTGACACTTTTCACTACAAAAGTGTGGATGATGTGGTGGCTATGCTGAAGCAATATGATTTCTGTGCAGTGTCTGATATTTCCAGTGCTTATAGATCAGTGAGTGTGATTCCCTCTCAGTGGGAATATCAAGGTTTTGTATGGGATGTGGGCTGCGGCTCTCAGTATTTCATGGATATGCGCCTTTGTTTTGGTTTGCGTAGCGCCCCATATATATTCAACCAACTGTCTGAATTTGTTGTGAAATGTGGTGTAAATGGGGGGGGCTTCGCCCAATGTGTCAATTACTTAGACGATTTTATTGTTGTTGAGTGTGACAAACAATTGTGTGGAAGTTCACAGGAAGCCCTGCATACTACACTGGAGAGCATTGGGTTCAAAGTCAAGACAAGCAAAGTGATACCTCCTGCCCAAAAAGTAACGTATTTGGGTATCCAAATTGATAGTGTGAACATGACCTTGTCGATTGATGATGAAAAGTTGTCACGAGTTCTGACTGAGGTGTCCTATTTTCAGGACAGGGTCTGGTGTAAGCGCAAACGACTGGAACAGACTGCAGGTTTACTGGCACACTGTTCCACGGTAGTTAAAGGTGGACGTACCTTCAGTCGTAGATTGTATAATGTGTTAAGGGACACTGTAGGAGCGACAAAGATACGCCTAGATGAGACTATACAGCTAGACTTTAAGTGGTGGGCAAATTTTGTCCTATGGTTTAATGGTAAAGCCAAAATGTTGAATGTTGATTTGGATGATGCTGTGTACTATTTCACAGATTCCTCAGATTCGGGCTTTGGGGGCCACACAGAGACAGATTATTTTTGGGGCCTTTGGCATGGGTCTGAGGTTGATTGCCCTCATGCTGTGAACCCCCCTACCACTGAGGATTATGACTCTCACATCAACGTCACAGAACTATGGCCTGTAGTGAGGGGCCTTCACCGTTGGTGTTATGAATGGAGGAACAGGGTGGTCTGGGTGGTCACAGATAATACTCAGGTACAAGCCTGTGTTAATACAGGTAGGAGTATTAACAATTACTCAATGTTTTGGCTCAGAGAAATATTTTGGGTCACGAGTTTCTTCAATATTCATCTCCGGGCGGCCCGTATTTCTAGTGGCGACAATTATATTGCGGACGCCCTGTCACGACTTGTGAATCCTGACTGTGTGAATGTGTGTCGTGACGTGATTATGGACTTTGATACCTGTTGTTGCAGAGCTGGACGACTTGCGTCGTGAATGGTCTGCGGTACGCTCGTTGTGTTGGTCAGATGCGACATTGAAGGCTAGGAAGTCGCAGTGGACATTATTCATCAAGTTCTGCGGCAATCATGGACTGCTATACCTTCCGTCTAGCGATGAGACTATCTGCCTTTATATTACACACTTAACCAGGAGAGTGTGCTATGTGACCATTACAAGCTATGTGTGTGGCATCATTATGATGCATAAGTACTTTGGTTACCCACATCCGGAGACTGGTAACTTTTTGATTAAATCTACTATGCTGGGGGCAAAGAGGCTGTTAGGCTGTCATTCAAAGCCTGCTCTCCCCCTGATGCCGTCAGACATCATTAACATGCGACAACATTTGGACCTCGACAATATGAACGATCTCAGATTCTGGTGTGCATTGCTGCTATGCTTTAGATGTGTTCTACGTGTAAGCCATGTTACGAGCTCTCCCCACGTCCTACATGTACGGGATATTATCTGGACAGAAGTGGGTATGGATGTGATTGTATCAAGTTCCAAGACTGTTCAGTTTAATCAACACACAGATGTTATTCCTGTAGTCGCAGCCCCTGGTAGCCTGCTTTGTCCAGTCAGGCACCTCAGACTCTACCTGCGTATCACTGGTAGGAAACCATGTGACAGTTTGTTTGACTTAAGCTACGCTACTTATTCTACACAGCTGAAGTCGCTGTGCGACAAAGTGGGCCTAGTTGGCCAATATTCTACGCATTCAGTGAGACGGGGAGCTGCGACATTCCTCTCAACCTTCCTCCCTCTCCATGACGTGAAGATGTACGGGGGATGGAAGTCATGGGCTGTTCTTCTATATTTATCAGATACCTACAAGTCTAGAAAGGCCAAGGACTCTTTGGTGGCTGATAGGCTATTGTGCCTTAATTATTGAGCTGTTAGGTTGGCAAGTTTTGTTTGTTGGGTTTTTGGCCTTCCGTGTTCCGGGACAAAAGGCAAGTTTATACTGTGTCACTGTTATTATTATTGTCATGTTATTACATTACATATAATTCATTACCGTATGGCTCGTCAGGAAATATGATCATGATATTCCTCGAATATATGGGTATATTTACGACAAGGCCGCTAGTTCCCTGTTTCTCCACTGCTAGGTGGGGGCGCCACTGGCGCTCTGTACGCGCCTTCTTCATATGAGCCTCCACCAGCGCAGGGAATGGCCGCACATTTTTTCTTTGTTGTAATAAATATGGCCTTCCGTGTTCCGGGACAAAAGGCAAGTTTATACTGTGTCACTGTTATTATTATTGTCATGTTATTACATTACATATAATTCATTACCGTATGGCTCGTCAGGAAATATATATATATATATATTTATATATTTGTTTAACCCTTTAAGGGCAGTATAATGTATTAATGCATCATTTCCTTAGTCATTATGCCGACCCTATGGGGTTGACACTCCAAAAAGGTTTGGCATGATGCACCAATAACCAATGAAAAATAATCCTTTAGTGACATGTCATAACTTAACCGGTTAAACTCATCGAGACTGCATTGGTTAATCATGATGACAAATTTTGTCTTTCAGCAACATGCCGTCCTTGAGGACAGAGACATTTATTACTACCTGGAAGGACATGGTGGATTTTCCCAAATTGGACCAAATTTTTATTCCGAGCCCCCCACCAGTTAGCTGAAAGTCAACCCCCCCCCCCCCCCGCCACTGTTTGGATTTTGAGAAATGGCCCTAAAACCACATGCACCTGTGGAATCATGCATATTCAGGGGTATCTAAATGGACCATTTTTAATTTTGACCCCCCCCCCCCCAAGCATGGATGATTTTCCAGTTTTGCCCCCCCCCCCCACAGAGGGCCTGTTTTTCATTATGACCTCCCCCCCCCCCTATATCCAGCCCACCCAGCTGTTAATAAATGACTCAGTCCTGAAGGGTTAAGGATGAGGGAGGGGGGTTGGAAACATGTTACTCCCCCTATAGAATGGTGGGCGTGAAAGATTTATTCATGCATGTATAGTCTTTGTCCTTTAGTGGGTGTCATCCCCTGTGTCCATCCCTCTGAGGTGCTAAAGGGATTACCACTCCCTGAATTAATAATACACCCACTCTCATATTCCAAACTGTTAGATTTACCATGAAGGGGAATTCCCAAATAATATCATCTACAGAAATCTGAAACAAATTAAAAAATACAAATTAAAAAAATGAAAGAAATAGGAGCCTGTTGGTGGACCTGGTATTACTCACTTCAGAAGTTGAAATTTCTGCCCCATAAAATTTAAAAAAGATTATGCATTCTGCCGTAAACCTTTAGGGCCATATTGTGATCCAATAACTGCTCTATTTTATCAAATATTAATAAATCGTAATCTTAAAGTCTTTATAATACTCACTAAATATAGATGGCGTCATATGTTTTTTTCCCTTCTTAAGGAATGGTGAGTACTATTAAGATTTGATTAAGACTCAATCAAAGCATTTGTCCATGCACTTTCGTGAGCTAAGTGCCATCTGCCTGAAGAGGTACAATTTGTATGCAGGCAGTGCACATCCACCCACCATTTTGTTTTCATCAGACGTTACACTCACACACTGTTACATGCAGCAGGGCCACATTACCAGCCATGATGTTGTCAGCCACATTATCTGATAATGCTACGAGACGTGAGCCAGCAATAACAAAACTACCTACAAGGACAAGGAAGAAAAAATATATATACCTTAAATTCTCGCAAATATGCCGCAGGTACACACGGGTCAGATCACCAGCGCAGCTTAAAGCGGCACAGGGTTGAGGTGCGGCTTATACGTGTCTTTTTACTCCTATGGTACAGTACAAAAGTTACCATAATCAGAACGCCAGTGCGGCTTATAGGATCAGCCCAAGTCTACTTATGTGCGAGAATTTACGGTATTTCAGAAAATTAATGACCAGATCAATCTGTTTGGCCAGCATATCCCTCAACCCAAACGCTTTCCTGAACCAAAACATTACATAAAGTGTTTGCCTACATTTGCTTTCAATATCAAAGATTGTGTACATGTATAGATTATCATTTTGGACTCTTTTATCAAAAGTGTTTTTCCCATGTATGCAGTTTCAGGACTGGCATCTTTGACCATGATGAAATTGGTCTATATTGATCAATTTACATCAATGAGTAGTTGTCATGGACATTGGTGGACAAATACAATCTGGTCAAGAACATGTTTGGACTAACTTCCTCCGAGGAAATTTGAATCAATGAATAATTTCCGTAGCACAGCCATAGAAAGAAGTCATTACATTTTATAGTATCGCCACTATGTATATCGATTGAGAGGGTGGTGGTGGGGTGTAAATAGGGGAGGTAAACACAAGATAAAGTTCAGTGAGTGAAGAAACTGTTATTTTGGATAGATTCAGGTGAATCTAACTAGCTCTAAAGATAAAAACATAATTCAAATTGTAATAAATAGATTTTTTAGTAAGATGAACAGTCAAAGAGAAAGCATGACTGAGGGAACTCTGGTGGAGGATCCTGTTCTCGTGGTTACTCAATATATTCTATTATGGAATTCCCCACATGCTTGATTCGATCAAGACCCAAGGATACGGCATAGTCTTTATATGTATAGAGTTCTATCTTTAGCCACAACATGTCCTATGTTTGCCTACACATCCTTGTTTTTGCCTCCATGTCTATTCAATATGTCTGGTCTATATATACCTTAATGCTCTAAGAACTGCACATTTCCTTCATGTCATCATGATGCACAAATGCAATACCAGTAAATAACTCCCTGGCACTGTATTGGCCCATGAATACAGATCAAGTGACTAACTCACCAGGGCTGTATTTATGCATTATTATGCCAAAAGCCATGGCACATTGAAACCCTATCCTTAAAGGGTTAAAATATATACTGCTGTGGGAATCCCCAAATCCAAAATACTACACTATAATATAGTGTATACAGAGCTGTGTGTGAGGTCGGAAATTGCTGCACTGTACTTGCTGTGTTGTTCTATTCCTGATGCTCTCGCTCCGGGAGAGCGGATGGGTGGGGGGGGGGGAGGGGGGCAGAGGCCAGGGACGAGTCCATACTTGGGGCTGTGTGTGTCTGGTTTTGGTAAGTAGTACATGTAGCAAGACTATATCCCGGGGGTGTATATCTAAATCAATTGTATACGTACATCGCGCCAAATGTGGTACCCTTATAATGAGGGAAAATTCTGAAGATGGGTACCTTGAATTTTCAACGATAAAAATATGAGTTTTGTAGTTTATAGCAATTGTTATCTTTTAAATTACGGAAGAGTCAAATAACTTGAAAAAGGTTAAGCAAAAAAGGTGTTGCGCACAGTTAGGTTTTCAGTGTGATCCCCAGCGTTTTGGCAGAGAGAAAGCAGTACCTGTAGGAGCGGATCATGCATGCACAGTGAAGTAACAGTGGTAAAGGGGAGTTGTTGTTTTTGGAGACAAGAATGACTATGCTTGAGTGCTGGAAGGGCTGTATTCAATGGCCCCCATTGAATACAATGTGGCCATATTCAATGGGCTAAGAAAAAGTTGTATTTCCTTTATTAAATGGCTTCAAAGAAATAAACACAAATGCCAACTATATTGTTACTGTCTCTGATGTATTTCACAAGTGGGGGCTGGGGCAGTATCCCACAAAGACGCAGGCTGAGTGGGATGCACCCCAGCCCCCACGAATGGGTGTTGGCATTTGTCTATTTATGTAGCAGGGGCAAACATTCTGTAGTGAAGAATGGCACCACTTGGGCCAAAAACCTCTGTATATTGATAAAGCCATCTTGAGCCACCAGCAAGTAATGTATGACAATTTATGCATCTGAATTTGAGTCTACACTAAGACTCTGCTAGGAGAGTGATGCCTCTGCTACAGATGTCGACCCCTCAGAGAGGAATTCGTCGGTTGGACTGTGCCTCAGAATGGTGCGCAAGGAGCACAGAGAGAGGGGAGTTCTGGTAGGGCTACTCACCGTCCAAGCAAAAAGAAACATTAAATGAAACTTGACTAATGTTCACTAATGGTTAACTAGGGGTTAAGTAGTTAATGTTTTTGAAACGTTATTTCAACGATGGGATAATGTTTTGATAAAAACATAAAAGTAAATCAGAGCTGTACAAACGCATACATGGGGATAATGATATTGGATCATGTACAAACCTCATTGTTTGATGTATTACGCCTGGATTAGCGATTATACATGAAACCCTTGTATTGGTTGATAGCATTACTTCAATCCGTGTCACTATCGATTAATGCAATAGAGATGTCCATTTTCAATTTTTAATTAGCCTCTTTGAATAACATACATCTGTCCCTATTTTCTCTCAATGAGCTCGCAGAGAACCAGTTTAGTCAACACACAAAGCACAGTGACATTTCTCAACTTGGATGCAACAGAAAATGATAACAATGATCTAGTTCCTCACGGGTATATTGGGCTGATTATAGTGGCCTACGGTTCAAACCACCGGTCTTGATTAACCGCTGGGGGTATAGTGGTATTGAAAATGTCTCAATGCTGGTTCTGAACGTGCTGGTTTCGATATAAGCGGCAGGGATAAAGAGTACTTGAAATTGAAAAATGCTGGGGACGCTATGTGGTATGTTCTAAGCAGCAGGTACTTAGGGTTGTTCCTGTATCTTTAAGCATGTATGAGAACTTAACCTTAAGTGTTAATAAAGATATATGGTAAATTTTGTATGGCACCTGCTAACTTAGGAGAATCATATCAGAGCATCTAAGTTGATTATGGTGACTCAAGTACTGTGGCATACATATAACACTTGCGTATAAGTCACACCTTGACTTTGGGCCGCTCCTATAAGCCAATTTGACTTGCATACTAGCCGCGGCTACAATGCAAGAATTTACGGTACTTTAAAATAGGCGGGGCATAAAATTGCTAGGTTAATTAGTGAGCTGAAAGTTAAGGAGTCGTCCTATACCATTAGCCATGTACCACTCAGTAGGCTTTTACTAGAGGAATAAGCTATACTTTGACATAGGCGGAGCATAAAATCAGCATAATTAAAAGTGATTGGTCCTTCAATTACTACAATGAGTTCTATGTATTGGCCTAAAGAAATGACATCATAGATTTGAGGTCACACACTGAGATAGAGCTGCTGTGTTAGATCACATACAAATATATAATAAATCTCTTTCATAAGCTGCTTATGAAAGAGGTGTCCCATGTTAGGCTGTTTTACACTTATGAAAGGTCAGTAGGCCCTATATAGTGCATGATTGCAGCACTGGGGAGTTGAAAGCCAGGGCAGCATTCATGCATCATGACGACAAAGGTCAAAAGGGAAATTTAAGCTCTACTGTAAAACCTTATATGGGCTGTGGCAAGTCAGATCGCTAGTGCAGCTCATAGGATCAGGACAAAGTCAGGGTGCAGATTGTATGCAATTGCAAGCTTTTAGATGTGTACTACAATACTAAAATGGTTATAATGAGATCCCTGTGTGGCTTACAAAATATTCCCCCAAGTCTAGGTGTTGCTAATAGTAATACGAGAGTTAGGCTTATACGTGAGGTTTTACGGTATGTGCCCCTCAAAGGGTCAAAGACTGAGACAATAGTATCGTAAATTCTTGCGTATAACCCACGGATTATACGCAAACCAAACTACAAAATTCCCAAAGTCCAGGTGCGGGTAATACGAAGGGTTTTGGTAGTATAGTACAGTACTAAAATCACAATTTTCAGACCTCTGGGGGGGGTTATAGGGTTCTCTCAAAGTCGCGGTGCGGGTAATACACGAGGTGCGTGTTGAACTTGGGAATTTACGGTACTATTCTTTCAAGGTCAGAATAAAGGATCAAAGCTCATTATGCAGTTCCATACAGAATTTGTGTCGTTAGGTCATTTTTTAACAACAGGGGAGGGTTGGTGGATTAGAGGTGGACCAAAGAAATTTGGACCTCTCCTGAGGGGGGGGGGGACCCAAAAAAAATGCACCTCTTTTTAGCGAAAAAAACACCACATTACTATAGCTCAAAGGGGTTGGCCACACTCAATTTCAACCTGCCTGGTGTGGTGGGGGACTAAAGGATTTGTGAAAATCCACCGACTCCCTCAGTATCAAACATTGGTGCATACATGAAATACAAGAGTGGAATACTCTTTTATGCAGGAAGCAGACATGCCCTTTGTAAGCAGTAAAAGATACCTCATTAACAGAAAGCTGAAAGGAGGAATAAGTTTTGTATCTTTGTAGTGAAGTAAATCTGTGTATGAGGCAGAGGGGACGCTACACAGAGAAAAGAAACAGCGTCAAAATGAAGTCCAGGTTGTTTCTCCTCTCTGTGTAACCATATTGTATTTGTGTGTATCATTCTCAAAGGGAGGCAGTGCACGTGTCGGTCCATCGGCACATGACACTGCATCTTACTGTATTTGTGTTTACACCACAGATACTCTCGTTCCCAAATCCTTCCGAAGGAAGG
Source organism: Harmothoe impar (assembly GCA_947462335.1). Lineage (NCBI taxonomy): Eukaryota > Metazoa > Annelida > Polychaeta > Phyllodocida > Polynoidae > Harmothoe > Harmothoe impar. Next base: position 67,790,141 of record OX381712.1, on the reverse strand, counting down.
CTCTGGTAACAGCCAAATGACATTGAACTTGGGATTTTGCTGGTTCTGGGAAAGCTCTACTGGTAGCTTGGAACAGGAAATGGAAGCAGAAAGTCTGATGGTAAAACTACCAGCATACATTCTGGTTTCTGTCCACTGGTTCCAGGCTACCAGCAGGGGTTTCCCAGAACCAGCAAAATCCCAAATTCAAGGTCATTTGGCTGTTACCAGAGCCTTCCTTGTATTTCGGTTATAGCTTAGTACTTGTCCTATTACTATTAAATTTATCATATTCATGGCAAGAAAGCTAGACTAGAGAACTAGTATGGGGTTGGACATGGCTTTAATCTCCCAACACTGGATCGTAAATGACCAAACTTTTCCCTTTAGCTTACAGAACTAGATGTTCAATGTGTTTCATCCCTAGTAAGGTTCAGATAGTAATACAACATCTTTTCCAGCCCTCAACCCCCAAAAGAGTTCAAATTTATTGTACTCGCTCCTCTAAAGCTATAGTTGCACGCAGGTGTTTGCGCTAAAAGCAGATTTAGGCATCTAATAATTAAATTTGACAACTGCTTAAATAAGTGTCTATGCAGATTTGTGTGAAAGACAGGGTTTACAGGATATTTGCAATCTGACCCACTATTCAACATGCAGTTGGCATGGAAACCATTATGTCATTCCAAGTACAATTGCCTATTAATGTTGATAAATGGATGAAAGATAACCACAAGACTCACATTTGAAATAGAATCAAAATTATGGATACAAGTCAATTTGTCTTGATTCTTTGTGAATTTAGCATAACCACTGCTGCTTGAGTGAGAACATGGTGGAGAGGACAACATGGAGGAATATCTGGGCACAGAGGGACAGAATGAAAGAACAGGAAGTGACACCATTCAGACTGAGTGAAGGAAACAGAATGAGACAGAAAGACATAGACAGACCGGGAGAAGAATATATCGGAGTGTTAGGAGGAACAGAGGTGGTAGAATGAAGAATTGGAAGATATTAGTGGGTGGTAGGACAAGAAACTGAGGCAGAGAAAGATACAGAGGTAGAGAGAGATACATGCCATCCATAAGGTTTAAGGATTGGAGGGGAGTCAGAAACATGACAATTGTTACTCCCTCTATAGAGTGGTAGGTATTTTTATTCATGCATGTATAGCCTATGTCCTTTAGTGGGCGTCATCCCCTGTGTCCATCCCTCTGAGGTACTTAAGGGATTACCACTGCCTAATTTAATCATGCACCCCCTCATATTCCACACTGCTAGATTTACAATGAAGGGGAATTCCAAAATAATATCATCTACAGAAATGTGAAACAAATTCAGAAATACTAATGAAAAGTTGGCAAACCTGGCATTTCTCACTTCAGTAGTTAACATTTCTGCTCCATAAAATTTTAAAAATGGTGATGCATTCTGCCTTAAACCTTGAAGGGCCACATGGTAATTTGATAAATGTTCTACTTTCCTTTTGTCATCATGATGAATGGATGCAGCCCTGGTGAGTCTACTTGCCATGGCAGCATTTAGGATTGAGCCCATAGGTTGAGCATTACGCATCAATAAAGTGCTGTTGAGGTGCTTACTCACGCTTGGTTAGTGTATTATAACATTGAAAGAACATGAAGCCTTAAGGCCTCATGCAGTCCTTAACACTTTAAGGACAGATGTCACTAAAAGATAACATTTGTCATCATGATACATCAATGCAGCCCCGGTTAGTAACTCAGCAGGACTGTATTGGTGCATCATGTCAACCCTTCAGGGGGTGTCTGAACCCCATAGGGTCGTCATGATGTGTGAATGCAGCACTGGCGAGTTACTTGCCAGGGCTGCATTCATTCATCATGATGACCAAGGTGCATTAAGAAAATATGCTGTCCTTAAAGGTTTACAGGGCTAAATAGGTGTTATTTGTATGCAGGCAGGGCACATCCGCCCACAATTTTGATTTCATCAGATGTTACACTCAGTTACATGCAGCAGGACACATTGCCAGTCATTGTGTTGTCAGCCTCATTATCTTATAATGCTACAAGACATGAGCCAGCAATAACAAAACTATCTACAAGGACAAGGAAGAAAATATATATACCGTAAATTCTCGCGTATATGCCGCAGGTGTACACGGGTCAGATCACCAGTGCGGCTTATATGTGTCTTTTTACTCCTATGGTACAGTACAAAAGTTACCATAATCAGATCGCCATCCGGCTTGTAGGATCAGCCAAGTCTAGTTATATGTGAGACTTTACGGTATTTCAGAAAGTTAATGACCACCTCAATCTGTCTGGCCAGCAAATCCCTCAACCCAGACTCTTTCCTGAACCCAAACATTACATAAAGTGTTAACCTACATTTCCTTTGAATATCAAAGACTGTGTACATGTATAGATTATCATTTTGGACTCTTTTATCAAAAGTGTTTTCCCATATATGAAGTTTCAGGACTTGCATTTTTGACCATGATGAAATTGGTCTATATTGATCAAATTACATCAATGAGTAGTTGTCAAGGACATTGGTGAACAAATACAATCTGGTCCAGAACATGTTTGGACTAACTTCCTTCAAGGAAATTTGAATCAATGAATAATTTCCGTAGCACAGCCATAGAAAGAAGTCATTACAGGGAGGGGGTGGGGTGTAAATAGACAGAGGTAAACACAAAATAAAGTTCAGGGTCCAATGAGTGAAACTGTTATTTTGGATAGATTCCGGTAAATCTAACTAGCTCTAAAGATAAAAATATAATTCAATTTGTAATAAATAGTTTTTTTAGAGAGATGAACAGTCAAAGAGAAAGGATGACCGAGGGAACTCTGGTGGAGGATCCTGTTCTCGTGGTTACTCACTGTATTCTATTATGGAATTCCCCACATGCTTGATTCAATCCAGACCCAAGGATACGGCATAGTCTTTATATGTATAGAGTTCTATCTTTAGCCACATGTCCGATATTTGCCTAAACATCCTCATCTTTGCCTACATGTCTACTCAATATGTCTGGTCTATATATACCTTAACCCTTTAAGGACTGCATATTGCCTTCATGTCATCATGATGCATCAATGCAATACCAGTAAAGAACTCTCTGGCACTGCATTGGCACATGAATACAGATCAAGTGAGTTACTCACCAGGGCTGCATTCATGCAATATTACCCGCCAAAGGCCATGGCACATTGAAATGCTATCCTTAAAGGGTTTAAATATATACTGCTGGGGGAATCCCCAAATCCAAAATACTACACTATAATATAGTGTATACAGAGCTGTGTGTGAGGTCGGAAATTGCTGCACTGTACCTGCTGTGTAGTTCTATTCCTGATGCTCTCGCTCCGGGAGACCGGATGGGTGAGGGGGGGAGGGGGGCAGAGGCCAGGAACGAGTCCATACTTGTGGCTGTGTGTGCCAGGTTTTGGTAAGTAGTACATGTAGCAAGACTATATCCCGGGGGTGTATATCTAAATCAATTGTATACGTACATCACCCCAAATGTGGTACCCTTATAATGAGGGAAAATTCTGAAGATGGGTACCCTGAATTTTCAATCATAAAAATACGACTTTTGTAGTTTATAGCAATTGTTATCTTTTAAATTATGGAAGAGTCAAATAACTTGAAAAAGGTTAAGCAAAAGAGGTGTTGCACACAGGTAGGTTTTCAGTGTGATCCCCAGCGTTTTGGCAGAGAGAAAGCAGTGCCTATAGGAGCGGATCATGCATGCACAGTGAAGTAACAGTGGGAAAGGGGAGTTGTTGATTTTTGAGACAAGAGTTACTATGCTTGAGTGCTGGAAGGGCTGTATTCAATGCCCCCCATTGAATACAATGTGGCCATATTCAATGGGCTAAGAAAAAGTTGCTTTGTTAAATGGCTTCAAAAAAATAAACACAAATGCCAACTATATTGTTACTGTCTCTGATGTATTTCACAAGTGGGGGCTGGGGCAGTATCCCACGAAGACGCAGGTTGCATGGGATGCATCCCAGCCCCCACGAATGGGTGTTGTCATTTGTCTATTTATTTAGCAGGGGCAAACATTCTGTAGTGACGAATGGCACCACTTGGGCCAAATACATAGACAAATGCCAATGCCCATTGATACTGTCTCTGTTGTATTTCACGAGTGGGGGCTGGGGCCATATCCCACGAAGCCGCAGGCTGAGTGGGATATGCCCCAGCCCCCACGAGTATCAATGTAGTTGGTATTTGTGTTTATTTTTTATTTGAAGCCATTTAATGAAGAAAAGAAATCACCAGCAACTAATGTATGCTAATTTATGCATCTGAGTTTGAGTCTACACCAAGACTCTGCCAGGATAGTGATGCCTCTACTACAGATTTGGACCCCTCAGAGGGGAATTCGTCGGTTGGACTGGGCCTCAGAATGACGCACAAGTAGCACAGAGAGAGGGGAGTTCTGGTAGGGCTACTCACCGTCCGAGCAAATAAGAAACATTAAATGAAACTTGCCGAATGTTCACTAATGGTTAACTAAAGGTTAAGTAGTTAATGTTTTTGAAACGTTATTTCAACGTTGGGATAATGTTTTGATGAAAACATAAATGTAAATCAGAGCTGTACAAACCTCATTGTTTGATGTATTACACCTGGATTAGCGATTATACACGTAACCCTTGTATTGGTTGATAGCATTACTTCAATCCGTGTCACTATTGATTAATGCAATAGAGATGTCCATTTTCTATTTTTATTTAGCCTCATTGAATAACATACATCTGTCCCTATTTTCTCTCAATGAGCTCGCAGAGAACCAGTTTACTCAACACACAAAGCACAGTGAATTGGGTTGACGTGGATATGGTTCCCTACCACTACTCCTTCAGTACTAAATCAAGTAAGTCCCTCCAGCCCTTTTAAATGGATTCCTGGGGCTCATGACCTCAATCTGAGACAGGGCTTTGCTTTGATTGGTTCACAGGAATTCAGGTCACATCCTGGTCTTTTTATTTTCAAACTTTTTTCAAAATGACAACTTTTACTTTTCAAGATTGAAATTTTAAGTTGTGGATTTTGCAATCCTATGTGCCCACAAGGGGTATTTTGTATAGTTTGAAAAATTTCTAAAAGAGCTTTAGAAAAAGTATAACCAATCATCAGTCCACTGTTTAGTTGAGTATGAGTACTGAGGAGTTTCAGCTGTTCACAGCTTCATCAGGTGTATTGCAGGGAAGTAACATTTTATAAATTCTGTGATTATATAAATGTTATTTTATTTACCTTTTAATCTGGTTTTTATTTAAACCAAATCCTACTCACTTTTTGTGACCTTTGTGAGTCTAGGTCATGGCCATTGTTTACCACAGGGACATTTCTTAACTTGGATGCAACAGAAAATAATAACAATGATCTAGTTCCTCAAGGGTATATTGGGCTGATTATAGTGGCCTACGGTTCAAATCACCGGTCTTGATTAACCTCTGGGGGTACGGTGCTATTGAAAATATCTCAATGCTGGTTCTGAACGTGCTGGTTTTGATATAAGCGGCAGGGATAAAGAAATTGAAAAATGTTGGGGACGCTATGTAGTATGTTCTAAACAGCAGGTACTTAGGGTTGTTCCTGTATCTTTAAGCATGTATGAGAACTTAACCTTAAGTGTTAATAAAGATATATTGTAAATTCTCGCATGTATGACACCTGCTAACTTAGGAGAATCATATCAGAGCATCTAAGTTGATTATGGTGACTTAAATACTGTGGCATACATATAAACACTTGCGTATAAGTCTCACCTTGATTTGGGCCGCTTCTATAAGCCAATTTGACTTGCGTACTAGCCGCAGCTACAATGCAAGAATTTACGGTACTTTAAAATAGGCGGGGCTTAAAATCGCTAGGTTAATTAGTGAGCTGAAAGTTAAGGAGTCGTCCTATACCATTAGCCATGTACCACTCAGTAGGCTGCTACTAGAGGAATAAGCTGTACTTTCGCATAGGCGGAGCGTAAAATCAGCTTAATTAATAGTGATTGGTCCTTCAATTACTAAAATGAGCTCTAGGTATTGGCCTAAACAAATGACGTCATAGATTTGAGGTCACACGCTGAGATAGAGCTGCTATGTTAGATCATATACAAATATATAATTAATCTCTTTCATAAGCTGCTTATGAAAGAGGTGTCCCATGCTAGGATGTTTTACACTTATCAAAGGTCAGTAGGCCCTATATAGTGCATGATTGCAGCACTGGGGAGTTAAACACCAGGGCAGCATTTATGCATCATGACGACAAAGGTCAAAAGGGAAATTTAAGCTCTACTGTAAAACCTTATATGGGCTGTGGCAAGTCAGATCGCCAGTGCAGCTTATAGCGTCAGGGTGCAGATTATATGCGATTGCAAGCTTTTAGATGTATACTACAATACTAAAATGGCCATAATGAGATCCCTGTGTGGCTTACAAAATATTCCCCCAAGTCTAGGTGTTGCTAATACGTGAGTTAGGCTTATACGCGAGGTTTCACAGTATGTGTCCCTCAAAGGGTCAAAGACCGAGACACTAGTACTATACTTCTTTCAAGGTCAGAATAAAGGATCAAAGCTCATTATGCAGTTCCATACAGAATTTGTGTCTTTAGGTCATTTTTTAACAACAGGGGAGGGTTGGTGGATTAGAGGGGGACCAAACAAATTTGGACCTCTCCTGAGGGGGGACCAAACCTGCCTGGTGTGGGGGGGACTAAAAGATTTGCGAAAATCCACCGACTCCCTCAGTATCAAACATTGGTGCATACATGAAATACAAGAGTGGAATACTCTTGTATGCAGGAAGCAGACATGCCCTCTGTAGGCAGTAAAATATAGCTCTATAACAGAAAGCTGAAAGTAGGAATAAGTTTTGTATCTTTGTAGTGAAGTAAATCTGTGTATAAGGCAGAAGGGATGCTACACAGGGAAAAGAAACAGCGTCAAAATGAAGTCCAGGTTGTTTCTCCTCTCTGTGTAATCATATTGTATTAGGGTGTATCATTCTCAAAGGGAGGAAGTGCAAGTGTTGGTCCATCGGCACATGACACTGCATCTTACTGTATTTGTGTTTACACCACAGATACTCTCGTTCCCAAAGCCCTCCAAGCTACCAGTAGAGGTTTCCCAGAACCAGCAAAATCCCAAGTTCAAGGTCATTTGGCTGTTACCAGAGCCTTCTTTCGGAAGGATTTGGGAACAAGAGTAACACCACAGCGGGCATGGAGAACAAAGTATTTCAGACCTCTTGTATACTGCATACAGCTAGTGGTATAAATAAGTTATAGACCTTGTACCAAGCTGTCAGGGTATTCATAGGCTCCCTTCACTGTATTTCGGTTATAGCTTAGAACTTGTCCTATTACTATTACATCTATCATATTCATGGCAAGAAAACTAGACTAGAGAACTAATACAGGGTTGGACATGGCTTTAATCCATGTTTAATCTCCCAACACTTGATCGTAAATGACCGAACTTTTTCCTTTAGATTAGAGAACTAGTTGTTCAATGTGTTCCATCTCTAGTAAGGTTCAGCCCTCAACCCCCAAAAGAGTTCAAATTTATCATACTTGCTCCTCTAAAGCTATAGTTGCATGCAGGTGTTTGCGCTAAAGGGGGATTTAGTCATCTAATAACTAAATTTGACAACTGCTTAAAGTGTCTATGCAGATTTGTGTGAAAGACAGGGTGTACAGGATATTAGCAATCTGACCCACTATTCAACATGCAGTTGCCATGGAAACCATTATGTCATTCCAAGTAAAATTGCCTATTAATGTTGATAAATGGGTGAAAGATGACCACAAGCCTGACATTTGAAATAGAATCAAAGTTATGGATACAAGTCAATTTGTCTTGATTCTTTATGAATTTGGCATAACCACTGCTGCATGAGTGAGAACATGTAGGAAAGGACAACATGGAGGAATATTTTGGCACAGAGGGAGAAATTGAAAGACGAAGTGACACAGGAGTTTAGGGAGGGGTTCAATGCAATTAAATTGTTCATCATAAGGCACAAGAACATTCTACAAATTAATGCAGATATCAATGGTCTGCTCAGTTGGAATATAAGAATATTTGAATCATTCCTCAATACACATGTATGTAGTAGCAACAATTAACTGTATTAACACACCTTCTTTTTGCTTTGTTATGATTATAAAAGTGTTTTTTTAATTCTTAGATGATAATACCTGGGGAAGGGTAGGGGGGTGATGTGAGACAGAATGAGACAGACCAGACAGACCAGACAGAGACAGACTGGGAGGTGAAGAAGATATTGGAGCATTAGGAAATACAGCGGCGGGAGAAAGAAAGAGTCAAAGGATATGAGTGGAAGGGAAGACAAGAAAACAGAGACAGACACAGAATGAGACTGGGATACACAAAGTGTTCACATAAAGAGAGAGAGAGGAGGGGGAGGGACATGTGAATAAAAGTAGAAAGAGTGTATTGTGAGGGATGTATAGGGCAGGGAAGACAGAATGAAACACACAGGAAAAGACAGAAATAGGAGGAGAGTCATTTATTATTGTATGTATCATTTATAGAGAGAGTAACAGAGACAGAGAGTAATGGTTATAGGGTAAAAAAGGGATAACTGCACTGAGGTGCAGAACTGGTATTTCCCAAGGACATAATGGAAGCACTTGGGGTCGAACCTGCCCATTGACTAGACGCGACCCATATTACCAGTAATCTTAAAAGTCCACTTTTCCGGTAATCTTAATCAGTTCCCAGGCCTATCCTCTAGATGGCACCACTGTACGTTGGTAACATTGCAGTATATATCGGGGGCTCTGCCCCCACCCACCCTTTTACTTTCTCTCTTCTTTTTTCTTTTTCTTTTATGAAACTGTAACAGAACTATAACTGAACCCATTTACCTCTAAAGGACGGGAAGATACAGTGGCACCATCTTGAGAAGAGGGGGGAATCATTAAGATTACCAGGACAATGGGTTTTTAAGATTACAGGTAAAATGGGTGGTGTCTAGTCACTTGACAAGTTCGTCCCTTGTTGCATAATGGAACCATGTATCTACTGACATGTGCTTCCATAATATCCTTGGGGAATACCCTTAAGTATTCCTAAGTACATCTTACCAAATAACCCACAGGAGACAGTATTAGACCAGTGGGACAACCTGCTTAATGGTACCCATTGTTCTTTGACCGACCACCGTTCTTTTAAAGCCCCCGGCATGGCAGGGAGTAGGCACACAATGCCTTCTACAGGCTGTGCCAAAAATAAGGAAAACCTTCCTTTAAGAAACTCGGAGACTTTGGATGAAACTGGAGTGATATAGGCGTGTAGTTGGATGCATTATCCACCAATGAGATAATTCCCTGCCCTTCACTGCAGAATTTTTAGGGTGCATCATGTAACAGCTGGTACCCATGTGACCGCTGTTATCAGTGCTTGTCTCGCCAGTACCAGATCAAGAAATGGATGCGCCCACAGGAAGACCAGCCTGACCCCTATAAGGGAATGTTCATTTATTAATAACAGGCGAGGGGTGTGAGATTTTGCACGGAAGCCCCCCCTTTGAACTATAGTAACGCGCAGGCTTTTTTGCTTTTTTATGCCCCCCCCCCCCTCAAAAGGGGTCAGTATTTTTTACGCCCCCTCCCCTTAGGAGGGGTCGGAAATTTTTGCACACCGCCCCCCCCTCCTGTAACTAATAAATGAACACTCCCTAAGGGACTACAGAGAGGGATGAAGACCACCAGGGGGAGTGGGATCTGGCGGTCAGTGAGTCAAGCTCTATGGATATAGAAAGCTCCTTTGGGACATTATTTTATAACTACATGAACCAACCCATTTAAGAAACTTTAAGCGAGAATTAGATTTGCTTAAAAAATGTCCACACAAAAAGGTTGGAAAAAAGAGAACTAGTATTTAGGCCACTAAGAAAATGTGGGTTGTCATCACTAAGCATTGAATAATATGACGAAGGCGGTTTCTCAACTTTTATACATCATTTATCTCATAACTAAAATATGAATTTAGTTCGGCGAGAGCCTAGTGCCCCTACCCATTTAACCCTCAACAAAAAAAAGGGGGAAAATGGGGAAAAAACGCCCTTGTCATATTTCTCATGGCTTGCTGATGAGGATACATAAAGTATATGAATTAATGTCCACATAATGATAGTACAGAGTCAATTTAAGTTGACACTGATCATACAAAGTCAACTTAAGTTGACCCTTCATATAAGCAGAGTTATTAGCAGTTTGACTCTCTATTTCACCAGAGCCACGTGGGAGACACAGTTGACACCTTTACTTTTCTGTGTCCAGGCACCTTGTTCAGTTTGTTACTGTGTGCATGTCTGACAAATACTAGTCTGCCCTTCTCATATTCTGCTCTAATTAGATTAAATAACTGTTCTTGCACTGACTAGTCAGATCACAGACGTCAGTGGGCAGTGGACGCTGATTTAATTGTGTAGAAACTGGATGAAACTCAACACAAAAACACTGCTTCACTCATCAAGGACCATCTGCTACATATTATACAGAAGGCTCGTCCACCTCTTGTTGTCTTGTCTTACTTAGTTAGAATCTTACATCAACAGCTGTGGCCAAGCATTGCTTTGAGGAATTTCTATACATGTGACTAGCAAAGCAAAAAGGGTGCTCCTTTACCCTTTCAGGACGGATGTCGCTAAAAGATGACATTTGTAATCATGATGCACAAATTCAGCCCCGGCAAGTAACTCACAGGGGTTGCCTTGGTGCGTTATGGCGACCCCTCAGGAGTGTCTCAACCCTGTAGGGTCGGCATGATGCTAGAAAGCAGCACTGGTGAGTTACTCGCCAGGGCTGCATTTGACTTAATGTATCATGAAGCCCTCAGGCATCATGCCATCCTTGAAGGGTTAACGGGTATGCTGACCATTCTTTTTGCTTGGCAGATCACACTGTCCAGACATGAATTCCTTTTGTTTCCAGCATGAGCAGCCAAGCCACATTTTTGAAAATACTTCTACTGTGGTTTCCACACAGAAAATGATTTTGCACAACTGTAAGGTGACCTTACTTGTCCATCACCATATATCTAGCAGTAAATAACCAGACTTGGTCCTGTTCAATTAAATATAGGTTATTTCTCCTTACCTCATTGAGTGACAGAGCAGATGTGTGATACCGCTTTAATCTCTATAATAATCAATATTACTGTTTTTATCTTATCAATGCCTGTAGGGACCCTACAATACCTATGGTATCTACCATCTGGGTGAATTAATTGACACAAAATGAGACAAATGAGCTTCTATCATCACACTCTTAGTCAAGTTAGTGTCTGTGTGCTTTTAATTTCAGCCAGTTCCTTAAAGATGGGTTAGGATCTAATTTGGAGTTAATTTTAGTTTTTCAGTTTCCAACGTAGTTGTGCTCATAATGTCCATAAAAATATGTGTGTAGCTTTTTAAAGTATTCTGTTATTTGTAAATAAATTTTGTGTAAAGAAACCAGGGCAGGATACCTCCTTCTCTAATAGAGCTGGGTCCCCTGCTTGTTCTGACCATGATTTGCTCTATATTTTGTGGATTTATTAATATCAGAATGATTAGAAAAGCTACACCCATATTTGTATGGCCATTAGGCCAAAAAAAAAAAGGTGTGTTTCAGGCAACATGGTCCAATAATTTAGGGTAGGTAGGTCGGATTTTTTTTTTTTTTTTTTTTTTTTTTTGTTGAATGTTGGAGGTACCTTGAATGAGTCGCGGACTGTCATATCGACTCGCGGGTCATCAAGACGACTCACCGATTCTTACTATAACTAGGAATATCATGGAATTATTGGATATTCTTGTCAATAAGCAATTTCCTGAGGCTGGACAGTTAATTAGGCATGTGATCTGTTCTTCCTGACAAAAAAAATTCTAAAATTTCCGAAAAAATATGAATATTTTGCAAAAAAGAAAAAAAAAAAATCTCCAAAATCGGAAAAAAATGCTAGGGTCGGCCCTTTTTTGAAAGTAGGGTCGGGTTGCCTGAAACACACCTTTTTTTTTTTTTGGCCTTATCACAAAGAAGCTGAGTAATTAAAACTGATCCAAAAGTAGCTCCTAAGCTATCGTTAAGGGCAGCATTGTCGTTTATTGTTCTATGCCGTTGTGCATCATGAAAATGAATGCAGTGTTAAGGAGTCTGCTGGCCATGGCTGCATTCATGCAGTTAGGAAGACCATGTTGTACGGTATGAAGACTAAATAATAAAAAAGAATAATAAAAATTAAAATGGCCCTACTGGTTTGGTGCACTTCTGAAGGGTAGGCATGATGAATGGATGCTGCACTGGCAAGTTACGACCAAAGGCATTTTGCATTAATTATGCTATAGAGTGAACGCAAACAGGTGCTGGAATCATTTTAAAATTTATTACAATATACTGAGCTCATATGTCATGGTTAAAACAATAATATCTGCCATTGGCTTTAATAAATATTAGAATCTTGATCTTGATCTTGAGGGATGGTGGGTGGGAGAGTCTCCTGTTTTCAACTCTTCTCTGGCAGCAACTGGTTGTTTACTGCGCGCGCTGCCCTCTATATAACCTCCCTCCTGCTACACTGGACCTTGCAGCCGCGTCTCGGTGCACCTGCGGTTTCTGTAAACACTACAAAGAGGCGTCCTGGAACCAGGCCATACATGTGCCAGGGTAATGCGGCAACACTGGACCCCAGTGCGCCCGCACACTCCACTATGAGATATAGAAACCAGTGCCTGTGCTACGATATACATTAGGGTTGGTTGCGCGACTCACTCTTTCTCTAAATTATTTATAATATTCATTATTTATAATGTATTATGTACCTCTTTGATGTTTAACGGGGAATACAGTTTTGTGCTTGATACATTCTTCATATACTGCATAGCTGCTTCGAACTAACGGTCTCACAACTTTGAGTTTCTGGCACCTATTTTTCATGTTGGATCAAAATATAACATTATACTTTCCCCCAGGGGACTGCCCTACCATTCATGTGCCTCTAGCAACACCAACATCCGGTTGAGACGGTACTTGTCAAATATGGCCAAATTCCGTGCATGCTTCTTGTGGGCAAACTGGATTTCTGGCATCTCTCAAGAACCATCATAACTCGCTATGTTAGGGAGTGCTCATTTTTTAACAGGGGAGGGGGCGGTGGAATGCCCCACCCCCACCCCCGCAGGTTGAAAATCAGGGTGCACATACTGTAGTGGCTTGAATAAGCGCAGGGGTCTTAATAGTCTTAAGTAAGCACAGGTCTTGAATAAGCGCAGGGAAATCAGAATATTGAAATGAAAAATTAGGCCATTTTTGTATCTTAAATAAGCGCAGGTCTTGTATGATTGCAGGATAAATGGTACCATCTAAATTAATAAGCGCAGGTGCAGTTATTCAAGCTGTTACGGTACGCACCGTTTTGAAGCATAGTAAGATGCTGTTTTTCTCCCTGAAAACAGACACATTGTTTTGGAACCTATTTTTTGGTTGAGCCCCAGTAAGGGCTCGCACCCCCCCCCCCCCAAAAAAAAAAAACACCATCCCCCTGTGGTTAAAGAATGGGCACTCCCTTCTCCTAAGTAAATCATGGTTGCTGTCACATCTTTTTAACCCTTTAAGGGCGGCATGATACCTTAATGCATCATGCTCTTGGTTGTCATGATGCATTAATGCAGCCCTGGCGAGTTACTCGCATCATCCCGACCCTATGGGCTTGAGACACTCCCCAAGGGTCGGCATGATGCACCAATTTGATGATTTACTCACCGGGGCTGCATTGGTGCATCATGATGACAAATGTCACCTTTTTGGCGACATGCTGTCCTTAGAGGGTTAAACTTGAAGTACTGAGGATGGAAACTCTGTTGATACATCACGGATTATTGACAAGGACCCAAGTTACCAGAAATCATTAGAATCTCATATTAAAGTTGTTTTCCCCCAGAATTATATCATACATGCCCTGCCAACAAAATCTCAAGTGGAATTCGTGACATTCTTGAGTCAATCCCTACGAGAATTTCAGAACGTTTCTGAAATGTTTTCCTAAAATTTTCTTATGTCATATTCCCTGAAATTATTGTTTTTAACGAGTGAAATTCAGGAAATTCAATACGTTTCTGGAACCTTTCCAGGACATTTTCCTGAACGAGTGAAAATCGAGGAATTCACGTCATTATTCTACTTGTGGAATTTTTTGTAATTTGCATGAACAAAACTCGGGAAATACACAGATTTTGTAGTAAATACTAATCCAAAGAAACAGTAACTAAATTTTCATGGACTCAGTAGGATGTGGAACTGTCCCTGTTTTTAAGGGACAGTCAACTATCTCTTGATTTATTTTACTTTGAAGGTTGTTAGATTTTTACGTTGTTTTTTGTTTTTTACATTTAAAAAAGCATCCTACTTCAAAGGTGGTGTTGAACAATAGAGTACATTAACCTAAATTAGCGTAAATCTGAAGACCAGAACGTAACTTTGAAGACCACAGCTTAAATAATTAGATAGTCGCTAGTATTATCATAAATTGTAAAATATTAACGTAAATAATTAAAAATCGTTAATCATTAGCGTAAATTCGCTATTAGCATAAATTTTGAAGGCAGGTTTGGGTATAAACATTTCAATGTCGGAGCTGCAAAGGCCATAACCATGGTCTTAAGAGTCATGTTCTGTTAGCGTATTTACACTTGACCAGTTTGAAAGCAACATTTAATCCAAAAACAAGTCTGATAAACAATGTGAATATACATCCGTCCATGAGTTTTTGAAAGATTTCTTGAAGAACCAGGCGATTTAAAAATAACCACTTGCATTTTCTTCCCTCAATTATCACTTGATTATAGACGGGTGAATTTAATGATGATATATGCCTACTTAGGTACACGTGCATGATGGTGGACATGGCAATGTCTGTCATTTTGTGCTAGTTGCCTTCGTTGTTCCTTAACCCTTTAAGGATGGATGTCGCATAAAGATGACATTTGTCGTCATGATGCATCAATGCAGCCCTGGCGAATAACTCGCCAGTGCTGCATTGATGCATCATGCCGACCCTTCAGGGATGTCTCAACTCTGTAGGGTCGACATGATGCTTGGATGCAGCCCTGGCGAGTTACTCGCCAGGGCTGCATTCATGCATCATGACGACCAAGGACATGACTCATTATTGCACTATGCCGTCATTAAAGGGCAAAAGTAAAAATAATTACGATTACCGCAGCATTAATCATTGTCAGCATGCAGACACAGCGACGCGTTCTTTAACAAAAGAAAGGAAATGCAGACAAAGCTTAGATTAACCCTTTAAGGATCGAGTAGTGCTTTAATTCATTATACCCTTAGCTACATTGATGTATCATGCAACATGTCGACCCTTTGGGGGTAAGGGATGAGTTATCCCCGTGGGGTCGGCATTATGTATAAATTTAGCACTGACTAGTACCCTCACCAGGCCTGCATTCATGCATCATGACGACAAAGGGCATGATGCAGTAAAGCCTTAAAGGGTTAATGGGTTAATTTGAACGCTACAATCTGTCTGTATTAGTGTATTGCTCAGACTGATGACAAACCTGCCTAGAAACGTGACATAATAGCATGACCTATATTATATAAAACACTCACCCCTTTAAGGACGGCATAATGCCTTAATGCATCATGCCCTTAGTCGTCATGAATGCAGCTCTGGCGAGTAACTCACCAGGGCTGCATTCAAATGTCATGCCAACCTTACAGGGTTGAGACACTCCCAAAGGGTTGGCATGATGCGCCATTGCAGCACCGGCGAGTTACTCGCCGTAGCTGTATTGGTGCATCATGATGACATATGTCATCTTTTAGTGACATGCCCTCCTTAAAGGGTTTACGCTTTTACATAAAACACACGTACGGACTTCCTATATGGACACAATCAGGGAGACACCAAAACCAATTCACAAACACTTAGCTATAATTGACACAGTTAGATAATTAGGCCAAAAAAAGGTTTGTTTCAGGTAACATGGCAAGAAAATGTAGGGTCGGTAGGTCGGATTTTTCTTTTTTAGATTTTTTCAAACTTTTTTTTAAACATGAAAGTACTAACTGGCTTCTCCGAAAACCCAAAAATTAACCAAAAAAGGGTAAAAATACAAAACTTTCTTCAAAATTGCATAAAAAACGTAGAGCCGGCCCTATTTTGATAGGGTCGGTCGGGTTACCTGAAACAAACCTTTTTTTGGCCTTAGTATTGCTAGATCTTTCTTATTCAACACTCACCGTCACCTGTGACGTACCACTTTTTTCAGTGTTATACAAGTATTATTCATGGTACACTTGAGTCGATGTATACCGTATTGGATGTAATAAGCGCACATCCCCTAATAAGCGCATACACTCCTTTTTTGGGCCGACTTTAGCCAATAAAACGCCCAAAATATATCAGATTTTGAGCCCAAATAAATTCCTAACCACCTAGAATGTGTCTAGGATAAATTGTTTAACACACTTTGCGCTTTTTACATTGAACATGATATTCCAACAGAAAAATAATTGAGGAACAAGGGTGGGGGTGTGTGCGTTTATTAAGATTAAAATCTGTTTTTGTTTTTTTGGTCTAGAATGTTTAATATTTTAAGCGCATTGTGCACTTATTAGGTCGAATACGGTACGTTTTATAAGCCAAGGACAGGGTAATTGTCCAAGGCATCAGCCGCAGATAATTACCATTGCTCAAGGCGTATAACACTTATACAGTGCCTCACACGTATCCATATCTGACTTATACCCAATGATTGTTTTGTAATGGTTTTTATATTGTTTTGTAGGTGTTATACAGCGAGGCAGTTCTTTCAGCCAACTGTGGTATAAGGCTGTGTCTCACCAGATCAATACAAGCTGACGTCTTTTGACCAGGTGACGTCCTTTGACCAGGTGACGTCTTTGACCAGCTGACATCTTTGACCAGCTGACATCTTTGACCAGCTGACATCTTTGACCAGCTGACATCTTTGACCAGCTGACATCTTTGACCAGCTGACATCTTTGACCAGCTGACATCTTTGACCAGGTGACGTCTTTGACCAGCTGACATCTTTGACCAGCTGACATCTTTGACCGGGTGACATCTTTGACTGGCAAGCTTCAACATGGATGAAATGGGGGGCTATATGTACAGAGAAATGCTGGGAAATTTATAATATATAGTGTTAAAAATATCCCTTAACCAGTTCCCATCTGCCTACATAGCCCCCATTTCAGCCATTTTGAAGCTTGCCGGTCAAAGACTTCACCCTCTATACAAGAAGGAGGCTATTTTTTTCACATGCAAGTATTCTATATCATAGATTGAGAAGTTTATTTTTTCATAATTTCTAATGTATTAATTATTTGATATGCAAAAATATTCAAATACAGTTTTTTACGAACTCTTTAAAACCGTTTCAGATTGTTTAAAACATGTTTTCTTTCCACAATGTTTTAAAGATTGTCCGGAAACGTCAATCAAACTAGTTTTTATCATGATGGTATTCGTCATCAAAGACGTCGAATCAAGTTAAAATAGGATCTTTCAGTAAGTTCCTTTATAATACACACTCATCCCCACAATTCGGTACATATCCATTCAATTCAGCAAGTAATATCAAGGGATTTCCAGCTTGAAGAATCCACTCGTCAACGATATATCCAGTTCTACCCATGACATGCATCATAAATAAATGTCCAGAGCTATTTTTGGTGACTAGAAATCTATTGGTAGCGTACTTGACAAAGCCGTACTATTGTGTTAACCTCCTTGGGGAGTTGCCCCAGTACCACCTCAGCCACATTAGGAGCACATTATGACACATTCTACACCTTTAAGGGCCGCATAGAGCTTTAACGCATTATGTCCTTTGTCGTCATGGGGCATTAATGCATGAATGCATCCCTGGTGAGTAACTTGTTAGTGCTGCGTTCAAGCATCAGGCTGACGCTATGGGATTGATATATTTCCTAAGGATCGGCATGATGCATGAATGAAGCCCTGGCGAGGTACTTGCCAGGGCTATATATGAGTGTTGTGTGGCCCTTAACCCTTTGAGGATGGCATTATGCTTAGATACATCATACCCTGGGTCATGCTGCATGAATGCAGCTCTGGCCAGTAACTTCCCAGTCCTGCATTCAAGGAACCTTTCTCTTTCCTCCTGAATAAATAGTAAAAAAAAAACTTAAAAAAAGCATCATGCTGACCCAATGGGGTTGGGACACTCCCGGAAAGTCGCGAAATTCACCAACGCAGCGCCGGCGAGTTACTCACCGGGGCTGCATCAGTGAATCATCAAGACAAAAGTCGTCTTTTAGCGACATGCTGTCTTTAAAGGGTTATAGGGCTAACCCTCGGTTCGCATGTGCAGGACTAGTGACAGGAAGAGCCTGCAGATTGCAGCGAGGCTAGTCCAGCCCCAGGAGGGGTGGTCTGCATACCAGTCTGTGTGGTAACGACCACTACTGACGTCATAACGTCACTACTGACGTCACATGTCACGTGGGTGGGTCGGTGTGTGAGTTGGGGTCTCACAACTTGTAGGAGGAGGAAGATAGGAGAGAGGGGCAAGGGGAGGTTGAGGATGACAGGGGGGAGAGGGGAAGAGGAGGGTTGAGGATGACAGGGGGGAGAGGGGTAGGGGGAGGTT
Organism: Harmothoe impar; assembly: GCA_947462335.1. Taxonomy (NCBI): domain Eukaryota; kingdom Metazoa; phylum Annelida; class Polychaeta; order Phyllodocida; family Polynoidae; genus Harmothoe; species Harmothoe impar. The sequence continues at coordinate 67,771,485 of OX381712.1, read as the reverse complement.
GAGGAGGATAAGGGAGAGGGGAAGAGGGAGGCTGATGAAAATAAAGGAAGTGTGAGGTTGAGGAAGATGGGAAAGAGGGGCAGAGGGAGATGGAGGAAGATGGGGGACAGGGAGGGAGAGAGAGAGAGAGAGAGAGAGAGAGAGAGAGAGAGAGAGAGAAAGAGAGAGAGAGACAGAGAGAGATAGAGAGAGAGAGAAAGAGAGAGAGAGAAAGAGAGAGAGAGAGAGAGAGAGAGAGAGAGAGAGAGAGAGAGAGAGAGAGAGAGAGAGAGAGAGAGAGAGAGGGAGGATGGAGTGAGACAGGGTGACAGCCCATGGGGAAATAAACTCTGTCTATAGCCTATATACAATACAAAAGGCCCAATTATCACCATAATTGAAATATGTCATAGCTTGCAGTGGTTGATGTATGAGTGCCAAAGACCTCTATAATATGGAACACCTGTCGTTAAAATGTCCACAATACTACATCTAAAGCTGAATCTAGCAGATTAACTTCTCTGTCAAGGCTGAAAGATTCCAGCATTGTATTGAATTTATGCCTTTCCTTTCTCGTGTATGCATACATAAGGCTGTGTCTCACGAACTTGGGCCAATGTTTTTGTCTCTGACCGGGTGCCATCTCTGACTGGTTTATTTAGGGCAGATGAGGATAGAATTTGGCTGAAAAGGTTAATGGATATCATCATCTGCCCTAAATAAACCATTTTTATTCAGGCCGGTCAGAGATGGCACCTGGTCAGAGATGGCACCCAGTCAGAGATGGCACCCAGTCAGAGATGGCACCCGGTCAGAGACGAAAACATTGGCCCAAGTTCGTGAGACAGAGCCATAATTATTTGAGCTATGCAAAATATTGATGTTTAATTCAAGAGATTTTAGATGTTACAGTCTCACAAACCAAGTGACATTAGTTTACCTTTCTGGTCCATTATATCTGGGCTATTTCCAGAGCAACGTCTCAGATTTAATTTCAGATAATGGATGTAGCACTTTCTGAGCTCATTATAGGGGTTAGGCCAAAAATAAATAAAAGGTATATTTCAGGTAACATGGGAAGAAAGACTAGGGTTGGTAGGTTAGATATTTATTTTATTTTATTTTATTTTTTTACATGAAAGTAATGGCCATCCTCAAATTTATGTTTGGGTATCACCATGCTTGCTATAATTACACTGAGGAACGGCCAAAAAGCTACTGGAATGAAACCACTGAAATTCACTTTGGTCTAGGTCACTGATAACAGGGATAACAATGAAAGTTCTTGTTTTCTTCATTTTCTAGAAATATAACTATTATGCTTAAGTACTGATTGCCCAAATATTTTATATTCTATGTATTAGCCTACTACTGAATTATATACAGAGCAAATCATATTTTATTCTTATTTTAGGGTCACACAATATTGTTATGATGATTATCTAGCATGTCAATGCAAAGGAAACCCCGAAGGAAAATATTCATTATATATGATGACGTCTGTGATGTTCTTATTGAACTGCTTCCTGATATCACAGAATCTGAAGTTAAAAAGCGTTATTTCATAGGCAAAGAATATATGCCACTTTTTCTTGATGTTGAAAACCAGAGAAATCAATGTATTGGGTGTAAGAAGTATTAGGTGTTTTATAGCATTTTATGCATCTACAAGGTCAAATAACTCAGAGATGAGAAGTAACCCAGCAATTTCATTATGATTTTTGAATTCAGCACCCTTGACTTGACCAAAATCAGTTGGTTTTATACCAGTTGCTCTCTGAAAGTGACAGCAAATCTGGTTTACTTTAAGAGAGTGGTCATTTTTTATATCAACAGTAAATTTGGGAAGGGGAGGCCAAAATATTTGGGCCCCTCTTGAAAGGGGAACTAAAAAAATCCACCCCTTTTAAGCGAAAAAGCCAACACATAACTATATCTCAGTGGTCGTACAAGATCAATTTGTACCCATCTGGGAGGGACAGAAAAAAATTGTACCTATTTCGTGGGGAGGCTTAAAAGATTCTAGGGTGCTTGCACAAAAATGCCCCCCCTCGCCCCGTTACCAAAAAATGATCACTCCCTAAATAATTAAGTGAGTTATAATGGTTCTTGATAGATGCCAGAAATCCAGTTTGCCTGCAGAGGTCATGCATGAAATTTGGGCATATTTGGCAAGTACCGTCTCAAGAGAGGGCGTTGGTGCGAAATGAGGCTCAGAGATTGAAGGGTCGTCCTCTGGGGGAAAGTATATGTCATATTTAGATCTGACACCAAAAATAGGTTTCCAGAAATGAGCAGAAACTCAAAGTTGTGAGAACATTTACAAAATCAATGTCTCATGAAACAAAATGTGTGCTAAATACATTGATTTCTCTGGTTTATCTATGGCCTATTGTATTCCCCTCTAAGAGGCACATAATGCCTTTGGTTGTAACTTGCTAGTAACTTGCCAGTGCTGACTATATTCATCATGCCTACCCCTCAGGATTGCATCAAACCAGCATCAAACAGAGACCCGGCTCTATTTGAAAAGAGGCTATCCTACCCTGGTTTTCTTATATGTATTTTATGCATTTAACCGTAACATTATGCTTTAAAAAGCTACACACATATTGTAATATGGACATTATGAACACAAATACATAGAAAACTGAAAATCAAAAATCGACCCTAAAATTTAGCTCCTAACCCATCTTTAAGGATCTGGCTAAAAACAAAAGCATACAGACACTAAGAGTGAGACGACAGAAGCTCATTTGTCTCTCTCTCTGGATTTTAATTCACCCAGTTGGTACGTACCTCCATGGGCATTGTAGGTTCCCTTCTGGCATTAATGATATAAAAACAGTAATAATGATTATTATAGAGATTAAAGTTGTACCAGCATCTGGTCTGTTATTCAATGAGGCAAAGAGAAAATGTGTTTCAGGTTGCTCGAGCAACCTATATCTAGCTTAACAGGACCAAGTCTAAAGACCACACCAAAGCAACTTATTTAACTTGAAACTTTAAAAATTACTCAAAAGAAAAATAAGCGGTGCAAATGTTGTTTTGTCTGCACAAATCCACAGTAGAAGTATCTTGAATTAAGTTTCAGAATTATTTTTTTTTAAGCTATGTTCTAGTTACAGTCTTCATTATGAACATCATGCTTTTATGTATCATACATGTCTTTTTGTTGACCTGATCTCTGAACTCAACAGTGATACAGTGTATGGAGTTGATATCCTCCCAAAGGGTTGTCATGATCCGGGGGGGGGCACTCAATTTTTTTTGACATGGGTGTGCGGCTGGCCCTTTGACAACCCTTACCCTTGGTGAAGGGGATTTTGGGCAGAAGTGACCCTTGGTGAGGGGGATTTTGGTCAAAAGTGAGCCTTGCTGAGTGGGATTTTGGACAAAAGTGCCTAGGTTTTAGCAATTTTACCCGAGGAGTCGCCCTTGGTGGAAGAATTTTGGTCAAAAGTGATCCTTGTTGCGAAGAATTTTGGCAAAATGTGACCCTATTTGGGGGGGTTTTGTTGAAATCTCCGAAAAGTGACCCTTGGTGAGGGGGATTTTGGTGAAAATTGACCATTGGTGAGGGGGATTTTGGTAAAAAGCAGACCCTTGGTGAGGGGGATTTTGCTCAAAAAGTACCCTTCCCAGCCGCACACCTGTGTATACAAAATATACCAAGTGCCCCCCCCCCCCCGGGGTCATGATGCACCAATACAATATGTGAGTTACATGATGCATGTCAATGCTGCATTCATGATAACCAAGAGTAAGGTGTAATAATGCATTACCGTATTCGACGTAATAAGCGCCCTGGGCGCTTAAAAAATTATTTTAAGTGGAAAAATTAGCCTCAAATATTCATCATAATAAGCGCCCCCCATGGTTTTCAAATTCACTCATTGTACAGGCCTCATGGACCTCTAGAACTAGTAGAAGGCTTCTACACACCCCTATTACTTCACACTTGGCTTGACCTTAACACCTGCACAGGTGTGAAGTGCTCCATGTTACACACAGGTGTGAAAATCAGTAATAAGATCGGAGAAATACACTTTTTTTAAATCTGGAAAAAATCTGAAAAAGGGGAAGGGGTGCTTATTAGGGGGAGGGCGCTTATTACGTCGAATATGGTATGCCTTCCTAAAGGGTTACGGGGCACCTATTCAGCTTAACCACTCACATGTATAGAAATTCCTCAAAGCAATGCTAGACCACAGCTGTGTATGTAAGATTCTAACTAATTGAGACAAGACAACAAGAGGTGGACGAGCCTTGTGTATAATATGTAGCAGATGGTCCTTGATGAGTGACGTCATGTTTTTCTGTTGAGTTTTATCCAGTTTCTACATAATTAAATCAGTGTCCACTGTCCACTGACGTCTGTGATCTGACTAGTCAGTTATTTAACCCTTTAAGATGCTAAAAGATGACATTTGTCTTCACGATGCACGAATGCAGCCCCCGTGAGTAACTCACAGGTGCTGCATCGGTGCATGATGACCCTTCGGAAGTGCCTCGACCCTGTAGGGGCAGCATAATACTTACAAGGATGCAGCCCTGGTGAGTCACTCACCAGGGCTGCATTCATGCATCATTGTGACAAGGGCATGATGCATTAAGGCATGATGCTGTCCTTAAAGCAATAATCTAATAACAGCAGTATATGAGTTGATAAGGGAGAGCGCCAGACTAGTATTTGTCAGACATGCCCGAAGTAATAAACTGAATGTGGTGCCTGGATATTTACATACCTTATGTATTCTTAAACTACATACCTTAATTCTTAAACGTAATATAGGGTCAGTTATAGTTGGGTTATCAGTTCAAGAAGGGAGAAGAAAGAAAGAAAAGAAAATCTTAAAATCTATCTCAAATGCATCTATCAGCTTAAGACTATGCAAGGTATGTAAATGCCCAGATTGTTCAGTTTGTCTAGAATTATGAGCGTAAGATATCATAGGGCTACGCAGCCTACATCATATGAGCAAAATACATAGAGTTTGTGCTATTTTTGGGGGTTTTTTTGGTGTGTGTTTTTTTTTTCGGGGGGGGGGGGGGAGTACACTCTGCATAGAAATGCAACTTGTCTTGTTGATCACTCCCTTCCTGGGTTGCACTAGTTTGCCACCCTGTGATTCTTAAAGTAATACCCCGGAGTAGCGTTTTATTCACAGGCGGTCGGTGACCGCCAGATCACTCTCCCCCTGGTGGTCGGTTAAAGAATAAGGGAGGCCATTAAGCAGTTTGTCCCACTGGTCTAGAACTGTCCCTTAGGATTATTTCGTAAGACATACTTAAGTATGCCTGACCTTTGAGAAATGCTTCCATTATGCCTTTGGGAAAACCCCTTTCTGTACTTCAATGTACCCATTTCCATGCAGTCTAAGACTCCCAACTCCCAACTCCCAACTCAAGGCTATGCTATGGGTTGGGAGCATACCCTCTCATAACTTATAACTCATAATGCAGATTCTCATCTAGATCAAAGGGGTTAATTAAGTATAAGATGAGGCACACTCTGACCAGGGCATTCTTTGATTAACACCTAAACTTGAAAGAGGTAATTAATGGTAATGGTAATGCATTAATGCACCATGCCCTTGGTCACCATGGTGCATGAATGCACCACTGGCGAGTAACTTGCCAGTGCTGCATTCAAGCATCATGCCGACCCTATAGGGTTGAGACACTCCTGTAGGCCCTATAGTGTCGGCATAATGCACCAATGCATAACCCGGGGAGTTACTCGCCGAGGCTGCATTGGTGCATCATGACGACAAATATCATCTTTTAGGGACACGCCATCCTTAAAGGTTAAGTATGCCTGACCTTTGAGAAATGCTTCCATTATGACTTGGGGAAACCCTTAAAATATGAGTTAACGGGGTGGGATAACAGCCTGCTCCCAGGCTATCCAACCGGTAGATGCTGGCCGAGGCTGATCCAATCCCACTTTCCCTCCACTACAGTCAAGACTGGAGAATTTGGTAAAACCCCTTCTGGGAGGTCGTAATCCTAAATTAACGCCTGAATGCAGCACTGGCGAGTTAATCCCCAGGCCTGCATTCATGCATCATGACTACCAAGGGCATGGTGCATTAATGCATTATGCCATCCTTAAAGGGTTAAACAACTCATTTAAAGTGTCATTTAAGGAGCAGCTCACCCTGTGCTGACAATATCTTAGACATAACTCTTAGAGATCACAGGTTTACTACAGAGGTCATTTATGATGGACAGACAACCCTGAAGGTGATAATGACCTAATGACCACCTACAGTGTAGTACAGTAATTTTAGATTTCAACATTGAATAAATTCAAAGAAAGCTGAAAACTTCAGGATTGGTTGGGTTTAGTACTAGTATGAACATACTAAAAGTCCTCAGTTGTCCTGGGCTTGGCTTTTTTTTAAGGTGAAATTCCTTGTTTTTTGTCGCTGGAGGCTCAAAAATTCATTTAATTCAAATTAAAAAGCATAACTGAATAACAATATATGAAAAAAACGTCTGGCAGATGATCAGAAAGTAAGCATATGAACATTTTATTACAGCAAATTATGTCAGAGTACCATTATATTGCATAATAAGTGTCAAATATGCATTTTGCGACAAGTATTTCTCAATCAATCAGAAACTACTCCCTTTGTAGTACTGACTACTATCTCTGTGTGACAGTCAGTCTACTTCATCTTGCTCTATTGGAGCAGCATTCAGACAGTCCACACCAGCACAAATACCACACATTGTGGAACATGGCACTCCTAGCTTTCTGCACCCACACTGCCGCTGACACCCCTTCTTACAGTTGCACCTAATCATGTTGAGGATCTTGTCAGGTGCTGCTGGTAGATCTGTGGGGACAGGTAACAAGGTACCATTTTCTAACTTCCAGCCCCAGTCTGTAGGCAGCAGTTTATTTCCCATCCAGGCTTGAACTTGATGGTAGGTTCGGAAGGAATGTTGTTTTGTGGCAGCACTTGTGGGGGGCAAAGTAGCCAGTTCACACGACATTTTGATTGACTGGCATGCTATGGTCTTCTTGTAATTATTATACCTAACCTGGTCAATATTCTCTGATTTCTCACCACTATATAAACAGAGGAAGAACCTTTCATCAGCTTGAGCTACCTCATCATGACTTGCATTTGGATCATTGAAGATCTCCATTTCTTTTCTCAGATCAATGTTTTTTCTCAGGAGTTTGAATACAGTTTTCTTTCCTTTTCCAAACGGGGCAGATGTTGTATCACATCCTGATACTGAATGCAGAAAAAGGAGGTGGTCTTTAAGGTCACCTAAGGCATCTTGAAGCTGTTGTATATCATACAGTTTCTGGACATTACCTTTACCAGGCCGAAGAAAGAATACAGCGTCAGAAGGTTTCGCACGAGCAGTCAGCATGACAAGAAGGTCAGTGTCGGATCCAACCACTACCACTGTCTGTCCTGTAGCAGATATGGCTAAGGCAGTTGCCACAATCAGTTCATCAGCATCCAAGGGCAATTAGGAGAGTGTGGCTGAAACCATGCAATAAATTAGACCAGGTCATGAACCAGGAAGCTCTCCAGATGTGTCACCACAGATCTTCTCCATTGCATTTCTTACGTGCACACTAAGTGGAATTGTTAAGACCCATCTGGCAAGTGTATTTTCTGCGACTCCCCTACCATGGGTCAATCTCGAGAGGATTTCAATGACCACATGAGGACCTGTTCAGTTGTCATGTCAGACCATTTCCCACCCCATAGCCCCATACCCTAAACTGTTTCAAATGGCCATCCATAGTGAAATGAAATCGCAGATTCGGTTAGTTGACATTTATGGGGTCCTTGAAGGGGGGGGGGGGTCCCCATGTCGCATGTCAAATTTAAGAAAGGTCCATGTCACATGTCACTTAGGAAAAACCCATGTCATTAGTGTCACTAAGAGATATAGTTAATTAGGCCACCACCAAGAAAATTTTGAAATCCTTAGAACCAAATTGGTGCATTCTGATTTTAGCCTCATTTTAGACCCTGAGCTCCGGGAAATGTAAGCAGTGAAGACAAGGGGGGTTCGGGGGCACCCTCTAAGAAAATTTGGAATGTCTAGACTTGAAATAGTGCATTCTGATGCACTCTCCAACACTTTTTCTCATGTCACTAAGGCCCATGTCACATGTCACATTTAAGAAATGCCCCATGTCCCATGTTACTTACATGGCCATGTCCCATGTCAATTTTAAGAAATGGCCATGTCACCATCTCGGATTTAAGAAATAGCCATATTGCCATGTCGAATTTAGGGGTCAAGGGCCATATTTATATTACATTTCAATCAATTTATAACTTTGTGTCCAAATGGCCTTCCATAGTTTAAAAATGTTGTCAATGCCCTGTGGCTGATTGTCTACTGGATTGCCTAATATAATTATACCTAATTGGACAATAATAATGCTTCATTATTAAGATGGTATTTTGTGATTGATATCGCATAATCTGCAGTTTGGTGGTATTTTGACATGTCATACGAAAACCCATGTAGAAAAAAAGCCAAGCCCAGGAGACATGAGGACTTTTGACAGGTTAATCCTCATATGTAGACCTACCATTCCTGCAAAATCCAGCTTTCTTTGAATTTATTCAATGTTCTGACTACAACTTGGTCTAAAGTTACTGTACTAAGTGTTAAAATTTGCTTTGGCGGCTTCGCCAAATTCTCCGGTCTATAGGCTATACCATCCCAATGGGCACAGAGCCTTGAATCAACATTGATACATGGTTGCCAATGTCGATTCAATGTTGATTCAAGGTTGATTCAACATCAGACTGCATTTTGTGCCCACTGGGATTGCACACTCTATCCATCTCTCTTTCTCTGTTTTCTTTCTCTCATTGTCTCTCTGTATTCCTTCACTACACTGCATTCCAAGCACTGCTTTGAGCCCAAGTTTCTCAATATTGTTGTCTACTTTATTTTTTTCCGTTTCTATTAGCCTGTTTTTGATACATCATAAATAACCATGAGTGGAAGGGGTTATTCTGAATATGATAAAAGATCAAGATAAATTGTTTTGTATCCATAGATTTAATTCTATTTTATTTTATATTAATTTTATTCTATTCTTGCCCTGAAGTCTTCTTTTACCAATTTATTCACATCAATAAGCCATTGCACTCGAGTTGGAGAATGGTTTCCATAGCAACTGACAAATGTTGAATAGTGGGTCGTTGTGTATTTGATATTTTAATATGCAGAAAATATTGGCATTGCATGAAATATAAGGGAAAGTGTAGTCCTGGTGGCTTTTGTTCTATCATCTTGTACTATTTTGTCTAATTTGGTTCCTCTGATAAGAATATCAAATTTGAGATGATGTTCATACATAGCAATTACCATAGACAGGGTTCCCACTATTTTTCTCAGTTTTAACTGACATTTGACTGATTTTTTACTAACAAATAATCCTTTCAACTGACAAGTTTAGTACCGTTATTTCCCGCGTACAACCCAATTCTTTTTTATCGAAATGGTTCATGCAGCCGTCTCTTGTAGTATTTTCAAAGTCTGCTTCGTAAAACTGAATCCATGGATCATGCCAACTGTGCGGGCTTGATACATTCCCGACTCTCCAGGGCTGCATTCATGCATCATGACCACAAAGAGCATAGCACTTGCAGCATTGTCACTCTACTATATATTGATTGTCATACAAAAGGTTTGCTATCTAATGTATTTTGAAAATCACTTAAATTGAAATAGACACACGTTTACAAACTCAAAAAAAACAAAACATATTACGGTTAATAAAGAACATAACACATTTATATTTAATTCAGTGAGGTTTATTCGTCAAATTAACATTTTCATTAGAGAGAGTTTTAACAAACACAACCGTAAATAACTTAGGCTATCGTATAGGATATCTACCCCAATCAGACATACCCATAGCTCTACAGTATAAGGTAACATTTCTAAATCATGCTACTGTTGTAAATCTATAAACCCAAATGGAGATCAAATATCTACTTTGTAATCTATTCAGCAGTAATTATCTAAAAATCAACCTTTAAATGCTACATAGTGCTTTAAACCCACAGGGTAGGTACGATGCCGAAATGCATCCCTGGTGAGTTACTCGCCAGTGCTGCATTCATGCATCATGATGACAAAGGGCATGATGCATTAAAGCAGTATGCGGCCCTTAAAGGGTTAACAGGGAAAATGAACAAGGCAACAAAGGGAGTTTCTCTTCACCACAGACGCAAATCATAACGTTATTTAGAAGAACCTTAACTTCCAATATACAAATGACACAATATGCATCAAAACATGTGTGTATCTATGTAGCCTTTTCAGATAAGCTACAATATTAACATAATAGCGCCTTTAAAACAGGATATCCTTTGCAAGTGTTGTACCGGTACCTCACATTAGTGAAATCAACAAGGGTGAAACATGGTTTATATAGGATGAAATAACAGGCTTAGTTTAGCAACATCATCTGCCAACACAAGATCAAAGTTATGTAGCCATCTCTTATTAACTAAAGCATCATAAAATGTTTTGTCTCTTTTTTTTTCAGAGGTTTATCTAAAAGAAATTATGTCGGACCATTCAACACTTCAGTACCATATTCAATGTACCGTAATAAGCGACCTCCTCCTAATAAGCGCCCCTCCCTAACCCTGTAGTTTTTCTTCTGACTGATGTCCACATTTTTCATGGTTTTTGAAACAGTTAATTTCTTATGTACTTGATGTGATAAAAAAAATTAATAAAGCGCCCAGGGTGCTTATTACGTCGAATACGGTACTTCTCTTTGTGATGCCAATCTTAAATCAGCGGAAAGGAACCCTTTAACTTTTTATTAATTCGAGACTTACTGACCAAACGTTTATGTACAGTCATGACCTACTTTAACCCTTTAAAAGCAGCAAAGGGTCGGAATGATGCAGTCTTGAGGCATCATGCCGACCCTTCTTGAGTGTATCAACGCCATAGGGTCGGCATGATGCCTGAGTGCAGCCCTGGCAAGTTACTCGCCAGGGATGCATTCATGCATCATGACGACGACAAAGTTCATAGCACATTAAAGCACAATGCTGCCCTTAAAGGGTTAACAATGTGACTAAACAATTTTACTTACCGGTATTATCACAAAATCGTCAACTTAGATATACCAAGCGTTATAATCTCTAGGCAGTACCACCCGACAAAATGGTTACATTAATAAATCAAAAACCCTTTAATGACAGCAGTGTCTTAATGCGCTATGCCCTTTGTTATGAGCATAAGACATGAATGCAGCCCTGGCGATTAACTCGCCAGTGCCGCATTCATAACTCATGCCGACCCAACACAGTCGATACACTCCCAAAGGGTTGAGATGATGCACCAATGCATTGCTGACGGGTTACTCGCTGGTGCTGCATTAGTGCATCATGACAACAAATCAGTGCAAAATGCCGTCCTTAAAGGGCTTAATTAAATACACATATATCTACCCGGTAACATTCATATTAGGTATACTAACTACCAATGCCTGATTATATACATATATACTCCCAATAGGAAGCCTAGTATAAAACATGACATTTGAGCAATATATTATAGGATAAAAATCCTGTTTGCCATTAAAGTGATAATACATATACACCCATCACCTATATATACATTATGTATATGTGATATAAATGTCAACTATGTCGATATAACCACCTTATATGTCCATCACAGGTCCTATTTGTACGTTTTCGATTGGGTGATGTCGATATGCGATAATGATGCGATATACCACTGGAGCGTCTTCAATTTTGTGGTTGCTTACCCCTGGCCTTAAACTGTATGATACAAGACAGGCGCATATTCAAGATCTTATTTTAGTACTGCTTAAGATCAATTTTAAGACCCCTCTAAATCTATACAAAACCTGTACACTTTTGAGACCTGGTACTATGTCGCAGCGTACGGTAATTACATCCGAAACCAAGCAAGCAATATGTTACTGGGTCTACAATGGATATGAATGTTATCCGAACTACCAAATCCCTACCATGCATAGTTGGGATTTTTGTACATTTATTTGCCTAAGAATATACCTGGACAATGACTATTTGCATCAAATTTCATTTCAATTCGAGACATAAATACAATCATTTTGGGTTTTAATCTTTGCGATGTATTTGCTTAGAACATTAAGGCACACTTAAAGTTAACAAAAATCATTCCATAAAAGCAGAAAGAAAGATACAATATTTGCCATTAGAGCATTGACCAGCCATTGACTTTATAAATCAAAGAATTGAGAAATACTGTGTGAAAAAAAATATTTCTAAACCCTCTTTCGGGCAAGACAAAAATTTCCAAAACAAAAAAAAAGAATTGAGAAATAGCTACAGCTACCTCCCCCCAGCACCAATAGTAAAAGAAACAGTATCAATGAAATATAACCAACATCTACAAATATAGACATGGAAACCCTTAAGGACAGCATGATACCTCGATGGTACATGTCCATGATGCAGTAATGCAGCGCTATTAAGGAACTCACCAGTGCTGCATTGATGCATCATGCCGACCCTTCAGGAGTGTATCAACCCCCTAGGGCAGCACTGGAGAGTTACTCGCTAGGTCTGCATTCATGCATCATGACGACCATGGGCATGATGCCTGAATAAAGCACTGGCGAGTTACTCACCAGGGCTGCATTCATGCATCATGACGACCATGGGCATGATGCCTGAATAAAGCACTGGCGAGTTACTCACCAGGGCTGCATTCATGCATCATGACGACCATGGGCATGATGCCTGAATAAAGCACTGGCGAGTTACTCACCAGGGCTGCATTCATGCATCATGACGACCATGGGCATGATGCCTGAATAAAGCACTGGCGAGTTACTCACCAGGGCTGCATTCATGCATCATGACGACCAAGGGCATGATGCATTCAGGCATTATGCTGTACTTAAAGGGGTAAAGCCATAACCAAACATCCTTGCAGAAATGGGGGAAACAAATATAGATAAGTCTAAGATTAGAATAAACACATTCTAGTGTGTTTTGCATTGTACCAGTAGCCAATGTCTAAAAGAAGGGTACATCAATATAAATAGGGAGACATGAGAATAAAATTAGGGGAAAGAAAGCAAGGATCACCTTTTGGTGAATTGTAATAGCCATTTTTCTCAAGAGTGATGTCTTTCATTGTCATCTTCTAAATGTACAAGTATTTCATCAATCCCCAATATATTTCAATATCCTTTTTTCTATCTTTTCAATTTACAATCCTACATTAATTTATACTAACATTGTCAATCCTATCATGGACTTTATTTCTACTTATTTCACTTATTTACTAATAAGTATTCGTTGTGTACGAAGGTTTACCCTATTAGCTCCTGTTTATTCACTGAAAATAAACTAGCAAAAGCAAGAATGGCTAACACTAAATGTTGATATTAACGTCATGGCTTTCTGCTTTATAAAAATCACAATACTTTTCTATGGGGATGGCGTCATTATAGGGGACGGAGCTACCAACCAATTAAAGCAATATTTCTGCCACTTTCATTAGATCTGATTTCAAGCCTATACTTTAGTAGTTATTTGGCTCATATAGAGCTTGTATGAATCTGCTTATTACACTTGAACATTAAATCACCATATATGTATAGCAGTGAGCTAAGTGACAATGGTCTTATTTCTATTTAGTTTAACCCTTTAAGGGCAGCAAATTGCTTTAATGCCCTTTTGTCGTCATGATGCATAAATGCAGCACTGGCAAGTAACTCACCAGTGCTGCATTCATGCATCGTGCCAACCCTACAGGGTTGATACACCCCCGAAGGGTCAGCATGATGCACGACAAGAAATCGTATTACCCAGTAATATGCCTAATGGTATAATTCCTATCGTATTGGTTTTGCTACATCAGAAGGACCATCATCGATTGAACTTAATGTGATTACATATTATAGCCGTGAGGGGGTTACACATATCTATCAACATTTTCTCTAACATCACACATGTAAATCCTCTGGTAAAATCCAAACATAGACTAAATACCTCGTCGTTAAATCACAGGGCGATGGAAGTCATGCAACGTGCATATTTTAACATTTCCGTATTCAATGCCACGAGTGCTGATTAAGTTAAAACCTACGATAAATTCTCACATATTACCCGCATCTCGTGTTTAACCACTGGGTCATACACATGAATTTACTGAACATTTTATAGTAGTTCAAGTGTTCAATTGACCACTAAAAGCAGTTTCTTAACCATTTTTTAGTTTAAATATCAGCTAAAACATGGGTGTGCACTTATAGCGTTAAATACGGGACACATCTGAACTAAGTAACAATATAACAGGGACCCAGGTAGACATGCATAAAGAGGTTTAAACCACAGCGGAGGGCTAAGACAAAGGAATTCACACCTTGGTTATTTCTGTGTAGACTCTCATAACCTTAGAGCTGTGGTTTAAAACAGATAGACAATGGTTATGTGAGGCTAACTCAAAATATGACTACTGTAGAGTGGCAGGCACCCTATAAGGGTGCCAGCCAGTTTACAGTGGTTATTTTGAGTTAGCCTCTCATAACCATAGTCTATCTATTACTTAAACCACAGCGGAGGGCTAAGACAAAGGAATTCACACCTTGGTTATTTCCACTTAGACTCACATAACCTCACAGCTATGGTTTAAAACAGATAGACAATGGTTATGTGAGGCTAACTCAAAATATGACTACTGTAGATTGGCAGGCACCCTATAAGGGTGCCAGCCAGTTTACAGTGGTTATTTTGAGTTAGCCTCTCATAACCATAGTCTATCTATTACATATTTACTTAGACCACAAAACAGGGAGCTGTGTATAAAGAGGTAGGTTAACTATAGACCCTATACTAAACCTCCACCCAGATATGTCTCTTAGATTTTACTCTTTCCACTGAAATCGGAAATCTCCTGGAGTATTAACCCTTTAAGGGCAGCACAGTGCTTTAATGCACAAGGGGTATACTATCAATGCATGGTTGTTGGCATTCGAGCAAAATTATGATTGCTTCAAATAATACTTTCCGCTACTTTAAGTCCAATTAATGCGATATAAAACCTTTGCATCTATTGTACTTAAAGTGATACACGGGAAGTTTTCCTCTAAATGATTTCCTTATATAACAAATTTCATGCAATGTATGCCCCCCCTAAGGGTTGATGATATTGCTGAATTGACTATATATGATGTGTTACAATCCTTGCCTACATAACACCATGTGGCTACTACTATTTGGTGAGTAGTAAATTGGTTTTGTCCACGAGTGTTACCCTTTACCCTTTAAGGATGACATGTCCCTTTAATGTGACATTTGTTGTCATGATGCAACAATGCATCCCCGACGAGTAACTCGCCAGTGCTGCATTGGTGCATCATGCCGACCCTTCGGGAGTATCTCAACCCCATAGTCGTGAATGCAGCACTGGCGAGTTACTCGCCAGAGCTGCACTCATGCATCATGATGGGTATGATGCATTAATGCATCATGCCGTTCTTAAAGGGTTAAGGACAGCAATGTGTTAATGTATTACAATCTTTGCCTATATAAAACCGCGTGGTTGCTACCACTATTACTTGGGGGGTAGTAGGTTGGGTTTGTCCATTACAGTGATGGGGGTGTTGGGTGCCGACTCCCCCTGTTCACTAAGCACCATGGCGGCTGTGTCCACCGCTAGACGTCTCTGCTCCAAGTCATGACGCGTCTACAACATACAAACAGGCTCTGTGTCAATAATTAAAGGGAGTCAATGTTTTTACAACAGAGGTAGGGGGGGGGGGGGTTTCCATCCTCCTTAACAGGGGTTAACAACTTTTTTGGTCCCTCCCCTTCAAGCGGTCAAATTTCTTTTGGTCCCCCCTTTTCTCGTTAGAAAATGATCATTCCCTCAGTGGGTGTGGTATAAACGTTGTACGGCAGTCTATACAAAAACTTTTTCACCATGCAGGACATTCGATCCTGCAGATTTCTTTCTTTGCAGGCCCGGCTCAATTTTTTCAGGCCCGGATATTGGAGTACAACCTTGCTATTTAAAAATGAAATATAAAGCAAGTGTTTGTACTGGCAATGATGATAAATAGGGTTCTCCCTACATGTTACAATTATATCAACCATTTCAATATGTAAATCACTGAAGAACATTACAGAAAATATTTACACTTCCTGTTTTATGCTGTAGAAACATTAATAATGGTCCGATTTACAAGCCTTAAAAAATGGCATATAGGCAAGAATCTCTAGAATACAGCCAGCCATTCGGGTCTGCAGTAGACCTTTTTTTGCCGGACCAGCAGACTTCTTGCCGGCTATAGCCGGTGGCCGGCAGGTTTTCGTATAGACTGGTACGGGAGGTAAGAAACCAAGGTATGCCCTTTTCAATGATTTAAGAACCTTAAGAGGGCCCCAAAAGGGGGAGAGGGTGCTTACATATGTTTGTGGGGGGGGGGGGGGCTCTTATTATGCAGAGATGAAAGTGACCAACCTTTAGAAAACTAGAAATGTTTAAATTGAGGCCCCTGAATAAAGGTCCTTTATAGTTCAGTACAGGTCTTCACAAGGGAACTTTACCCTCCCGGCTGCAATGGGTGATCAAATAATCTCCTACTATACTTTCAACAGACGATCTTAAACTTGCAATGTTTAATTTTGAGGCCCCTGAATAAAGGTCCTTCATGCCGTAAGACCTCTCTGATAAGCCAACCTTTTTGGGGGATTCTAGGCCTGATTCCGCTAATAAGAGAGTGTTTTCTTTCAGTAACTATAGTTTAACCATGTTTAAATGGGTCCAAATTCGGGTTATGATATACTCTCAACTAAGAGGTCGGCTAATCAGAAAGGTTTTATGGTAGTAAAATACCGGTCTACGAGATATTAAAAAAGGCCCCTTACCTGTTCGTCTAGCACCACGATCCTCCCGTTCACGCACGGAGCGAGCGCGCCCCCCATGTGTTCTATCTCCATACTCTGTATGGAGGCCCGGCGGGTGAGCAGGGCCTTACTCCGTCTTGGTGCCTGGCGGGGGGTCTCGCTACTCATGGGTGAAGTGGCCGCCGGCGGGGGGGTTTCCATCCGGCCGGCGTCGACCGAGGCCAGCGAGGGCTCGCTAACCGAGTGGTTGGTGGTTTCTGACGTTGGTGACGTGGGTGACGTCAGGCCGTCGGGAGCGTCGGTTTCTGGTAACGTCATTTGTTTGACGAGGCTCCGGCGCCTGCAGGGAAAGGAAAGGAGGTGGGTTTGTTATTGTCGTGGTGGATATTGATTTGGGGATGTACCGGTAGATAGCAATGCATCACCAAGCAGGATATTTATTTCATGTGGGATACAAGTCGCATTGCTTTAGCAAAGGCAAGCCTGTGAAATGACCTTATCTTATAATTCGCTGTACATGTATGTGATGTCATTATGAACAATCATGGGTCCTTTGCGAAATCATTTTTCTTGTTGGATTTTAAAGATTTCACATGACATGAGCATAAAGAGCCACTTAAATCATTCAAAAACTTCGCTTCATTCTACTCATTGGAGCTCTGGCCATATTTTACTTGGTTCCACCTTGAGGAATACGTCAAAAGGTTCAACTCATGAAATAATGCTCAGTTATGATGATTTTCATCAACCTTTTTCTATGGGTTACATGAATCATGTTTGCGTTGTTTTGCGTGTGCCGCTGGCGTGTGTAGGCAGTGGGCAACATTACAGAAGCAGACAAACAGATAGGGCTTGATTGATTGATTGATTTGTTTAACGTCCAGACGTACATCAAGTACCTCACGGGACATCTCAAGTTGGCAAGGAGTCATCCACAAATAGTGGTAGTCTGCCTTGCAGTAGTAGGACAGATATTTATATGCTGCTTGCCCAATACAGCAGTGACCGCATCTAGGGATGATCGAATCTATGAAATGAATGACCGCATCTATGAGGTGAGGGAGAAAACCGCTACCGGGGCACGTCCCCTACTCTTTTCCAAGGATAGCAAGTGTTCTTTTATTTGCCTGGTCCTAGCTACCTGGGCTAGTAGGTAGGGCCAGACAAACCACAGCCTTTGATATCTCAGACGTGGTTCACTGAGGAGGGATCCCATGCCAGACCACCAGCAAGAAGGCCCGGGCCCGCGCATATGGGCAGCAGTTGCCAAACAGCTTACGTGACTGATCCCAGCAATAAGGCACGAGACCCCTCAAGTTTTGTCGCCTTTTACGAATCCAGTATGCCCATTGGTATTGTGGAAGGCTCCCGATGAAGTTATTCTACTCCTTCATGCCCCCATCATGAAGGTCCCCACTAACACAGGGGGAAACAGCTATGACTGTGTCTCACCACACTGATCCAAGTTGAAAGTCTATAGAGTGTTTGACTGGGCGCAATCTATGACCAGCTTGAAAGAAAAAGGTTTGCCCTAAATAAACCGTTTTCTTTCAAGCCGGTCATAGATATCACCCGGTCATAGATTGCACCTGGTCATAGAGTGCACTTGGTCATAGACTCTCAACTTTGATCGATTTGGTGAAACATAGCCATAGCTGTCATCCACTTTCATTTGCCCGTTTGCCAGCATGCATCAGCTTAAAACATCTTAGCAAGACAATTAATGTAAAACCCATACATAAGCTGATAATACTCGGTAAACCGACCCCTTACCAGTACTGTTGAGAAAAAAATTCAGCTTATAATTATCATGAAATGTTAAAATCTTTTCACTATACCGGTAATCAAAGTTTACGCCATACCCCCATCCCCCTATTAAACACACGAAAGTCAGCTAATATTTAAAGGGGTAGGGGGGAGGGGGAGGGGGGAGGGGGGAGGGGGGAGGGGGAGGGGGGAGGGGGGGAGGGGGTGATTATAACTGGGATTTTATTATTTTCATGAAACAATTACCAGGTAAATGGTACACTGACCCAAATGTCTGTCTCATCTGCAGCTAGAAGTATTCAGCCTTAGGCCAAAAGAAATAAAAGGTGTGTTTCAGGCAACCCGACCCTAGTTTCAAAAAAGGGCCGACCCTAGCATTTTTTCAGATTTTGGAGAATTTTATTTTTTTTGGGCAAAATATTCATATTTTTTCGTAAAATTTAGCAATTTTTTGGTTAGGAAAAACAGATCTCATGTCTAATTAACTGTCCAACCTAAGGAAATTGCTTTTTAACAAGAATGTCCAATAAATTAAATATGATATTCCTAGTTATAGTAAGAATCAATGAGTCGTCTTGATGACCTGCGAGTCGATTACGCAGTTCGCGACTCATTCCAGGTACCTCCAACATTTAAAAAAAGAAAAAGAAAAAAAGTCTGACCTACCTACCCTACATTTTTGGACCATGTTGCCTGAAACACACCTTTTTTTTTGGCCTTAGCGGTACGAAGCCAAATAGGCCCCTATCACTTATTTTAAACACACCAACACCTTTTTTTAAGGCCTTTATTTCCATGCTTTACCACATAGTACGTAAGCGATGAAGGATATGTACAAATCTGTGAGGCACTCCGGCTCCATACATTTTCTTCCGGGTGGTTTAGAAAACTCCAAATTCCGTCGCCTCCGGCGCGGACTTAGATGGCTAAAACTGAAGGCATTTTGTACACTTTACTATTTACACATCTAGTTCTACACAAGGTTTTTACCATCTCTATACATGTCTGACTGGGCTACCGCATTCGACGTAATAAACGCACAGTGCGCTAATTAAGTTATCATGAACACATTTTATTAGTTAAAGAGTTTAGTTGTGTTCAAAATTTGATATATTTTCAGTTACTCATAGTTTAAAAATCGGCCAAAAAAGGGAGATGTGCGCTTATGACGTCGAATATCGTACCGTGATTTGCTGGTGATGGCAGCGGTAGAAGAATCGTCGAGGCAAATAAAGTGGGGAAAACTAAAGTGAGGTAATTTTCAAAAAAACCGCAAACTGGGCCAATTCGAAATGGTCAGCATGGTGCATAAACGTAGCACTGGCGAGTACTCTACAGGGCTACGTTCATGCATCATGCAAAAGAGGGCCTAGCATGCAGCCTTTAATAAAGGGTTAAAGATTGGTTAGGAGCTAATTTAAGGCCAATTTTTATTTTTCAGTTACAAAATGTATTTGTATTCATAATGCGTATACAAATGTGTGTGTAAACGTTTAAATTCTACTGATACTTAGAAATGCATAGAATAGATGAAAAACTATGTCAGAATAGGTCTGGCGACCCCACTTTATTACAAAAACAGACCCTCTGACCTTGAATTTATGCATTTATTAGTGTTATATGGATTTAGAAGTTTACAACCACATTAATATAAGCATGAATACAAATACAATATGTAACAAAAAAATATAAATCGACCCCAAATTAGCTCATTATAAGGCACCACCCTCTCAGAGGCTCCCAGCCTGGGACGTGGAACCTGACACCCAGAGCGTCTGTGGTGACCAGGACAATGAGACAAGGGGATGTACAGGGCCCCAGTGTAGGTTATATAACAGGCTGATGTAAGAGATGGGTTAGATAGCCCGGGGTGGTGCCTTGTACTGAGCTCCTAACCCATCTTAGGCCACTCAAAAAAAAAAAAATTGTTTCTCATCACCAAGCAATGAAAAATATGACGAGGGCGTTTTTTATTTAATTTTTTTTTTTTTTTACTCGGGGCAATTTACATAAGCAAATTTGGACATTTCGCGATCAATTTTCACATCTTAGTAATTTGGAGTTTATTGATCAGCAAAAGTTGTAACAATGCAAGCTACACCTAGCTGATTGCATTGCTGACAGCATAAGCTTTAATTTGATACCAAATTTGACAATATTTTGGCAATTTTAGCATATTTTTCATCAAGTGGCCTTAACGAAAATGTGCAAAGCACAGATTATAAAAATATATTTACCTGTTGATGGAGATGATGCTCTGTCGGTGCGGCGTCTTGGCCACCTTGTCCCCCTTAACGATCTTCACCGACTTGAAGTGGTTCTGTACGATGATACACAGCCTCGGACCCTCCTCGTCGTTTACCTGAAACATAGAGGGTATCAGTGAGTGATTAATGGTTATTTAACCCTTTAAGGGCGGCATGATGCCTTAATGTATCATGCCCTTGGTCGTCATGATGCATGAATGCAGCCCCAGCGAGTACCTCACTGGTGCTGCATTGGTGCATCATGCCGCCCCTATGGGAGTGTCTCAACCCCGTAGGGCTGCATTCATGTATCATGATGACCAAGGGCATGATGCATTAATGCATTATGCCGTCCTTAAGGGGTTAAAGGTCCAACTCTCTGTGTCCCTTCAATGACAGTCCCCCTGGACCACGGGCCACCACTGAGCTAAACCTCGGGGGGGGGGGGGGGGGGGGAGGTCAGGTGTTTCTGTTCACAGAAACAGGGTAGTCAACTCTATGTTCTCCCTCTGCTTTGAGCATAGCATTCTGGTGAAAATGCATGCATTTGAATGCATTAAAATGCCATAATCTAATGGATTTGCATAATAAATAATATAACTGGGATGCAGAACACACAATTTTGCATTAAACTGGAGATATAGCCACATTTAGCAAAGTCCCCCCTCTGCTTTGTGTCAACATTGCTGCGGTCGTCAAAGCACATGGCCTGCATACCTACAACACTGTGGGGAGCAAGGAAGGGACAGGGGTCTGTACACAGGTAGCACAGGTAGCCAAGTGTAGCAGTCAGAGTGGCCCACACTGTCCTACCTGACGGTAGGACTAGGACTCTGCTTGGAGACAAAGGTCAGTTGGTGCGCGTGCCCGGGACAGTCGGGACAGGTACTCAGCCCTATGTATAAGGGTGGTGGAGCCCATGCCTGTAGCCGCGCATATGGGTAACAGGCAAACCAATGAGGCACAGAAAAGAGGAGATAAAGTCGGACCCTTAAAACCATTTAAGGACGGCATGATACCTTAAAGGCCAAGATCTCAGTAACCCTCCAGCAACAGCCGGAGTGGTGCCGGAACAGGTACTCAGTCCTATTTATAAGGGCACTGTGGGTTTAATGCACCATGCCCTTGGGCTTGGTCGTCGTGATGCATGAATGCAGCCCTGGTGAGTAACTTGCCAGTGCTGCATTCAAGCATCATGCTGACCCTCCGGGATTGAGACACTCCCAAAGGGTCAGCATGATGCTGGTGAGTTACTTGCCAGGGCTGCATTAGTGCATCATGACTATTTGCTGTTGACAGCAACCCCAAACTCCCAAGTTTCCTTGAAATTTGCGACCACTGGCAATTCAATTTGTTACTTTTTAAGCACAAAACAGGTGCCTGATGAGTCACATGGGCTGCATTGGTGTATCATTACAACAAATTTCATTGTTTAGCGACATGTCGTCCTTAAAGGGTTAAAGGGGAAAAAAGGACAAAGGCAGCGGGCATTTTCTCCTCAAAACACTCATTACTCTTAGGGAGTGATAATTTTTTATCAACAGGGGGGGGGGTGGTGGGTTTGGGGGGGGGGCAAAAAAATTTGGACCCCTTGACCGGGGGGGGGGGCAAAAAAATTTGGACCCCTCTTAGGGGGGTCAAAATAATTTAACCTGTTTTGAGCCAAAAAGCCAGCGCGTTACTATGCTTCAAAGGGCCCGCGCAGGAGCCGATTTTCCGACCTGTACAAAAATTTTGCGCGCTGGCGCGGAAATCCACCATCCCCCCTGTTGTTAAAAAATGATCACTCCCAATTTTTTTTTTTTTATAAGCCTATCAGGGGGTCTGAAAATTGCTAATTCATGACTGCGCTATATTTGCAAAGACTCTCGTATAAGCCACACCCCATAGAGTCATGTTTGGTATCAAATTAAAGCTGGTTCTATGCGAGAATTTCCGGTAGGTCAAACCATTGTTCTTCTTCACAAAAGGCGATGATTGGGAAGATTGCGATCCATGGGACCGAGATTATTGGTATCATTTATACAAGGGCAGCAATCTACATTAATTAATTAATGATGCACCCCGAAATAGCCGGCATGGTGCATCGACATTGTACTAGTAAGTTATTCGCTGGTGTAGGTAAATGGAGCTATTTCTGTATTGTGCAATTATTCCTTTTCATTGATAATAGTGTCTCCTTTGCAAGCACGTCCAATTATGCACCTACCTATATAGCATACCGTATTAGCGCGAAATAGCGCCGGTTCCAAAAAAAGCATCGGTCTTGTATACCGTATTCGACGTAATAAGCGCACAGTGCGCTTAAAAAATTATTATGAACACCTTTTAGTAGTTAAGAGTTTAATTAGGTAAAAAATTGAGATATTTTTGGTTATTTCTAGTATAAGAATAGGCCCAAAACGGGAGATGTGCGCTTATTAGGGGGTGTGCGCTTATTACGTCGAATACGGTACTTTAAGCGTTAAGCAATAAAATTGCATCTTATATAAGCGCCTCTGTTGGGAATAAGGCTCCAGTGCTATTTCATGACAGTACGGTACACGTAAATACCTTAATGGTATCTCAGATGCTCTCCAGTGACCGCCAAAACAATTGAATTTTGGAGAAATTATTTATGTACTCTACTAAGTCACTGTACAGAACCACACGTTCTTCATAGATCATGTGCATATAACTGGACTGTTTCATTTGGATTCTGTTTAAAGTGTAAGACAGGAAACTTCATACCGTATTCGACGTACGGTAAATTCCCGCGTATGACCCTCTAGTGCGGGTTATACAAAATTCTCAAAGTCAAGGGGTGCGTAAATTCGCGAATTTCAGACCCCAAATGCGGGTTATAGAATTCTCCCAAAGTCGGGATGCCGGTTGTACGTGGGAATTTACGGTAATAAGCGCACATAAGCATACCCTAATAAATGCACACACCCCTATTTGGGCCGATTTTAGACAATAAAAGGCTGGCCCAAAATATATCAAATTTTGAGCCCAAATAATTTCCTTAGCACTAAAAGTGTGTCTAGGATAAATGGTTAAACACACTGTGTGCTTATTACATTGAATACGGTATTTTAACAGCAAAATAATTAGGGGAAAATAGGTGGAAATTCGAACTATTCTTTTAAACGCACTGTGCGCTTATTTCTTCGAATACGGTACGTCAAGTCACTAATAGGACATACTCACAGATGTGTAATTGCCTTATAAAGTTATATAAAAGACACTTAATTGCACTTACAATTCATAGCATGACGTCAAGACAATCAATCAGAATTGAAACAGTACTGACATTGACATTACTGTATTACCGTACAATGACCATACTAACCTACCGTAAAACCCCGCCTATAAGCCGACCCCGCCTATAAGCCGAAAGTGATTTTAAAGACAAAAATTCGGCTTATATAGAATCATATTGACATTCAGGAGAACCCTGCCTATAAGCCGAATGTGGCTTTTGGGGTCTTAGGGTCCCCCTGGCCCCTACTTTGGTTCCCCTAAAAAGAGTTTTAAAACAGATTCTAATCCCTTTATTGCATCGGAATACCATGTGTTGTTTGTTTAACATGTATACCTCACGTGGAAATGATTAGTAAGGCCTTAAAATACAGTTAAGTTAATAACTAAGTTTTCATAATTTTCTACAGTATCATTCTAAATATTCTTTTCCAAAACCCCGCCTATAAGCCGAATGTGAGTTTGAAGGGAGAAATTCGGCTTTATATAGGAAATAAAAACGCCAAAATAAATTCAGCTTGTAGGCGGGGTTTTACGGAAGGTACTCCACTAGAGATATGGCAATTAAGGAGAAATTACCCATAATTATCAACATCACACTAAACTCCCTATAACTACTGGTATTCTACATTATGAGGGTCCGAGATATTGTACATGGTGCTTCAGGTAAACACAATCTCATTTAAATCAGAGGCGTAGGAGGCAAATCTTCATGGGGGGCGGGGGTGCACTCAAACAAACATTAAGCATCATATACACGCTGATATTGGATTGTATAGAAAAGTAGTATTTGAGTCCCCTTTAGTTCTCCCCTCTGCCGCCACATTGCCCATGCGTGACAGGTAAGGATTCAAAATTGTGTTTATCATATTACGGGTCTTGACAAATTTGGGGGGGCCCAAACATATTCAGCCCGCCCCCACCCCTCAGTGATTTGGGGGACCCTTTTTCCTATGCAACTGAGTTTTCATACATGTATGCCTACCGTAAAACCTTGCGTATAAGCCGCAATCGGAATTTGGGCCGTTCCTATAAGCCGCACCTGCGATCTGATTCGCCTACTAGCCATGGCCTATATGCGAGGTTTCACGGTAGAAAACATACATATGAATACATTTTGCTCACCTATTTGAAGCCCTCTCTTAGTGCAGAACATATCTCGGGCCCTCATTACACCACTTGAATATATAAGAAAACTAGAAAGGATTCAAAACAGTAGGAGCAATAACTGTACCATTCAACTAGGATTAAAAGGTATATGATCTACGAAATCCACACCATAGGTGTGGTGGCCGGCTTCCATCAAGGATTCTGGATCACATATATTATTCTATAATTATAATTCATGCACTAATGATGCATGATTGCATCACTGTTCACTTGAAGACGTACATGTATGCTGTCTTTAAACCCGCATTTAAAGGGTTAGTGTGGAGAAGTCATGATGCATGAATGCGTCGTGGTTCACCTGAAGCGCCATCCTGTCCTTGAAGGGTTAGTGTGGAGAGATCATGATGCCTAAAAGCATCTTGGTTCACATGAAGCACCATGCTGGGTTAGTGTACAGAAATAATGATGCAGCAGGGTTGCATTCATGTATCATGACGACCAATGGAATACGGCCTAATAATACACTATGTGGCCCTTAATGAGTACACAAATTATTCTCCTACCTTACCAAATCCTAAGCACGTCAGAAAGCTGATAACTACATCCAGCCGCCTTCAACAGAGCTCAATACAGTGCTACATATACATAGGACAACTGTGGCAGTGTGAGGCACTCAGCTCTCAGCACCATATATATCACGGCTTGTGAGTAAGACTCACCTGCTGGGGTCTGTACTGCCAGTATATAGAGAGGGGCGTGGGGGGGGGGGGGGGGGGGGGGTGAACATGTTCAGTGCAGGGTTAGTGTACAGAAATAATGATCCAGCAGGGTTGCATTCATGTATCATGACGACAAATGGAATACTTGATAAATAATAATACACTATGTGGCCCTTAAAGGGTTAATACAGAGTAGAATTATTCTCCAGGGCTGCATTCGTGCATCATGACAGCAAAGCAAGGGCATGAATTCGTATACGTCAATACAAATAGTTGCACACCTCATCGTAAGGCGCCGGGTCTGGGTATAATAACTGCAGTGCATTTGTAGGTGAGGGGTAATTCATGCCCTTTGCTGATAATTACCTCCACCCGCCCACAGTGCTACATATATAGGCCTCTAACTGGTGTGGACTTGTTCCCGGGACCACTGTGTGTACGCTGACACAGGCATGCATTTCCGCTTCCGGTTCTGCTCTCGCAATTTTAGCCTGTTCCCCGGAAGCTATGGTGTGTGAGTGTCTGGTCACTGCCTAAGTCTCACAATAAATGGCGAGCACAGAACTAACATGGCCGCCCATACGGAGAAACCCGAGTCATCGCTATAAGTATAGCGGCCGCGGCACCATTGCACGGTGGGTGGGGAGGGGGGGAGGGAGGGAGTAATTCTCAGCTTTCTGAGAGCTGCCTGTCCAATAATTACCCTTTAGCTTTCCTGTACGACTCTAGGGGCCCTTGATGGGGGGGGGGGGGTCCCCATGTCCCATGTCAATTTTAAGAAATATCCATGTCACTAAGCCTCAGGTCGCATGTCACTAGGCCCCATGTAACATGTCGATTTTAAGAGATGCCCATATCGAATTTAGGGGTCTAGAGCTATACTCTGTGGTATGGTATCCTACTGTATACATGCATCGACCTGTGTGTGAGGCTAGGTGCTGAGGTACTGGAGGTGAGGGTGTGAGCCACAGACCCTGGCCACGGAGCTCTCAGAAAGCTGATAACGACAGGTACCCGGATAGGTGAGGGTCATTAAGGTGTTGGCAGTGTGTAGCCGCTGCAGTGTATGTGTGTGTGTGGGGGGGGGGGGGGGGGGGTGACGTGTGAAAAACATTGTACAAAATGTACCATTGAAAGCTCAGTAGACCGGAATGAGCAGTGCACTCTGGGTAAGGGTAGATTCACCTGGAGTTGGACACATACCTTAAGACGGACACCTGATTTTGTGCATATTCAAGCATTTTAAGCCTTTAATTTGTGAACAATAGTAAAGTTGAAGTGTTATTCTTTCCAGAAATAACTAGAAGTTTGTAGTAGGGTACATAAATAACCTCAAATTGCACTGTCTGTCTCAGAGTATGTGTCCAACTCAGGGTGAATCTACCCTATAATAGAGTGTTATTCTAGTGGAGGCTCTGAGGTGTGAACAACATCGTCTGACTGCTGTGCAACAGGCCGGATTGTGCTGTGTCAGCATTATTATGGCAAGCGCCAACCAGACCTGTGAAAAACATTGTACCTGTTGAAAGATCAGTAGACCGGAATGAGCAGTGCATTCTGGGGTACAATAGAGTGTTTGCCTGTAAGGTGGTCCAGGTCAAGCTGACGACGCAGGGCTCTATCAGCGGACAGCGGATTGCAGTGGTGAAGGGTGGAAGACCATAGAGCCTGTGTATATAGGGTGCAAAAAGCAAACGAGCCAATGCTAATCCTATGGACGCGCAGCTGCTGTTGAAACCTTACGGAAAAGTGAACTCCATAACCATGGCCGGGGACTACGTCGCCGGCCAATCATGACCGACTCTTTTCTATATAAAAGAAATCCTATAACTGCCTACATATAGACGGACACGTGTACGGTCATTTGTGGGGCCCTTGACGGGGGGGGGGGGGGTCCCCATGTCCCATGTCGATCTTAAGAAATGCTGATGCCGCCATGTCGATCTTAAGAAATGGCCATGTCACCATGTCAATTTTAAGAAATGTCCCATGCCCCATGTCACTATCTATCTATTCATCATGTCCCATGTCATTAAGCCCCAAAAAGGCCCATGTCGCCGTGTCGAATTTAGGGGTCTAGGGCCATACTTGTCTCTCATTACAGCGGCTTGTTTTTTATTAATTCCACATAACTATTGAACCCAGTAAAGACAGCATAGTATTTAAACCCTTTGAGGACGGCATGTTGCTAAAAGATGACATTTGTCATCATGTTGCACCAATGCAACCCTGACGGGTAGCTCGCTGGTGATGCATTCAAGCATCATACAGACCCTATGGGGTTGAAATACTCCTAAAGGGTCGACATGATGCACCAATGCAGCATCGGTGAGTCACTCACCAGGGCTGTATTGGCACATCATGTCAACAATTGTCATCTTTTAACAACATGCCGTCTTTAAAGGGTTGATACAGCCGAGGAAGATAATTTAGGCGCTGCGTGACTTAAGTACTATGCCGCTAACAATGAAAAAACAACCTGTAACCAGCCAAATTATATCACGGCAATCACGTGTCTGGTCATGTGACTCACGTGACTCCCCCACGTGGTCTACCCACGTGACTAAACCCACATGATCCACACAAGATGCTCGGTATATTTCTTTGATACAAAACAAAGGGAAACCTAAACATAGATTTGTTTGTCAACCAATGTTTCATTTACAAAGATTTTTTTTAAATATCGCCCACAATAAACCTCATTGTGTCACTGTCCAAGGTAAAAACAAACATTTTAAATTACCGGTACTGTAGATCAATTTTATGTAATTATTGACCTGACTTTTTTAGCCCTTGGTATGTGTTTTTCTCCAGTACATGAATTGCCTTACCCAAATCAGTTATAACTAGTAAAGGCTACCCACGGCCACTGGCGTTGTAGGTATAGGATTCTGGTCCAATAAAAGCTCTGTTTTTCCCTCGCATTCCTATGGGCTTAAAATGCTGTTTTCTGACCTGATATTACACGGGGAGAATATATGGACTATTTCTCATCTCTGTATGTTTTTAGAATATTCAAATTGCTCTAGATTTTACACATTGGGTAATTTTGATGACGGTAATTTATGTAGAGATAGACAATCTTGTACAATCTTCAGCCTCTTGAAGCATGTGATTGATTGGTGTAGACATGACCATAATTACCATTATTACCATATGTAGATTTCACCTCACCCAATTAAGGCCATGAGTAGCATGAATGGCCAATCATGGCGTGTCTTGATTGGGTGTAGAAATCTACATCTTAGGTAGGCATAAGAACGACCAGTAGAAAACTGACCCTTCTGTCCGTATCTCCCAGACAGCCCCAGCACCATATGTAGCTAACGTAAAACGCCACGCGATTGGCATATGACACATTGTACGCCATGGATCCACAAGTGGCTTTATAAGCCACGAGTGGATCCGTGGCTACAATGTGTCATATGCCAATCAAGTGCTGTTTTCGATTTATTCTACCTACAACGACAACAGCAAAGATTTACAATCATTTCATTTTTTAAATCATGAAAATCCATCCAGAAATAGCGATTTTAGAGCTGATTTTGAGGAGGGCTATGAACAGGATGACTGTGGTACGCCCCGCTCCTACCAGCGTGGCGTACCACCGTTGTACGCCCCGCTAACAGGCATATGAGGGTCAGTGCTTTACTTGCACAACCTCCGTATGCTTTGTTGTTGTAGGTAGAATAATACGGGAACCACACCCGATAGTGCAGCGAAAACGGGAGTCCACTGCAGCTCCCCAACTTACCACTTACATTAAGACATCTAAACTATATCCAATTCAAAAAAATTAAATGTGTATGTGATCCTTATAATGTTTGCTAGACATCTATTATACTTTTATAAAGCATAGTCCAAGTTATATTGCCATGAAGTCAGAAAGTATACGGGAAGGCCTATCTCGTCACCCCACCTGCTCCCTGCTGCTTCAGGCAACTAACAGGGGATGCATTTATCATTTTGTTGGCAAGTAGAAATATTCCTAGCGGTGAATGATGCATTTAGCTAATTAGATGAGATTTAGAGCTTTGATTTGATATAGGTACCATGTTTCTGTGATGATCAGAAGTTTGATTGCAAACAGATTTAATACTTATAATGCTCGCCTATCAGAGATGGCTGAACAAAACAAATAAGTACCTTTAGGTAAGTGTACTTTAATAACTTGCGAACACATACATATATGACAAAAGATGATAAGACACAAATAAACTGCAAAGTAATGAGAAAACATATTTCTAGGGAGTCTCCAGGGTGCGTAGGCCGGCCCTCAGGTGTGCATGGGCGGCACCAGAGGCTCCCAGGTGCCGCCTAGTCACATCTGGGGGCCGGCCTCCGCACCTGACCCTCGGGAGAGTGTCCAGGGTGCAGAGGCCGGCCCCCAGATGTGATTGGGCGGCACCTGTGGGCCTCTGGTGCCGCCTATTCACACCTGGGGGCCAGCCCCCGCACCTCGCCATCAGGGGAGGCTCAAGGGTGCGGGTGCCATAACCCTTATCTGCTTATCTATTGTTTCTAGTTGAATGCAACTCGCCTTATCAGACTCAATATCAGGTGGTTATTTGCCATTTCTGTCCAAAGTTTTATTCCGATTTCCAAAATTCCAAAAGATTTCTGCTTCTAGGGTTTTGCTCCA
Organism: Harmothoe impar; assembly: GCA_947462335.1. Taxonomy (NCBI): domain Eukaryota; kingdom Metazoa; phylum Annelida; class Polychaeta; order Phyllodocida; family Polynoidae; genus Harmothoe; species Harmothoe impar. The sequence goes on along the minus strand of OX381712.1, from coordinate 67,740,872 downwards.
TCGGAAACAGTATTAAATAAAATAATTCCTGAAGAATACAATTTTCAATTCACGTAGCTACCATATGAGAGTTAAAGCCGTTACTTTATTTCATGGTGAATACGGACTGTCAAGGTTAAAGCAATGGGAGGGCAGTACGTGAGGGGAGCGTGCAATAACCCTCGGGCGTATTTCACGCTCTGGCCGTATTGCACGCTCCCGAGGGTCACGTGACCTGTGCGGAATTCAAAATGGCGGCTGACGGAAGTAAACAAACTCTGCGGAAGTAAAAAAACATCGTGGAAGTAATCAAATATAGACTATCTATCTGTTTTAGATTGATAAACCCTGAAATAAATACAGAGCGTCACTTAAAAGTGACCTCGTCAATGGTTACTGCACTTGAGTTGCCTGGCCCGTACTGCACTAGGCCTACGGCCAGCGTGCAGTACGGGCCAGGTAACTCTCGTGCACTAACCACTGACTCAGTCACTTTAGCGTACAGCTCTGTCTATATAGTCATAACCTGCTCAGGGGTATTTCTGCAAAGCTCTGCAAGGGTGCCAGGAAAATCCCTTCCTGGCAACTCGGCTTATGGGGCAGGAGGAAGAGGCAAGGTGTTCTGCCGAATGCACCGGATGGTTATTATGGGCACTGTAAAACCTCACCCTAGCCTTATGCCCCCTACTTCGAGGACAAAATTAGGCTAATACAAAAACAAAATTGACCATCATCATTTATATTAAACCTGGCCTATATGCAGACCCCAATCCTCTACTTTTGGTTTTAAAAAGTCGGCTTATATGAACAATATATAATGGTAAAAAAAAACAGGCTTATATACTGTAGGTGTTTTACAGTGGTACCGGTAGTACTAGTAGTGTGTTAGGGGCAAATAGACAAATGTCGGAGCACATATAGAGCCTATAGTGAGTAGGTCGAACCACTCGGCGGGCCAGAGAGCACCGCACACTCTCCCCGTCCAAGGACCGTTATATTCTGATAACCCTGACTACGGATCAACCACTGAGATTATTTGAGGCAAAATGCAAACATAAAAACATGAAAACTTTCGTATTCCATATAGAATAAAAAAAACTCTCATAAGCCGCACCTCGACTTTTATAGCCAAAGTCTATGAGCCGCACCATCAATAAACTTTGCATCCTCCTGGTTACCCTATTTACCACTGGTTTTATAACTCACAGTGGAAACCCTTGAAGATAACACCAGTCCCACCCCACATTTTATTACCCTGCTAATTTTCATAAGACATTGGCTATCCTGTCCAACTGTGAGCTCATTAGGGCAGCCCTTTGTCGGCCTCGCCAGCAGATGCCAGATTCAGTATAGTCAACAACCTAACCCTGGTTGCTACACAGTCTCCACCGCTTTTGATGACATCACCACAAATATAGACTGGAGCATGCGTCCTCGCTCTCTCTCCCGATCGTTATAAGGACGGGTCAAGAGCTCGGCCTGGACCCTTCCTGGACTTGTCAGAACTTAACAACTAAAAGCCATATTATGGTGTCAATTAAATTATGAATTTATATTTTTAAAAAAACAAGCACATTTGTATTTTCAGATGCTTGTCCGCGCACCTAGGAAACTATCCCGGGCGTGCTAAAACCACAGACCCACAGGTTGGTAATACATGGAGATTTACAGGAGGTATATATTGCCTTACTAACCATCAATAAAAGGAGGAAAATTGTAAGTCCTTACCAAGACTTCGCCCTCCTTGAAGACATCATACCCATCCTTGCCCTCTGCGAGGTAATGTTTGGTGACCAGTCGGTAGTACTGCAGATAAATAGAAAAAGATATTGAATTAGAACTCAAACCATGAGGTTGGTCTCTTCAAATGCTATTACCCGGTATTAGTTTGATACATGAGAAGAGCATATATATAAGAAGGCAGTTATGAGTTATATAAATCTTAATCAAAATATTAATGAATGTGATGGTATATAATTAAGATAACTATAACTCACTTTTTGTGATATATAGCAGTGTCTATGTGTCCACCTGCTTCCCATACCCTCCTCTCTTTTCTTAACCTTTAAGGGCAGCAAGATGCCTTAATGTATCCTGTCCTTGGTCGTCATAATGCATGAATGCAGCCCTGGTGAGTAATTCACCAGGGCTGCATTCATGCATTATGACGACCCTATGGGGTTGAGACACTCCCAAAGGCTCGGCATGATGCACCAATGGAGCACCGGTGAGTTACTCGCTGGGGCTACATCGGTGCATCAAGACGACAAATGTCATCTTTTAGCGACATGCTGTCCTTAAAGGGTTAACCTTTTATGGGTGGCAGAATGCTATAATTCATTATCCGTTTATGTCTTCTGTCAGCGTGATGCATGAATGGGGTCTTTCTTGATATGATGCAATAAGGCAGCAACCACTTCACTTGTGCATCATGATGATTAAAGAACATGAATCCTTGAGGCATCATGCCGTCCTTAAAGAGGGTATATCTGATTTTTTTTTCAAATGCTAAATATTACTTAAATGTATTCCAAACACTGTAAAAATACAATATTCAGCGAATAGAGGTCAATTAAATGTCATGAATCGGTGTTAACAAGTCACAAAGGGATCCAACGTCCCTCAACCATGGGATTTTCTTGCGTATTTTTAATGGGGGGAAATAAAAGCGTGCAATATTTTATTCTAAGCATTTATTGGGCAATAAAATCGTATTAAAACTAAATAGGAGGGAATTAGGGGGAATGAAACAGATAGGATATATTATTTGTGAACATTCTGACTCATTTTTTGGTAAATCTCTTTTTTTCTATCCCACAAATCGGATGTACTAACTTTAAAGGGTTAAGGAGGAGATGTGAAGTAGACATCTGCTTATTCCATGTCAATTCAATCCCTGTTTCTGTCGATTAGTTTAGTCAATTATCTTCAAGGACACCTGTGACCATTTTTTTACTCACCCTCATTAATTTTGATTAAAATCAATTTAATTTACCGTATTCGACGTAATAAGCGCCCTGGGCGCTTAAAAAATTATTTTAAGTTGAAAAATCGGCCTCAAATATTCATTCTAATAAGCGCCCCCAATGGCTGTGATATGCAGACCTCAGTGGCCTCTACAAGGCTTCTACACACCCCTATGACTTCACATCCGACTTGGCCTTAACACCTGCACAGGTGTGAAGTGCTCTATATTACACACAGGTGTAAAAATCAGTACCAAAATCGGAGGATCACATTTAAAAAATCTGGAAAAAATCTGAAAAGGGGGGGGGGGGCGCTTATTAGGGGGAGGGCGCTTATTACGTCGAATACGGTAATCTTTTTCAAGGGCTGCAATGTTTTTAATGTTCTCAGTTCTTTGTTGCCATGATGCATCAATGTGGCTCTGGGACTAAACTTGCCTGGGCTGCATTCAAGCATCATGCCGACTGTTTAGGATTGATACACTCTCAAAGGGTTGGCATGATGCATGAATGCAGCTCTGGCGAGTGACTAGCCAGGGTCACATTCACGCATCATGCCAACCCTATGCAGTTGATAGTCTATGATGCATAAATACAGCCCTGGCGAGTGGATATGCCAGAGATGCATTCATGCATCATGACGACAAGGGGCATACACCGTAGCATATTAAAGCAGCATAATCACCGAGCGTATCCCATCCACAATTCTAGTACTGTTCTAGTCTACTATGTGGTTAAGTCTGAGTAGTGATATTGCCGCTTTAAAGCACTATGCGGCCCTTTATAATAAATAGTTAAAAGAAAACATCTAAAAAAGAAAGCAAAAGTCAATTTTAATCAATTATTGAATTAATCATCGTTCACACCCACCTGGTCTAAGTCGAGGTAGCGTTCCTGGATACAGACGTAGCGCGGGTCCACCCGACTCCCGGCGGGCTTCGAGGGGTCGAAGGCGAATCGTATCCCGGCGACCTGCGGGAATCGTCCCTCCAGTGCTGGGTACTGAGACACGGAGTTCTCCAGGGCCTTCAACACCTGCCGACCTGCAGGGGGAACAGGGTGGTAATACTTTAACTCTTCATGGCGTTAATCGTTTAACTCTGTAATTAAGGACTGATGTCGCTAAAACTAAAAGATGACATTTGTTGTCATGATGCATCCCAGCGCGTTACGGGGCTGCATTGGTGCATCATGCCGGCCCTTCGGAAGTGTTTAAACCCCGTCGGGTCGGCATGCATCCATGCATCATGACGACCAAGGGCATGATGCATTAATACATTATGCCGTTTTAAAGGGTTGACATGATGAACTAGGTGGCTCCCTCTTTGGGTTCCTACTAATAATGATGAAGGCAGGGACTGGGTTATTTGGACCCGATAACAGAAAATAGCAATCAAGGTAATTTCAGTCTATACGCAAAGTTTTTCGCCTTGCAGGACATTCGGTCCTGCAGATTTGCTATTCTGCAGGCCCGGCTAAGTGGAAATGATTGTATTTAGAAATGTAGTACCGGTACATTGTATAAAGCTAGAATTAACATAGGAAGTGATGATGGATAGAGTTTACTGGTATATTCAAATCATTTTGATAATTATATCTATAATTTGTATAATTTTGGGCAACTTTCTACAAAATATTCACGCTTTCTAGTTTACTCTCTAGAAACCTTGATAATGGTCTGATTTACAAGCCATAAAAACTGGCATGTAGACAAGTATCGACACACATAGAGTTTCTGCCGAACCAGCAGGGTTTAGCCCACTATAGCCGGTGTCTGGCAGGTTTCCGTATAGACCGGGTAATTAGTCCCTCATTGACTGGGGCCTGCTTTACCCAAGGTAGTTAACCCTTTGATGAGGGCATCATGCTTAATGAATCATGCCCTTGGTCGTCATGATGCATGAATGCAGCCCTGGTGAGTAACTCGCCAGTGCTGCATTCAAGCATCATGCCGACCCTACAGCGTTGAGACTGCAGCCCTGGCGAGTTACTCACCAGCGCTGCGTTGGTGCATCATGATGCTAAATGTCATCTTTTACTGACATCCGTCCTTAAAGGGTTAAATGCATGGTTACCTGTAGCCCTAGGCCTCAGCTCACATAGAGAGAGAGGTTGACCTTCAGCCCAGGTGAGCAGTACTTTAACCCTGCAAGTGCCGCATAGTGCTTCAATGCAACATGACCTTTGTCATCATGATGCATGCATGCAGACCTGGTGAGTAACTTGCCAGTTCTCATACCAATCCTACGGGGCCTGGCGAGTAACTCACCACCGATCATACATGGTTGATTTGATACAGCCCTGAAGGGTTCAGCATCATGCATGAATGCAGCACTGGTGAGTAACTCACCAGGGCTGCATCCATGCATCATGACGACAAAGGACATAGTACATTAACCCTTTAAGGACAGATAACGCTAAAAGAGGACATTTGTTGTCATGATGCACTAATGCAGCCCCGGCGAGTAACTTGCCATTGCTGTATTGGTGCATCATGCCGACCGATCGGGAGTGTTTCAACCCTGTAGCGTCGGCATGCTGCTTGAATGCAGCACTGGTGAGTTACTCTCCAGGGCTGCATTCATGCATCATGACGACCAAGGGCATGATGCATTAATGCATTATGCTACCCTTAAAGGGTTAAAGCCATGGGTCCCCAAAGGGTGACCGGGTAACAGTTGGACCAATCAACACGTGCGGTATAGGTCCCTGTAGGCGGCGACAAGACGTCAATAGTCCCAGTGCAATTAACACAACACCTAACACTGTCCAGGCTTCCCAATATTTTTCAGTCACAGCTTTATCTGACATTTTACTGACTTTTAACTGGCAAAATTTTTTTAAACTGACACGTATACCATGACTTCTGTAAGATAATTCGCATTTTAAGTATAAGTGTACCCAGATCTTTTTTAACTCTAGAAGTCAAATGGTGCATTAAGTTTTGCTGAAATTTTTTTTTTAACTTGATATTTTACTGACATATTTCCAAAGATCTAGACATCAACTGACAAAAATTTGGTAATTTGGTAAATTTAGCACATTTCTCAGATAGTTTGCTTAGTATTTTTTTTATAGGCCAAAAGGGTTAAAGGCCGAATGAGTACCCACCTGTTAGTTTGACGACAACGAGCGGGTCGACCATGGGTAGGATGGAGCAGAGATCCTTCATCTTGAACTGGCCTCGTTTGTGAACCGTGTCTGAGCGTAACGTGCCCGAGTTGAGGAGCGCCAGGTCCGCCTCCACCGCCTCCAACATGATGTCTGTCACAAAGTTACCTATAACAACAAGGGGATAGCTGTCACAATGATGTAGGATAGCTGTCACAATGAGGGGAGATAGCTGTCACAATGAGGGGAGATAGCTGTCACAATGAGGGGAGATAGCTGTCACAATGAGGGGAGATAGCTGTCATAATGAGGGGAGATATCTGTCACAATCAGGGGAGATAGCTACAACTAAAATTCGTAAAATTCTTGTATATGCCGCACCCTATATAGACATGTTTGGTATCAAAAGAAAGCTGAGTCTGATTCGCGTACTCACCGCGGCTTATACGCGAAGATTTACAGTAGGCCTAGGTGGGGTTCTCAAAATAATTCCATATAAGCCGATTTTTTTCCCCTTGCACTCACTTTCAGCTTATAGGTGGGGTCGGCTTTTATGCGGGGTTTTACGGTATGTGTTGGTTAAAGTGTTTAAGTTATTTGTGGTAGATGGACAATAGGTCGCCCACCTAGATATCACAGAGCGTCTAGTCTGGGCAGGGGGCCAGGTGAGCTCGTCTAGTGGCACGCTCCGGAAATGTTATCACATGCTACTTTTGTTACAAGCTAAACATAGCCATGTGTTTAGCAAACAGGATATGTGTTAAAATAATCATGGTTCAAACAATGTACCACAATGTAGGTATAGTTATCATGCTCAAAGGGGTTGACATTGGAAGGTGATGTTTGTCAGACTGGTAAATATGTTGCTTTGTTTTAGAACAATAATTTAGATATTGGTGGTGTGATAATATCAACCCTTTAAGGATGGCATGTCGCGAAAAGATGACATTTGTCGTCACAATTCACCAATGCAGCCCCGGCGAGTAAGTCGCTGCTGCTGCATTGGTGCATCATGCCCTGGGATCATGCCAACCCTTCAGGTGTGTCTCGACCCCATAGGGATGGCATTATGCTTGAATGCAGCCCTAGTAAGTGGGCTGCATTCATGCATCACGACGACCAAGGACATGATGCATAAAGGCATAATGCCGTCCTTAAAGGGTTAAAATCATGCCGCAAACAATGTACCACAGGCTGAAAGGGGGTGGTGAGACTGGGAGGTTATATTATGTTTGTCTCAATGGTAAATATGATGCCTTGTATTAAAACAATAATTTAGATATTGGTGGCACTATAATATTAACCCTGTAAGGACGGCATGTCTCTGATGTTTTTTGTCATCATGATGCACCAATGCAGCCTCGGCGTAACTCGCCGGTGCTGCATTGGTGCATCATGTCAACCCTTCTGGAATGTCTCAACCCCATAGGGGTGTCATTATGCATGAATGCAGCACTGGTGAGTTACTAGCCAGGGCTGCATTCATGCATCATCATCTAGTCTCGTCTTGTGTACTTATACTTCTCATTTCATCATTACATATCATTTCATTTTTTGCACCAAAACATTGTATTAACAAATGTGTACCTGGTTGATTTGATAATGATGTGATATTTTGATACATATTGACTTCGCTAATCCACTTTTTGTATATTGTGAGAAGATCAATAAAACCATTTTCAAAACTTTAAAAAAAAAAGGGCATGATGCATTAAGGCATAATGCCGTCCTTAAAGGATTAAAATAATCATGGTTCAAACAATGCACCACAATGTAGGTCTATCAGGCTGAAAGGGGGAGGTCAATTATGTTTGTCTCAACGGTAAATATGCTGCCTTGTTTCAAAATAATCAGGTTGAAAACCTTACTGTCCAAAAAATTATAACCCGCGGGTAGTATGAGGGGAATTTACTGTACCGGTAGTTCGAATAATTTGCTTAATCTGCAAAGTATGAACAAATGTAGGCACGCCACGGACAAAATTGTACCATAAAACCTCGCTTAAAAGGTGCGGCTAGTACGCTAGTCAGGGCTGCGGCTTATAGTATCGGCCCAGGGTCAGAGTGCGGCTTATATGAGGGTTTTTGCTACTATGGTACAGTACTTAGAGTCACTATAATCAGATTTCTGGTGCAGCTTATACGCTAGTTAGGCTTATATGCAAGGTTTTACATTAGCAATTCTTCCTAAAACCCTGACTGATCTATAAGAACGCACAACCTTTTCACCGAAATGGGAGGACAAACAAAAAAAAAGAGAATAAATATTCCCCTTTAATAAAAGCGAATGCTGAACTTTATGTACCGCCTGTCTTAATGACCCCTGATGGCTAGAAACATCATTCCAATCAAATAAGGCTCCACTTGGCATACATGCATGAGTTTTATTTTCCATTTTCCATGAAGTACCAGGGTGACCTCAGTATTGGCTGTCTGTCAATTGTGTGGGAGGGTTGCCAAGGTGCAGGGGGCTACACACCTATATACCACCGTATCACATCGCTATTGTATTAACCCTTTAAGGGCCGCATAGTGCTTTAATACATCATGCCCTTATCAGTATGATGCATGAATGCAGCCCTGGCGAGTAACTCACAAGTGCTGCAATCATGCATTATGACGACCCTATGGGGTTGATACACTCCCAAAGGGTCGGTATGATGCATGAATGCAGCCCTGGCGAGTAGACTCGCCAGGGCTGCATTCATGCATCATGCCGACCAAGGGCATAGCACATTATGGCACAATGCGGTCCTTAAAGGGTTAGCCACATATCAAATAGTTACTGTATTAACCTCTAAGTCCGTCTGTTATCTGCATTATCAGGTTCCGCCTGTTGTACGGCCAATGTGGGGGTGTCACATGATTAGATCACATGACCAGGGACGGAATCAGATAAGGACCTCAGTTGAGTAGTTTGTCATTCAACCTGTTGCTGCTACTGGTCATGTGTTGGGTCTAGACTGTGCTGGGGCTACCTTGATGGGGATTCCCTACAGAAGTGAGATTGTAGGACCCCCTTGATAGCTATCATTTCACTTTAAAATGTCTTATAAAGCACAGGTCTTGTATGATAATTGATATCTATCTTTTTATTCCTCTTGTTGTTTGTTACTATTAAAGCCCTAAAATATCCATATCACTGTGTCGATTTTTGGGTCTAGAGTAATACCGCTAAGCGCAGGTACGCTAAAACCGATAAATTATTTACCAGTATGATCATGTACTCCAGCACTTATAACACAGGCGCTTATTCAAGGTTCTGTTTTAGCACTTGAGAGACCCATGGATATATCGTGGCGCTTATACAAGATTCGCGTTCAACTTAAACCAGGCGCATTATCACAACAGTACGGTAAGATGTAGGTTATCGTACAGATAATTACCGTAAAACCTCTCTGATAAGCCGACCTTTTTTGGAGAATTTAGGCTTGATTCGGCTTATAGCATTGTCTCAAAGAGGGGGGTCGGCTTATAAGGGAGGTTTTTTATCAAGTAAATTTTAGTTTAACCATGCTTAAATAGCTCCAAATTCGGCATATAATATTCACTCAAAGGGGGGGGGGTCTGCTTATACGGGAGGTCGGCTTATCAGAGAGGTTTTACGGTACATACAGGACCCCATCCTGTTAGTGAGAGATAGACCGGACCCGGACCAGATAAGGACGTCACACAACCACGTTAGGGCACATGTCCGCCTCTGACGTCATCAACACTGGTCATGTGACCCGGGAGGCGTGCTGGGGGATCATGTGACCTGCCCTGTTGGACCTACAAACTGTCACACAGCCCGTGCTAGGAACCCCAGGGACTGGTTACATGGCTGACGATATACCTCAGTGAATAATACACATAATCAGCCAAGGAGACCTCAGAGACGCAGGGTGTAATACTAGCAGACGCTGCCCCAGCGTCCCTCCCTCCCTGGGGAGGAACTCTCTGGTGGAGGAGGAAACAACGTCAGGTGGGTGTGAGGTTTGTTAGTCGCCTTCTCTGCCACCACCTCCTCCTCCTCCTGTGGATCGACCTTCTACCCCCCCCCCCCACACACACACCTCGCCCCCGCCTCCAGTGGCTAAATAGCCTACAGTGACCCCCCCCCCCCCCCACACACACACACACACTCTCTCTAACATCATGCAATCTTAGCACTTTAAGGGCAGCATAGTGCTTTCATGCCCTATGCCCTTTTGTCGACATACTGCTGCTCCTCAGTTAAATAGCCTACAGTCCCCTCCCCCACCTACATGCACACACATTTGTGTAACCCTAGCCCTTTAAGGTTAGCATAGTGTTTTAATTTACCATGTCAGCATGATGGTCGGCATGATGCATTAAAGAGAGCCCTGGTGAGTAAACCACTATGCTACATTAGTGCATCATGCCGATGGAGTTGATGCACTCCCAATAGGTCACCATGATGCACTAACAAAGCATCAGCAAGTTACTCGGCCATGTCGATTTGATATTGACAAATAAACGGTAACCTTGAGGCATCATGTCGCCCTGGACAGTAACTCAACAGTGCTGCATTCATGCATCATGCCGACCCTACTCGGCTGATAGTGATACACTCCCGGAGGTTCGGCATGATGCACCAATGCAGCACCGGCAAGTTACTCGTTCCCGCTGCATTATTGCATCCTGTCGACAAACAAACAGTAACATTGAGGCATATAATGTCATCATCATGCCCTTTGTCGTCATGATTCACCAATGCAGCACCGGCGAGTAACTCACCGAGGCGGCATTGGCAGATCATGACGACAAATGTTGCCTTTCAGCGACATGTAAAGGCGACATGTCGTCCCTAAAGGGTTAAGTCACATACCTCTGGTCCACATCCCCAGCCTGCGTAAGGCTAATCAAGGCCTGTGGGGACATTGGACCTCTAACCCTTTAAGGGCAGCAGAGCGCTTTAATGTGCTATGCCCTTTGTCGTCATTATGCATGAATGCAGCCCTGGTCAGTCTACTCACCAGGGCTGCATTCATGCATCATACCGGCTATTTGGACTCTTTATAAATCCCAGGCGGTCGGCATGATGTATGGATGCAGACCTGGTGAGTTACCTGTCAGGGCTGCATTCATGCATCATGATGACAAAGGGCATGATGCATTAAAGCACTGTGAGTCCCTTCATGGCTTTAGGGGCATACCCCAGAACACAGAAAGACACAACCATGTCTTGTTTTTATGATGGCCCTTGTCCTACATATTGAACAGAAGCAGAAAAGGGCACATCCTGCTAAACCTAGACTTGCTCACCCAAGTCCCTGATTCAGAAATTATTTTTATTTTGCAACTATTGTTATCATTTGGATCAACAGTAAAGCCTTGTCTCAAAAAAAGATTGTCATTGTTATTCCTGATAAGGAAGGGAGCATATAGTCATAGGGATAAAGGACAGCCTTGGATGGGTTACTGGTTTTATGATACAAGTTTTTATATAAAACTAAATATATATTATGCCCCTTTTATATCAAATCATCAAAACTACAGGTCAGCAATCTGTGAGGCAAAAAACAGCCAAAATGAGCCACTGGTCTGAAGTATAAAACTGGGCATCGATCACTGTAGAGCTACAAAGAGACAGAGAATCGATGTCCAGTAATAGATGAATGGAGCATATATGAATATAATATAGTCATAGGGATAAAGGACAGCCTTGGGCAGAGTCCTGGCTTTATGACATCATTTTTTATATAAAACTAAATATATAATATGCCCCTTTTCTATTAAATCATCAACATTGCAGGTCAGTACAGAGTGTCATGACCTGGCTCACACAGAATGACAGAATGGGTCATTGTGTTAGACCATAGAACTGTCAGGTGACATGACCTCTCATCGCTCTTCCTACTTGTGTGGACATACGAGTCTGGGCTTGTTGGCAACATGTATACCTACTGGGTATATCTAATGCCCCTAGAGGTCAGAATGATAACAGATGAACATGAAGCCCTGACGCTGCCCTTAAAGTGTAAAGGGTGTTACTAATGGGGTCTGTTTAGATCAGAATTTCCGCTTTTCCAAGACTATTTGAGAAGAACTACTCAATAGCCTTTTTTTAGCATTTTACTTTTTGCTATTTGATAGTCTGTTTATATCAGAATTTCCGCTTTTCCAGGACTATTTGAGAAGAACTACCGTACTCAAAAGATTTTTTAAAATTTTACTTTTTGCTATTTGATAGTCCATGTCAATGTAAAAAGTGCTGGCTATGAATATAATTTCTGACATTTATTTTCACCAATTGTAACTTTTTTATGTGTCTACAAAAAGGGATAGTGTCTTATTTGTTTTTTTTGGGGTGCAGCTTATAGCTTACCGTACCCGGATTGTACCGTATTGTTAAAGTGCTCGACACTTATTGATTTAGAGGCATGTTTAACCCCGGTGCTTATACAAGACAGGCGCTTATTCAATATCAGTTTTAATGCTAATCATATCTAAAGACTCCGCTATCTCCAGCGCTTATATGAGACCAGCACTTATTCAATACCTGGCGCATAATACCACGATACGGTTTATGTAAGAACCTCTGATACTGTAAAACCTTTCTGATAAGTTCACCTCTCTTATAAGCCTATCTTTCTCTTTGAGAAAAATTTATAAGCCGAAGCATTTGAACAGTTTCAAACTCTAATGACTGTATAAGAAATTCAGAGAATGCTCTACAGTCAGCCCTCGCTACCTCGAACATTGACTTCCTCGGATCCCTCACTTCCTCAGACAGTTCCCTGGGAACTTCCCTTATATTATATTCCATCATATTTGGACTTAATTCCTTGGATAATTTGCTTCCTCAGGCATCTTTCCTTGCATTCTCCATATTCGAGGAAGTGTAAGCCGACTGTATTTACAGTAAGCCAAATCGGGCCTAGATTCTCCAAAACAGGTCGGCTTATCAGGGAGGTTTCACATAGATATGGGTAACAGAAGCAGATGTGTTTGTAGGTTATAGATATACATGGATGTGGCTTATAAGGGGCAGGTCTCGCCCTCTGACCCCAAAACACCAACTCCAGGACACACACAGATAGACCTGTACCTCTGAACCTCTATCTCTCTTACATACAAGGCCAAACACGGTGGTTTATTTGTTACTAATTTGTACCTGCCAAGAACAGAACAAGCAGAGATTTACAGGTAACTTCCAAGGTAAAAGATCAAATTGAATAGGGAGTGGTCATTGAACACGCGTTACTGTGCTTCTAAGGGCCCGCGAGCGAGCCGATATCGGACTCCAAGGCGGGGTGTAAAAAATGTTGACCCCTTAACCGGGGGAAGGCGGGTGTAAAAAGATTTCGCCCCTTAGACCCCTTCGGGCCCGGGGAGGGACTGAATTAAATGTCATCCCATCCTGACGGGGTTGTCCTTTTTTTTAACAAAAACACACAAAAAAACAGCACATTTAATAGTATAGTTCATGCATTCTTAGAGTTGTCAGATAGAGACCACTCTCTATAGATCACAGGCCTACACTGAGCTGTGGTGGAGATCGTCTGCATTAGGTTGGTAGTATAAGTGTAAAGGTCTGACACTGTGTTGGTTCGGTCATCTAGGTGACCACGTGACCAAACACTACATACAGGTAGTTCCCACAAGAAGCACCAGGCCTATACTAGTGACATCTACAGATTGGTGTGGGAACTACCTGTATGTAGTGTTTGGTCACGTGGTCACCTAGATGACCGAACCAACACAGTGTCAGACCTTTACACTTATACTACCAACCTACTGCAGACGATCTCCACCACAGCTCAGTGTAGGCCTGTGCTATAGATAGTACTGTCCTACAGCCGAGGTACACAGGGTGCTCTGATATCTCAGGGACTAGTGGTGGCACTAGTGCATGGTGGTGACCCAGTTCACTATCAGGCCCTATCAGATATCAAGTAGACACTAGTGTGCCTGTAATAACCTACCTGCCATAGATCATGCTAGCCTGGGACTAACCCTTTAAGGACGGCATGATATATTCCACTGATTGACTGATTGATTGATTGATTTGTTTCACATACTGACGTACTATGTACGTTACGGTCGGACACTTTTGATTTGCTTAATGTCCAAGTGTCCAATGACACCTCAGACTTATCTCAAGTTAGCGAGGTAGCCATCTACAAATTGTAGGCCTTGTAATCTTGCCTCGCAGTAGGACATATATATTTATATGCTGCTTGCCCAACACAGCAGTGACTGCATCTATGAATCACAGATTCTATGAAATGAATGACTGCATCTATGAGGTGAGGGGGAAAAGACGCTACCGGGCACATGCCCTACTCCATTTTGAAAGATAGCAAGTGTTCTTTTATTTGCCTGGTCCTTTGTACCGTAGTAGGCAGGGCCAGCCAAAGCTGCTTGCCCAATACAGCAGTGATGGCATCTATGAGATGAGTGAACGAATCTATCATTTTATTGGGTGAGGTAGGAAACTGTTGCCTCAAGTCGTCAAGGCCTATTATTCTCATGATTCACCAATGCTGGCAAGTAACGCGCCTGTGCTGTACAGTCCAAGGGATGGATTCAGTGTGTGTGTGTGGCGGGGGGGGGGGGGGGGTCAGGGGGGTCAGGGGCCCGGACCCCCCTTTTGAAAATATAAAAATAATCTAATGATCTTTTGTGGCCTAGCTGAAAATGATGTTGCTCTGGCCATTACAAAGTAACACTTGTTCCAGACAGAATCGTTTAGCTTCAATGAAGTGCTTAAGGTGGGTCGATCCCATTGAATCAAAGTCATCAGAATTTCCCAATTTTTTTTCTGTGAGTACCCTAAATCATTTGAAAACAGAAAATGAAAAGAAAAGTAGGGGTTGCCGCGCTACTTTTAAAAATATGGAATTTTGAAAAATAAAAGTATTTTAATTTTACAATTAAAATGCGAAAATAATGGAAAGATTCCTATAATTTTATTTTCTATCAAACAATAACCACAGAACTCTGAAACATCACACAATGAACACAAGGATATACACCTTTATTCTAAAAATATTTTTGGAGATTTATCAATCTGTATCCTGGGAATAAATTTCATCTTTCGGTGAAAAGTTGGAATAAATTTGCATTTTTTTCTTACATAATCAAAGAAAAATAGTAGTAAAAGTCATCAGATTTTTTAAAAACTTCCCCAAAGGATTGCTTGGATCATTTGCTGATGAATAAGAGTAATTTTGATATGGGGTGCCGTGCACAATTTGAGGGTTTTGGCCCTTTGAAAAGAAAAAGTAATGTAAAAATGGACTAAATCAAATCGTTGAACCTTTGCATTATGGGTAAATTCCCAAAATCTGCAAATCAGATTATCTCACCATGTAGCTTTAGATATATTAAAGCAATTTATTTACTTTGATGCTCTTTAAAGTGCCATTTACTACTTCATAAATGAAAGCTCCTGAAAAATGTTAGAAAATGCCCAAAATACCTATAATTATTAACTCAAAACTTAAAAGTGCTCTAAAATGCTCAATTTTGCTCAAAATCTCCCAAAAATTCATTTGGGTATAGAAAACTAATCCGAGCACATGCCTACCAAAAATGGCATTATTCCGACAATTATCAGTCATATGCGCAGAAGGATGCGCAGTAGTCCAATCTGCAATGGCCTCGACCCACCTTAAGGTAAATAGATTATCATCCCAATAATTGTATTTCTGTTAGCCTTTGTATAGTTCCCTTAATGATGGTCCAATTTACACCCAACAGAAACCAAATGTAGGTAAATTTCCTGGGAATCCAGCCAGACATTCGGTTTTGCTACACCAGACCTTTTGCCGGACCTGTGACATTTCTGTCGGATATTTTACGTGTCCGGCAGGATTTCGAAAAGACTGTGTGCTGCTTTAAATATACCATATAACGAGCCCAAAGTGGGAATATATTAATAGCCTTGGAAAGGTCAGGTTTACTCTATGTCAGCTCAAATATGGTGTTTAAGAGGTGGTTTAATAGATCTATATTCCCCCACTATCTTTGGTCAATTCTCAAGATAGGAACTATATTTAGATGCGCTAGGACCCATCAAAATCTTAAGTCATCATAAAAAAAATCAATCATCATGGAAGACTATATGTATTCAAGGCTGCATCTATTGGATAAGAGATAAGTACTGCGTATTATGAACTATTTTGTATAGCCATTGTCTCAAAGTACAACTCTTATCTCTAAAGATACCACCACAAGCCCCAATAATCTTTAGGATACGACCACAAGAGTCAATAATGCCCAGGACATTGTCTAGGAGAGATAAGGTTTACTACATCAAACACTATGTGAAGCAAATCAATACCTTTATCAATTGGCGAGAGAAACATCAATATTGATATCAATATTTACAGATGTGGCCTTAGTGTATCAGCTATTAACGATGTATTCAGTCTAATATAGGCTGCCCACAAACATGAATATATAAACACGTCTTGAATAAATTCAATCTATAGATCTCTAGGAGTGCCTAAATGTATACTGGTATTAATGGATTTCACTTTTCATATTTCCCTGTCAGTTTCTGTTCCTTCTTTCTCTTTGTCCCATTTATGGTCCATCTTTCTTCATGGTCCATTTATGGGCCTGCTTTTCCCATGGCCCCTTCATGGGTCTTCTTTCCTCATAACCCATTTATGGGCCTTCTCTTCTCATGGCCCATCTATGGGTTTCCTTTCCACAGGCGTTGCTTCTTTCCTTTCGGCCCATTTATGGACCCTCTATCCCACATGGCCCATTTATGTACCTCCTATGCCCAGTGGTCAATTTATGTGTCTTAATTCTTTCCCCATGGGCCATATTTCATCCCATAGTTTAATAGACATTTTTCACCTTTTCTTCCAACAGATTTCAAGATGTCGTTCAGCGAATCGCCCGAGGATAACCCCCTGCAGTGCCCTCTGTGCATGGTACAATATGACACCAAGAAACACGAGGCTAAACTCCTGACCTGCCACCACAGCTTCTGCCTCACCTGTACCCATCACATGGCAGACGGAAAACCCATCATCAAATGCCCAACGTGCCGGAAAAAGACGCCCGTCCCGACAAAAGGCGTCCGCGGGTTACAAACCAACTTCTATATATCCCAGATGAGGGAGGTCATGGCATTACCACGGCAACGCTCGTCGTCATCGGTGACGAGTCAGGGCGGGGAAGCTGCGGTGGATATTTGTGCTAAACATAGCGGGCAGCCATTGTTGTTTTTCTGCGAGACTTGCTCGGAACCGATTTGTATGAACTGTACTGTGTTGGATCACGAGAAAGCTGCTGGTCATGTGATCAGTGATATCGGAAAAGTCATTGATGGCTTCCGAGAGGTTCTAATGGGGAAGGCGACTAATATAAACGGCGCTTTAGAGAGGCGACGGACGAAACTCCAGTCATTGCGTAACGAGTTAGGGTGCCTGGATATAACCCGAGACGTAGCCCAGGAGCGAATTGAGGAAACCTTCGCGCAGCTCAAAGCTAAGCTGGAACAACGCCAGGAGAAACTAGTACAGAAACTAAACGGACTCCATCAAGACCGCAAAAACACCATCATAAAACAAGCCCAGATCCTCAAAGCTGAGACGAAGAAGCTAAACGAGACGCTACATCACGTCGAGAGTCTCTCGTCACAAGGCGCCGTCTCGGCCGTCGTCACAGCAGCCATTAACGCTAAGAGCATCGCGGAGCTCGATAATCTATGTCTGAACATCGACATGGGGGAGCCGGTGCTCGGACATCTTCAGGTGAGTATATCCGATTTTTAGAAAGCTCTAAATTCAAGTGAGTAGATCTATATCCGATTTTTAGCAAATTCTAAATTCAAGTGAGTAGCTATTCGATTTTTAGAAAATGTTTAAAACCTCATAAGGATGTTTCAAATACGGTTCAAGTATATTAATGATTGTTTGGGGGACATTAGAATGGTATCCATTGGCAGTAAGTGGGTCCAATGAGGCCCAACCATGGTACATATTTACAGTGTATTTTCAGTGGGGAGAATAAAATTGTGCACCATTCTATTCCAAAATGACCATATATTGGGCAATAAAATCAAATTTGAGCAAAATGGTAGGGAAGAATAGATAGGAACGTATGTTATTTGTGAAAATCCTGACTATTTCTTTAAAATATTCATTTTTAAACCCTAAGCATTGGATGTACTAACTTTCAGTTTAAGTACGAGAAGGGGTTGAAGAACTTTGTGGAGGCGGTGAACCACCTTGGGGAGATTCACGGCCAGCAGAACCTCCCGGCCGTCGTCTCGTTTAACGTCAACGAACCTCCGGTCGCCGGGCACCTCACAACAATACAGGTCAGGGTTTTGATAGTTGCTATGTCCAATTTTCTCCGAATCCTACTTTTATAAAATCTGTTCCAATCACTGTAACAGTATTATATCTGGGGAAATCAAACAGTTGGTGTTTTTTAACAAAAACGCTGACATGTTTTAGGAGTTTACCCTTGGCAATTACTATGTTATGGAAAGCTTGTAATTACCGGGTAGTATTTGATAATAAAAGCACTCAAAGTCCTTATAGTCTATACAGTATACATTTTTTTCAAATTCCACGTATTTTACCATGGTCTTTTACTGTTTTAGAGTGTATTTATTGGTCCATTTCCCACATGGCCCATTTATCCCCATGACTGCTTCTATGCGTCTGTCCACATTATTTTAAACTAATTTCCTCCCCTGTAGGTGACAATCCGTGATGGTCAGAATGAGCCGGTGTCGGTGCGTGACCTGGGTCTACTCATCGTGGATCCTGAGGGGGAGCAGCTCACGGTGCGACCCGTCCAGCAGGGGGGAGGGGGCAGCAAGAGGGAGGCCCTCAGCGTAGAGTTCAGGCCACAGGTAGGTTTCACTTTCAGTTTCGGTTTGAGGGGGGTGTGGGGGGGGAGGGGAGAGGGGGAGGGGGAGCAGCTCACGGTGCGACCCGTCCAGCAGGGGGGAGGAGGCAGCAAACGGGAGGCCCTCAGCGTGGAGTTCAGGCCACAGGTAAGTTTCAGTTTCAGTTTCACTTTCAGTTACACTCTCAGTTTTACTTTCATTTTCAGTTTCACTTTGAATAATTTTTTTTTTTTGGTGAATTTCTTTTTTTTTTGTTTGACTTTGAATAAATATCATTTCTTGTTTGAGTTCAAATAAATTAAATCTTTTGTTTGAGTTTGAATAATTTTTTTTGTTTTTTTGTTTCAGTTTGAATAAATCAAATTTTTTGTTTCAGTTTGAATAAATTTCATTCAGTATACCCGGTAGATTTATTGTTACCATTTATCTGGTTCTTTTTATAGCAATTTTCAAATTTCTAAACCTGATCCTCTGGTGCATCATGCCCCCATTGTCATCAGGATTCATGGATCTGACTCGCCAGGACTGCGGCCATTATCGAGTTAATTTACGGGTTTATTAACACTTGCCTCCTTATTGTCCCCCAGGTTGGAGGAGAGCATCAGGCGGTCCTCCAGTTCATGGAGCGCCCCCTGAGTTCTGCCACGAAGGCCTTCAGTGTACAGAGTAACAACCCCGTGTTGGTCATCGGGGCACCCGGCACCGGGAACGGCCAGCTTAACCGCCCCACCTCTGTCGCTGTCAGCCCAAAGGTAAGGCTCCAGTTGTAAATCCTCTCTGATAAGCCGACCTCCCTTATAAGCCGACCCCCCCCCCCCCCCTGCACTTTGAGTGAATATTATAAGCCACATTTGGAACCATTTAAACATGTTTAAACTACCGGTATAATTTACTTGATAAAAGACCTCCCTTATAAGCCGACCCCCCTCGTTGAGGCAATGCTTTAAGCCGAATCAGGCCTAAAATCCCCTCCCCCCCCCCAAAAAAAAGGTCAGTTTATTAGACAGGTTTTACGGTAACACTTAATACTTGATGGATTGATTGATTGAGTTCCCAGCACACATTTAGTACCTTACGGGACTGTCTCAAGTTAGCGAGGAAGTCACGTACAAATAGTGGTAGCCTGCCTCGCAGTAGGATAGATATCTACATGCTGCATGCCAAATACAGCAGTGATTGAATCTATGAGGTGTGGGAGAAAACCGCTATTGGGGCACGTCCCCTACTCTTTTCAAAGGATAGCATGTGTTCTATTATTTGCCTGGTCCTGCATACCTGGGCTAGTACCATATAGTAGGCAGGGCTAGACAAACCACGGCCTTTGACAGGAGAGATCACAAGGTAGACCCTTGATGCACCATACCCTTGGTCTTGATAATGCATGAATGCAGCCCTGGTGAGTAACTCGCCAGGGTCGGCATGATGCACCAATGTAATACAGGCGCGTTAAACGCCGGTGCTGTATTGGTGCCTCTCAGGAAGACTAATGTCATCTTCACGGAAAAAGCCTGTGAATTACTAAGTCCGAGCGCACCCAAATTTAAAACCCGCAAGGGGACGGGGGGAGGGTAAACAATTTCGGTCCCTCTAACTCTTTGGGTAAGGACAAAAAGCCACATTTATCTTCATGATACAACATCGCAGTGTATTGGGTCCACCCCACTGGCAACTGTACTATCATTATTCTGCCACTCTCTTGACAACAATAGCAGGTCTTTCCTATCATAAATTGATCAATAATTGATGCACACATTTCCAAACAGACCTAATTAAAAAGACTGCTACCGGGTAGTACAATGTACCGAATATTACTCAGTCATTTGTTGCTACCGGAACTAACGAGTAAAAGTAACTCTGTCATTGAGGTCATATTTAGGATGAACAGCCAATGGCTTGGAATAATGGAGCAATCAGTTGTTATAAGCTGTCCAGATAAATGCTAGAAATGAGTTATCATTCTATTACTATGCCAAGGCAATAGGAAGTGATTTTCATTGGGTGGGGGCGTGAGGCCCTCTGGCGACGAGCAGCTTAAGGGGGTCACGTGTATGTATACACGTGGATGTCACACACGTGCATCATGGTCATTGCCTCTATACAGTCTATGCGAAATCTTTTCCACGATGCAGGACATTCGGTCCCGCAAAAAAATGTTTTTTGCAGGCCCGGCTTTATTTCTGCAGGCCCTAGTATTGGCATATGATCTTGCTTTTTAAGAATTGAATATAAAGCAAGAGCCTATACGGATGGTGAGGAATGAAGAGGGTTCCTCTGTATGTTACACGGGATGTTACAATAATATTCATCATTTTAATATTCAAATTACTGAAGAACATTACAGAAAATATTCACATTTTCTGTTTTACATTGTAGAAACCTTAATAATGGTCCGATTTACAAGCCATAAAAAATGGCATGTAGGCAAGGATCTCTAGATTCCAGCCCCCATGAGTGAAATACAGCAGAGAGGTATCAATGTAGTTGGCATTTGCATTTATTCTTTTATTCAAAGCCATTTAATGAAGAAAAAAAACTGATTTTTCTTAGCCCATTCAATACAGCACATTGTATCCAATGGGGGCATGGAATACGACCCTTCCTATAGTTAAGCATAGTATATCTTGTATTTCAAAGAAATAAATATCATGTCTTGTCTGTTCCTCCTCCAGGGTCACATCTACGTGGCAGACATGGGCAACAAGAGGATACAGATATTCGGCCCTAGCGGCAAGCCTATGGGGCAGTTCAAGGTAGGTGTTATTGTCCCTTTTCAATTGTTTTTTTTATTTAAAAGTTGTGTACACATTTAGATGGAAAGCATTGAATCCTTTAAAGTCTGCATAGTGCCTTTATGTGTTACTCCTTTTTCGTCGCGATTCATGAATGTAGCCCTGGCGAGCAACTCACCGGGCTGTATTCATGCACCATGGTAACCCTATGGGGTTGAGACACTCCTGAAGGATCGGCATGATGTACCAATGCAGCCCAGGCGTGTAGACATTTAGACATCATGACTACAAATGACAGAATACACTCGAAATATTTGTTTGAGTTTTGCAAATTACCCTATTAGAACATACCAGAAGGTTACTAATGGCTTTTAACCCTTTAAGGGCGGCATCATGCCCTTTTCCTGTCATGATGCATGGATGCAGCCCTGGGGAATAACTTGCCAGTGCTGCATTCAAGCATCGTGCAACCAATACAGGTTCGAGACACCCCGAAAGGGTCGGTATGATGCACCAATGATGACTTATGATGACAAATGTCATCTTTTAGCGACATCCGTACGATGGAAGCAATTTGATTTACTCTATGCTCAAGTCATTTGGGGCTTATATAGGGGACCCTCTCAGTAGTATCTATGGGAAACCCCGACTCAGCACCTGTTCGCTCTCCCCAAAAACTAATGAATATTAATTGTTTGTGTGGGACGTTCTCCTTTTTACATGCTTTCTTTGGGTAGCCAGGTGGTAAGAACATCATGCTGTTTTTTCTTAGAAATACCCGCCCTCGAAATGATTTATTCGCGAATTAATCGTGGCTTATTGTGGCATCTAATTCCAAATTGAGAATGATGACAGATTTAATGACATAACTAGGTTAAAGGTTCAAAGAGTGCAGGTTATTTCTCCTTCTTTTTTTTCAAGTACTAAAACCTTATTTCAAAGGAATAGAACAGGATTCAGTTTATGTTCATCCCCAATGAATTTGTCAAGCTCCTTTTGAATCAGCTGAACCACCATAGATAAATTATCTAAAAGAACATGCAACAAGAATAATATGTTTATCTGGCTCTTACCGTAAAACCTTGCGTATAAGCCGCGGCTTGTATGCGAATCAGACTCAGGTTTCTTTTGATACCAAACATGCCTATATAGGGTGCGGCTTATACGAGAGTTTTTATAAGTATACTACAGTACCAAATTAAAAATTCTCAGATGGCCTCTGCGGCTTATAGGATCGCACCAAACTCGGGTGCGGCTTATACGCGAGTTAGGCTTATACGCGAGGTTTTACGGTACTAAAATGTAGGCAATGAACCTTAATTATTGGGTTATATGGAGGACCATTTCCCAGTTCTCACTAATGGGGAAGCACTGTGTAGGCCTCTCCGGATCTGCCATAGCTTATCTATAGGTTTATTAGTTCAGGCTCCTGCCACGAGATGGCTTGCTGGTCCCTTTAAGGAGTGACCATTTTTAATGACAGGTGGTGGGGGGTGGGGGGGGGGATTTTTTGTGCAAGTACACCACATTATCAACCCTCGCCCACATGAAGCTTCATTCTCACCACTCACATTTCATCACAGAGTACACTAGAATAATACAAGAAATGTGACTGCCAGACGAGTGGTGAATATCACATTGAAAACAGCGGGGGCTCATAGTCTCGAAAGCTTGAACCCATTTAGGATCGCATGATGCCTCAAGGCTTCATGTTGATCCACTGTGGCACTGTATCATTGCATTCTGGCGACATATGGAAATGTATCTTCAGGCATCATGCCACTCTTTAAGGATGACATGTCACAAATAAGATGACATTTGTCGTCATGATGCACCAATGCAGCCCCAGCGAACAACACGCTGGTACTGCATTGGTGCATCATTACGACCCTTTAGGAGTGTCTCAAACTGCTTGAATGCAGCACTAGCAAGTTACTCCCCAGGGCTGCATTCATGCATCATGACGGCGGCCAAGGGCATGATGCATGAATGCATTATGCTGTCCATAAAAGGTTAAATGGCTAGTCTGAAATACCTAATGGTGAATCTTTTCCTTCTTCCCCTACCAGGTGGGAAGCACCAAGACGACCACGTATGACCTCTGCATCAACAAGAGCACGTCCGAGCTACTGTGTACCAAGGTCGCGCCCGACCCGGGCTCGGGTCACATGGTCGCCGACACCGTGCGAGTCTTTGACCTCAGCGGGGAGAAAAAGTACCAGAACACACTCCGGGGCGCGACTAACGCTCTATTCCTAGCCGTCAACGCAACCGGAGAACTAGCGGTGACTGATAGCGCCTCTCATAGTGTGCGGCTATTCAGTCCAGATCACACCGCGACTCTAAACTTTGGATCCTACGGGTCAGAATCGGCTCAATTTAATTTCCCGTCGGCGATATGCTTCGGGAGGAACAACGAGATATTTGTGTCTGACACACGGAATCACAGAGTGCAGGTGTTTGACAGTAAGGGGAATTATCTGCGGGAGTTTGGGTCGGAGGGGAAGGGGAGGGGACAGTTCCGGTCTCCGCGAGGCATCGTGGCAGACGCCCAGGGCTACGTATTGGTCGCGGACAGTTGTAACCGGATTCAGGTTTTCACGGCGGCCGACGGAAAGTATGTGTCGAGTATCGAGAGTGAGTCTGATCCAATCAACGAGCCGTACAATATGGATACAACACCCGACGGACATGTGTACCTCGCTGACTTCAAGTCGTGTTGTATTAAGAAGTACAAATATCTCTAACCCTTTAAGGATCGGATGATACCTCAAGACTTTATGTTTAAAGCGCTATGCTGCTCTTAACCCTTTGAGAATGATCTATCATGATAATGCATTAACTCTTTAAGTGCGGCATGATGCCTTAATGCATGATGCCCTGGCGAGTAACTAGCAAGTGCTGCATTCAAGCATCATGCCAACACTTGAGGGTCAGCATGATGCACCAATGCAGCCCGGGGGGGGGGGGGTTACTCGCATAATGACAACAATGTCGCCTTTTAGTGGCACGCTGTTCCTTTAATGATACTTGTAAAATACTAGTATCAAGTACTCATCTTCTAGTTCCGTCTTCCACCACTAGAGGCACAATGGGACCATTCTGTACAAGAGGTGGCGTCATGTGAGCCGAGCAACTCTCTGTACGGATACAGCGGGTATTTTATTGTATTTCCTAGGATACCGTATAATGGTATTCTGTGTAGATATGACCAGGAATGCTATATGAAGCTTTGACTTTGTGAATAAGACTTACACATGTACAAATATCAAACAGTATGTATACATTTTTCATATAGATAGCCTATGACTCCATGAACGCATTAAAACGCTATGTACATTTGTAGGATATACCTCCACATACAATGACTCGGAATCAATGTATCATATCATGTAAATATGTTTCTCTATCCAACCTCCATATGCAAGGGACTCGATGTAAAATAGAATTGATGTGAATTAACATGTAAATAGGTTTCTCTATCCAATCTGAAGGTCATCAAGGCCCGGAAACAGGAATACAATTTGACCGTGATACGTCCATTGAAACACTGGTGCTGGTAAATGGATAATGAACCCCATTTCTGACCAATATTCATTTGATACCAAAATAAATACATCATTATGTACCTGACATATCCTTCACTCTATCAGTGTTGATGCTGAATGGTCTATTCTAACTGATATTGAGACGAATTTCTTCACCCAACATCTCAAACAGAATCGACTAAAGAAAACTCTTGGTGAGCTTGATTAGGAATTGTTTGATGGGTGATTATACTAAACGCAAAACGGGACCCTGAATCCATACCAAGAAGGCAAAGGAGCGAAGTTTTCTGAGGTTGCTATGTATAGCAACCTCATGAAACTTCGGTCCTTCACCTTCTCGGTATGGATTCAGGGTCCCGTTTAAAATGATAATGTGTCCTGTTTGGTAATTGTCGCTCGCTTGGATCTACTGGGAATCAGCCTCGGCCAGCGTCTATCCTACCAGTTGGATAGCCTGGGAGCAGGCTAGCATCCCACCCCAATATACATATTTCCATTATCTCTGTAACTTAGGTGTTACTTACACAGTAGGCCCAGCCATACTATAGACTTTGGTTGGGACTCCGAGACTGACTGGGAATCGAACCCGGGTTTCTTAAACCATGGCCGCTCTATCATTTTTTCTTTGTAATAAAATGTAAACCTACGAAAAGGAATACCTTAATTTAATACTAATGTCCAACATATTCAGGATAACTTACCGAGGTTAGTTTCCTTGGTGCGTATGCTGGCGAAGCGTCCGTCCAGTTCCACTTCCATGTGACCAATCACGTTCTCCATCTTCTCGCCCATAATGGCTGAAATATACACAAATAATAGATTGAACAGTTTAATATATTGAATTACCTTAACACGATAAGCGATAAACTATTTTTCACTCATTTATTTGGTTATAAGCAGGGTTTTCTTTTTAGCTATAAGGCGAAACTTAACCCACCCCCCGTCCAATTTGGCTGAAGGACAAAGTTTTAATATAAAGGAATAAAGTGAAAACATGTTTCAAACACTTTTATTATAAGCCGATATTCGTCTCTCAAACTAACATTTAGTTTATAACCAAGTTAGGCTTATATTAAACCAAAGTTTTAGGGTATGTCATAAAATACACCAATTATATCAATGTCTTTGGTTTGGCCTACTTAATTTAATGATTTAATATTCTCAGGAAAAACTGTTTTGCAACAAATATACAGCAGTCCAACATTATAGCACTCTAATACACTATATGGGTATATATCTAAAACTGGACATCGACATCCATGTATCAGAGTCCTTCTAACAGAAAGCTATATTCAGTCTCA
Organism: Harmothoe impar; assembly: GCA_947462335.1. Classification (NCBI taxonomy): domain Eukaryota; kingdom Metazoa; phylum Annelida; class Polychaeta; order Phyllodocida; family Polynoidae; genus Harmothoe; species Harmothoe impar. The sequence continues at coordinate 67,714,407 of OX381712.1, read as the reverse complement.
TCAAAGTAGAAATACATAGGTTGCTATATGAAGGAGAAGGCCATGTTCATGTCTATGTGTATGTCTGTGTGGGTGTACATGAGTCTGTGTCCATGAGTGTCTGCATTCATGCTACAGTCATAGGGTGTTTAAGGAAAATTTCCCTTTTTTTGCGGTTTTGAACTTTTTTTCTCGCCAAATAGGGTTTTTTTTGGGCAAATTTCCCTTTTTTGCGATTTTGAACTTTTTTCTCGCCAAATAGGGGGTTTCTAGGCAAATTTCACTTTTTTGAAATTTTGAACTTTTTTCTCGCCAAATCAGGTGTTTTTAGGCAAATTTCACTTTTTTGCGATTTTGAACTTTTTTCTCGTCAAATAGGGTGTTTTTATGCAAATTTCACTTTTATGCGATTTTGAACTTTGTTCTAGCCAAATAGGGGGTTTTTACGCAAATTTCACTTTTTTGCGATTTTGAATTTTTTTCTCGCCAAATAGGGTGTTTTTATGCAAATCTCACTTTTTTGCGATTTTGAACTTTTTTCTCGCCAAATCAGGTGTTTTGGGCAAATTTCACTTTTTTGCGATTTTGAACTTTTTTCTCGCCAAATCAGGTGTTTTTAGGCAAATTTCACTTTTTTGCGATTTTGAACTTTTTTCTCGCCAAATAGGGGGTTTTTAGGCAAATTTCACTTTTATGCGATTTTGAACTTTTTTCTCGCCAAAAGCTGCGGAAGCTGCCTCCATGCGTGATCCCATTGATGGACTCTGGATAGACCCATGCATAGTGAAGACCTACATAGTGGACATGAGGTCAAGTTAAAAACTGCAAGTCACTTGTTTTGCAACTTGCACTAAACTGAACCTAATACTAGTAATAGCCCTTGACTGGATTGTCAACAATCAATTAAACTATGACCAAACTCCCTCTATTTCGGAGACCAAATACACTATCAAATGATTTATATTTTTTCAAAATAACACCCTGTGTAGAATGGCTCGGTATTCAGGAATCCTACTGCGAAGAAAAAAATGTCAAATTCTAATTCTAAATACCTGAAAATTGAGAAATGCTGACGTTCACGGGTTATGTAGGAAATGTACTAAAAACAGCAAAAAAAAAGGCAACAAAACCCTAATTTTCTCAAAAACTGTTCAGTAGGATTTTTTCTTACTGAGGTTCCACGATTTCACTTTTTTGCGATTTTGAACTTTTTTCTCGTCAAATCAGGTGTTTTTAGGCAAATTTCACTTTTTTGCGATTTTGAACTTTTTTCTCGCCAAATAGGGGGTTTTTAGGCAAATTTCACTTTTATGCGATTTTGAACTTTTTTCTCGCCAAAAGCTGCGGAAGCTGCCTCCATGCGTGATCCCATTGATGGACTCTGGATAGACCCATGCATAGTGAAGACCTACATAGTGGACATGAGGTCAAGTTAAAAACTGCAAGTCACTTGTTTTGCAACTTGCACTAAACTGAACCTAATACTAGTAATAGCCCTTGACTGGATTGTCAACAATCAATTAAACTATGACCAAACTCCCTCTATTTCGGAGACCAAATACACTATCAAATGATTTATATTTTTTCAAAATAACACCCTGTGTAGAATGGCTCGGTATTCAGGAATCCTACTGCGAAGAAAAAAATGTCAAATTCTAATTCTAAATACCTGAAAATTGAGAAATGCTGACGTTCACGGGTTATGTAGGAAATGTACTAAAAACAGCAAAAAAAAAGGCAACAAAACCCTAATTCCCATGAGTGTCTGCATTCATGCTACAGTCATAGGGTGTTTAAGGAAAATTTCCCTTTTTTTGCGGTTTTGAACTTTTTTTCTCGCCAAATAGGGTTTTTTTTGGGCAAATTTCCCTTTTTTGCGATTTTGAACTTTTTTCTCGCCAAATAGGGGGTTTCTAGGCAAATTTCACTTTTTTGAAATTTTGAACTTTTTTCTCGCCAAATCAGGTGTTTTAAGGCAAATTTCACTTTTTTGCGATTTTGAACTTTTTTCTCGTCAAATAGGGTGTTTTTATGCAAATTTCACTTTTATGCGATTTTGAACTTTGTTCTAGCCAAATAGGGGGTTTTTACGCAAATTTCACTTTTTTGCGATTTTGAATTTTTTTCTCGCCAAATAGGGTGTTTTTATGCAAATCTCACTTTTTTGCGATTTTGAACTTTTTTCTCGCCAAATCAGGTGTTTTAGGCAAATTTCACTTTTTTGCGATTTTGAACTTTTTTCTCGCCAAATCAGGTGTTTTTAGGCAAATTTCACTTTTTTGCGATTTTGAACTTTTTTCTCGCCAAATAGGGGGTTTTTAGGCAAATTTCACTTTTATGCGATTTTGAACTTTTTTCTCGCCAAAAGCTGCGGAAGCTGCCTCCATGCGTGATCCCATTGATGGACTCTGGATAGACCCATGCATAGTGAAGACCTACATAGTGGACATGAGGTCAAGTTAAAAACTGCAAGTCACTTGTTTTGCAACTTGCACTAAACTGAACCTAATACTAGTAATAGCCCTTGACTGGATTGTCAACAATCAATTAAACTATGACCAAACTCCCTCTATTTCGGAGACCAAATACACTATCAAATGATTTATATTTTTTCAAAATAACACCCTGTGTAGAATGGCTCGGTATTCAGGAATCCTACTGCGAAGAAAAAAATGTCAAATTCTAATTCTAAATACCTGAAAATTGAGAAATGCTGACGTTCACGGGTTATGTAGGAAATGTACTAAAAACAGCAAAAAAAAAGGCAACAAAACCCTAATTTTCTCAAAAACTGTTCAGTAGGATTTTTTCTTACTGAGGTTCCACTGTTTTCTACCCTCATATTACACATTGGCATAGAGAATATATTGACACCTAGTCAGGATTTTGCGCTAGGAGCAATCTGTGAGGCGAAAAACAGCCAAAATGAGCCACTGGTCTGAAGTATAAAACTGGGCATCGATCACTATAGAGCTACAAAGAGACAGAGAATCGATGTCCAGTAAAAAGAGTGTGCGCAATCCATAGACCTACAAAAAGTACTGTAGTGTGTTATGGTTACCTTGGTACTTGTCAACGACCTCCTTGGTTTCCTCATGCTCCTTGATACTCGAGTCTACGACACACTTCTTCAAGGTCACGTCGACCTTGCCCTTGGTGAAGGTCAGTTGGACGCGTGTGTACTCGCGGAAGTCTGTGCCACTCTTAATGACCCACTTATTGTTAACCTGCAAGGAAGAAGGGAAATTGTTTTAAACATAATAAAAAAACAGGGTGAAAGAGGCCTCTGAATAAAAGTTCTCTATAGTTAGGTACAGGTCAAAAAATCAGGGAAAAAACTTGAAAACGTTCATCCCTGTAAAGAGCACTCATCTAGAATATCTACTTTGAGCTCATCAAGATTGGTTTGTTAAACATCAGTGGGAGACAAGTTTATACCAGCCGGTATTCTGGTGAACATGCATTGTGGAGAGAACCAAGAGGCCAACAGAGGACGCAATGGCTGATGGTCGAGCTCCTGCTCACAGTACTGCTCATAGCTCAGACTAGGCTCAGAGCTGCCCCCTGGGGTGCTATCTATGTACTACTGGTACTCATACCAGGTGGCAGCACACACACGGTGAACATTCAATACTAGTAGTCCTTACCATACCAAAGAGATGTTCATTGGTCATTGCAAGTATTCTTGCTCAAATTGAGATTATACATGTATATAGGAAAAGATCGCTCCAATTATATTGTGTATGGCATTTAATAATACATACTAAGTATGCCCTTTATAGTCTCGTTTTCGGCTCAAAGATAATCCAACAACTTTAGGTGTAGTGGCCACAATATAACAACTTGCTAGGGGAGTCTAAAAGCCCCTTCTTCTATGCTGGTAGCCATAGTAACAGGCCATTTTTTGTATGAAAGGGTAAAAGGGTGATATTTCACATTCGAGAACAGTCAACACAACCAGTCTTTATGAAAACCCGCCTGACACCGGCTATAGCCAGCTAAAACTCTGCTTTCATCATCAAGTTTCTGCCGGACCTGCAGAAACTTTATGTCTGCCGGATGCAATGGCTGGCTCTGATCTTTTTCTACATGCCAGTTTTTCCAGCTTGTAAATCGGACCATTATTAAGCCTGAATATTTTATAGAAAGTTGCCCAAAATTATAAAAATTATAAATATAATAATCAAAATGATTTGAATATACCAGTAAACTCTATCCGTCATCACTTCCTATGTTAATTCTAGCTTTATACTTCCTTTCTGAATAGTAATACAATCATTTCCTCTGGGTATTGGGGCCTACAAACATTTAGCCGGGTCTGCAGAATAACAAACCTGCAGAACATTATGTCCTGCAAGGCGAAAAACTTTTTGTATAGACTGCACAACCAACACCCCCAACCCCTCATCCCTGTTGTCAAACTGACCACTCCCTTAGGCTGTGCTAAAACCACACTGACCTGCTCTATGTTATAGTCGTGGTCGTGACCCCCCAGGATGAGGTCAATCTCCTCAACATTTTCTGCCAACCGCCGGTCGTTCGGCCACCGCATGTGAGTCAACGCAATGATGTAGTCCGCTCCCTGAAGGGAAGAACACAAGTTTGTTACAGACAAATAAATACTGATCTAACGTGGTATATCAAAGTCCAGAGGCTTTTTAGCATTTGATATTCATATAAAGATTTCTTTTTCACTTTTATCTTTAATTAGGTGAACTATTACACACAAAGCACACATGACATATTTGATTTTCACTTTGAATGACATCATTTTGAAAGGGATATTTCTGTAGTAAAGAGAACGTTTTTCATTTAATTTAGGTTCATTGAGTTTTGAAGTTGAATAAACTTTGTCAGCCAGGCAATGACTGGCGCAAACAAATATGTCATATTTACCTGTTCTTTTAGTTGTATCGCTAACCGGCGTCCTTCTGTGACGTAGTCAAGGAAGGTGATGTCGTCAGCGTCTATGGTTGCTAACGTCGCAATCCACTCTTCTTCTACAAGACCCAGGAACCCAAACTGTGGGAAAACACGATGTTTGAAGAGTGAGTGGGTGAGCGAGAAATGGTTGTTTAATGCCATTTCGACCGATGAATTCATATTCATGGCGAGAATGCTATATTAGACATTATACTTATGTGTCTATGTCTGCACATACGGGTACCAGACAAACAGAAGAGAGGACAGAAAAGAGAAGATGTAGACCATCTTAAGATGGGCAAGGGAAGCCCTGACGTTTAAAGATGTCATAGAGACTAGTTACCATATCCAGGGTGGCCACAGCATTTTCAGATTGAACGATTTCCCCTAACCAGAAATGACCATTTTCCCATACCAATTTAACATAAATGCTGGGATGTAGCAATTTGACGGCTCTTTACCCGTGCTATTATTCAATAATTATTTGTGGTTTTTTTTCTCTGACCCTGACCCTAACAAGATTTCCATGTGCCCTTTCTTTTTCATTACTTTCCCTGAACCATGGAAACCCTGCAAATCTGATTAAGTTTGACCTTTTTTCAAACTTGACATATTGGTTATATTAAAACCGTATTGTCTAAGCCAACCGTTCACATAAATAGTATCATCAACCCATTAAGTACCGCTTAGTGCTTTAATATGCCTTCTGTTCTCATGATGGATGAATGCAGCCATGGGCATGGCAATTTAACTCACCAGGCTAAATTTGTGCATCATTCCCACGCTACGGGGTTGATACGTGCATGAAAGGTCAGCATGATGCATGAATGCATTCCCGCCAAACTGATGCACATGTGCATCATGATGACAGATGTTGCCTCAAAGGGTTATGGTACTTTTAATTTTGCTATTTTGCTAATTGTGCTGTCTGTCCCACATAAATGGTCTCATTAAGAGACTAATTTTTTCATAGCACTTTTCTATCCCTTTAAGGACAGTACTGAGTAGGTATGTTGCTAAAAGATGAATTTGTCGTCATGCGGCACCAATGCAGCACTGGCGAGTAACTCACCAGTGCTGCATTGGTGCATCATGCCGACCCTTTAGGAGTGTATCAACCCTGTAGGGCCGACATGATGCTTGAATGCAGCACGTATCATACATTACTCACCTTTTTACCTCCCCATTCTATCATCTTGGATACTATGCCATCCGCGAGCGGCTTTTCCGTGAAATTATCGTAGACGTTTGAAAGTAGCCAGGGGAAGTTACATTGGGTTGCCATTTTTGTTAAAACATCTACTCCAAAGTCTGAAAAGGAAATATAACCAAGGTACAGATCAGATCATCTTCTGAAATTTCAAACAGAAAAAATATATTTCAAACCTACCGTAAATTCCCGCGTACTACCCGCGGGTTGTACGCGAATCAAACTCAGCTTTCATTTGATACCAAACATGCCCATATAGGGTGCGGGTTATACGAGGGTTTTTATTACTATAGAACAGTCCTAGAATTGAAAATTTCAGATCCAAAAACGGGGGTGCGGGTTATACGCGAGATGCGGGTAATACGTGGGAATTTACGGTAATAGGTACTGCTTTGTAACAGCGGTAGGGCATTACCAAATGTGTTTTAATTTGATTAAAAACTGCTAATACACTGTACCCCCCCCCCTTTTTAAGCCATAATTAGATCCTGATTATAACCTTACGACCATACCCATACTAATAATTGGCTTATTATGATAAAAATCTTTTTCACATGTACTAAGAAGTCATCTTATTAATTTCGTTTTTTTAAATTTGACTCTACGCCACTAAATTGCGGGCGTCGTTTCATCGTTAACATCGTTATATCTACAGTACCGCAAAGCCCCGTTCATTAGCCTACCTCAGACATGAGCCAACCCTCTATAGACCAATACATCAAGAAAGGGTGACTTTTTTTCATATAAAAAAGGTGTTTATATTGGTTTTTGACAGAATCCCAATAACATTGACTGTAATAGATATAATTGCGAACATTTCCTCTCGGAAAATTCACAAGATTTTCAAATAGATTTTTGAGGCTATATCTACGCATTTGTCATTCACACTTCAGAAATATTCAAAACTTTATCCACAAGAAAAGTCACCATTATTTGCTGCATAGGTCTATAGTTTGACAAAAAATGAGGCGAATCGTTATTTCTTTGTGGCAGTATATAATTAGGTTAATTAGACAGAAGCTGGGACATAGAGGACTTGGGGGTAGATTCACCTTGAGTCAGACACATACATTGTACCTTGAGACGGAGACTTGACTTTTTGCTTATTAAAGTACATACCGTATTCGACGTAATAAGCGCACAGTGCGCTTAAAAAATTATTATGGACACCTTTTAGTAGTTAATTGGGGTCAAAAATTGAGATATTTTTGGTTATTTCTAGTATAAGAATCAGCAAAAAACAGGGGATGTGCGCTTATTAGGGGGTGTGCGCTTATTACGTCGAATACGGTACATGTATTCTAATCTCTTTATTTGTAAATAATGGGAAGAAGTCTAAGTTTTTTTCCAATAAATCATCAATACAAGTCTTATTATACATGAATAATTAGAAATATCACTCTCCGTCTCAGGGTATGTGTCCGACTCATTGTGAGTTTACCCTATGTACCAAAGTCATGGTAGCCTTGGCAGAAACTATCTTTTCCCCTTTGGTGATGCCGACCATACGGAGTTGATACACTCCTGAGCAGACTCGCCAGGGCTGCATTCATGCATCATGACGACCAAGGGCATACCGTATTCGACGTAATAAGCGCACACCCCCTAATAAGCGCACACACCCATTTTTGGCCGATTTTTAGACTACAAATAACCAAAGATATCTCAATTTGTAACCCCAATTAAACTCTTAACTACTAAAACGTGTTTTTTTAAGTGCACTGTGCGCTTATTACGTCGAATACGGTAACCAATAAAGAAGTATGAAGGCCTCAACGAAGAATACTCCCCTATAATTATATAGATCAATGCAGCAAAGGGTGACCTTTTCATCATAAAGTTGTGTTTAAGTTGGTTTCAGCAGAATCCTCATAACATTGTGTGTAAGGGATATGTATGCGGACATCTCATATCAGGAAATACACAGGACAAGTAACTTAGTAAAGACAAGCTTCATCATCTGAATCACAAAATGTATGGGAAATGACATAGTACAAAACATGAGCATCTCATGATTTCTAAACATAACATGGCCAAAGTTAGACCTGAAAAGCACGGCAATAAAGCAATGAGGTTTATCTAAAACAAAAGGGGGAAAAAAAGAATGTGAGACTTTGAGGTTATATTTATGTATTTGTTGCTCACGCTTAAGAAATGTTCAAAAACTTAATTTACAACTTTTCTGAAAAGTCCTCATTTCTTGCTACATTGGTCTATAGAAAGGCAGTGAATTTCTTTTTATTTTAAATTTGTTTTAAAAGAGTTAAATGACTTACCAAAGTCGTGGTTGCCATAGCAGGCACACTGTATGTCCATAGCGTTCAGCACAGGTACCATCTGTTTACCTTTGGTGATGGAGCTCACTGTGGGAAAGAGGAAATCAGGATCAATTTTATTATACATGTATAAACTGAAAAGTCTACCGTATCGTAAAAGCCGTGGGTTATACAAGAAGCCAATCCCAGGTAAGGGTTATGGGAGAATGGAAAACCTTGGGGCATCTTTAAGAAGACCTTTGAAATGTACCGTAAAACCTAGCGTATAAGCCACAGCTAGTACGCGAGTCAGGTCGCCGGTGCAGCTTATAGGATCTGCCCACGGTTGAGTGTGGCTTACTTGTATACGCGAGTTTTAGCTACTATAGTACAGTACTAAAATCACCATATTCAGATCGCCATTGAGGATGGGCCTAATGTCTAGGTGCGGCTTAGGCTATACGCGAGGTTTTACAGTAATTGAACACTGTCACCTTCAAAGTTTGGGTTAGGAACTCATTTTGGGTTTATTTTTATTTTACATTTACACAGTGTAGGCCTATTTGTGTTCATGCCTAAGTCAGAGCATAGACCTGTACCCAGGGATGGCGTGCAGGTTCTCGGCGCTATCTCTACTCCTCGATAAGGCTGCAAAACAGCGCAGGGTACAGTGTAGAATTTCTGACGTACGGGCGACCCATGCGACCCACCGGGAGTGAGGCGAACTAATGCGTACGCCGTGATTCTAATGCTACGAGTGTCACAGGCGCCCAATTATATGCTCTCATGATATAATATATGACTTACACTAATGTATACCCATATATTTGATATAATAAAAACATGTTAGGTAGATTGATAGGAGATTGAAACTAAAAAGATCCACAAGGTGAAAGGATTGGGCTGAATTCATGGCTGAAGCACAGAGCACCAGTGTTGCTGTTACCCGCGCACGGATCAATCCTAGGGCAGCGTTTGTCCAACAGTCTCAGTTAAGCTATTTAAAACAAATTTAGAACAAATTCACCATGACGAAATTGATGTTCATACCTAAATAAATAATAGTCTGTCAAGAAAAGACACACTTCATACAATATATTCATGGAATTGGCATTCTAATACGCACGTACCGGCGCCGACTTCTCCAGCTACACTGACATCCTGTGCTGCGGTATTTGGTGCTTTATGCTCTCCATGCTACGACTATGCTATTTACCCATAGGACTTTTATTTCGTTTAACTCTTCTACATTTAGGAGGTGATATAAAAATCTTTTTCACTCTAGCAATAGGACCATTATCAGCATTTGATTTATGATATTTGGAAATTGTAGGGTAGGTTTTTTTACTTAAAAATGGGAAATAGCGATGCTCGGCTCCCCCGTGCACGCTACATTCCTCATCCCCGGTGGGGGCGCCACTGATCGGACAGGACAGGTGGCGCCAATTTTGCGGTGTCGGCCTTCCCTGTACTACAGGTCTATGGTCAGAGCGATTTAAAAAGATACACAGATTTATATGAACATTATGAACATAGTGACATTTAACTTGTATCCCTGGAAATTGAAAATCGACCCCAAATTAGCTCCTAACCCGTCGTTAAAATCAGTTAATTGATTTTTCCCTGAAAACAAGTGACGTTTTTTGCCCCCCCCCCCCTCCCCCAAGAGGCGGTTCCAAATTTTTAACCCCCCCCCCCCTTCGTTGTTAAAAATGATGCTTTTTTTTTTCCCCTATATATAAAACGGCATTAGTTGGGACCAGCGAATCACCCCATTGAATTAGGCCGGAGTGCTCGCCGGGAACAGATAAACCAAAAGAGGCTATCTAAAAATATGTACTTTTTTCAAAGTTAACTCGATTTTTTTCTCAATTTTACTTTCAATCAATATTTTGAGCACTTTATATGTGACAGGCCTACTCCTCATCAAACTAATTCTCAGCATTCCATCATAGTTAGGGGGCCTAATAGAAAAACAACACAAATAGGCCTACTAATTATAATCTCGCACAGAGGATCTAGCGACAAGAGGCAGAGAATTTCTCAGACCTCCACCATTTTTTCCTGCATGAAACGGGCACTATAATAACTATTCTATCTAAGTATTGTTATCAAACACAACGAAATATCACAGTAAATGCTCATGCAATATTCTCCTTCGAATATGACAGCACAAACTATTCTAATTTTGAACATATTCAAAGTTAAACTTTTGAATCGTCCCCCCCCCCCCCCCCGACCCTCCGTAAGAATCTGGTAGGAGTGACGTCGCCAGGCGCGCGCGGCTGGTTGGTAAGGATGCATCTCCATGACAACATTGTCAAGGACTATCTGGGGCGCAGGAACGCTGGCCAGTCTGTTCCCGCGGTCTGGGACTTCATCAGCTTGCGGTGTGTGTGTGTGTTGGGGGAGGGGGGGTAGCCTACTGGAAGGACAGGCTAGGTATCCTGGGACCTGGCTTGGAGGGGGGTAATTTGGACGGGAGTAGGCCTAGGCATGCATTGTGCTGGGAAAGGTACGGAATAGGTTTATAAACTAGCCCCCATCCACAATCCCAGTCCCCGGAGGGGCTGGTATCAGTTTAAGACGTATACATGTGGTTGGTCCAGAATGTAAGTTGTGTGAGTTCAAAGCAGACAAATAATCATGTCCGGGATAAGGAGTCTTTTATTGACCGTTGGATCTAAGTCAAGCACTATCTCTTTATCATCTATGTAACCCCTTTATCTAAGATTACAGACTTCTCCTCCAACCCTTGATCTAAAACAACTCACAGATAGTGTTCTTGAGAATATGTTGTTGAGAACCATAAGACTTGCATTAAATGGGCCGTGTTGCCTGTGTCTAATTTCACCACTCATGGCCATGTAGGGGCACCAAAAAAGGCACCCCCCCCCCCCACTCCGGCAAAAACTTAAGAGAGAAAGGCCTAAATGTCCCTAACCCCTCTAAATGTGTCTGGACCCAATTACGAAATAGCCCAAAGCATATACACCCCCCCCCCTCTCCACTACCGCCACCACCACCCATGGATTGCTGAGACACGGGCAATCATTATTTGTCCACACATACCCGGGTAGTCCTCTGTACACATTGGGCCCCATGCTCAATGTTGAATCCACAGGGTCCCCTGAAAAGTGTTACCGTAAATTCTTGTATAGAAGCTTCGGCTAGTAGGCGAGTCAGATTGCTAGTGCGGCTTTAAGATCGGTCCAAAGTCGGCTTATTCGCTAGTTTCATTAAGTTTACTACATTACTAGATTGGCAATTTTCAGACCCTCTCTGACGTTTATAGAATTTTGTCAAAGTTAGGGGTGCGGCTAATTAATACGCGAATTAGGCTTATACGCGAGAATTTATGGTACCATGAATTCCTGCAAATAACCCGCCAAACTCAAGGTGTGGGTTATAGGAAAATAGTAAGCTGAGGGTGCCGGTTATACAAGGGTTTTTGGTAGCATACTTTGGTACTAAAATCACAGTAATCAGACCCCAAGTGTAGACTATGTCATTTTTTTAGATGCAGATTATATGTGAAATGAGTTATATGTGGGAATTTATGTTACTTGTCGTGCCTAGATCTACAATTATTCGACCCATGGAGTGGGTGGCTATGTACAAGTAACAAGAGGCCTGGGAGAGGAGAACACTTGACAGTGAGTAGGTCTGTGGGCAATTATCGAGGACTAGATTTGCAGATACTTGTATTAGTAATATTTGCACACTGGGTTAACCCTTTAAGGACAGCATGATGTCTCAAGGATTCATGTTCAATGTCGTCATGATACACCAATGCAGCTCCGGCAAGTAACTCGTTGGCGAGCACTGCATTGCTGAATCATTGGCAGAGTATCAATCCTGTAGAGTTGGCATGATGTGTGAATGCCGCACTGGCCAGTTACTCGCCATGACTGCATTCATGCATCATGACAACAAGAGGCCACACTGCATTAAAGCGCTTAGCTGTCCTTAACATTTTAAGGATGGCATGTCGAGGCATTTGTCGTCATGATTCACCAATGCAGCCCCGCAAGTAAATCACCAGGGCTGCATTGGTGCCTTATGTCAACCCTTCTGAAGTGCATCAACGCCATGTGGTCGATATGATGCTTGAATACAACACTGGTGAGTTACTTGCCAGGGCTGCATTCATGCATTATGGTGACTAAGGACATGATGCATTAATGTCGTCCTTAATGGGTTAAATACTGTGCTGCCTTAACCATATAAGGACGGCAAAGCACTTTGATGCATCATACCCTTGGTGGTCATGATGCACGAATGCAGCCCTGCCAACTAACTTTCCAGTGCTTCATTCAAGCACCATGCCAACCCTATAGGTTTGAGATACTTCCAAAGGGTCGGCATGATGCACCAGTGCAGCACTGCAGAGTTACCCACATTGGTGAATCATACTGACAAATGTCATTTATTTAGTGACATGCCAGCCTTAAGGGAGTGATCATTTTATAACAACAGGGGGGGGGGGTGTGGGTTTGGGGGGGGGGGGCAAAACGTTTTGGACCCCTTGACCAGGGGGGGGGGCAAAAAAATTTGGACCCCTCTTGGGGGGGGGGCAAAATAATTTAACCTGTTTTGAGCCAAAAAGCCTGCGCATTACTATGCTTCAAAGGGCCAGCGCGCGAGCCGATTTTCGGCCGTAAAGGGGGGGGGGGGGAAATTTTGACCCCTCGACCGGGGGGGTGTAAAAAATCCCACCACCCCCCCCCCCTGTTGTTAAAAAATGATCACTCCCTAAAGGGTTAGCGATAAGCGACATGACAGACGTAAAGTGGAGGCCTATCAGACATAACTATATCCCCCAGTCTATACATCCTGGCTGTTCTCGGTACACACCGGTATGTGACCCACGAAGCAGAGATTAGGCCGCTTTAGGCTTATTAGTCTGGTGGGATTAGATTAACCCTTTAAGGTAGGATTAACCCTTTAATGTCTGTACCGTATTCGACGTAATAAGCGCCCTCCCCTAATAAGCGCCTCCTCCCCTTTTTAGGGCATTTTTAGACTAGAACAAAGGCTCAGATTTCCCGATTTTTGAGGTAATTAAACTCTTAAGTACTTAACATGCCATAAAAATAAATTTATAAGCGCCCAGGGCGCTTATTACGTCGAATACGGTATACCGAAAAATCTGACTCGCGTACTAGCCGCGGCTTCTACGCGAGTCAGATTACCTGCGCCACTTATAGGATCGGCCGAGAGTCGAGATGTGGTTTATACACCAGTTTTTAGATGTACCGGTAAACTACAGTACTAAAGTTGCCATAATCAGACCTCCTGTGAGGCCTACCGTATTCGACGTAATAAGCGCACACACCTTAATAAGCGCACACCCCCTGTTTTGGGGCGATTTTTAAACTAGAAATAACCAAAAATATCTCATTTTTTTGCCCCAATTAAACTCATAACTACAAAAAGGTGTCCAGAATAATTTTGTAAGCGCACTGTGCACTTATTACGTTGAATACGGTATATGATATTCCGAAAGTCTAGGTGCCGCTAATACGCGATTTAAGACTCATACACCCAGATTTACTGTAACCCTTTAACGTCTATATAGGGGGTCTGGATGGGGGGTCCCCATGTCGAATGTCGATCTTTAAAAATGGCCGTGTCGCATGTCAATGTTGCTTAATAATGCCCATATCTCATGTCGATTTTAAGAATTGCTCATGTCGCCTGTCACTATGTTTTTGAGCCTCATGTCACATGTCACTAGGCCTCATGTCAATTGTCAATTGTAATAAATAGCCATGTCGCCATGTCGAATTTGGTGGTCCACACCCGTTACATAGTACCGTTACATTAATGTGCTATGCACTTTTGCACAAATGTAGCTGGAGCGACTACTCGTCAGGCGGGCCCATAGGAATGTAATTCCGGATAATCTACATGCCCGCAGCCCACACCACGGTTCGTTGGCTCCTAGACAAGCGTAGGTGGCTAAAGTGAATGTCCCAGGATTTGGCGAGGCCGACAAAGGACCACAAATTCATTGAACTCCAGGGGATGATTAACAAATGCAACACTCTCAGTGGGTTGGGGTCAGCCATATCAGACCAGGGGTCATTTACCTGTCATAAATGACCACTCAGGCATCAGAGAATATTATCCTTAGTGCCACATTGAATATGCTGGTCTCCCAGCCCAATACTATAGTGCCTCTACATGGGTAAAAATCGACATACGCAACACGGCCCTTTTAAAAATCGACACGCGCGACACGGCCCTTTTTAAAATCGACGGACACATAGATCTGAGGAATAAAATTCGACAGACACATATATTTTAGGGATAAAATTCGACAGACACATAAAACTGAAGGATAAAATCTGACAGACACAAGACAAGGTGTGACCGCCAAATGCTGCCTATAAAGGGGAGAGGAGGGGGGGAGGTGAGAAAACTGGGTGGGGGGTGCTAAATACTCTCACACCTCGTCCAAGCAGCATTCTCACACCTGCAGCCCTCTATATTATGGGTAAAAATCGACGACAAGGCCCTTTTTTTAGCTAAAAATCGACACGCCGACACAGCCTTTTCTTGCTAAAAATCGACACGGCGACACGGTCAAAAATACGGGTACCCATGTAGAGGCACACTATAGTATCCATTATCACAATAACAAAAGGGCATATGCATATTATGACTTAATCTGAACAATTTAACAGGAAACAAGCAAGAAAACCACTTACTGAGTGAGGGGTTGAAGGCATCCCCTGAGAAGAGCACCATGGGGTTCTCTGCCCGGTGAGACTGCAGTGACGTCACAAAGCGAGCCGCCCCCCCGACCGGCTCCTGCTCCCGCGGCTCGATGTTATACACATCGTTAAAATGAAGGAGCGTGATTACGTCCCCTGTGGCAGCCATCTTGGATTGGTTGCTAGGCGTGTTGTTGTGGTTGTTGTTAGGGAGGTTGTCAAGGTGACCGTCGTGGATGGTGACTGTCACTGGTTCCTGGTCGGCATCTTTCACTGATCCTGTTATAAGGTATCATACAGTCAGGTCACGACAGGAACAAGCGAAACTTGGACACATAGCAACAAGGTCATAGCAAGGTCATACCCCCGTGACCTAGCAAGGTCAAACTGTATGTGTTAGTGTTAGTGATGGGGTAGGAATTATACAATAGCCTTAGGCTGTGCACTTGTAACCTGATGTACAAATTGTGTAATAATTGTACTGTATTTTTTATCTATACAAAGATCATATATTTGTATTGATGACATATCATTTTCAAGTTACAAAACAAATTAACAGAAAAGTCTATGTATAAAAGATCTACTTGTAAGCAACAAAACAGCTAAGGGGTATTTGTATGGTATGCTTTAATGAGATATAAAAGTTAATATCTAATAACCAATGTCATCATATTGCTTATGCTAAATTATTCTTTTAAACTATTAAAGTCGATTAAGACTTTGGGTGTTAGTGACAAGTATACATGGTTAGTCATAAAACGTCACTTCAAGTATTACATCACTTATAGACTGTGTTCAATTTTGTTAATCACACAACACATATAGATTGCATTTAATTATGTATGTGCACCTTCAACGTCTGTGTTTTAATGCGTATAAATACTATAACACTTATTAATTATTTTGTATATACAAAATTGAGGTCAGATTTCCTTTGAGGGGATTCTTTATTGGTTCAATACGCTTCAAACTACTATAAATTAAATCACTTAATATTTCAAAGGGTTTTGTGTAAGACTTCTCGGCATTTCAAAAGACCTACCGTAAAACCTCGCGTATAAGCCGCGGCTTGTACGCGAATCAGATCGCCAGTGCGGCTTATAGGATCGGCACAGGGTCAGGGTGCGGCTTATACGCGAGTTTTTGCTCCTATAGCACAGTATAAAAGTCACCAGAATCAGATCGCTGGTGCGGCTTATAGGATCGGCCCAAAGTCGGGGTGCGGCTTATACGCGAGTTAGGCTTATACGTGAGGTTTTACGGTAGCAATGTTGAGGATGGAGGTAGGTGGGGGTGGGGGGGGGGGTGATACCAAAAGAAAGTAAACTGCGTAGTGCATGGCTGCACCTGTGGACCAGCCTATTGGTGTGTGATTTGTAAAGGTAATTCAGGTGTCAAGTATTCAAACACTAATTATAGTACCGTGTATTGTATAGACGGGGGTCTACACCCTTTAAGGGATGCATAGAACTTTATCTCATGTCGCTAAAAAGGTGTGATTTGTCGTTATACACCAATGCGGCCCCGGCGAGGGACGTGCCGATGGTGCATTGGTTCATCATGCCGACCCTTGGAAGTGTCCCAACCCATCGATATGCTTAAATGCAGCACTGGCGAGTTACTCGCCAGAGCTGCATTTATGCATCATGGTGACCAAGGGCACGATGCATTAATGCATTATGTCATCTTTAAAGGGTTAATACATTGATGCATGAATGCATCAACAGACCTGCATTTAAGCATCATGCTGACCATGTGAGGTTGACATCCCCAAGGGTCGGCAATATGCATGAATGCAACCCTGGCAAGTATGCTCACCTGAGCTGCAATTTCGCATCATGCCATTCAAAGGCACAATGCATTAAAGCACTATGCGGTCCTTAAAGGGTTAACAGGTTAAATGGTTAAAACGTGTTGCATAATGGGCTTTTATAACGAGTGTAAAAGGTTAGGTCCAAGTGAGATTTACAATAATTGCTTGATGTTCCACGAATGTCACACCTGGGCTGTGTAGAAAGCCAAACATTTAACCCTTTAAGATCTGCATTATATATTATTTTTTGTAGTGTATATTATTATATATGTCCTTTGTCGTCATGAATCGATGTATGAATGCAGACCTAGAGAGTAAATTCCCAGAGCTGCATTCATGCATCATGCCGACCTGATGTGGTTGATGCACTCACAAAGGGTCGGCATGATACATGAATGCATTAATAGACTCACCATGTACAATAATATACAGCTAAAAACAATTCATTCATGACTTCTGGGGTGAGGTACGGGTCGATATTGATCAAAAGTAAAGAGATTACTAGCTAATCCTACTGCATTACATCACGCATATTGTATGTAAACACACATGGGTAATTGCACATGTATGTAGACTCGGGGATGTGGGTGTACTGTACACGTACCGTTAAATATTTCCACGTTTATACTTTTTTTATGATCTTGCTAAGGCCACACTTTTTTTATTCTTTGGATTACGCTGCACTACCATAAAAAAAACGTACTAAAAATAAAATTGTGAATCTCCATTTAAATTGCTATATCTCAGTTTTTAGAGCGTGTAAATTGGACCATTATAAAAGATTTTCGGTGGTAAAATGTGAAAGACAAAATTTTCTTTTATCTTAATTTTTTTAAAATTGGTCCTCCGTACTTGAAAAGGTTTTCATGGTGTCTGTAAACGAAAGAATAAGAAAAGTGTGGCATAAGACATACAATATTGTGTGTATTTGAATTTGTGAATTTTGGAATATTTTGGTTGTACAACTACCGTATACTAAGGGAGTGGTCATTTTTTAACAACAGGGGGGGGGTTGGTGGATTTGGGGGGGGGACCTAAAAAATTTGGACCCCTTGAAGGGGGGGGACCAAAAGAATTGCACCCCTTTTTAGCGAAAAAGCCCGCGCGTTACTATAGCTCAAAGGGGTCGGCCGCGCTCAATTTCAACTTGCCTGAGGGGGGGACCAAAAAAATTTCGACCCGCTCGCGCAAAAATCCACCAACCCCCCCCTGTTATTAAAAAATGACCACTCCCTAAGTGATAAATATTCACGGTGTACATATTTTCACGGATATCATTTCTGTAAGAATTGCAAAAATATGTACAGCGCAAAATAAAATACGTTTACAGTATGTGATGTGGGGAGTGGTGCGACATCCGAGTCAGTTTATTATTCAGTCCTTTTAGATCCGTCAGTTTCATCTAAAATTACTTATTACATAATCATATTAGCGGTAAAACGAAACCGACCTAATGTTGACCACTTATACAATGTACATGTATATATAAGGATGCATAGTGCTGAACTAATGTTTATTTTTTTGAAATACAAGATTTCCTATGCTTTAGCACTGAAGGGCCGTATTCAATGCCCCCCATTGAATACAATGTGGCCGTATTCAATGGGCTAGGAAAAGATTGTTTTTCTTCATAAAATAGCCTCAAATAAAAAATAAACACAAATGCGGCTTCGTGGGATATGGCCCCAGCCCCCACTCGTGAAATACAACAGAGATGGTATCAATGGGCGTTGGCATTTGTCTATTGACCCTTTAAATAGAAGGATGCAGGGTCCTTAGATACACTAGGCTCATATATCTTAATGATGCATCAATGCAGCCCTGGGGAGTAACTCGCCAATACTGCATTCATGCATCATGCCGACCCTATAGGGTTGATGCACTCACAAACTATCGGCATGATGCACCAGTGCAGCACCAGCGAGTTACTCACAGGGCTGCGTTGGTGTACCATGAGGTAAAAGACCTAAACCTTGAGGCAGTAAAAATAGTGTACTCTATAGGGTCAAACTATTGTCCTGTGGGCGCGGCCATTACTTAAGTTGGTACTGACGAGATGCTGATAACAGCTGTCACAATGGGTACCAGGTTTACCCTAAGAATTCCGCAGTGAATAGAGAGAATATTATTTTCATTGATCTAAAATGGATTCTGCTAGTGGCCTATAATTGGGACAAACGTTGCCTCGCGAGTGACGGGATCTAAAGTGATACTTTGTGCGAAAGTAGTGTATTCTTAACAGCTGTACATTTACGCTATACGCGATTATTGATAAGATTATCACCACTACCCTGGGACTACTACTACTAAATCATTCATCAATGTTTAACCCTTTGCAGACTGGATCATGCCTTAAAATTCATGTTCATTTGCCATTGTGATACTGTTGATGCACCAATACAGCGGCAGTGCGGCCAAAAACGTTTTATGTACATGGGCCAATGTGGCTTGTGTCAAGAGATCTTACACAGGCCACATTGACTCTTGACATTTTTGGAAAGCTGGCCATTATGGCCCGTGTCCAAGACCCCTACATCAGTCATTAGGATTTTACATCGGCAAAAGCCAATGTGTCGGTGTCATTTCAGCACCACTGTCAGCGCGGGCGAGTAACTCGCCCGCGCGACATTGGTGCATCATGTCGACCCTGCATCAACCTTGTAGGGGGTCTGGATGGGGGGTCCCAATTTCCCCTGTCGATTTTTAAGAAATGGCCATGTCGCCCTGTCGATTTTAAGAAATGGCCATGTCACCTTGTCGATTTTAAGAAAAGGCCATGTCCCATGTCACTAACTCTTAGATTCCTCATGTCGCATGTCACTAAGCCCAAAAATGCACATGTCGCCATGTCGAATTTAGTGGTCCACACCCATCTTGTAGCATCGGCATGATACATGACTGCAGCACCAGCGATTTATCCAGCAGGACTGCATTCATGCATCATGACGACAAAAGGGTATACCGGTAGTGCATTAAAGCACTCTGTTGCCTTTATCTAAAACTTTCAAGAAATGCACAATAAGTTGTTAATAATACTAAACAAGTTAGGAACGCCAGACAAGAGATACTCTTTATACAGCAGAGTGTATCTATATGTACACTTGACCAATAACCACGTGCTCAATACACCAAATTAGTCAATGAATGGTATATGTGATTGATATCACATGTGAACCAGGGCAGTCCCCCTGATGTGTGAGTGTAAGATTGAGCATGTGAGTGGCCTCACAGATGACTCAGGGTAAGCTGGAGCTGGAGCTTATCATGTACTTAGATATAGTATTCCCTTATAATCATTCATTGGTCAATTCTGGCATTAGAAATGAATTCCTTGTTAAAAAGTACCCTGAAGTCATGTGTCATACATGTATGTTATTCTATTTCAGGCCAACAGATGGGTGTGGGCGTTCAGGTGGGTGTGGGGGAGCAGGTGGGTGTGGGCGTGCAGGTGGGTGTGGGCGACAGTTGCAGGCTGCGGGCATGTACCGCCTTTTGTCCCTATCAAAAAGCGAGTCGATCGGACGATAAACGGCGGTGATATGGGTGGTACAATTTTGCTCTGCACACGTTGACGGTTGAGATCTCGCGCAGTGCGAAAATTATGTATGCTTTATGGACCCTATTGGATGATCACAGATGGTCCAAGATGGACCTGGCGAGTGTGGGTTGTACTAGAGATTTAAAAAAAACAAAAATCTTGTTCACCAAATCTGTTCACCAAAACCCAAAATTATGACTTTTATATTTTTCATGTGGGGGGGGGGGGGGGGGGGGGGTGGTTGTCAAGCGCAAAGTCTCCTGCAGGTCAGAGGTTGGGGGGGGGGGGGCATGTTGAAGTGGAGGCTTGTGGAAGTGTGTGCAGTACGAGAAGAACCAGTAGCGCCACTCTTAGATGCATGCGCTAGCCTCGCTTCCACTTCTCCTGTAGCCTTGAAACCATGAATGGTATATATTGTTCTCTGTGTAAACTACTGCCTTACCTTCGTTTTCATGAAGGTTACCGAAGGTACATGCAATATTCAGCCCACAGAGTGTCTCAAAAAGCGTCTCACCCTGTTTTTATATAAGAACAAAGAGGATTCTGTGTAAAGGGACAGTCTAGGAAGGTCTGTGGTTTACATGAAAGGCCATACTTTAGCATTGAGCTGAAAAAGTTAGTTTTATGCTGTTTCAGTGACCTCTTTTTAAACTGAATTTTATACATGAAAAATACCTTTTTTTATTTCAATGTTTGATGGCATAGATTGGCATTGATCAAAACTTGTTTCCTGCAGTATTTAAATATTTTATTGAACAATCTCAGACAGAAAAATTAGGCGGACAACATGTTGCATTTTTCGGACGAAAAATGCAAAAATACCTGTCTCTAAAGAACCTGGCACAACTGTGCCCTGGTTCAATAATCACAACACAATCACTTATATAGCACGTGGTATGGCCAATTATATACCATTTGATTATCACAATACCACAGAACAGTCCTATACATGTTAGATATATTCATGATAATCTCATGAGAATAATCACACAGTAGGGGTGAATTTGTCACAGACTGAGTCATAGGCATTGGTCAAGTATATCACGGACAACCCTTTAATGGCAGCATGGGGCTTTAATGTTTTGTTCACTTTTGTCGGCATGATGCATGAATGCAGCTCTGGTGAGTAAATTGCCAGTGCTGCATTCAAGCATCATGCTGACCCTACAGGTTGATATAGTACACTCCCGAAGGGTCAGCATGATGCACCAATGCAGTGCTGGCGAGTCACTCGGCGGCGCTGCATTGGTGCATCATGACGACCGATGAACCTGAGCCCTTTATGCATTGTGCCGTCCTTAAAGGGTTATTATAGAATAGTGCCACAACATAACAGAGAGTGTAGGATACATCTAGGTCGTCCTTAAAGGGTTAACTAGCCCCACTACCCTGGGTGGCAGTGCCTGTGTAGTAACCACATGATGGGACAAACTGAAAAAGGTTACTTGATAAAAAGCATATCTTGCGTAGTCTTAAAAGGCATATCTTATGTAGTCTTAACACCTACTAGATGTACTGCTAAGGACAGTATCATTAGGGTTGTTATAAATATATTGTAGTTATAATGGATCTTGAAGGATACTATATTGGTTCTAACCTTTTTACATGGGGCCAAACACAAAACAAAATTGTGTTTCGGCATCCCGAAAGACTTTTTTTTTAATTTTTACAAAGATTTATTACATTTTTGGCGTTTTAACTCCTAAAATTGACCATTTTTCACTTCAAAAAATTAATAAATAGTAGGAGCCGCCATCTCGAGAAATGAAGCTGCAAGACTACGCGAGATATGCTTTTTGAGACTACACAGGATATGTGTTTTGTCAAGGCGCCTTTTTCAGTTCGTCCCGACGTGCGGTATAAACCTCACCTGTGGGCCCTCCTCCGGCCCCGAGGGTACTGTTACCACACCCCATGTCTGTGACGCGGGATCACCTGGACATGCCGACACCCCGCGTGCTGATATATACTGGGTAGGCACAACGGTAGTGCCTTAACAACCAAAAATATCAAAATTAACCTAATGTAAATATGTGGGTAAAATAAAGGAGTGGTGATTTTTCAGGGATGAAAGTGTCAGACCAATCTAAAAAAAGCTTCTTAGATGGAGGTCCCAGTATAAAGGTCTTTTAGACTATACGTAAGTACAGGTATTCGCAACATTTAAAAAAAACTTGAAATCAGAAAAAAACTTAGAAGACTTTCATCCCTGATTATTTAACTTAAAACATATCAAAATGAACCTAATGAACTGCTTATAAAATACTAGGGGGCGGCCATTTTTAAACCCAACTCTGTCCCAAGGGGTTTGAATTTGCAGCGTGGCCCAACAAATGTGGACCCTCCTTTTCAATGGAAAAAAACCTCTAACTCAGCTCAGAATCTATATTATCAAATAGATGTTAAGACAATCACCTTCTGACCATTTAGAATTATATAATATATCCATGTAGAATCTATATTGTACTTCTATGCCTACATGAGTCATGACCACGCCCCTTTTATTTAATTACCGTACAATGCTGGTCTATTTAACCTTTGAGTGATGGCAGGTTGCTTTAAATGTTCATGCATCATGCCCTGTTGTCATGATGCATGAATGCAGTGCTGGTGAGTAACTGATACACTCCCAAAATGGTTAGCATGATGCACCAGTCCAATATGCGTTAATTAAAGGGTTGATATGAGCTAGACTTTCTCTTGATTGTATAACTATAAGTTACATAAGACTATTCAGAAGGTAAAGGCCTACATGTAGATCTAGATCTATTGTATAGGTCTAGACGCTATAGTGTTAGATTGCCTATAGGCTATGGATATCTACACTCTGCCGTGTTTATCTTGGCTTGGGCTGGTCTAATTGCACTCCATGTAGCTCCACTTAAATTCATAATGTGTATTGTATCGGTATACCGGTAGGCCTTTAATAACACTAGGCCCAGAACTTGGCAAAAGGGAAAAGTTGTATTCTGGTAAAATAAGGGAGTGATCATTTTGTAAGTTGTAACAATAGGCCTACTATGGGGGGGGGGGGTGAACTTTTTTTAACTACGCCCTCCCCTTGTAGGCCCTATACTATAGTTATGCCCCAACAGGTATTGACATTTGGCATTTGCAAAGCCAATCCCAGTGGGTGAAAGGGTTGAATTTTTACCCCCCCCCCCCCCCCCCCCCTCCTTTCCAAAGGACTACCCCCCCCCCCCCCTTCCTATCCTCGGCCTAGCAATACAGGATAATACAGTATAAACAGAGTTACAGCTCAGCCACAACCCTGTACCAGCAGGCCTACTGTTAGGCTTTAGAGCCTACCAGTGTTTAGCCAAAAATAAAACAAGATTAGGCCCAGATCCTGTGTCTGGACTCAGCCTCAGGCCTAGTCAGGGGCTGGGAAGGGGGGCTCGACCTCCACCTCAACCCTGGGCCGGCCCGAGCCGCTGTGGTAGCCCGACCATCACCACCCTTGGAATGCTGCGCACAACAAAATCTAGTGAACCTAATCTACAATTTTCTGTTAGCCAAGGTTCAAGGTGTCTCTTTGCAGTAGCTTGCACCTCTACCAAATCCTAGGCCCCGGCCCAGGGTCAGAGCAAACCTACCAAAACAAACTCACCGAGATTGTCGAACACCAACAACTTCACTGGTGACTGGTGTCACTGACACTGGTGGAACGTGAATCAATGAATCGAAAATATCACATCTAGAGTCTTTCATGGTTCCAGGAGCAATCATACCTTTCGCCTGTAACATTGTGAGGGACCTGTGTTCATTTAGGACCAGATAAATACAATATCAGAGAGAGAACCAACACCTACCGTGTCCAAACGTTGAGACTGGAAGACGAGTGACTGCAAAACACTCTTTCTGCTCGACCTGTCGCTTGGTGTCAAATGTGGGAACTAGACTAAAGTACGGTAGTTCTTGTACTTTCCACCAGGCGGTGATTTCCCCGCCAGCGTCTGTGCATTTTCCCGGCATTTTCCCTCGATTCTTGGGGCCCAGATGGGGGGGGGGGGGGGGGGGGGGCATGGGGTAATAAGGGACACTGTCATTTCAGACTGATATTTCTTACTGAAAGGTAACACTAAGAACTCAGTTTGGGTTTTATAATAAAAGGTAGGCATCAGATCATATATATTGCAGCATTTATTATGGGGCTCTGGATGGGGGGGTCCCATGTCCCCTGTCGATTATAAGAAATGCCCATGTCCCATGTCACTAAGCAAAAACCTGTGTCACTTATGTCACTAAACGAATTCAATTATTGGGTATTCTATAGAGATAGAGACACCTTAACCCACTAAAATTTTAGTTATCCTTCTTTTTGATGAAGTAAAAATGAGCAAGTTATATATGTGAATAGGAATCGTAATGCACATTGTAACAATCCCAGTTTCAATTGAAATTATTTCCTTGTCACTAAGCTTGATGTCATGTCACTAGGCTTCATGTCACATGTCGATTCTAAGGTTTGGCCATGTCATATGTCGCTTAGGTTGCCATGTCAAATGTCGATTTTAAGAAACAGCCATGTCAAATGTCGATTTTAAGAAATGCCCATGTCGCCATGTCGAATTTGGTGGTCCACACCCATTATTATGTTGTTGCAGGAATTATTATTTGAATTATAGGCGGAAAATAAAATTGAATACCTGGAATATTGAGGGCTGACATCTTGATTAGTACAGCATAATTAGACATATCATTATTTATGTAAGCCCCTAGTTTGAGCAAAATGGTAATCTTTTTTCTGGTTTCAGGTGCTAAGGATAAAACACCCAATAGCTTATAAAATTAAATATGGTTTGGTTATTTTCTGTGAAGTGTCTAGGAATTGACACCACTATTTGTGTGGTGTCCCGTATTACCCCAACCTCATTTTTCGGTGGGGTAATACGGGTCAAAGGCAATCCCTATGGCAATTTGTATGTATTTTTTCGACAAAAATGTTAAGCTATTGATCTTATTTAAAACCTCCACATGAAAGAGTGCCTTTGCAGAAACTACTTTTTTTCAAGATATCTAAATAAACATAGTTCTTTGTGAGAATTTTTTCATGTTTTAAATTTGCATATGGTCATGCTTTGTGTGGCGGCCATTTTCCAAAATGGCGGCATAAAAATACAAGAAATTTCAGGGTAAATTTGAACATCACAGAAAATTTACAATTTTTGCTGTTTCTAGTGTGCATCTCAACATAAATGGTCACAAAGTAGCTTGAATTAAAGCTATAGAGGAGCCCCATCTAATAGATAGGGTTTTGGGTAGGGTAAATGTGGGTAATATCGCGCATGTGGTAATATCGCGCACCCTCCCTACAAGGGACATTTTTCAAATTTTTTTTTTTAATTTTTTTTTTTTTAGTTAGCCACGTTATATCAAGTATCATTTTAATGCATATCATTTACCTGTGATATACATATATATCAGGAGTCAGAAATGAACAAAAACACCTAATAATTGGTATTTTTAATACTTGCTAAATCAGCAGTTTCTATACTAATTCCCATAGAGCTAATATCGCTCAGGCATGTTGTTATATCGCTCACCTGTTTACAGAATAAAAAATAATATATCAAATAACAATGAAATGAGTGGGCTAGTTTTAAAGGGTAGCCTTATGTGTTTTCTAACACCTGTGTAAATTTGGGGATGCTGCTTCTCACCAGACAGGTGTGAGAGCATTTGGGGTGAGGCACCCTGTTTTCACACTTTTGGGTGTTAAAACAGGTGAGCGAAACTACCCATATGGTCAAATGCACTGTAATTCAATGGGTGAGCGATATAACACAATGGTGTGAGCGATATAACAGCAATCACAACGATATAACCCAAAAATTTAGTCACTTTTAGCCCCCTGCTTAACATACAGGGGGTTGCTATTGGCATGCATTTTTTTCTCTTTTTTTTTTCATTTTAAATTTTTTTTTTGAAAAAAACAGATTTTTAGATTTTTTTAAAGACACTGGATAGGGGTGGGGGAGAACATTTGGGTAATATCGTCACTAGGTGCGCGATATCACCCACATTTACCCTATATCATGACATCCTGGTTACCATGGAAACGATGTAAACACTCCATTTTTGCCAAATTCTGCTAATTGTTTAATATTTTGACAAATTCTCTCGACAAGAATACGCATATAGC
This sequence comes from Harmothoe impar, assembly GCA_947462335.1. Classification (NCBI taxonomy): domain Eukaryota; kingdom Metazoa; phylum Annelida; class Polychaeta; order Phyllodocida; family Polynoidae; genus Harmothoe; species Harmothoe impar. The sequence continues at coordinate 67,687,822 of OX381712.1, read as the reverse complement.
ACTCATTGAGGTAACAAAGTATCTTTATAATGTTTTGGGACCGTTTAAATCATCATATATTTTGTTAAGGTACCTCAAAGGCTTCCCATTCAAAGAATTCCACCCATGCATGAAAGATATTTGGCCATTTTCACTGACGATTCCTATTCCGTTCTGTCTTACCCCACAATGGCGGCCCGTATTACCCCACCGTGGGGTAATATGGGTCACAAAATCTTTGAAATTATTAACTACAACCATTGTACCTTAGGGAGTTTGAGGAAATTTTTCTTCAACACAGTTAAATATAAAAGAGGAATGCTTAAAAAGTAGGTAAAAAAATATTTTGCTTATGGTCACCATAAAGGCAGAAATTGCATGAAAACCCTTAGGTGTCCCGTATTCCCCCATCTTCCCCTACTCTTTATGGGAGTGATCATTTCTTATCAACAGGGGGTTGATGGGTTGGGGGGGGGGGGCAAAACAAATTGAACCCCTCGACCTGGTGGGGAAAAAAGTGCCAAAAAAAAGTTGGACCCCAATTTTGAATCTCATTGGAAAGAAGATTGAGTTTTGCAATAACTCAAGAAGCTTTACAGGCGCACTGAGTCGGTGACCCTAACCCTGCTGAGTTTTGCATGCAAATGACGTCGTGGGTGCATTGCTCCTTTAAATTAAAGTTTAATAAGTGAATTCAAATTTGTGCTTTTGTTTGAAGAAAGGTGGTAAAAATCGAAGCGATTTTAGAATATTTGTCTGCTGCAAGAAATGTAAAAGAATACCTCAATATATGAATACCTTGTTGTCTTATCTTTAAAACGATGTAGGCCTATGTATTATAGATATATCACGTATTTGAAGTAGGCCTAACCCCAGAGAAATTAGAGGTTGTATAGAAAATGTATGAAAATATTACAAATATTCAAATTGTTGGAATTTGGCTGCTGGAACTTGGGAGTAATCTATCATAAGCCCTAAATCCACGGCCGCAGGAACACTCCATATCCTGCATTAAAACCGTATTGCCATTATTGGGGGTATAGATGGGGGGTCCCCATGTCGCATGTCGATTTTAAGAAATGCTCATGTCCCATGTCACTAAGAAATAAGCCATGTCGCTAGTGTCACTAATGTCTTTTATTGAAATGCTGGGACTCCACTACCCGATTTTATCGTCAGATCGGACACAAACAGAAGTAAATATAAACAACCCTATGCTTCAGGGTTTGTTTATATTAACAATCTGTTTAGGTCCGATTTGTGAGAATAGGTCCGATCAGATGAGAAAATCGGGTAGTGGAGTCCCAGCTAAAGTGGGTATATCCGATTTTTCTTCAAATTCTAAATATTGCTTGAATGTATTCCAAATACTCTAAAAGTATAGTATTGAGAGAATAGAGATCAATTAAATGTCATCATGGGGTGTTAATAGGTCACAATGGGATCCAATATCCCCCAAACATGGGTTTTCTAGTGTATTTTCAATGGTGGGAATAAAAAAGTGCACGCTTTTATCCCAAAATGACCTTATTTTAGGCAATAAAATCTAACTAGAGCAAAATCAGGGGGAATTAGGGGAAATGGAATAGATAGGAAGTCAAATATATTATATGTGAACATTCTGACACATTTTTAGGGAAATCTATTTCTTTGTCCCACACATCGGATGTACAAACTTGAAATAGACACATTTTTGACCCTCTGGAAAATTTTGAAAATGTAGGAGCCAAATGGTCTGTTCTGGTGTAATTTATTAATGCTCTTCACCCTGGTTCTAACCCACAGACCACCTTTCCCATGTTGCAATGTCACTTAGGTTGCCATGTCACATGTCGATTTTAAGAAATGGCCATGTCACATGTCGATTTTAAGAAATGGCCATGTCCCATGTCGATTTTAAGAAATGGCCATGTCCCATGTCGATTTTAAGAAATGGCCATGTCACATGTCGATTTTAAGAAATGACCATGTCACATGTCGATTTTAAGAAATGGCCATGTCACATGTCGATTTTAAGAAATGACCATGTCACATGTCGATTTTAAGAAATGACCATGTCACATGTCGATTTTAAGAAATGGCCATGTCACATGTCGATTTTAAGAAATGGCCATGTCACATGTCGATTTTAAGAAATGGCCATGTCACATGTCGATTTTAAGAAATGACCATGTCGCCATGTCGATTATAAGAAATGGCCTTGTCGCCGTGTCAATTTTAGGTGTTATTTCGCTGGCGTCCACAACATTACAGAGGCGGAATGGGGCTGGTAGGTAGAGGTGTGATACTGTTTTGTCGCAGGTTCCTGTCGTCAGGGACTTTCGGCTATAGTAAATAGTTGTATTATAATTGTACATATTTGTCTCACCATAATGGCAGAACGTATTCTATCTTAACATACTTTTTTTGGTTAGTAAACCTTTTTTTTTAAATTGACCCACATGGTATCTTTCTCATATGCCATGCAGGGACACACCCACACCCACCAGCTATGACAGACAGATGAGTTTGAGTTTGAGTTTAAACATTTTTTATTTGGCAGAGATTATCACAGTTACACAGGGCGCTTTTCTATCAAATGCCAAAAGAAAGAAATAGTGTAATAATGTACAAGTCTTATGGTCAATTAATGGTTGTCGGTATACTGTAGTATACATTAGACCATGATAGGGTCTAGTGGTAGTAGGTTTCTGTCAGTTAATATACTTAATCACATAACAATGAATATTTAAGCTTTTTGTTTTATACTGTAGAAACCTTAATAATGGTCCGATTTATAAGCCGTAAAAACTGGCATGTGGGCAGGAATCTCTTGAATACAGCCAGTTGTTCAGGCCGGCAGTAGCCGGTGTCCAGCAGGTTTTTGTATAGACTGTAGCCTACATAACTAATGAATCATTAAGGCATTATTCATGTGCAGTCCGACTACAGCATACTCATTAGTGGGGAGTATTGAGAATCAAACCACACCCCGGGTCACACCCACATCTGTGTATACGATAAATGAAATAAACTGATAATTGCATAAATGGTGTACATACGTAATCAAAAGAAATCTCAACCTATACTAGATAATAAAATATATATACCCATCAGGTGACTGATTTGTATCTATACGTAGCATAAATTAATTCTGGTCTATCTATTAGTCTTAAGTTGAAATAGGAATAGTCTTAAGTAGAAATAGAAATTGAAAGCATTGTCATTTCCACTGTTAATTATGTAGTGTCAACCCTAGTAATAGAAATACAATGTGATTTGTCTATGTGTATGTATCTCAGGTAGCTCTTCTGAGTCTTCGAGAATAAAATCATTGTCATTGTCATTGTCATTGTTAGGCCACTCAAAAAATAAACTGGTTTCTTGCGTCAGAGAATCTGAATTTAAAGAATTAACAAATATTGCCATATTTGGTGTCAAATTAAAGCTTATAGGGCTACTCTCAGTAATGCGGTGTACAGAAATAACGTTAGGTTATCTTAGAATGAACGGGAGGGCAGCGGTAGACAGAGCGATGACGGATGTGCCGGTCTAAAGTGAATCTCCCAGGATTTGGCGAGGCCGACAAAGGGGGAGATAACTGATTAAACTGCAGGTGTCTATAAGCAAACTGTGATACTCTTAGAGGGGAGCCCCATATTGAGGTCCTGTGGTCAGCTCCATCACCTCCAGGGTTGCCTGCATGTCATGAATGACCACCATAGATATTGGGACATATTGTTAATGCTATTGCAGGGTCTCCTTAATGAGACCCTAAATGCATTTTTAAACTGGTGTGAGGTGCCGGTATCTAATACTAATGAGATGCAGCTCTTATGAGGCATAAGCACCACCCAGCGTGTGGGCTCGCCTTCAGATGGGAGATTCACTATACCACTGGGTGTGAGTATTCACTAGGGCTGCATTCATGCATCATGAGGACACACCCGGGAGTGTATCAGGCACATAGGGTTACCATGATGCATCTACATGCATGCTGTCTTGGCTGGGTAATCACCACCATGATGACAAACCCAGTGGGCACAGAACATTGGATCAACATTGATAAGTGGTTGACAATGTTGATACAATGTTGATTCAACGTTGAATCAACGCTAAACTAGATTTCGTGCCCACTGGGAATGAGTGTTCTGTTGACTGTGTTTTGTACATCCAGCCTTGATTAATGGAGTTGTTAAAGTTAGTACATCCGATGGTTTGGGAACATTGGATCCCTTTGGGACCTATTAACACCCATTGATATAATACTTTTACCATGATTGGGATACATTCAAGTAAAATTTAGAATTTGAAGAAAAATCGGATATACCCACTTTAAAGGACCTGAGTAACGATGATGCACTAAAAATGCACGGACAGAAGTAGCGACTTTCAGTGAACAAGCTATGAAATTCAAAAAATAATTAAGTTTCGACCCTGAAATCCCAAGATAAGTACATGGGCCTATATTGAGTTGTGTGATAAACGCTGCCTAGGTGAGTGCACTGTGACCCAGAGATGCCACTTTTCCTACTTTTTGCAGGAATTCCTTCCTTTTCGCTGGGATTTCTGTATTGAGTTATGTTAATTTCCTGCATAAAATTGGCCAAAATCTTAAGATTTCTGACTTTTTATCTACCATCTCTGACTGTCTTACATTAAGAATAACTATGGCAAATACGGGATAGCTCTCCCAAGTGAGAGGACAAACGTTTAGAGCGTTATCTTAATGTTAATCAAGTGTCCTGAAGGAACATTGGGTGTCCCTAGGTCAAAAGAAAAAGTAGTGTTCAGGTAACATGGCCCAAAAAATACAGGGTAGGTAGGTCAATTTCTTTCTTTTTTTAACCAAATTATTTTAAGGATTTTGGATACAAAATAAATATTGAGTCAAATAAAATTTTTAAAAATTGGGGGGGGGGGGGTAGAACAAACAAACACCAAAAAGGCCTTCCAAAATAAACTTCTAAAGAAAATGGGTAGGGCCTCACAAATAGGGTCGTTAGGGATACCTGAACACAATTTTTTTTGGCCTCATGCATATCATACAGAGGTAAGCCACGCCCCTCACCGACACGTGACCACCAGGGGACCATCTCCACCAGCATTAACAACTCACTCTCAGAGAGCAGCTCAACTCTGAGGTCTGCTCACAGTATTTCAAAGTATATACTCTCCATATATAAGAGAGTATTATCATTTCAAATTTACTTTGGAGCTGGGCATGCTGCAGTATATACATTTCTGTATCATTCAACGCCTGGAATACAGCAACAGAAGGAGAACACTAGTTGAGACACTAGATGCGAACTTATAACACTTATAATATGTAAAGCACTTTATATAAGGTCAAGTGCTGGGACCTCATCTATAGTAGGCAGCTGCTGCTGAAGTGCTGGGACCTCTTCCTACAAGGCACTGAGGCTGGGACCCAACCCCCCTCCCCCTACGTGGTAAGTCTAAGTTGTATTGCTAGAATCGCATCAAAAAAGAATACGGTACTGTAGTTTTCGCTTCAGTAAAGGTCAAAGGTTGAGAATCTCCCTCTATAATCCTATATAAAGCCTCTTAACCAAAGAGCTAATTACATGATGAGAAGCTGGTCAATAGATCTGATCTGAATCAGGAAATCATGCTGATTCCTAATATACTCTTCTTAATAGTCACAGCATGGTCAAAGCTCTGTTTTTTGGTGTTTTTGGGAGGTTTTTATTTGCACTAATCCACTGTAACTGTAAATAATGCTTACAAACAAAGCAATTTTTGTGTGTTTAAGGGAGTGTTCATTTATTAATTACAGGGGGGTGGTGAGATTTTGTGCAGAGGTGCGAAAATCTTTTACACCCCCCCCCCCCCGCTCGAGAGCACATGGAACGTTATGCCCCCCCCCCCCTTGCCAAAAAAAATTTCGCCCACCCCCCTTTGAACTATAGTAATGCGCAGGCTTTTTTTTTGCTAAAAAGGGGTTACATTTTTTACGCCCCCCTCAAGAGGGGGCAGAATTTTTGACGCCCCTCCCTCTGGAGGGGTCAGAAATTTTTACGCCCCCCCGCCCCCCCCAACCCACCAACCCCCTGTAACTGATAAAAGAACACTCCCTAAGTTGCATGAAACATTCGCAATATAATGCATAGACAGATGATATTGACACATATGGAGAGTACAACATGAGTATATATATACAGCGCTGATATAGGTGCCATTGCAGATGTTCATGCATGTATGATAACATTTCCTGTAGGGTCTAGTCAATTTACAAAAGAAAAGCAATACAATAACAAGACCATATGAGAAATTAATGAATTCCGCAATGACGTTTGAATGGCATGAAGCATGCATGCTAACGATATAAACAACAATGCCGCCCAGGCTTGAATTAAACACGATGCTGAGTCAATAGGCATCATAATGATATATTCATGATGACAAGAATACATTTCACTAAGTATTCAATTAAAAGTGAACTTAAACATAATATCTTAGCTCCTACTTCATACTGAACCCCAGGCTGGATTTAAACCTGAACTAAGCACACTGAAAAAAAAAAACTTGTCAAAAGTTGTCTAATCTATCAGGTTAAAATCCCACAAATAGAATCTGGAGCTGGCAAATGTCAGGTTTGGGGCTGACACATGCCAAGTGGGTCTTCTATCTCCAGGTAGAAGCCCCGCTTCCTTGTCACTTAGACACGTTTTTGACTCGTTTATTTTATGACAGTCACTTGGAAGAGTCTGGAGACAAGTATACTTTTGAGTGTACATACTGACTATATGTTTAGTTAATGATAGAGTGTCAGTAAACTTGGTCATATCTGATTATAGCCTTATTTGAGTTTGGCTCTTGGGTGTTTGATCTGATCTACTTCAAGTTTGAACTTGAAACTTATAAAAGTGTTTAAAGCGCTCCAAACAGAACTCAAGAATGACACAAGTTAGAAACATGTGTATTTCCTGGGAAACGCACAAACTGCATATACAAGATAGACATGGGAGCTTCTCGAAAATAGTGAACATTCCTGTGTCATGTTCAATGGTGATGTGCATATATACGGATGTCCGCAAAAGGTCCGTATCTGTATGCTTAAGTACCAAAAAGACATATAGGCCTATATTTGCGGAGTTCCATAAATATATGGAGAGTGTACTTACGGACGTCCGCAAATTTATGGACGTCCGTATATTTGTGGAGAAACACCATCCTGGGATGGCATGAGTTCCACTTGAGATTTTGTTTGCAGGGGGTGTCCAATATGTTCTAAAGTAAAATGATATCCTATTAAGTTTTAGGAATGGTCTGAAGGGTGAAGCTGTATGATATTGCAGCCACTGTCAGGCGCACACCTGTGCAGGTGCGAATCACAGGCTTAAAAAACAGCCCAACATCCTGTCTTGGGGCTGGCATAGGAAGCACTGGCTGCTACCAACACAGGTATCCAAGTCCCACCTGAAGGGTGGTCACCCAGCTAGCACCTTATGTAAAAAGTATGTCTTTTACTGGTCATATTCACGTTAATACGTAAAAAATGACCCCCATAATGACGTGTTGAGGGAGTAAATCAATTTACATAGTAGCTTGACAGGAAAGTTACATATTATTTACATCTAAATTGCAATGTGAAAAAGACATTACTGTAAACGTATATATTTTCGCTGGTATAAATTTTCGTGGATTTGCTAAAAGGTACAATTTTGCTGGGATTTAAATTCGCAGATTTTGAAGGGCTATATAGGATAAATTTTCGCTCTGTACTTATTATCCGTGAAAATATGTACAGCACGAAAATATATACGTTTACAGTAGTCCTTTGATATCATCCATACGTTTGAATGTGGTTACTATTTGATGTAACAAGTGGTTAGATCTTGATCAGAATATTACTTTTTTTTGGAGAAATTATACAGGTAATACATTGATGTCAAATTCATGCCTTAAGGTGCATGCTAAAATGATGTGGTAGATTTGACATCAACATTACATATATTTTATATATGTGGTACATCCTTATCTGGTCAGATTATGATGTCTATAACACATCTGTACTTTACCTCTCAAGTGGTTCACTCTTTTGACACAAGATGTCTCCCTTAACCTATATTAATAGAATCCATTCTACATTGGCAATTCTTTGACCATACATGAGTATTTATTCAACACAATGAATTTCCAAAGAAAATGAAACTTGACCAACTTTTGTCTGGAATGTATGATAATGTTATTTTTGTTCCTGTAGAATGATAATGCATGGGAGAACCAGGAGATTAGTACGAGCACACCTTTTCTGTGGTTACTAAAACTATTCAAATCCCAAGTGACCATGAGCTGGTCGGCGTAGCCTTTGCGGCGATATACGCCTGCCGATCCCTTTGGGACCGGAGTGAAATGTTAGAAGAAGATGAGCTGGCATCACATCTTGGCCAATATGCTAGGATCAGTGTGCTAAGTCTATATAGGACTATTGATGATGTCTACAGGCAAGAAACCCTTGATTATGTTGATTGCCTGGATGTTACTTTCTTCTGATGGAGTACCACACACAAATAGGTGCAAATAATGTTTTAGTTTGACATGTTTTTAACATAATTATGCTGAGATCAGATTAATGTCAGCCATGGCCATCTAAATTACATTGTGTATATATAGCATATGTATAATTGATAATGATGTCCACATCATGTAACTTATTTACATAAGATACACATGATTCTTTTACATGGACATTACATAGTCAAAAACACGTTCTCTTTGCAGCAATGCATAATGACGAGATGGGCATGATGCATTAATGTACTGTGCAGTCCTTTAAAAGAAAAGCCCACCCAATTTTCATGTTACCTCCTATGGATCCTACTTGTTCTAAAAAGGGGCTGCTAAAATGCATAATGTTGAAAGGTGTGCCATGAAAAAGAGAATCTCTTATGCAGATAGTGACGTCACAAGTGATTCAAATCCTGCCCCAAATCATAAAGTGTATGCCCATTGATTGGTCTGGACATAATGTCTGTGCCCACTGATTGGTTTGAACGACTTTTTGATTTGTTGCTCAGTAATGTAGACCAGCTTACGTACCCCTGAAGAGCCAATTAAGGGCCACACAAGGGCCAATCACTATGTATTCTTGGTGGAGATGAATCTGTGTCTTCTATATCTTTATACTTTATTGGCTATTTTTGGTCTTCTTAATAAATTCCAACATTGTTTGGGAGGAGAAAACATGTTTATAACTAGTTTATAAAGATAATGGGTTATTTATAAACTACACCAGGACTGTTTAGTGGGCTATACATCATGGTTAGATAATGTATTTTAGCATAGGCTCAGTGAGATATGGCAGGTTGTGAATCACTTGTGACGTCACTCACTACAGGAGAGTTTATCCTTTTACTAGCATATGCCACATGTTTTAACATTATGCAATTAAGCATATGCCTTTTAAAGCATGTATCATCGATAGAAGGCAACGCGGAAAACGGGTGGGCTTTTCTTTTTAGGGTGAAAGAATTATGTTGCCTTGAAAGGTTAACTCATCTTTCCACCCCTTGTGAGTGCTTTAGATGTTCGTTGCACTGCATGAAGATTAGCATTTAAGAACATTATTTATTGTTTAAAGTCCCTATTTAAGCGGCTTTGAGTTCAGTTAATGTCATGTAAATTTCTAAGAAAGGTCATACTGACACTGATCAGGCCCGTAACTACTTTTTATGGCTTGTAAATCGGACAAATATCATGTTTTTTCAGAGACTTAGCCATAAGAGAATGATAAGTTCCACCATATCCGAAAATCGAACTTCCCTGTAATGAAGGCTTCCGTAAAACCCCGCCTATAAGCCGACCCCGCCTATAAGCCGAAAGTGACTATGAGGCAAAAAATTCGACTTATATGAAATCATTTTACCATTTTAGAGAACCCCGCCTATAAGCCAAATGTGACTTTTGGGGTATTGGGGACCCCTCAGACCCCACCCAAACCATACCAAAATCAGTTTTAAAACATATTTTGATCGTTTTATTTCAATGAAATAAAATGTTTAATAAGTTTTACTTGTATAATTCACGTAAAAATGAATTTTAAGGGCCTTAGAATTCATGAATATTGTTGTCAAAGTTATCATACCTATTGACACTATTATTCCAAAAATCCTCTACCAAAACCCCACCTATAAGCTGAGAGTTTGAAGGGAAAAATACGGTTTATATGGAATAATAACGGGCCCGCTGCTGCTGCTTTTAGTTTAAGTAGTATTTACTGGAGTCAAAGATGTTTAAAGTGTGACTTTAAAGTGACATGGTCCGATTTCTTCCATATTCTAAATCCTACTTAAATGTGTCCAAAATGTTATTACATATTTGAAGGAAGGGGCACAATAGAATATCTTTGATGGGCAATAAGAGGCAAATTAGAGGGTCCCATGACCCCCGGTATAGTCTTTTACAGTGTATTTTCAATGGGTGCAAAAAATTGTGCATAAAACTAATAAGCGCCCTCCCCCTAATAAGCGCTCCCCCTTTCAGATATTTTCCAACTATTTTTTAATGTGTTCCTGTTTTTTCACACCCCTGTGTGACATGGAGCACTTCATGCCTGTGCAGGTGTTAGGGCCAAGGGGTTGATGGCTCAGTCTCATGACTTTGTAACAATTGGATCGTCTTTGACCGGGTGACATCTTTGACTGGGTGACGTCTTTGACTGGGTGACGTCTTTGACCCGGAGGCTAGAAAAGTTTTTTTTTCATTTTTTCATGTTTTTTCTCATATCTCTACTATTTGTAAAAATATGAGGATGGTTATTGCATAACTCTTTGGACAGTGTAGCTCTTCAAATTCCACATAACATAGAAAGTGGAGTCTTTAACCGGGCAGAGGAAAAAATATAACATTATGCTATAATGCATGTAAAAGGGGCTACATATGAATATAAAAAACTTAAAATCAATTTCATTTCATATAGTGCGAAAATATCCTTTGACTTTTTCCACCCATTTATTACTATATAGGTCTAATTTATGCTATAATAACGTTTCCCGGTCAAAGACGTCACCCGGTCAAAGATGTCACCCGGTCAAAGACGTCACCCAGTCAAAGACGTCACCCGGTCAAAGACGATCCAATTGTTACAAAGTCGTGAGACTGAGCCTGAAGTTATAGGGGTGTGTAGAAGCCTTGTAGAGGCCACTGAGGTCTACCAGTAGTCTGGATAAGACAGCCATTATGGCGCTGATTATAATGAATATTTGAGGCTATTTTTTCCACTAAATATTTTTTAAGCACCCATGCAGGGAGCCTATTACGTCGAATATGGTAGGTGAGTTCTGGGGAATAATATTGAATCAAGTAGGTAGGACATGAAGTTGGCCATGTTGAGAATTCTGGTTCATTTCATCTAATCATCGGACCATCCCAGCTAACAAAAAAAACACGTTATTTTACGTCAAAATAACGTTTTAAACTTTACATAACGTTATGCCATACTAAAGAGCCTTAGAAAAACGTTGACATATAAAGTCATAGAATGGTGTATAACGTTATTTGTTGACTGGGATGTCACTTAAAAGATGGGTTGGGAGCTAATTTGGGGTCAATTTTTATTTTTCAGATGTTCAACGTATTTGTGTTCATAATGTCCATATGAATATGTGTGTAGCTTTTTAAATCATTCTGAAACTTGTAAATGCATAAAATATAGAGAAAACAAGGACCAGGGACCCCTTTCTCTAATAGAGTCGGGTCCCTTTATTTATTCTGACCATGATTTTCTCTACTTCTTATGGACTTACATGTATGAGAATGATTTAAAAAGCTAAACATATATTTATTGGGACATTATGAATACAAATATGTTGAAAAAATAAAAATAAAATTAGCTCCTAACCCATCTTTAAGCAGTCTCATCTTTGCTTAAATGTTAACATTCATGCAGCCTTGGTTGTCTTTATTCTGCAGCTTTATCTCCATGATGAACATGACCATGATAAACATGACCATGATGAACATGACCATGATAAACATGACCATGATGAACATGACCATGATAAACATGACCATGATGAACATGACCATGATGAACATCTCCAGCAGCAATGAGACACTATGTGAACTGGGACCGTGTTGGAAGGAGGCGGCAATACTCGTGGGATTCAGAATATGGGGCATTCTCGACACCCTCCTGGTGTTGTTTACTAACGGGGGCACCATCGCTATCATCTACATGCACAGGTACGACATGCTCGATATTCCCAGTAATATCTTCATCGGTTGTCTGACACTGGGAGACCTGGTCTCAGTGCTAGCTCTGCCGTTTGGCATCGCCTCGAGCTCCTTATCCCATTCATGGGGCTGGACTGTAAGCTGCTTTGTGACCTTGTGGGTGGCAATGACATCGGCGTTTATAAACATGGTGACTTTGGCTGTGATCGCTGTGGACCGCCTGATCTACATCGTCTACCCGCTGCAGTACCACACGAGGATGCCGGTTACTAGAGCCTTCATAATCTGCCGTGTCATCTGGGTCGCCTGCTGTCTCTACAGCCTGCTTGTGATAAGCTTCGGCTACACCGATGCTTACCACGTCGGCATCATCAATCGCCCGTGTCATAGCAGCTTCTCAATCGAGGGCTTCCCCCAGCAGCTCCTCTTCTACCCTTTCATCATCTGTCTCCCCATCACCGTCGGGAGCTACATCAAAGTGGGAGTAGTCGCTGTACAACAGAGGAATCTAATGGCCGCTGAGGGAAACATGCCCGTACCGGCATCGGGGGGATTAGATTTTAGGATCACCAAGGTCATGTTCAATGTTATTTCAGTTTATCTCCTTTGTACTTTGATTATCATTGTGACGCCGGTTATTCTGAAGTATGCGAATCTGGGGAGAGGCGATCATGTGATTGTCTTCCGGGTGCAGTTGTTCGTATGGCGGATGAATGCGTGGCTGAATCCTGTGATATATGCCGGGAAGAGCGAGAAGTTTAGGAAATATGTCAGAGCCATTTTTTACAGAAATTCAGAGCACAATACAGATATCTCTGTCATCATGTAGGTGAATGGTTTGTTTAGGCCACTCAAAAAAAAGTGGTTTCTCATCACCAAGGTCTGAGAAATCTGATGAGGGAGGCTTTTTTTATTTTTTTTATTTTTTCATTCGCAGGCCAAAACGTATTGGATAATTTCGTCTTTTGTGGCCAAAATTCACAAATTTAATGGTTAACAATTAATGATCTTTGAAAGAGGAGACAATTTTTTCCCCTCAAAACATACTTTTTATGATGCACGCGGTGATGAGAACCCTTATTTTTTTAGTGGCCTAAAGATGGGTTAGGAGCTAATTTGGGGTAGATTATTAATTTCCATTTACACATGGTATTTGAGTTGAAAATGCCAAATTAGGGGGGTAGGCAGTGTTAAAAAAGTATTCTTAGCCATATCTAAGTCATTGGAGATGGAAATCTGATATCTTAGCGGCCATCTTGGATTTTGGCTGCCATCTTGGATTCCTCGCAACCCTGTCTTTTACACTTACCATATCTGAAAAGCCCATGATCAGAGCTTTCCAGTGGTATATAGTGACCTTTAGTCTTTTTTGGTGATGGGTGTCGCCAGAAATAATGCTCCTGGCTCTCCAATGCTGCAGTACTATAAGTAAATATGTGTGATTCTGGTACTCAATCCATGAAATATTCAGAAAATGTCAGAAACATCGTAAGAATCTGGGTCAAGGGACCTGTCTCTATTAGATTTCAAGCGGTTTTCTCCATATCTTTTGCATTTAAAAGTATCCGAATGATTTAAAAAGCTACATATATCTGCATGTGGACATTATCGACTCAAATATGTTAAGTGAAAAATAAACCTGACCCATCTCCCATAGAACAATATTCTTGCAACATGACCCAGCATAACGTGGTGACTACTGTCGCAATGCATTTGTTCACCCTCGATATAGAAATTTCAGTATTTTGAAAAACTAGTGCTACGTTCTAGCTATTACATATGTAGGCCACAGCATTGTTCTTGATTTGATAATTAATTATCAAGATGTGAATGACATTTGATTAACTCTGACTCTTCAATTAGTCATGTATTATGCGTTATGCCGCCACGATACATGGATACAGCCCTGGCGAGTAATTCACCAGAGCTTCATTCATCCATCATGCTGATCCTTCAGGAGTGAACTGAGGCTCTCATAGTTCATGAATGCATCACCAGGGCTGCATTGATGCATTAAAACAATACCGGCTATACTGCATTAAAGCACTATGCGTCCCTTACAGAGTTAACAATGGATGAAAGGACTACTTTGGGTGTGTGCATTATGTTATACAATAGTTAGGGAGTGATCATTTTTTATCAACAGGGAGGGGGCTTGGTTGGGGGGGGGGCAAAAATATTTGGACCCCTTGACCGTGGGGGTGTAAAAAATTTGGACCCCTCTTGGGGGGGGTAAAAAAAATGTAACCTGTTTTGGGCCAAAAAGCCCGCGCGCTACTATGCTTCAAAGGGCCCGCGCGCGCCGATTTCCGACCCGTGGTGGGGGGTAAAAAATTTCGACCCGTTGACGGGGGGTTGAAAAAAGATTTGCGCGCTCCACGCTGAAAACCCCCCCCCCTGTTGTTCAAAAATGATCACTCCCTAAAATATTGGGAATCTATATTAACAGTTTGACAGAAGAGTAATTAAATGGGAATGATTTCTGAAGGTGAGTGCTAATAATTACCTTCTATAATCAAGCCCAGACCCATACAAAGCAATGGAAATTACGTAGACAATGTCAGGTCATGTTCTAGAACGTTGTGTAATGCGGTACCCTCCAAACAGAACTCAAGAATTACACAAGTTAGAAATGTGCGTACTTCCCAGGAAACGCACAAGCTGTATACACAAGTAGACACCAGAGATTCCCGAGAATAGCGAATGTTTCTAGTGACATGTTCCATGGTGATGTGCATTTCCTGAGTTTTACTGGTGCAAATAACCAGAAATTCCCCAAGTAGAATTAAGATGTGCATTTCGCGATTTTTACTACAAGAAATGACAGGGAATAGGACACAAGAAAATTTCCAAAAACGTTCCCAAAATGTTCCAAAAACATTCTGAAATTCTCGAGTTATGACACGAGAATGTCAGGAATTCCGCTTGAGATTTTGTTTGCAGAGTACAGACTGCATACATATGGCCACTCGAAGAAATAAAATGGTTTCAAACCTTTTTTTTTTCTTTTGCCAATTTTTGATGGACACCCTGATGAAAATGGATAAAACTTGTCATTATTTGGTATAAAATTAAAGCTAATCACCCCAGCAATGCATTGGTATAGAAATAACTTACATTTTCTCCACTGTTAAAGATTAATTAATTCTTAACTAATAGCATGTGAATTTTGGTCACGAAAAACGTTAATTATCCTATATATTTTAGCCTGCGAGTAAAGGAAAAGAAACACAAAAAAGCCTATCTCTCTAGATTTCTCAGACCTTGGTGATGAGAAACCACTTTTTTTTGAGTGGCCTATATAGCTGTTACCTGGCAGTTGAAATTTTTTTTTTTGTTTTTAAACTGTCTTTTTTTTGTTAAACATGTTTGATTCTAAGTATGTTTAAATAAGTGATGTTTAAAATTAAACTTGTTCAATTTCAAATGTGTTGAAATGTTAAACAGTTTAACACCTGGTTATCATTTTTGGGTGATAAATTCTCACTCTCCCAAGCCTAATGTCTGACCTCCTCTGATGGTACCGGGTACCGAGGAAGCCATGCATCAAGCCCTCTATATGGAGTTTAGTGGCTTTCCGCAAAAAATGTAAACACTTAAACACCTGGTGTTTAGGTGTTTAATTTGCAAGTGTTTAACATGGGTTTAAAAACTAAACAATTGAATACTTAGTGTTAATGTGTTTAACTGGCAAGTGTGTAAATACTAAGAACTTTATTAAATGTTTAAGTGTTTAAACTTCAAGTGTTTAGATCCGGCATGTGTTGAGGGTTTAAACAGCATTTAGAAAGTATGGTGTTTAAAGTTGAACACGTTTTTACAGGTTAAAACGTTAAAAACATGACTGTAACCCTCGTCACACAGTAATACTATTTAGTAAGACAAGATAAGAATGCCTCTCTTTGTAGAGCTTTCTTTCGCAACTTCACACAGTGTACTATCTGTTTTTGAATATTATTTGCCAAAATGAAGTCTATAATTATGGCTAAGTCTCATCAAATAGATACTAGATAAAACTCAATTAACAACCATCTGTGACGCAACAAGTGTCAAACCTGCGGAGTCACTAGACGCCACCCAATCTGTGCGTAATCTTAAAACGCCACTTCTGGCGTAATCTTAAAGTCTTATTCTTAGTCTTAAAGTCTCAATAGTACTCACCATTTGGAAAAAAAGAAAAGAACAACGGGGGTTGGGGGGCAGAGCCCCCCATATCAACATGAGATGCCATCCATAATTAAGATTACGCCAGAAGTGGCGATTTAAGATTATGCCAGAATTGGCGATTCAAGATTACGCACAGAATGGGTGGCGTCTAGTGACTCTGCAGGTACATCCCCACGTGCATCTGTGACTGGCAACCGTCTATGACGCACTTGGGGCGAACTTGCGTAGTCACTAGACGCCGCCCATTCTGTGCTTAATCTTAAAATCGCCACTTCTGGCGTAATCTTACTCAGTTTTCGCCACTACTGGCATGATCTTAATCAGTTTCCAGGTGATACCTATCCTCTAGATGGCACCACTGTAAGTTTGTAACATTGCTGTATATATCGGGGGCTCTGCCCCCACACCCCCTTCTTCTTTCTCTCTTTTTTTTTCTTTTTCTGGAATAAGATTGCACCAGAAGTGGCGATTTAAGATTACGCATAGAATGGGCGGCGTGCAGTGACTACACAAGTTTGTCCCTTGTTGCAGCTATGACTGGCTTGCCGACTATGAGTGGGTAGCCTGGGTCCGTGTCAATGTGTAAAAACTGCTAAACCATAAGGCCACTCAAAAAAAAGGTTGTTTCTCATCACCGCGCGCATCATAAAATTCATGATTTGGGAAAACTTTTTTTTTTTTTACATTTTTGATGAAAAATATGTTAAGATTGGATAAAATATTGGCAATTTTGGTATCAAATTAAAGCATATGCTGTCAGTAATGCAGTCAGCTAGGAATAACTTCCATTATAACAACTTTTACTGATCAATAAACTCTGAAATACTAAAATGGGAAAATTGATCGCAAAAAGTCCAAATTTCCCTGTGTATTTAAGCCCCGAGTAAAAAAAAAAAATTAAATAAAAAACGCCCTCGTCATATTTTTCACTGCTTGGTGATGAGAAACAATTTTTTTTTGAGTGGCCTAAGGTGCATGGCTTTTTAAGACATGCATTAATTATTTCCCGACATTTCTATGTACATCTGCCGTAAGTCAACCCTTCTCTTTCATTGTGGTCATAGATGGTTGCCGGTTGCTTGTCATAGATTTTCAACTTGTATCAATTTGGTGAGACTTAGCCATGCGTATACCATCCTGTAGGTATTTTGTTGTTGTTGTGTATACTGAAAATCCATAGATTGAAAGGGTTAGTCAGTTCAGACTATCCTAGGTTGGTCATATGAGTGTTATTCATTATGTCAAAGTTATATTTAACCAATAATGTATGTCTGACGCTCGCACAAGGGGCTGTATCGCTGGATATCGGCGCGAGTGCGAAGCACGAGTGACGATATCCAGCGATACAGCCCCGAGTGCGAGCGTCAGACATACATTATTAGGTTTATTATACGATTTTTCAACTAAAATGTCTTTAATTACCTTAAATATGTCCTAATTTCGCCATTCTGAAGGATTATTGACTGGATATCACTCGTACAGCAGTAGCGCCATGTTGTTTTGACCTCCCACCAACCCTGCTCGCTGATTGGTGGAGCCTGGTGACGTCATATCCTCAATCTCCAACACTGAGTTCAACAACGGAATTTGTGAGGGGGCCAGCTTGGGGCTATGTTATATACTAACCAGCGTTTCCCCCCGCATTCACCACAGCCGGATAGGCACGGCAGCTAGCGTCTCCGCCTCACACACCAAGGGTACCTGGATCGATCCTGGGTGGAAACGAACCTTTTTCAAAATGCCTATTTCTATGTGAAAAAAAATCCCTAGAATTATTTTAACGAAAGGCTAAGTAAAGTCCAACTTCTACCTTTATAGTAAAAAAGAAATTAGAAAAAAATTTGGATTTTCAAAGAAACTATACCAAAAAATGCCTTTTCTTCTGTAACTCGGTAAATAATGGTCCTACAGGGCTGGAAATCCGCCTGTAGACTCCTTGTTTCGCCACCCACCTCTACCAGCGTCTTCACGGCGTGGTGGTTAGCACATCGGAGTTCAAGTCTTGATGTAGCGTGTTCGAGTCTCCATAGAACCTCGGATTTTATGGGGGACGAAATTTCGGAATTGCTCAGGACCACCGGAAACGGGATGATATCCCCCGGAAACGTGCTGATATCCACCGGAAGGGTGCCGATATCACTAGATATCAGCACGGGGTTATCACAGAAAAAGCACGATGAGTTACCCGATCGTATAATAATCAAAAATGACCGAGGGGTCAGTCAGTAGTGGCTAACCTAGGTTCATCATTGGTGTGCTTTATTTGTATACCACTAGTTGGGGCCACCTGTCATGACCACTCAGTGGCTCCCCCTGGGAAAATAAAGACTAAGGTGGGTTGGTCAGTACTGACCAACCTGACAATAAATACTGACCTAGGTTGGTTGTATAGGGAGCCAAAAAATGACTAACTAGGCTAGGCACTAGTGACTGAGAGGTTGGGCGAATAGGGAGCCTAGGAATATCAGTGTATGTACATCTGCCGTAAGTCAACCCTTCTCTTCCATTGTGGTCATATATGGTTGCCGGTAGCTTGTCATAGATTATCAACTTGTATCAATTTGGTGAGACTTAGCCATGCGTATACCATCCTGTAGGTATTTAGTTGTTGCTGTGTACCTCATGAGGGTTTATTGATGCAAATTTCCATAAAACATTTTGGGTACATATCAAGCCATTCTATTACATGCCCTATTATATGTTGAAATAGCCATATATCTGCACATGTTCGTGTTTATATCATTTGTGTCAAATGTGGTGATTCCCGGTTTGCTATACCAGTTGTCATGAAAGTATCTGCACAACCCTTTATTATTTTGAGTTTGTAAGAGTATGTATCATCATAAATGATTTTCATGAAGACACTTATAATATATTAGAGGGTATGTATGAATGGTCTGCCTGTGCATTTCAGAATTTTCCCAGTTCTTGTGCTGGTCGATATTAAAATAGGGTATTCAAGATATCATTGTGGATATAGTAACTCTTGTAGAAATAACATGTCTTCTCCAAATATTTTTGCTCCCCCCTCAGGTCCCCCCCTGTCAAAAGATGACCACTCCATAACTCAATGGGGGGTCCCCATGTCGATTGTCGATCTTAAGAAATGGCTATTTACATATCAATGTCACTTAATAATGCTCATGTCACTAAGATTTTCAAGCATCATCTCGCATGTTACTATGCCTCGCGTCGATTGTCGATTCTAATTATAGCCATGACACCGTGTCGAATTTGGTCATCCACACCCATTCAATGCATGTCCTCCAAAATGTGCAACTTGGCATTATAATAACGGGCCCTAATGCAGGTGAATGAGAACGAAATGGTGTTATATCAGGCCATCGTCAATTAGCATTGGACTAACATCTGAGATTTGATATGCACGAAAGAAAGTAACACTACAATCAGCGGTTAGGTGTGTAGTTTGGGTTTATTGTACACTAGGTCTACGATGGAATGCACCTAGTACCCTACCCAGCTCTCTCTTACTGGCTAGTAGAGTGTGCCCCTTATATACAATAGGGTGGTGCAGTGCCACTGGTGGTGGGTGTAGGTACTAGGTAGCAGGTGTTCGTGTGCTTTGTCCTCGGCTTGTATGTGGGAACAAAGCAATCATATATGATATTCTTGGTCAATTAATAGCCTTCATAATATCACAATGGGTCCACGGGAAAACCAGCCTTATGAAATGGGTGCATAAGTCTGGTTTTCAGATGGATGACCACTTTGAGCAAAAGGTACTCTAGGATTGTAACAAAGAAACTCTGCAAAGAGATTCTGCACTCAGATTGGTCAGTTAGTATTGTAACCATGGTACACAGAACATCTATATCATTTGTTCAAAGGATTTAGTTTTAGGGTTTCGTTAGAGGAAGAATATTTATATCCGCCCCCACATATACACTGCACATAAATCTACGAGGGTCGAGTTGGCCCAATATTGCATGCGAAGATGTTGTAACTTAAAGTCTACAATAAAAATGTTTAAAATCGTTACCCAACTAGTTTAACTTTGATGATAACACAACATACGGACATCAGTAGTTGAAACAGATAAAATAGTCTTTACCCCTTCATGAGAGCCTTTTCATAAGAAAAGTGTTTTTTGCATTAATGCTGCAAAGTTATGGTGACGTAACTGACAAAAAGTTAATGTCTTTCTAAAGCAGTTATCTTAACTGAAATATTTAAGAATCCACAAAAAAAAAATTAAGGTAACATGCAATGAAAGACTTTTTGGTTAGCATTTTCGTACACTACTTGTTTCTACGAAAACACAGGATGTCTAATAGTTGTGTGGTTGAAACTAGTTTCGCTACCATAACTTTTATGGGGGACCGTCTTATGCAGCTTTGGATGATTCAAATTCCCCGCAAAGCATGGGAACGCCCAGAGGAATTCATAGTGTGATGTCATATCGTGTCTCATTCTATGTGAGAGGCAGCTTTAAGGCAGCGAAATGCAAGGACACATTTTTAAGGTCTGCCTTCTGAAACAGACTTTATTTACCATCATGCAAATCCAGCTTATGAAAAGGCTCTCAAAAAATATATTCTAGCGGAACAAATGAGAAGATAGTGAAGTACATTTGCCCTAGTCCTACGACAATCAATGTAGGTAGGCCCTTTATTAACAGTTTTTAACAAAGGGCATTAAACATACGTATAATAAACAACAAACAAACAAAAATCCATGGGTGTTCACTCCTTGGTGACAAAGACGACTGTGGCTTGGCGGGGTCGGGCCCACTGACCAGCACACAGACTCCCCCTAGTGAGGGTTGGAGGAACTAATTATATGTCGTTTGGTTCCTAACAATATATACACATATTATGAATAATATATGACACATATTCTAGCGGAACAAATGAGAAGATAGTGAAGTACATTTGTCCTACGACAATCAATGTAGGTAGGCCAAGGCCAAGACAAACATTTGCCCTAATACACAGATAATTTATCAGCGACCTCCAGGTCCTTATGTCTCCTGGACTCATAAGTGTCAGACAAATAAAGGAGGACCGACCAGCTCCTCCAGTCCCCGTATGCCTTCACGTCATGGAGTGGCAAGAAAGTAGCTAAGTAGGATGCTGAGCCTCTTCTCACGCTATGGGTTGATTAATGCCCCACCAGCCCAATTTCTTTACACGCTAGCTTCAATCTTGCATTGTAGGAATTGTATGTGAAGTTGAACAACGGGTCACATCCCCGCTTCTTGGATGAAGAAATATATTGTCTAAGCACCCCTACGGGACACAGGGAGCTGCTCACGGATTCGACAACCGGTATCCTATTCACTCTCCCCTTGAATTGGATTGTCTTAGAGCTTCTCATGATCACATCCAGCCCTATCTGATTGAATATCACGTCTCTAATTAATAACTGATGAGGTGACTTAGTCACGTGACTGGACCGAAGGAGGCATCTGAATGAAAGCACCAATGCGCACCAGAATGCCAAGTCGCGTGTGTCCTTTAAGTTTAATGTCTTCAATATTGACACCAAATTATCCGGGGTAAGAGGGAGCGCTGGATTGGTAGATGCGCCAAGCAACCTCTTTGAACCTTTCAGTGTAGATTGGATGAGGAAGTGTGATGAGTCAGGTGAGTCATATCCTAGATATTTGTGTAGAGACCACAGCCCCGACAAGTACTGAGTGATTGTCAAATAACCCACTTCCCCAGTCAGGTAAGTAATGTAGAGGCAAGCGCCCTCAACATTTACCGGTAGTGGAGTCATGTCATACAGGCCACAGAACCCAAAAAAGCGTCTCCACTGAGTCTTCTTCGCCTTTATAGTGTTGCCGGCCCAACACAATGACCTAATCCTGCACCATTCTTCACGCAGTGAGGTGATGCCTGCAACAATAATTAAAATCAACTATAATATCAGAACAAATAATGACACATTCTTGATTCCTCAATCTGGACAGAGAGTCAGCGAGAATGTTGTCCTCAGATCTAATCCAGGACGGTCTGATGTGTATATTATACAATGGTGTGACCCAGAATAGCTCCCTGAGCCATCCCATGGTTGTGGGGTTAATACCCCGGCCGGTACGCAGAGCATGGTATACTTGAGTGTTATCTGTAACTACATTCACAACACAGTCCTTCCATGACACACACGCTTGGTATAGAAACCACCACCGGCCACAGTTCACCCACATTTATGTTGTCATGGTAGATGGGTTCCTCTGGAGCACTTGCATGATGGGGACACATGGTTGAATGAACATTCCAGAAGCCCCAGTGGTAATCGTCCTCCGAGTGACCACCGAAGCCTGACGATGATGCATCTGTTGTCAAGGTAACGGTCCTACTGGCGCTGGTGAACATTTTTGCTTTGCCATTGAAAGTCACTAGGAAAGTAGCCCACCAGCGTAGATCCAGCCTCGACTGATCATTGATCATAATCCTCTTGCATGACGACCCACTGTCTCTAAGCAGATTGTAGATCCTCCTAGTAAATGTTCTACCACCTTTGACTACCGTGGCACAGTGCGCCAACAACCCGGCAGTTTGGTCTAGGAGCTTTCTAGAGCACCAGCTTTTGTCTTTGAGTGACGTCACACAGTCAATGACCCTCTGTACTTTATCCTCGCCGATTGACAATGACATGTTTATCGTATCAATGATGATACCCAAATATTTCACCTTTTGACTAGGAAGGATTACCTTTTTTGAGGCCAGTTTGAACCCCAGACCTTCCAGGGTCACATGTAGAGTATTTTGAGCTTGACTACATCTTTGCTCATCTGACCCAATAACTATAAAGTCATCTAGGTAATTGATACAATGTTCTATTCCATGACATTTCACACACTTGACTACAAAATCAGAAATCTGCGTAAAAATCCAAGGAGCAGATCTCAGGCCGAAACAAATACACAAATCACAGTACCAGCTCGGGCCATCACCAAGGTCCCATTGGAAACCCTGGAATTGATGATTTGAAGGTAATACATTGCATGAGCGATAGGCTCCAGAAATGTCACTGACACCGCAGAACTCACCCCCCTGTAACAAATGAACCACGTCATCAACTGTATTGTACCTAAACTTCTCGCAAGACTCCCCCATGTATTCATTGATATTTATATCCTCGGGGGCTGAACAATCAGTTATGGGGCGTATAGTGCCATCAGATTTTACCACTCCGCCCAGGGCATGGACGCATCTAGGTTTACTAACCTGTTGTCTGATTTTACCAGACGCTAATTCTTTTCTGATTTTATCAGACATCTCATCATACATGGAACCTTTGGTTACAGTAGCGTAATTTTCGCAGAAATATGCGGTAGTGCAATCTTTGTCAACTATTCGGAAACCTCTACACACACCAGTGACCACATACCAATCTCTTTCTGTCACGACATCAAAGGTATAAATAGAAGCAGCAAACCGGCATGGTTTTAATTGGGTCTCGGTGCCTTGTAGTATGTACAGGCACCGACACACATTGTCTATACAACGTTTGTATACCGGAATGTAGCTGCCCGGTACCACTTCTACGCAACAAACAGGTTTATCACATTGATAATGATCAGAGAATGATTTACATATACTCACATCATCTGTGATTCCCACGTATTCCGGGAGATTGTCCCATTTGCTACTTTCGCCAAGAATAATCTCAAACTGCTCCCCGCCATCTTTGCCAACATAACGACGAATGGCGGACTGACGTAAAGTGTCATCATTAATTATTGGTAACCCCACATGTTCATCGGGGAATTTATCCTCAACTACATCATTTTCGTGTACATCTACATTTGCTGAATTGACAAATACAAATTCCCTGTGAATATTACCATTTGACACACTCTCGGGTTTTACGACAACACCGACCTTATTGACATGACCTTCACCTTGACCCAGTGAAAAGTTACGGGCAGCTTCACAGTTTGTAACACACGATTGGTCGTGACCCAGTGCGGAATTGACAACAGTTTCACAGTTTGCAACACATGATTGATCTCCCACTACAGAGGTAATTGGACTGGAGCTTTTAGCAACAACAGGTAATAATCCCGGGGTGACTTCTAGTCAAACCGACTTGTCCTGGCTGCTATCATGTTGTTTACATGACAGCATACCATGACTTGTGGCGTTACAATATGCGCATTGGTGTTTAAAGGCGCACCCGTCACATGGGCGGCCTCCACTGAAAGCGAAACAACAGCCTTGATCTGCTGAAAGTTTCTTCCAACCGCCAAACCCTTTCTGTTTAGACCTAGATCCCCCCTGCCTGCGTTGAGAACTGGCCTGGTTGGGACCAGACCCGACATTTTTGAGAGATTTTGCATGTTTTGTACCTGCATAGCCGAGATGGAAGTTAGACAACTCGGTATTTACACCCTGTACATTTTCAATGCCATCTTTCTCAGCCTTATCACGTACAGCCTGATCATAACTGACCAATGATTTAATATCATATATACCTGTAGCCGCCATAGACGCCACATATATCATATGCTTACGAAGGCCTTTTGTATCGTGACCTAAATCATGGACCTCATCAATCAATTGCGTTTGATTTTTTCCTCTCTGACTCAGGGAGGAATTTCAGTATATCAAACTTACTCTTCTTCTTCCCAGATGCCCACTGTAGGAGCTCCCGGAAGAAGTCGTCGCCATCTTGGAATTCCTCCATGTCGTGCCAGGCTGACCGGTGGTACTTGTCCCGGTCTCTGTCGTGGTCGCTGTCATGATCTCTGTCACGAGTATCCCTGTCCTGGCTGTCCCTGTCCCGGCTGTGCCTGTCCCGGCTGTCCCTGTCCCGGCGATTCTTGTCCCGGCCGTCTCGGGGTTTGCCGCCACAACTGCAGTTACCATCACAATGGCGGTACGTTGCTGGGGACGCCGACCTGCCTGGCTTCTTGGTATCCTGGAGGGACTCCCTAGTCTCCTTCAGGGTGAGCGTCAATTCACCCATCATAGACTGCATCGTAGATGCCATGGATTGCATAGTCCGTGCCAGATCATTCATAACCTCCTCTCCAGAGGGGCCAGAAGCCTTACTCGACTTTAAAGATTCCGACATGGCCTGAGTTTTTGAAATGAGGTCATTCGCCTCGGTGCAAATGGCTTTTTCCGCACAATGTGGGCAGCCTTTCCTCCTGCCATCAAACTCCTGCTGACAATCGTCGCACACTTTTCCCATGGTATGATCCTTACATAGATCTGTATCTAGATCAATTATAGATCAATGTCTATAGCGCTGACTTGAGCAAAAAATCCATTGGTGTTCACTCCTTGGTGACAAAGACGACTGTGGCTTGGCGGGGTCGGGCCCACTGACCAGCACACAGACTCCTCCTAGTGAGGGTTGGAGGAACTAATTATATGTCGTTTGGTTCCTAACAATATATACACATATTATGAATAATATATGACACATATCTTCCATACCCACATACATCACCTATATCAATGAAATTTATGTTATCGTATATGAATACATTCCATGTTTAGGGAAACGTACCTTTGGGTTTGTAAATAGATCAGACAATCTACTCTTGTCTTATAGATAAATATCTCATGATTTGCTTGTGCTGTCACCTGGTGTGGAATTCCTGTGGATAGCTAGTTAGTGAAAAGTTAGTCATAGTTTAGCAAACTCTTAGTTAAATTTAATAATGCTGATAGGTTAGTGGTTTTGACTAAGATATTTTAGCATTGACTAACCCCGGAATTTTCTGTATAATGTCATTATGCCATTTTGTCTCATCCTCATCTAATCTCATCATTATATATTTGTATCTTATATATCAAAGACTTTATGAGGTGCAGAAATTGGATTTCTGAATTTGTTATGACTTAAGGATAATGCATTTTAAGATTCTACTGCTTTAGCAGTATTTCCCTCTTACCACATTCGACCATAACCTTTCTCAAGGTCATATAACATTACACAAGTTGAGTCCTAAATGCATAATTTAGCAGTAGCTGATATCTGGGCATAGACATAGACAGCTATTGTGTAAGTATAGACATATTTGTATTACCTGTGCATAACAAGTATTGTCCATGTCTAAATGACCTTGAACCTAATCAAGGTTAACCATAATGACTCAAGTACTGACACACATACAGTTGGATGAATAGCTTTAGTATTTGTCACAAAGTGTATGAACGCTTTAAAGATAAACTGTTCAATCCAATATGTGACCTTTGACCTTGTTCCGACCTAGACATCATTTCAAACATGGCAGAAATGGAATCAGGACCCTCAAATTACCTAAATCCATTGCTCATACATAGTATTGGTTGACATGTGTCAGCTCTGCCCCAGGCTCCCATGAAAAAATTATCTTTCAAATAATGAATATTAGAATGCAGGATTTTGAGAATTTATTAGTCATGCTGCAGTAATGTTCAAAAACTTTGTCAACTATTTTTCTTGAAAGACCCCCTTTCTTGCTGCATTGGTCTATTGTTTTCTTTACCCAGACAATTTTAAGACCCTTTGACAGGTTTAACTCTAATGTAAAAAAATATTATACTATGGGAGGCATAGGAAAGGGAGTATGCCATATGGAAGGTTAAAACTGATGCATTATGAATTATGAACCTTCATGCTTGCCATGCAAACAAGTGGAACTCGTGTGACGGTGTCATTCTTGTGTCATGACTCAAGATTTTCATGAAGTTTCTGGAATGTTTTTTTGGACATTTCCTTGTCATAAATTCCCTGGAATTTCTTGAAGAGAAACTCGAGAAATACATGTCATCATTCTATCTGTGGAATTTCTTGTTATTTGCATTGAGAAATTCACATCATCATTGAACATATTCCTAGGAACGTTCACTACTCCAGAGAATTTCCTGTCTATCTTGTGTACACAGGCACAGCTTGTGCTTTTCCCGAGAAATACACATGTTTACAACTTGTGTCATTCTTGAGTTCTGTTTAGAGGGTGTTAATTAAAAGTTAAGGAACACAACAACAGACAGGTTTTGCTACTTTGACCGTTATGGCATATTTATTATGAGTGGACTAAAATGCGTTGAGCCTTATTACGACTTTTATAATCTATCACATTGGACAGCAAGAATAACGACAGATGCACCTATTCTGTTCTCCCTCCCTAACACAGTCTAATAGGATCCTGTATAACATTTCATCCTACCAATATTGAACTAGGAATGCTTAACACCATGGCATGGTTCCTATATACTAAGGAAGAGCACCTCTCATGTGTCAATAGCACTTAGACCACACCCAAAAAAAGTTGGTCAATGGATTTCACTTTTGAAAAAATGGTGCGAGCAAATTTTTTTTCTACCAAGATGTCTTTTGTCAATGGATTTTGTAAGAAGTTTAAAAAAATCTCAATTAAAAAAAAAAATGAGGCAAGCAAAATCCATTGACAGTTTCTTTTTTTTTCAAAAAAAAAAGAAGAAAGTTTCCATTTCCGAAAATAAGGTGTTTAAAATTCATTGACCAACTTCTCTTTGGTATGGCCTTATATATATGTGTATGACAGCCAGGAAACTATAGGAGGATTGTCAAACAACGACAAACGACTGTAACACAGGCTTGGAGCAAGGCACCATTAAATACAAATCGCGTCAAAGTAGTCTGAATGCTAACCACATCACAGGCTAATGTCATACACTTCATGAACTTCAAGCAACTTTAGGCAAAAGCTAAAGTTGGTTAATGGCCTTCTTTAAACAGCTTTAAGCAACACCAATGTATTTTTCAGATTAAGGTTGCTTAAAGTTGCTCCACGCTGATTAGAGAAGCCCATTACTCAACTTTTATTTTTGTTTAAAGTTGCTTAAATTGGATGGGTCATGCAGTGATACAAAGAGAATAACTTCATTTACGTCGCGTTGACATACTTGTATGTTAGACATGAAAGCAGTGTCACCTCTAGATCTAAAAAATCAGATTTCATAAATCACACTGAACACTAGGAATGTTGTCAAGTCAAATGTAGTTAGTTAGAGTGATGTTGACTGTCTCTCGTTGTATCTCATAGTGGATAGTCTCTCTTTGACTCGAAGTAGAAGCGTGACATGCTTCCGGATAGAGTAAAATCAGCCTTAAAATAATATATGTACAGTCCTATAACAGAATAACTACCGTAAATTCTCGCGTAACAGCCGTAGTAATTTTTAGACCCCCTATCAGGCTTATATAATTTTTCAGAGTGTGGCTTATATGCGGGAATTTATGGTAATGACCATGGCATCTTAAGAATACATGCAGCCAGAGAGATTTTTTGAGTTAAAATAATGCATTTGATGTTATCTAGTACAATCATAGCTTGTCTCTGGGGACATTTGTAAAAACTCAATAAAATCTGCAAGAAAGCATGTCATCACATTAAAATCAACATTTAAAAAAGACATCAAGGTAGCCAAAAAACACTCCAGTAACAAACTCATAGCTTTTGCTGCCTTAGGAAAAGGCATCAGACTTTGAACATTTCATATTCACTAGGGATTTTGCAGCTGGGGTCAAAAATATATCATTGGCTGATTGTTCTATATATATATGCTGCAAAGACTTAACTATACATATCTCATATCTAGGTATGGGATATTTCACTTTGAAACCTCTTTAATAAATACATCATTTCCCTATAGCACTGATATATTGTCAAAATCTGTTTCATTTTTATTCCAGCAGATATATTACATGTACAGTTTTTTTATGTTCTTCCTTTCAGTCAACATTTTTTCCTCCAACATTTCTTTTGCCACATTAAAAATTAAATCAAATTCATACAGTTGTGTAAACATCAAAATTTCTCTCATTTATTGTGGTAAATTCCGCATCTTGTTGTAGCCAGGGAATTAACCACACAATTCATTGTTAACAGACGGTGGTAAAAAAAACAAATGTGAAGGAAAAACAAGATGAACACAGAAAAACATATGTGGTGTTTAAAATAATGAATTATCATTCTTGTTGCTACTCTGAACTATTTTCATACAAGCTATCCTTCTCAAAATAAATAATCAATTTGGAAGAGCAATCCCCCTACGGTACAGATGGTGTAGGGGTAGCATCACCAGAAACACCTTTAATTACTAACCATATTTTGCTTAACCCCCTGACCATAAACGTAGATAATTTCGAGTGTATACATTTTTCGCAAATTTGCTAAAAAGTACAACTCCGCGTGAGTTTAAATTCACAGAACTCCAAAATTTGGCAACATAATTTCAATACTGTATAAATGTTCGCTCTGTACATGCTTTCACAAATTTTTTAATTCTTCGAAAATATGTACAGCGCGAAAATATCAACGTTTACAGTAGGCAGGATGTATGGCACACAGTGTAACAAAACCAGTCAAACTAGTTTCACTATCTGGCTGTCTCACAAACTTGGGCCAATGTGTTTGTCTATGACCGGGTGCCGTCTATGACCGGGGGTCGTCTATGACCGGGTGCCGTTGTTTGGAGGAATAAAAAAGTTTGTCTTTTTTTATTTAAAAATTTTCATAAATAAAAATTGTAAAAAATTCTTTAAAAAAAAAAAGTTTATCCCTCAAAACAACTCTTTTAGATAGCCGGTCATAGACGGCACCCGGTCTTAGACGGCACCCGGTCATAGACGGCACACGGTCATAGACAAACACATTGGCCCAAGTTCATGAGACACAGCCATCTAAAAGAAAAAGTCCACAGAAACAAATTCATGGCAGGACTGCAATAAAATTCAGTAAAACAGTTTCACATAGGAATGTCCATTTTCATATTTTCTGAGCTATACACTGTTCAACATAGAACATAAAATTATGCTGCAAAATGTTTCAAAAGGTAAACTCATACTGAACTACATTGAATTGGTGGTAGTACCGTTATGTATTAAGCATTGCACTAGCCCATGTCAAACATTAACATCGAGGCCAATAAAATACTGCGTCAGTTTGTCTTTTTGGTGCGTAAAATACAACTTCTTCAGATTCCCAAGTAACTCTCCCTTCGTATACACAGTAAATAAACTGGTTTCGCAATGAACAAGCAAGTAAATGTTTGTAGTATCAACCCTCCCTCCCCCCTTTTTATTTCAGACAATATCATGAATGTGAAGAACAATAATCTTGGCAGCCGATATATTTGTCTCAATGTTTCATTAATTTAACTGATTGTTCCTGCCTCTTAAATCTTTAAGGACAGCATGTCGCTAAAAGACATTTGTCGTTGTGATGTACCAAAGCAGCCCTGTTGAGTAACTCGCCTGTGCTGCATTGGTGCAACATGCCAACCTTTTAGGAGCGTCTCCTTAGAGTCGGCATGATGTTTGAATGCAGCACTGGCAAGTTACTCACCATGGCTGCATTAATGCATTATGACATCCAAGGGCATGATGCATCAATGCATTATGTCATCCTTAAAGGGTTAAATGGCGGTATATGAATCATGGCATGAGGTGCGGCAATATCGGTAATGCAAAAAAGGAATGTCTCGCACAGAAAGTCATCAAGACTATGAGTAAAGTCCATCCATTACACATAAATACTTCAGCTAAGATAAGCAGTACTACCTTGGCTCATTCTTCCATTTGGAATGCAACTTGCGAAATGGTCATGCGGACACTCAATGGGCAACAGACCTCAACAAACAACAATTATTACTACTGTAAAACCGCGGTTATAAGCTAAATTTTATTTGGCGTTTTTATTCGCTATTATATTAATTCTAACCCCTAAACTGCCATTCGTCTTAAAGGCGAGGTTCAAGATATAGCAATATAGTGAAAACTGATTCGAAGCTATTTCTTAATAAGTCGAATTTTTCCTCTCAAACTCACTCTTGGCTTACGACCTGGCCAAGGTAGGCTTATAACCAAGGTTTTACGGTAACTCAAATATCAGAGCATTCAGTAGGTATTCACCCTTTTTGTATAATTGACCTATCGAACTCATGTATAATTGACAAAACAGAATCATGAATTCTCTCAATATGTCCACTAGAAATGCATTTTGAGTACTACAGGCCTATTTTCTAGCACACACTTTTTGGGAACACAGACGACGCCCATCTCTGACCTACAAATATATACGTATGTACACCCCACCACTTTGTACTACCGTCTGAAAGCACCTTACCTTCATCGCAACCAAGACCCGGCTTTATTCGTAACCGTTATTAGCGGTACAGATTTCAATTCGCTTCAGCATCTGGAACCTTTCACATATCCTACCCACCCTAACTATGTAATAGATACCCCACAAGTAACTGAGTATATGTCAAAATAACCACAGCAGACTTTACCATTGTTATTATTACATAACTCAGTTATGAGAGGGGTTTCTAACTTATCCTTCGGTAATATGAGGGTATGTGAAATAACCATGGTCTGAACTCCTTTGTCTTGGCTCTCCACCGTGGGTTAAATATATATATACATCTCTCTCCGGTCGGTTTGACGTTGCGGCTGCCTTGTATGCTGAAAACAGGTTCGGTAGTCCGGTGGTGGTCTGGTACGGGCCCCGGCAGGGTAGTCTTGTTTTAGTGTGTGGTTCCATAAAGTTATCCTAATGTCATCCTAAACACACCCCGGTCCACTCAGCTTGCCTTCTCGTCTTCTTGACTCGTGACATCAAGCACCTTTTGACTCATTTGTGTTAGTTGCACTAAAAAGTAGCAAGAAGAACAAGGGTATAATTAGTTGTTGAAGTATACGTACACATGCATGTGTAGTTTATTTAAGGTTAGCCTTGAACAGATAAGTTGAAGCTCTGGCCACTTACTAAACTTGTGCAGTTATTTACATGAAATTTACTGGAATTTACAGGCCTGTAAACTCATGTTTTTGTGCAGTGTGGGCTATGGAGCTGGTAGCATTTGACTCAACATGCCACTTTCAAAGGGTGGAATATCCAGTGTTCTGGTCAGTGAATTACAATGCTTAACATCCTATGAGACCTTTAATTAAATTTAACTGTAGTCCAAAAAACACAGAAATGTTCTGTTACACCAAGTTCAGAAATAATGAAACAGTGGTAAAAGCAGCCAGTTAAATGGAAACAATTCCTCTATAGGTAAGCACAGAACCTCATGACATAAAAAAAAACTGAAATCAGGGAAAAACTGAAGACTTTCATCCCTGAATTGAAGAACAAGGAGAGCGAACAGTACTCACTGACAAATCTTTGGAAGGCCTTGGGTTTGTTCTTCCATGATACCCCAATGAGGTAGACGGGGACCCCGGATAGGACACAGACGAGCCCCATACCGGTGTCATAGGGGGCGGCGTAGAGCGGCACCGTCAGCAGGAACAGACAGCACATCAGGAAGGTGATGGGAATGGCAAGGTGGAACTGCAACAGTCATCCACAACAATTTTCATTTTAAATTTGTACCTTTCTTCCTTATTACAGTATAACCTCATGTAGAGATCACAGCTTGTACGTGAGTCAGACTTTGTTTTGATACCAAGTCAGTTTTCTTTCGATCCCAAACATGCCTATATAGGGTGCAGCTTATACGAGAGTTTTTATAAATATACTAAAGTACCAAATTAACAATTTTCAGACCCCCTCTGCGGCTTTTATAATCTGTCAAAGTTAGGGGTGTGGCTAATACGCGAGTTAGGCTTATACGCGACGTTTTATGGTACTGTGAAAGAATTTATATCAACTGTTTTACATTTTTGTGGAAAAGCAAAAATAAATTTCATGGGTATTTATTTATTGCATACTGTAAAATAATTCAGAAATTTTGCAAAAATACCTTGCAAAATAAAGTATAACCACATTATATCTCAAGTTTGTACCCTTCTTCCTGATTCAGTGTATAGCCATTTATAGATAGCATAGTACTTTCTTGGCCTGATGCATATATATATATATATGCATCTCTGGCGAGAAACTTGCAAGTGAATGTGTGATCAGTATCAGCTTATTCACTTGATTAATTTAGTAGTACTGCAGTAACTATTGATTGACTAATACTGCAGTGAATATCTCAAATCTAACAAAGAGACATGAATGAAGACACAAGAGACTTGAATTTACACACAGGAGAGAATAGTACTCATAAATATGGGATATCAAATGAAGATGGGGAAATAAAGGCTCACCTTGATAGGGCGATGCATCTCTGGCCGCTTGATGCGGAGGTAGAGGAGGCCGGCGATGGACATACCCACACTGAGCCACTGCACGAAGGACATGTAGTTAATGAGCACCCACATGTCGTTACCTAGCAACATGAGCAGCGACAGGAAACTCTGAAACACAACAAGGATGTCCTTTACATTTGGTTGCCTGGCAACATGTCGTTACCTAGCAACATGAGCAGCGACAGGAAACTCTGAAACACAACAAGGATGTCCTTTACATTTGGTTGCCTGGCAACATGTCGTTACCTAGCAACATGAGCAGCGACAGGAAACTCTGAAACACAACAAGGATGTCCTTTACATGTGGTTGCCTAGCAACATGTCTTTACCTAGCAACATGAGCAGCGACAGGAAACTCTGAAACACAACAAGGATGTCCTTTACATGTGGTTGCCTAGCAACATGTTGTTACCTAGCAACATGAGCAGTGACAGGAACCCCTGAAACACAACACGGGTGTCATTTACATGTGGTTACCTTGCAACATGTTGTTTGTTACCTAGCAACATAAGCAGCGACAGCCGGTAAAGACAACTTTGGTTCCCAATTTGCAATTTAAATCTCTGTACATATCACTTGAGCATCAAAGATCTTCTCTACCACCATTTGATATACCCCGGCTCAGAGTAACTTGTAATTTCTGTTCTCGTAAATGTCTTACCGTGAAGAGCAGGGCAGGCATGGGTGTGAAGCGAGTTCTGTGAATCATGGCCACGATGTCAGGCAGCTGCCCCTCCTGTGCACCAACGAAGAACAGTCTAC
Source organism: Harmothoe impar (assembly GCA_947462335.1). NCBI lineage: Eukaryota > Metazoa > Annelida > Polychaeta > Phyllodocida > Polynoidae > Harmothoe > Harmothoe impar. The sequence continues at coordinate 67,653,637 of OX381712.1, read as the reverse complement.
AAACACACAGGTACACATTGGTTATAATTCATCTTACAAATTCACTGTAATTGTATTTTATTCCGCTCTGTTCATATTTTCACGGATTCCACAGATTTTAAATTCATGTCCTTCCTGAATATTCATAAGGTATTAGATTAAAGTGCCAATTTTCGGAAACTCCCAAATCTAAATACATGTGAAATTTAATTTTTTACCAAATTTGCTAGAAGTTTACATGTAGCATATAGTTATTTGTTATATATGTTATCCTATTTATTGTAGAACCCTAACCACTAGGTAAATTAGCGGGGCATCTACTCCCAAATCTGTTTACCAATAGTAGGAAGGCTTCAAGTATAGACAGGGTCTTTATACATTAGATCACTTTTTGTATAAGTCATTTCTTTTCTTCAAAACTGCCAGGGTGTACCAGGGTAAAGTCTGTATATCCTAGATAGTAGAGACGAACAAACATTTGTAGGAACTCATTACCAAATTACTATCATCAATATTCTCAAAGTCCTGTCAGTACAATTTCTACATGTATGTCTACTGAATATTAAATGTGAATTTGTAATACCTTCCTGATGTGAAGAGGAGTCCATTCACTCCTCCAAATGTGGAGAGCGACACAAACACTGGGACAATCCAGGACATGACACCGAAGACACGGTCTCCAAACACCTTCAAGACAACATCATAATTAATTAATAAAACTCTTATAAATATTTTAAAAATATAATACCTGGTATTCTTAATTTGGTTGACATAGAGTGAATATGATCTGTTGCTATTCATGATACCATATCTAAACCGAAACATATCAAACCAAAATTACCGGGATAAAAAAAACTCCCATCATTAGTCAACCTACCACTTTCAGAAAATCAGGCGAATTAAGGGAGTATTGCACTGAGGATCTCGGCCATGATTCCGTCGGCCATAAGTTTAAGACTATAGACTTTCATCGGATCATGGAATTATGGCCAACCGACATCAGTGGAATACTCCCTTTATGCACAAAATCACCAAACTATGGTATTAATATTCTCTTCACTTATTAACCTTTTTTGTATATAATTGGCAGGCCTTTTATAGAAAACATTTTGGAAAAAGAAATAGATAAAAATGAATCTCAAACTCACCACGGCAACGGCGTCTGATACAAGGATAGTTTCTTTCTCGATGATGGCGAAGTAAGCGACGTTGGCGAGACAGTAGATGATTGTGACTATGGGGATGGAGATGTAGATAGCGCGCGGCATGTCGCGCTCTGGATCCTTCATCTCCTCCGTTACAAAGTTCAAGAAATTCCTGAAAAATAATTGCATTATAATTTATTTCATCTATTATCGTACAGTGCATATAGCAAATATTACGAAGATTTTTAGTAGTTGAAGAGATTAGGCCACACTTTTTTTTTATTCTTTGGGTTACAGACACCTTGAATATTTTCTCAATTACAGAAGACAAAATTTTCAAAAATTGATTCTTTTTTTCTCACACATTTTACTACCTAAAATCGTGATAATAGTCAAATTTATATGCAGTAAAAACTGACATAGCAATTGAACAGAATTTTCATAATTTTTCAGGGTTTTCATAGTTCTGTGGCGGCCCCCTTACCCAAAGAATAAAGAAATTGCGGCCTTAAATAGGCTCAAAAGTCAAGGAATTTTTTTTTCTGTATATTCAGGATCTACATTTTTGGCAGATGACCCTTATAATTTATAGTGATTATACTCACCATCCTGCATAAGCGAAGAGCCCAGAATAGATAGACAGGGATAACTTCCCAACATCCTGGTGGGTTCCTTCGAACGGCTCCTTGAAGAACTCCACCTTACCTGGAAAGGATCGTAATAGGATTAACATTTAAGATTTATGGCCCTTTGAAGGGTGGTTGGGTGGGGTGAGATCTTGGAGTGGGTGTGAAATTTCCCTTTTGAATGGCAATTTTCAAGAGCATTATCTAAAATATATGAAATTTGATATATCAATGTGTATTTAAAGAAAAGCAACAATGATGCCATGAACTTGCCATAACCAGTTGGCAAATTAATGAAGTAGTCCTATATGGGGGGCGAAATTACACCGAATGTAAACACTTGCTCAGTGAGGATAACTTACTCAGACATAAAATGCAAGCCTTGTAAGAATGAGAATGCTGATGATGCTAGTGATAATAATATAATCTAATGTGGAGCAATCCAGCTGACAAAATGTACTTTTTGGTTATCCAAATAAGGGTTTAGCAGTGACCAAGTTGAAACAAACAAAAGCATTTACTTACCGAGACACATGAAGACAAGCCCACTGAGGATGATGATGGTGATAATAATAATGATGATGATGATGATGATGATGATGATGATAATGATTACGACAACAATGAGAAAGACTTACCGAGACACATGAATACGAGGCCGGTGAGGATGATGATGGTGAGTGCGACTGATTATAATGATGATGTTGATGATTACGACGATGACTTACCCAGACATAAAAGATATAATGATGACTTACCAAGACACTTAAAGAGGATGAGGATATGCTGGATAATGATGATGATAATGCTAATAACGATGATGATGATGATTATATCTGACCGACTTATGACTTACCGAGACACATGAATACGAGGCCGGTGAGGATGATGATGGTGAGGGCGAGCAGCTTGGCGGCTGTGAACAGGTCCTGGATACGCGTCGCCCAGCGCACGTTACGGACGTTCACGTAGGTCAGGATACCTGCAACACACAAGGAGACATGGCTGTAAGTTAGATTTAATTAAATTTGATTTTAAAACTTTTGTGATTGGTATACAAATGCATGTTTTTCAGTCAATAATATTAGGTCGACCACATGGGTTGTCAGTTGAGATATCTTGGTTCCCTCTGAACAGAAATCAAGAATGACACAAGAGAGATACGGGAAAAGCACAAGCTCTACACACAATATACTAGTAGACTTAGTAGATGTGGGAGATTCTTGAGTAGAGTGAACATTCTAGTATTTCCAGTGTTTTACTCATGCAAATACAGTAACAGGAAAATCCACAAGTAGACTGATAATGTGTAATTCTCGAGTTTCACTCTCTTGGACCCAGTGAAAGTTGTCCTCATGGCTCTCTGTCAGATGCAGGACCACTTTGAGGACTATAAACAGTTCACTACACCCACACTAGGGGGCTGTAGTGCTCTCTTGTTGTGAATCTTACTACATGTAGTTTACCTCCCCGCCTGCAGAGGGCACCACAGAGCCAGGGAACTAACTCGTGTGTGTGAAAAGGGTATCCTGGATCTGGACTAGAGCATGGGGATGATCAGCAGTGTTAATATCAATGCTTGGCAAGTTGCATACATTAGACTAAGAGTAAAGCTGATGAAGATGCATTCATCCAGTGAACTCTCCCCAAAAAGAAGCGATAAAATAGTAGTGTTTTGGACGTCAATGGTATATTTCTGAACAGTCTACTAGTCTAAGGTTGAGATTGGTGATGGCTTAAATAAGTTATAGATTATCAATTCGATTAAAGTCTTCAGCACAATGTGCTTTTAGACTATGTGGCTACTTTCCTACTCTAGACCTTTACATTCATGTAAGGCCAAAAAAAAAAAAAGGTGTGTTTCAGGCAACATGGTCCAAAAGTTTAGGGTAGGAAGGTCGGATTTTTTTTTTTTTTTTTTTTTTTTTTAATGTTGGAGGTACCTGGAATGAGTCGCGGACTGCCATATCGACTCGCGGGTCATCAAGACGACTCAAAGATTCTTACTATAACTAGGAAATTATTGGACATTCTTGTTAATAAGCAATTTCCTGAGGCTGGACAGTTAATTAGGCATGTGATCTGTCCTGACCAAAAAAATTCTAAAATTTCCGAAAAAAATATGAATATTTTGCAAAAAAAGAAAAAATTCTCCAAAATCGGAAAAAAATGCTAGGGTCGGCCCTTTTTTGAAGCTAGGGTCGGGTTGCCTGAAACACACCTTTTATTTTTTTTGGCCTAACCATGACGACGATGAGCATACTGCGATAAAGCACTGTGCGGTACTTAACCCTTTATGGACGGCATGATGCCCCTGGTCGTCATGGTGCATCAATGCAGCGAGTAACTCGCCAGTGCTGCATTCATGTATCATGTCAACCCTATGAGGTTGAGACACTCATGAAGGGTCGGCATGATGCACAAATGCAGCTCTGGCAAGTTACTCACCGGGGCCGCATTGGTGCATCATGATGACAAATGTCATCATTTAGCGACATACCGTCCTAAAAGGGTTAAAGGGTTAATACTATACTTTATATTCCCCAGGGGCCTTATCCCGGAGACGAGAGTCGGTCAGTCACCTCACCTTCATCTTCTTACAACCATTTATAAGCAGACTGCTTTAACTCCTTAAGGACTACATGTCGGCATGTCGCTAAATTGTGACATTTGTCACTCGCCGGGGCTACATTGGTGTTTCATGCGGACCCTTCAAAAATTTCTCAACCCCCATAGGGTCGGTATAATGCTTGAATACAGCCCTCGTGAGTAGCTCGCCAGGGCTGCATTCATGCCTCATGACGACCGAGGTGATGGTGCGTTAATGCATCTTTAAAGCTTTAAACCCCCTACTTCCCCTGCATAAGGCCCAAAATACTGATCCTCGATCAACTCTGACCTCTGCATATCGGACAGTAAGACTTAGGCCTTTAACATATATGCTATGCACGTTTCGTGAAAATAATGCATGAATGCAGTTCTAAATGCATCATGCTGACCCTATACTCATAACACTAAGGCCGTTTTGTTCTGATAACTTGGATTACGGATCCGGCGATGGGATTTTTGGCATTTCAAAAAAAAAACAGGGCCTTTCAATTGGGGTATATTTCTCAATTCATCTTAATTTGATAAACCAAAACAGGAATTTTCATTCTCTCCATGTAGTGCAGCTTTTGTTTTGCCCCCTGCCCCCCAAACTTTTGGCTGTAAAAGCCTGTAATCCAAGTTATCAAAATGAGGTGGCCTAAACGCCATAGCACATTAAAGCGCTATGCAGCCCTTAAAGGGTTAAATAACGTTTAAACTGGTGTAAACGTGTATAATTAGTGGGTCGGACGTGTCCCCGGTCCTTCGGCCAGCTCAGCTTCCCCTCTCAGGCTATTCCTGGTATCACATTGTCATTGTCTTCCCAGTAGAATAATTCACCTGGACATCCCATGTGTCACAAGTCCACTTCAGGTTACATGAGGGACAATATGGGAAAGCTTCTTTTTTTTTAATCTTTTTTTTTTAAATACAAGATTTACTATACTTAAATACTGGAAGCACCGTATTCAATGCCCTCCATTAAATACAATGTGGCTGAATTCAATGGGCTAAGAACAAATTGTATTTCCTTCATTAAATGGCTTCAAATTAAAAGAAATAAACACAACTGTGATGGCTAGGGCTTTGTGGGATATGGGCCCAGCCCCCACTGGTGAAATACATGGCATTTGTCTAAATACATGGCATTTGTCTAAATACATGGCATTTGTCTAAATACATGGCATTTGTCTAAATACATGGCATTTGTCTAAATACATGGCATTTGTCTAAATACATGGCATTTGTCTAAATACATGGCATTTGTCTAAATACATGGCATTTGTCTATCTATTTTGAACGCATAGCGCTTTGATGCATTGCGTCTTGCAATTGGTAGCCCTGATGCATGAATGCAGCCCATGCAATTGAACGAGGAACTGGCCAGTGCTGCATTTATGCATCATGCTAAACATATCGGGCTGATACACTCCTATAGGGTTGTCATGATGCATGGATGTAGTACTGGCAAGTAGATTCCCCAGGGCTGCATGAATGCATCATGACAACCAAAACGATTGAAGCCGTTTCTTATAACAAGGCGGTGGTGGCTTTTCGGTGTGTGTGTGGGGGGGGGGGGGTGCTTTATGTTGTCATTTCTCGTCGTTAATCTACACATGGTAACAGGTCACTTTATGTCGATGGCATTCTCGGTACCATTACTCACCTGCGTAGTCCATGTCATCTCAGTTATGACAGGTGCTTTAGGCTACAGTTGTGGACGATCTGGGCTGGAATTCTCTATCTTTACCGCGGTCATTTGTTGGGGAATTTATTAGTTATGGCTTAAGTGGGAAATTGGCCCCAAAATCAACAATATCTTTTTATTAATTAGGACAGTTCTACAATGATTGTTTTGCTAGAAAGACTGGAGTATATCGAAGCGTTGTCATATTGACCTTGTTGCCTAAGGGTATTAGCAGTAACCCTTTAAGGGCGACATAATAGATTCATGCGCCATGTCCTTGGTCGTCACGAATGATGCATGAATGTAGCCTTGGTGATTAACTCGCCAGTGCTGCATTCAAGCATCATGCCGACCCTATGGAGCTGAGACACTCTCAAAGGGTTGGTATGATGCACCAATGCACCTCCGGTGAGTTACTCCCCATGGCTGCATTTATGCATCATGACGACCAAGGGCAGGGTGTATTAATTTAATACATTATGTCATCCTTAAAGAGTTAAGTGTGGACATGTTGAGATTTATGTGAAGTCATCATTTTGAGGGGTCATTATATCTCAGTAAATATGTTGCACTCTTCCTGCCCCGGGGGCTTTTATATAATAAGGACTGGCCTGGTGTAAACTAAGTACACCTGCACTCGACAGCTGCTTAAATTCAATTTTTATTTATTTTTGTTTTTGTGTATGGGGGAGAGGCAGGAAACTGAGTAAAGAATGGGGGAGGGGATATTTCTTTCTATAAGAGAAGGAACATTATTCTTGGGACACAAACCACCGAGGTACGACTTCAGACCCGAGGGATGGAAAAAGGTGTTGGAACGTTGGCAAACAAACCTTACAAACCTAGCCTGGTATATATGAAGAGGAGGTTCCTTAATTCTGATTTTGCCTATTAGAGGGCAGCACTGTATCAAGAGTGATTATGAGCACCAAGATTTCCCCAGCTATTAATGTCAGGTTGGTCAGTACTGACCAACTCGATTAAGCCTTTCCATTTCTATGACTATTAGGCTAAGTCTTTTTAAGTAAGGCATTAGTCAAATTTAGTTTTGCATATCAGTTGGTCATGCAGTATACTAACCAATATTCCTATGACTAACCTGGGATAGCCACTCTGCTTGAGTACTAGAATGCTCGTACCCCATGCCCCGAATGGGATACAATGTCCCCGTTTCTCATGGCATGTGACATCATCATCAGTCTCACCTCGGAGGGAACACCACAAAAAGACCCTCTTGTCCTGGGCCTTTGTCTATGTATTTGGTCAAACTTTATGTCCATATATATGTAATATCATACATCCATACAGCAGCCTCCATGCTGTGCGTCTGTCACTCACCCTGCGTCTCGTGATGACCTTCACTCAGCCTGAAGGTCACACCCTGAAGGTCACCCCCACAACACAAGTCTCATGATAAGGTCACGTGATACCACAGGGATCCAGATGGACACCACGTGATAGGGGTATAAAGGGACTTCTGAGGGGGTGGGGGGGGGGGGGGGGTTCTATCGAGTGAAGTTTTAACCCTTTCAGATGCATTAATGCATTATTCCCTTGGTCGTCATGATACATTATGTCTAGTCCTGGTGAGTAAATGTGGACCTTAATTTCTTTTCTCTGTGAGTCTGTTGGGTGTAGACGGGGTGTATATGTTATTGTTAATGCCCCCCCCCCCCCGGACGCTTGCATATCAATGCAAGGGTCCTGACTTCGAACCCATGCCAAGGCTGGTTGGTTAAATAATGGTCAAATGTGTTTTTTGGTTAGTCAGAATTCGTAATGGTACACAATTTTTTGGTAAATATCATTTACACACTACAGACATTTATAGTACATCAAAAATGGTTTTCTATTGTTGCATGAATGATAACATTTTTATTGGGTTGGATTGACTAGGGTGAAAAATGTTCAGTTAATTAACCATGCAGCCTTGGCATGGATTCGAAGTGAGGACCCTTGCATTGATAGATCAGTGTCCTAACCTCTCCCCCAATCCGGACAGCTGACATAAACAACATTTAATGAGCACCCTTTTAAAAAGTTTATGACCCCTAAAATGTCCGATTTTAGACGCACCAGTAACCGGCTTCAGCTAAAGGTATCACAAGGTAGAATAACTACAACTCGCTAGTGCGGAATGGCGCTATGCGCTATGCTTTAAAAGTGTTATGGGTAGGAATCTGCACATCTTTTATTATATCTCTTCTGCTTCCTGTTTGTCTTAATGCCAAGTCAAACTCCAGTTTTACCCTTTAAAATGTATTTTATTTCTATTTTATTCTATCTGTTTTTCATCCACAGTAACAACCACTAACCTGATTCCCACACCTGCTTCAACCTAAGGGGTCAGATATGGAGAAGCGCTTTTTTTTTTACCCTTGGCCAAATAAAAAAAAAGGTTTGTTTCAGGTCACCCGACCGACCCTAGCAAAACAAGGGCGACCCTACGTTTTTTTGTGCAATTTTAAAGAAAATTTCATATTTTTACACTTTTTGGGTCATTTTTAGGATTTCCACAGAGGATGGCTAGTACTTTCATGTTAAAAAAATAAAATGAAATGAAATAAATATCCGACCTACCGACCCTAGTCTTTCTTCCCATGTTACCTGAAACATAACTTCTTTTTTTTGGCCCTTTTAAGGACAGCAAGCAACTCGCCAGTGCTGCATTGGTACATCATGCCGACCCTTTAGGTGTATCTCAACCCTATATATTATAGGGTCGGCCTGGTTCTTGAATGCAGCACTGGCGAGTTACTCGCCAGGGTTAAAAGGGTCTGTATTCTGTATTTATGGAGAATTACTTGCTTGCGCTGGGTACATCATGTTGACAAATGAATATCAAGTCGCAAGACATTATGCTGTTCTTAAAGGGTTATAAAAAGGAAAAAAGGTCATTCATGCCAAGCACTAGGATGGACAAAAGGACACTGAAGCTAAGGGTGTGAAATTGTCACTTTTTTCTGTCTCTCCGTCCCTTCCTTAGATAATGACTATAATGGGTATAATTGAACTCCTTTCTACACGAAGACTGTCCTCTGGCCCTTTAAGGACGACATGATGCCTTAATGCATCATAACCTTGGTTGTCATGATACACGAATGCAGCCCTGGCAAGTTACTCACCAGTGGTGCATCCAAGCATCATGCCGAACCTACAGGGCTGAGACACTTCCGTAATCCATAGGGTCGGCATGATGCAACAATGGAGCACCGGGTGACAAAAAGAGGGATATTGTGAGTCATTACAATGCTGTATGGAGTGACAAAAAGAGGGACATTGGGGTAAATGCAGGGTTTGGTGAATGGGGTGTGTATAGGGCTTTCTCAGGAAGCGTCCTTACAAGACCTAACACCTGTCGTGTCCCTGTAAGGTCATACAACAAGAGTTTTTCATGTCCAAGGTGTGAGAAAATGGGTAGACCCTATTGGGGGTGGGGGACCTTTTTTAAAATGTGTATCTTTTTTTAAAAGGGTAATTGACGCAGTGGCATGTCAGTACACTCTAAGAAAAGTGTGTCACGTTTACACGTTTTTTTTCACAGCCACTTTTAACACACCTTTTTTTGGTTACATACTACACACCAAACGTGTATTGATCTCAAAAGTGTGCTGTGAAAAGGGTATTACTCTTTAAATGCGTGTTCCCGTAACACAAATATGTGAATGTAACCCTGGCGACTAAATCACAAGTGGACTATGCATGCTCCATGCCAACCCTATAAGGTATAACATTGTTTCACCATCCAAAGAGTCACCAAGTATGCACCAATCATTTTCAGTGAAAAACTGTCATACTACTGCGTTTGTGAATCCACTGATATCTGTACACTCAAAAAGATAAACTTGTCTCCAGACCCTTCAAAGTGACGATCATAAAATAAATGAGTCAAAAACTTGTCTAAGTGACAAGGAAGCAGGTCTTCTAGCTGGAGATAGAAGACCCACTTGGTATGTGCCAGCCCAAAACCCGACATTTACCAGCTCCAGATTCTATTTTATGGGATGGTAACCTGATCGGTTAGACAACTTTAGACTCGTTATTTTATGATAGTCACTTTGATGAGTCTGGAGACGAGTTTACTTTTTCAGTGTACATGAACTAGTACTAAAGAGATTTACGCCATAGCAATTACTGAATGTTAGATGGGATACGGAAGCAGTGGCAGAGGAGTGGCTGAAGAGGACTGTAGATACAGATAATGTACTCTAGAGTACTTGGCTCTGCTACTATCTAATCTCTGAGGCACCACTTGTAGATTCTACAGCCACCTCACCTTGTTTACTACCAAGGCTATTTGGGTGTGCGAAACTATTTTAGATATTACAGGCCTATTCCAGCTCGCTGTCCCACAAAAGTGTCAACATAATAAAAGTATGCATAGAATCAGGCAATCCCACTTTCCGACCCCATCTTCTTTCCCTCGTTCTCTCACTATATCTCTCCCTCCCCCCTCTCTCTCTTCTACTCCCTCAGTCTCTCTCCCGACCTGTCCCCTATCCTCTTTCTCCCCCTTCTCACCCTCTCGCAGTTTTTCTCTTAGGTTTTTCTCTTTAGGTGTATGTTCCTGCTAAGTATACCTTACCTGAAATTTGATAAAGACAATCAGATAAAAATTACCAGTTGTCAACCGTAGGTTAGTAAACAATATACTGCATGGTTTTCCTCAATGAAGAAAGAGAGGGAGAGGGGATAGAACCCATCCTAGGTATTAGCATTGGGTAGAAAGGAAGGGAATAAGGTGATTCTTGGTTTTATCAATCAAAATAGATTAAGTCTAATATAACTAAATGTATAAAGGCCTACTTATGCTAGTGTGTTTCATAAGAGATACACCCATATAAAGGTACATATATACACAAGGGCATTCTTTTAATATAACTGTTTCACATGATAATACAGACTATATAGCCTTAGGTATGACATTGTATACATATAAAAGGATATGTATACAAACTAAAAGCATGTTATGTATAAAAGTAGGTTATAAGATGAAGTATAGATGCGTGATAAGTCACCGATTATCCCTTAAGGAGGGCATGTCGCTAAAGGATGACAATTGTCATCATGATGCGCCAATGCAGCGCTGGCGTGTAACTCGCCATTGCTGCATTGGTGCCTCATGCTGACCCTCCGGGAGTGTCAGCTTGAATGCGAGTTACTCGCCAGGGCTTTAATTAATAATAAGGCATAATGCCACCCTTAAAGGGTTATACAATATGTAGACCAACATAGTGGGGGATGATATGTCACCACCTGTGTATATACAGGTTGCATGCATGCTTTAATGTATTATACAATGTATTATACCCTTTGTCGTCATGATGCATGAATGCAGCTCAGGGCTACATAAATGCATGCCAACCTTTAGGTGTGTATCAACCCGTCAGGGGTTGGCATGATACATGAATATATGCAGCAGTGGTGAGTTTCTCACCAGGGCTGCATTTATGCATCATGCCAATAAAGGGCATATTGTTTTAAAGTACTATGCCACCCTTAAAGGGTTAACCCTTTAAAGACGGCTAAATGCATAATGCCCTTGGTTGTCATGATCCATGAATGCAGCCCTAGTGAGTAACTCACCAGTGCTGCATTCAAGCATCATGCCGACCCTACAGGATTGAAACACTCTTGAAGGGTCAGCATAATGCACCAATGCAGCACCGGCGAGTTACTCACCAGAGCTGCATTCGTACATCTCATAATGGCAAATGTCATCTTTTAGGGACATGCCATCCTTAAAGGGTTAGTAGTATTCATGCTAGGGCCAAAAAATAAGAAGGTTTGTTTCAGGTCACCCGACCGACCCTACCAAAAGAGGGCCGACCCTAAAATTTTTTTATGAAATTTTGAAGATATTTCCAATTTTTTACCCTTTTTTGGTAAATTTTAGGGGATTCAAAAAAGTTGGGTAGTACATTCATGTAAAAAAAAAAAATTAAAAAAAATCCGACCTACCGACCCTACATTTTCCTCCCATGTTACCTGAAACAAACCTTTTTTTTTTGGCCTAGTCTATAGTTGGAAGTGGAACATCTAGGCAGATGCATGATATGGCAGCTTTTATAATTGTTTGCTTGCATGTAGTGCTACCAGTAGTAGTAGTGTATACACAGCTGATATGTCACCTGCTCTACATGTATATATAGGTCTATACATTGTACAACCAGCAATGTACATGTACATAAATTAGCACAGCACATGTAGTCTGTATTATTACATGTACAGGTGGTCTTCCTAACCCTTTAACGCATAAAGTACGTTAAAAGGTGAATTTGTCGCCATGATGCACCAATGCCGCCCGACCGAGTAACTTGCTGTTGCTGTATACTATATTGATGCATCATGTCAACTCCGCGGAGTATATAAACCCCCTAGGGTAGGCATTATGCTTAGTTGCAGGCCTGGCGAGTTACTCACCTTGGCTTCACCAGGACAACCAAGGGCATGATGCATTAATGCACTATGGGGGCCTTACACTGTTAACGGACCAGGCTGCTTTTATGTACTATTAGTATTACTAGTATTGTCTTTATTATTGCTCGACTCCCTTCATTTCTGATTAGGGGTCTAGGCTCCTGATTATGCCCCCACTTTTCCTCATGCGGGAGAGTTAAGGTTTGGGAATCGTGTGTATAATGTCATTAGGGTCTTTACAAATTTGGGGGAGGGGCAAACATATTCACCCCCTCCTCAGGCTCTCTGCACCCCTTATCCTTTTCTACGCCGCTAACAGTGCTGCTTAAATCACAAAATGCAGTCATTGGGTTTGCACCTAATTCAATCAGTCTACGTAGATGTATAAACGAGTCGTTAAATTACCCAATAACGACCAATAACTGTAAAGTAGGTATGACAAACAAGTGGTTAAGTACATCCATTATACCCATATAGCACTATTATACCCCATCTACCCCCTGTCCTGTCACTTTATCACACACAGCACATTGCACACATTTATTAGAGGTAATCATACATAATGGGATGTCAACACATCAACAGATTGTATAGCTCCCCCCCCCCATCCCCGTATGGCATCCCTATACAATGTATTAGCATGTTCTTCCCTGTGCCAAGGAGAATGCAGAGAGATGTTCAAATCGTTCTCTTTTTTATCGTGTGTGTGTGTGGGGGGGGGGGGGGTATTTTGGTCAAACGTAAGGACGGCCTAGGGTACTCAAAAAAAGTTACTCATGTCCGCGCGCATCATAGAATTTAGGTTTTTTGGAAAACTTTTTATTTTGCTCATTTTTTCATCAGGCATAATACCCCAACTCAGCACCGGCGAGTAACCCAGTACAATTGTTAGATTGGTACATCATGCTGACCCTGTGGGGGCGTATCAACCCTGTATAGGGTCAATATGATGTATCCATGCAGCATTGTTAAGTTACTCACCAGGGCTTGCATCATGATTGCATTAAAGCAGTAAGGTATATACACCAGTATAGTGCATTAAATCAGTATGCTGCCCTTAAAGGGTTACTAATAATTAGCGTGTCGGGGGGATGTCTACATATTAGATTATAATACCAGATATAATTAATGAGTACAACGACCTCAGGGACATAGGGGATGAGGTCGCCACCTGTTCTCAATATACCCCTAACCCCTCTAGCGGGCGGTAAGTCTGGGTGAGTGTGTGCTTGGGGGTGGGGGGGGGGGGGTAGATATGGTTCAGGTTAATTATGGGAGGAAAGATATCCTATGTATTAGATAGACTTAATTAAGACAAAATTAAGTTGTCGATGCAGATCTTAAGGATACACACAACAATTATTTAAGTCACAATGTTTTGATATGTTATGCCCCTTGGGGTCATGATGCATGAATGCAGCCTTTCCTAGTCTGCTCAGCAGTCCATCGGGAGGGTATCAACCCCTTGAATGCTGCAGTGGCGAGTTACTCATCGGAGCAGCACTCCCTCATTCATGCATAATGCTGATAGAGGGCATGTCACTTTAAACCAATCCGCAGCCCTTAAAGGGCTAGCGACCACAAGACCAGATGGGGTGACACTGATGCTGTATACTAGTACCATAGGGCCTATATATGGTTCAGTTTAATTTTGGGGGGAAACATATACATGTATTACAGTTAGGTATAAGGGAGTAGGTACTTGAAGCGGAGGGGGCACGGAGAGGGGGCTACTAATATCTGAAACCATGGGAGGGGGCCCCGGGGGAGGGGGTTACTAATATCTGAAACCATGGGTGGTGTAAGTGAGTGGGGGTAATCATATAACTCCATCCACAGTGTTAATTAGGACGTATCATGCACTTAAACTAAGGTCACCATCTACAGCTGACAGTTTGACCTTCAATGACCTCTAGATGTGACCTTATAGAGGTTGACCTTGTAGTATGACCTTAGATACGGGTACCTTGGGTTGTCACGCACGTGGTACCTTTATGGAAAGTTCCGGGGAAGTCGTACCGTTCACGTTATGGGTGCATGTAGTTTGACCTCTGTACTTAGTTATATGCCCTTTGCACTGTCTCAAGTGCACGCAGAGCCAAGGCCAAAACATATGTATACACGTATACATGCACTATAAGTATATGTTCCAATGTAGGGGAATAATGTACTATAGTACACAGAGTGATGTCATTATTAATCAAACAACATTATTGGTCCATACCATATCGCCTTATTTAATGTACTTCATAAAAGATATATAACTATATATAACTATATATACCTATATATAACTTTATATATATATATATATATATATATATATATATATATATATACCGTACCGTCGCGATTTAGCGCCGGGGCGCTCTTCAATTTGGAGAGGCCTTTATACTCAAGACCGGCGCTTATTCAAGATCCTATTTTAGTGCTTAAGGAACCTTTCAAGACCCCAGTACCCCCGGCGCTTATACAAGACCGGCGCTCTTTTGAAACCGGCGCTTAATCGCGACGGTACTGTGTATATATATATATATATATATATATATATATATATATATATATATATATATATATATATATATATATATATATATATATATATATATATATATAGTTATATATACACACACACACATATATATGACATTAAAATGAGTGCAACATCTGGAATGCCACTGAATTATATTTCAAGTGAGACATTTAAGGATAGGATCGTTCACACTATATAAAGTTACAAAGAAGATAGAGTCTATTGAAAGATGCTCTGTCATAATAAAATGCTTTTGGCATGTGCTTCAGAGAACGGACATGGTCCTTTTGATAAACTGCAGTTATTTCCTGATCCCGATCAAGGGGCTCAAGTCAATGATAAAATTGTACTTTATTTTTTCAGCACTATACCTTTATGGCTTAAGGTAGGTCGATACCATTGAAAACGGGACCACTGCGCATGTTTCCGCGCATCTACCTTAAACATGTCAGAATGACTTCATATTTGGTAGGTGTATGGTCATATATACCTTCATTACCCATGTAAAATTTTGGACGATTCTGACCAAAATTGAGCTTTTTATCGACAATGTATTGTGTACAAGAATTAAAGGTTGTTTTTTTTTGCATTACGGACATGTTGTTATCAACCACATTTATAAACTAATAAATGATATAATTCGGACTGTAAAGGTGAATAGATTGCTTAAATATATCCTTGGCTACATAATGACACCATTTCATAACATGATTATTAGCATTTTACCCATAATGCAATACTTCAAATATCTTATTTAGCACACTTTTGCAGTATTTTTTTACTTCAAAGGCCCAAAACACCAAAATAATGCGCGGGACCCTATGTTAAATTTAGTCTTACTAGTTTCCAAATGATCTTAAATTTCATTTCATGAAGTTTAAGAAAAATGACAACTTTTTTTCTATTGATTTTATTTGATTTTGTGTTTAATTAATTACAAATTAATCCATATTTTCAACCAAACATAGTTTTTTCACCCAGAATGCCACATCACAGAACCATAAAAGTATTTTTGGAATAAAGAGAGATATCTGGGCCCTCATTGTGTGACGTTTCATATTTTTGTGGTTGCAGGTTATGGCAAAATAATATTATAAAACTTGTGATATTTTTTTCTATTTTTTAGAGAAAAATCGAAATATATTAATTTTTCAAAATTCTGTATTTAAAAAAGTAGCGCGGGACCCCCCTATTTTCTCTTCAGATATTTGTTCTAAATGATCTAAGGCACCTCTGGAAGAAATTTGGAGGAATTCTAAACTTTTCGAGTCAATGGTATCGACCTACCTTAATGGGCTATGTTCTTCATCGTTATAATGCACGCATTTGTATTCATGCAACTCGAGCCTGCTAAGAGGTTGAAACAATAGTTAAAGTATATGCATGATGCTTGCATCCATGCATAATGACGAAGGGCATAATCTCAGGTTTTAAGTAAACCTGTTGCCTGGTGCCTATTGTAGACAGTCTGAGGGGAGGTCATGGAGATGGCCCTAGACATTTAGTACCACACATTTCTTATCTATGAGTATATTACCCTATACAGCCCACTCACAAAGCTGAAGTCTAGTTATGCAGCCTTATCCCTTTAAAGGCGGCATGATGCCTTAATGCATCATGCCTTGGTTGTCATGATGCATAAATGCAGCCCTGGTGAGTAACTTGCTAGTGCTGCATTCAAGCATGATGCTGACTCTACAGGGTTGAGACACTCCTAAAGGGTCGGCATGATGCACCAATACAGCCCCGGCAAGTACCAATGAGGCACTGGCGAGTTCCAATGCAGCACCGGTGAGTTACTCGCCGGGGCTGCATTGGTGCATCGTGATGACAAATGTCATCTTTTAACGGCATCCGTCCTTAAAGGGTTAGCCCTAATCGGTCTGCACTCTGCCACCATTGCATGTTATTGGTGTACAGACCTGTCAGTTTAGGGCAGACTTTATGGGTTTTAGATAATGACTTAATGACTGATATTAGGGTCTAGTTCCTGTCCAGGCAGCACCCAGACTGCACCGCGCCACCATGCCAGCTGTATACCACGTGATACACACCTTGGTATGACGTCACAGCCACACTGTGACTGTACCATGTGACTGTACCACGTGACTACCATGTGACTGTACCATGTGTCTACCATGTGACTGTACCACGTGACTGTACCACGTGACTGTACCACGTGACTGTACCACGTGACTGTACCACGTGACTGTACCACATGACTACCACGTGACTGTACCACGTGACTGTACCACGTGACTGTACCACGTGACTGTACCATGTGACTGTACCATGTGACTACCACGTGACTGTACCATGTGACTACCACGTGACTGTACCATGTGACTACCACGTGACTGTACCATGTGACTACCATGTGACTGTACCACGTGACTACCACGTGACTGTACCATGTGACTACCACATGACTGTACCACGTGACTACCACGTGACTGTACCACGTGACTGTACCATGTGACTACCACGTGACTGTACCACGTGACTACCACATGACTGTACCACGTGACTGTCCATGTACCATGTGACTGTACACAGACCACGTGACTGTACCATGTGACTGTACCATGTGACTACCATGTGACTGTACCACGTAACTTACCATGTGACTGTACACAGACCATGTGACTGTACCACGTGACTGTCCATGTACCATGTGACTGTACCACGTGACTGTCCATGTACCATGTGACTGTACCACGTGACTGTCCATGTACCATGTGACTGTACCACGTGACTGTCCATGTACCATGTGACTGTACCACGTGACTGTCCATGTACCATGTGACTGTACCACGTGACTGTCCATGTACCATGTGATTGTACCACGTGACTGTCCATGTACCATGTGACTGTACCACGTGACTGTACCACGTGACTGTACCACGTGACTGTACCACGTGACTGTACCACGTGACTGTACACAGACCACGTGACTGACAGACCTCCGACCTCTACAGCACAGGGACACCCTAGGAGGTCACGTGAACATCGAGTGTGCGTTGGGGAGGGGGGGGGGGGGAGGGGAGACTGCAGGCACCCCAGCCAGGGTTTAGCAATATACCCCAAAAACAAAGGAGAAAAAAGAGCCGAAAACCCAGGCTGAACGTGCTGCTGAATTCTATGAAACATCGACTTCCGTTTCTGATACTGTAGTGGTTTTTGAGTGCATACCGAGTTTATTTCATGTGGAGAAACAAAGTGACTATACGTAAGTGACCGTTCTCCACACCCCTGTGGAGAACTGATGCTCATTCTCCATGGTCTGTTTCTCCACGATGACATCACCAAAATAGCTATGAAACCTATCTTTAAATATCTATATTGATGAAATTAATCAAGAATTACGTGAAATATATATAGAGATCCACTCTAATCAGTCTGAACTCCTGGTTTCTCAACAAGTGGTGCATTGGATCGCATCACATTCGGCTCCGTCTTGTGTGATACGATCCAATGCACTACTCATGGAGAAACCTGTCGTTCAGACAGATTATCGTGGACCTCTGTCTATGTATCGCATGCTCCCGGCAGCTGATCTACATATACATGTGACATGTTTTGTTGCTGATAACTGATTGGAGTAGATAACACGGCAGATTACTGCGATTACAGCCCGGTCCCTGCACTTGCCATGGTACATGTATAGCACCTGCGTTCCCAAAAACACGAGGAAGGGGTCTTTTTTTCACTCTCTCCCAATGTCCTAGGAATTGAGAAAAAAGGGGTGTTATTTAATAAGTCAGTGGATTTTTTTTTAAAAGGGGGGTATTTTTTTAGCTTCACTCTGTGCAATTGAATAAAAGGATTTCTGTTGGTCTGTGTTGGATGCTGTTTTAACCGACTACTGATATTCAAATTGTAAGTACATGTATTGATTTCTTTTGAATACCAATTTCTCTTGATCATGGACGAAGAAGGCATTGGGAAAATGTCTGCGTTTTGTCAAAAAAGGGGATTATTTTTACTTCAAAAAGTCAGTGTTTTTCCACAAAAAGGGGTCATTTTCTGTCTGAAAATCCGTGGAAATAAAAGTGTTTTTGACAAGAGGGAACGCAGGTGATGTAGGCCTACCTTTACCCTGGGGAGTGCAGGGACCGGGGATTACAGCCACACAGACAAGGATCATTACACTATGTTATCAATATGTGTGCCCTACTTGTACCATTCTGTGAATTACAGGTATGATGTATAAATCATATCATCCTCTCCTCTCCACTCCACTACACTGTAAAAAGTTGTTGTTCGTGAACAGCAAAGTTTGCTGTAAGTGTACAGTACTTTAGCTGTAAATGATAATACAGCAGATTCTACTGTACATGTACAATTCTGTTACTGTAGATGCAGGTTACGGTCGTGACTTGTAGATCTACAGTACTTTTCCCTCTAATATGTACACGAGAGGTCGTGGGATCGATCCTAGGTCTAGCCACCTCTCATCAGGGATCTTTAGCAACAAGGCTGTAGCTCATTTAATACAGACATGGCAGAGGTAGCTTATATCCCAATATGACCATTTGTAACACCGGCTCTGTGGTGCAGCGGATCAGCGCCTGCCTCCAACACCACAGGTGGTGAGTTCAATCCTTGGTGGAGCCACTTCTCTGGTTTTACCTACATCCACCTAATATTCGTTTTTCCCTCACATGGATGGTTAAAGATATCACCAGCACTGGGAGGTGAACCCCAGACCTTTACAAATTATTATTAATCAGTTGAGAAGTAGAGTAGAGATATATCCCAATATGAATGATTGTAACACCGGCTCTGTGGCGCAACGGATCAGCGCCTGTCTGCAACACCACAGGTGGTGAGTTCAATCCTTGGTGGAGCCACTTCTCTGGTTTTACCTACATCCACCTGATATTCGTTTTTCCCTCACATGGATGGTTAAAGATATCAGGGACCTTTAGCAACCACGTAAAAGCTCAATAAACGTAGACGTAGCCTATACCTTTAGCACTACTACGTCTGCGTTTAATGAGCTACGTCAGGTTTGCTAAAGGTCCTTATCACCAGCACTGGGAGGTGAACCCCAGGCCTTTACAAATTATTATTAATCAGTTGAGAAGTAGAGTAGAGATATATCCCAATATGAATGATTGTAACACCGGCTCTGTGGTGCAGCGGATCAGCGCCTGTCTCCAACACCACAGGTGGTGAGTTCAATCCTTGGTGGAGCCACTTCTCTGGTTTTACCTACATCCACCCAATATTCGTTTTTCCCTCACATGGATGGTTAAAGATATCACCAGCACTGGGAGGTGAACCCAGGACCTTCAGACTATGATTTACAATCAATTTTGCTGTACAGTAACAGAAGATTCTGCTGTTCCTGTACAGTACATAGTGCTGTAAATATACCAAAGCTCACTTGCTGTAGGTCTACAGCACAATCTACTGGAACCATAGTTGCCCCCAGTATTTGGTGTACAGGAACACTACTTACTTCTTACAGTGTATCAAGGCAACACGGTCCTAGTAACATACACCCTATCAACATGATGGAGCATAGATCATGGATCATTTGATCTTTTGAGTGCTAATGCTATCAGAATATCCTGGGACTTATATATATATCGGCGTATAAGGAATTTTCCACTAACGTAAATCGGCCGATCACGTCAGTGGAATACGCCCTTAGATAATGTGCCTCTGATATTAGTATAGTTTGGATACAGAGTAAACGTTGTGCCTCTGATATTAGTATAGTTTGGATGCAGAGTAAACTTTGGGCCTCTGATATAGTATAGTTTGGATACAGAGTAAACGTTGTGCCTCTGATATTAGTATAGTTTGGATGCAGAGTAAACTTTGGGCCTCTGATATAGTATAGTTTGGATACAGAGTAAACGTTGTGCCTCTGATATTAGTATAGTTTGGATACAGAGTAAGCTTTGTGCATTTGATATTAGTATAGTTTGGATACAGAGTAAACTGTCTGCCTCTGATATTAGTATAGTTTGGATACAGAGTAAACTTTGTGCCTCTGATATTAGTATAGTTTGGATACAGAGTAAACTTTGGGCCTTACAGATGTGATCTGACTGGGTATGATACACTGAGCCTTACTACCAGAATACTACACACAATACTACTGTTGCTCCAGAGGGGTAAAAAGCGACCTGGCGACCTGGGCTGTTTTCCAGGCGACCTGGCGACCTGGTACAATAATTTAAGTGACCTGGCGACTTTTGGAAAAATATATCTATAGCAAAAATGGTCTAAAAAAGCGACTTTATGACCTGGGGCGCTTAATTTCGGCGACTTTTCGACCTGAGGGGGGGGGGGACCCCTCTGCACCGCCACTACTGAGGTGTGAGTAGTGTAAACAATACGTGGTGTCTTCGGACACTCTCCAAGCACAGCCTCAAATAAGATTCTGCCCAAGGGTTCGGATTAAGGGAAATCTTTTGTGGAAGAAGGGAGGAAAACAGTACTACCAGGCAGTACTACTTTGCAGCTCTCCCATCCCCATCACACACTGCAGTCTTAATACACCAAACATATTCCCCAAGACAGTTTAGGCCATAAATATATGACCAATACTTCTGTAATTTTTAAACATTTCTTCTGCATACACCCCTGTAAATATTTGAATCATTTCATAGTTATACGTTTTTGTTTTATTTCAAAAGCATGGCGTCGGTAAGTTTTCAGGGAAATCTCCCGTGTTTTGGCAGGGAGGAATTAGTGCTGGTAGAAAGGGATGGGAGAATATGCTGGGAGATCGGTCTTTTGAGGGTATAGAGATGAAGTAGTGCTGGTAAAAACAAATGAGAGATTCTGCTTGGAGATTGGTGTATTCTGAGGGTGTAATGCTAATAGCAGACGACTTTTTGCTGTAGCCTGGTTCCGTAGTGCAAGGACGCGCGTTGGTATTGTGCCGTGGTGCGTTCATAATCCTTTAAGGGCCGCATAGTGCTTTAAAGTGCTATGAGGGTTGTCAGTATATATGGTGCATGATTCAATGCAGTGGATGCATTGATGCATCATGCCCGATCATTAAGCAGTGTATCATCAACCCCATATGGTTGTCATGATGCTTGCATATATACATCACTGGCTTGTTTCTAGCCAAGATTGCATGCATGAATCATGGCGATGAAATACCCGGATGAAATACAGCAAATCACTGCGGTGCCTTGGTGCGTTAGCCTGGCACTAACTCGTGCCACCTGTCCCGTATCTTATAGCAAGAGTTCTAGTATAAAACCTAAAGAAGGAAGATCCACAGGTTTTCATGCATTGCAGCAATCGAATGCTATTTTATATTGGGGTAACATGATTGTTTTAAATACAATATTGTGACTGAAGAGGGGTTTAGGAACCTGGGCTGTTTCCGGGGGGGGGGGGCGGATCCAGGATTTAGAAAAAATCCTTAGCCCCTTCGGCCAAACACTTTAAAATATCAAAAAGGACACATACATCGCGGCCCCTCTAAATGACTCCCGCCACTGGTTTCCCAGGCGATCTGCAATATTGATAGCACATATTCGATCTTAGGATAAAAGGTGTTAAAATGACTTTGTAACCTGGAGCCCCCTATTTCAGTGACTTACCTTTCGACCTCAGAGAATGAATCCTTCTACACCCCCCAATCCTGATGGCCTTGAGATACCATGGTATATAACACCCCCTTCCTAACCCGCCCACTTCACCCATTAGGGGTTTATGTAGGGGTATAAGTTGGGTGGACATTCAACTTTGCATCATTTGGGACCATAATTTCCTTTACTATGCTAGGTGATCCTAGCGTATTGGCCATTTTTGGGTTTGAGAGGTTTCGAGTATTGACTGTATTTGACTAAGTAAGTGTCCACCCATTTAGTTTAAAAAATACGATTTCTCGATTTAATTAAGATCCTAACTACTTCCCAAGTTCGGTCCATATGGGCCCTATGAACCTGCTGACTAGCCTTCGGCTGTGTCGGTTTTAAAACTGTATCTATCTATATCCTAACTACTAATATGCAACATAATTTTATTAGCAACTGGGCGCAGGGTAACAACTTAATGCAATTACCCCAGGAGATTCAAAGTCTTGCATGGTGATAGGATTGAACATATTGATGCAAAGTTGAAAAGTTGGCCCACAAGTGAATAAAAAGGGTTCAAGTTTAATGCCCCATCCAAAGGCCATTAGTAAAAAGTAGGTGAAAGATGTGCAATAGGTTATATGATTAGATTTATGGCGTCATTGTATGGGGAAGGGGTGATAAACCTTTAGGGGTCGCATACTGATTTAATTCATCATGCCCTTTATCGTCATGATGCATGAATGCAGCCCTGGCGAGTAACTCGCCGGTGATGCATTCAAGCATCATTCCGACCCTACGGGGTTGATACACTCCCGAAGGGTTGGCATGATGCATGGCATTCATGTATCACGACGACAAATGGTAGAGTGCATTAAAGCATAATGCTGCCCTTAAAAGGTTAAACTAGGATGTGGATGACCTTCCCAGGGCCTGTGACCTTGCGGGGCCATGACCGTGTAAGGGCATTAAGGGCAATGTGCCCTATCACTGTCCTCCCCCATGGGAACCGGCCCTTTAACCCTGTAAGGACGGCATGATGCGACCCCTGCTCATTTGTGGTCATGATGCACCAATGCATCGCTGGAAGGTAATTTACAAGGGCTGCATTTGTGCATCAGGTTGACCCTTCAGGAGTATCTCAACCCAGTAGGTCGGCATGATGCATTATTGCAGCACTGGCGAGTCACTCGCTAGGTCTGCATTGAATGGTGTATAATGACGACATTAAAGTACTATTCTGCTCTTAACCCTTTAAGGATGGAATAGTGCATTGACATTTTTTTCCCTTGGGAGTGATGATGTATGAATGCAGCCCTGGCGAGTAGCTTGCCCGTGCTGCATTCAAGCATCATTCCCACCTTATGGGGTTGAGACGATACTGAAATGATGCTGCATTGATGCATCATGACGACAAATGTCACATTTTAACAACATGCCATCCTTAAAGTGTTAAATGGTTATCCACCCCCTATATTAGCCCACTACCACTGTGTGTATAGGGTCTATGTAACTGGCATCGGGCCCGGGGGTTATTCTTCTTTATACTTCTTTTATATCGTAGCATCGCGGTAGGGTCCCGGGGGGGGGGGCTACTCACTCTATGACATTACCCACCGACTGCCAAACTACCGCCCGCCTGAAAACAGGAGCCACCAAACCACCACTCTCATAACTACAAAGGACCGCCCCCTGATTCCTTACAGATAGGCCACCGCCTCTGTTATTTCAGGGACCCTGTAATACTATCTATCTTTCCTGATGCATATATTACAGTAAACATGAGGTATTAATTGTTCTCCATACATTTTATCATTTACAGCATATTGAGACCCTCTTACTGCCCCTCCTCTATAGCAACTGCCTCTTATTTTTGAGTGTGCCAAGATTCACCGCCCCCTAATTTTTGAGTCTCACCGCTACCGCTTTTTTGGGACGTTTGGAGGTGGGTAGTTATTTCAGATCTCAGTGACCCCCCCGGGGGTAGGGTCTGGAACAGGCCTGGATCGGGGACACTCTCACGTGAGTTTGCCAGCCCACAAATTGGGGGGTTCATCGTTTAGAATGAACCCTCCTCAAGTCCTTTACACTGATATTCCTAGGCTCCCTATACGCCCAACCTCTCAGTCACTAGTGCCTAGCCTAATTAGTCATTTCTTGGCTCCCTATACGCCCAACCTCTCAGTCACTAGTGCCTAGCCTAATTAGTCATTTTTTGGCTCCCTATACGACCAACCTAGGTCAGTTATTATTGTTAGGTTGGTCAGTACTGACCAGCCCATCTTAGTCTTTTTATGTCCAGGGGGAGCCACTGAGTGGTCATGACAGGTGGCCCCAACTAGTGGTATGCAAAACACACAAATGATGAACCTAGGTTAGCCACTACTGACTGACCCCTCTGTCATTTTTGGATATAACTTTGCGATTGTGACTAACACTCAAATGACCAACCTAGGGTAGTCTGTACTGACCAACCCTTTCAATCTATGGATTTTCAGTGTAGGGAGCAAAAGAGTTCCACCCTACACTGTCAGAAGTTAGTGTAGCTGCACAGTGTGGTACACTGCACATCATTGGCTACATGCCATTTCTACGTCTTGGTATTTGGACAATTGTTAAGAAATCGAGAGAGAAAAACATTAAAGATTGATCTGCTACACAAATCTCTGCTTCCTCTTGAAATATCTCAAAGTTCCACCATATATTACAAAAATTCAGTTCCACGAAGGAAATAATCAAGTTAAGCTCATATCCAGAAATGCCCCGCAATGAAGGCTAGTTACAGGCCAGATTTGGCTCCATTTATGCACCGGCGAGTTACTCGCCGGTAATGCATTGGTGCATCGTAACAACAAATGTCCTTAAAGGGTTCGGGGGCGGATTCAGGATTTTGGAAAAGGGGGGGGGGTGGTGATATAGGCAATGTACTGGGGGTATTGGAAATTTTTACATTAAAATGTACAGAAAAATAGTGGGGGCGCACACCGAGTCTGCCCCCTCCTAAATCCGCCCCTGGGGTTTAGGTGTGGGGGACCTAGATTCCGCACCTAACCATTTTCTCCAATCAAGAGGAACATCTAGGTTACCCTTTGACCCCAGCCGGGACCACACAGTCAGGAGCAGGATGTCCTGTAGACCAATGACACACGTGCCTGGTATTCACCGCGGTATGCTGCTGGAGGTATTTTAGTATACAATGGTAACCATGGTTACAGATGTGCATCTTGCTTCACCAAGCACAATGCAAGGGAACGTTCATATATTTTTGGACCTTTTGCAAATGTCTTCATGAACCTGATATAAATGTTGTCACCCCTGGTGAGTAGCATGTGTGGAAAGTGGCTCCAGATCGAGGGGTCAAAAAGTGACCTGGCGACCTGGGCTGTTTTCCAGGCGACCTGGCGACCTGATACACTACTTTAAGCGACTTTGAACAAATTTTGCTATAGTAAAAATGGTCTGTAAAACGATTTTGTGATCTGGGACCCTTAAATTCGGCGACTTTCCGATCCAAGGGGGGGGGGGACCCCTCTGCACCCTCTAGAAAGGCAACCACATGCAGGGCTATCCTGGAAGGAGGACACAGTCTAAGGGTCTGTTATCCTAAAATCAATGTTATCTTTTTGTTCACTATTATAGCCAATAGTGGTATGTAGTTCATGATGTCACACGGTGCAACTGAGGATGTTGTCAGTCCTTTTATACTCCTAAAAATCTGTGTTTTTAGGCCAAAAAAAAATAAAAAGGTGTGTTGTCCAAAAATTTAGGGTAGGTAGGTCGGATTTTTTTTTTTTTTTCTCTTTTTTTTTTTTTTAATGTTGGAGGTACCTTGAATGAGTCGCGGACTGCCATATCGACTCGCAGGCCATCAAGACGACTCACCAATTCTTACTATAACTAGGAATTATTGGACATTCTTGTTATTAAGCAATTTCCTGAGGCTGGACAGTTAATTAGGCATGTGATCTGTTCTTCCTGACCAAAAAATTGCTAAAATTTCCGGAAAAATATGAATATTTTGAAAAAAAATAAAAAATTCTCCAAAATCGGAAAAAAATGCTAGGGTCGGCCCTTTTTTGAAACTAGGGTCGGGTTGCCTGAAACACACTTTTTTTTTTTTTGGCCTTACTATACAGAGGTATAGTTTTGCCCAAAAGTCAGTGGAAAAGGAGGGATATTTGAGAATGGAGAATGCAGGTGGGAGTAGGCCCTACCCTCTATCTATGGAGTAGGGGCCCAAAAGGTGGCACAGTGCATTAAAGCACTACGCGACCTTAAAGGCGCACTGAGTTGAGGACCTAGCCCTGCCGAGTTTTGTACGCAAATGACGCCGTGGGTTCAGTGCACCTTTAAATGGTTAATAGTTAGACGTCACGTGACTTACTTATACAGATGGCGGCGAGGATGCGCACGGCTGCTTCCGGTGGCGCGCACGTGGTGAAGAAGGGCCGCACAGCATAGTTAGCGAAGGTCAAGGCCACGATGGCCTGCGCCGTAGGCCGAATGATGATCAGGTTCACCTGGAGATGGAAATGAGAGCATGGTTTGTTAAATTGGGTCATTTCAACATTTGAGGTATTAATCTAATATTAATGGTGCAGAGATGCCCTTCTCCCCAACTGAGGCAAAAAAGAGGTTTATTTCAGGTAACATGGTAGGATGATGTAGGGTCGGTAGGTCGGATTTTTAAAATTCTTTTTTCAACATGAATGTACTAACTCTTTTGAATACCCGAAAATTCACCCAAAAAAGGGTAAAAATATGAAAGTTCCGACAAAATTGCATTTTAAAAAAGTGGGGTCGTTTTGAAAGGGTCGGTCGGGTGACCTGAAACAAACCTCATTCTTTTTTGGCCTGATGATTTCTTTTAAAGCCCTCGCATAGTGGAGGGCAAACACACAAAGCCTTCTATAGGCTGTGCCAAACTTAGGAAAACCTCTCCAAGGAACTTGGAGGCTCCAGATGGAACTGGGGTGGTATAAGGGACTAGAGAAAGGGAGGAATGGAAAAAGCCTGGCCAGTATTGTACAATTTTGAACTTGTGCCAATTACCTGACACTATTTATGTATGACTTGCTTAAGGAAAGCTCCTTGAGAAGAATAAGTATGTCCCATCGTAAGGCGAGTCAATAGAATGACATAGCAGACATTAGAGAATTTTGTTAAATTATTGCAGGAAATGTGGCATATATAATATTAAAAAATACATATTTCTAAAGTAAAATATCAACCTGCAACCCTTATTTCTTATGAGGGTCATGAAGTTATGACGTCATAAGCCATGAAATACTGGGGTGCGAGTGAGTAGGGGTGACATTTGTCTCCCATGATATTACACATGACACAAAGGTATATAAATATTGTTATGTTGGCTTCGTTCAATATCTATTGGACAAACTTACAGGCAGTACTAAGGGAGTTGTAATTACTAGTAACAGGTTTGATGGGGGGGGGGGGGATTTGGAGAGGACGAAGTAAATGTGGAGAGAGCCCAGTGGGCACAAAACATTGAATCAACATTGAAAAGTGGTTATCAGTGTTGATTCAATGTTGATACAATGTTGATTCAACGTTGAATTTTGTGCCCGCTGGGAGAGGTCATTTGACTCCTCTTGATGAGTGGAACAAAAATATGTCATCCCTTTTAGTGAAAAAGCCTAAATGCTACATTAGCTAATAAGGGATAACCGCAATCACTTTGGGGGGGGGGGGCAGAAAATATTGTGCTTAAATTTTCAACTTTTCTGAACATTGTGAGAGGCTCGATAAATCCACATTCAAAACGTAATTTTTTTAATGAAACCCCTCTTGCAGGGAACGAAGAAAATGATGGTGAACTCACTTGAAAATACCCCCATCCCCCATTGTTACTCATAAATGAGGACTCCCTTAGCCCTCCCACACTATGGCTTGTTTTGGTTTGAGCTGCTGTTGTTTACTATGGTACACGAGTACAGGGTTACAGTAGCGGGTCGGCCTACATGGTGTCTAGTGACACACTGGGTACCTGATAAGGTTTGTCTTGTTACTCTATCCTCCCCTCCTCCTCCACTACTAGTGCTAGGGTAGATTCACCCAAAGACGGACACACACCTTAAGTCGGACACTTTTAACATTAAAATGCGTAATGTATAGTATATTCTATTCCATATGTGTGATTATAATAGTAAACAGGAAGTGTTTATCCTACCAACAAAGGAAAATAAAAGCATTCAACCATGTGTAAAGTGTGTCTGATGATGTCTTGAAGTAAGCCTGCTTTAGGGAAACGAGCTGATGCAGAATATGTATCATTGCCATATACCTCAAGTCGGACAGGGAGATATCATGACAAATCTTGCTGTCCTATGTACATCCAGGCAATGTATCTGGACGAAGACAGTTATATATATGCATTTCAAAGCAGATTATAGAAAAAAGTACATGATAATGACCAGAAAGAATTATGTGAAGACCTTTTAAATAATTGATATAATTACACCATGAGTCGGACAGCATTATGTTCTGTTCCTTTCACTTTATCCTAAATATAGAAGAAGAAATGCTTTAACTCTTCAAGTAAATATTATGAAATCCATATTACTAAAAATACATTTTCAAATGTCATTGGCCACAAAATGCCACAGTATGTGTATATAAAGGAGGATTATATAGATTTTTTATATGAGGCAGGTTCGATAAGATTAAAGATATATTTCTAATGTAGATATATTTAGTACCTTTGATAATATCCTCACCCTTGATAAATTATGTCATGTCTGCTATACTAGTGAGATAGATCAGTCAAAATTACTAGTTAAAAAGTAGATAATTCAAAAGTGTCCGACATCAGGTGAAATCAAGACATAAAATTTCCTAACTTTGATTTGAAATATTTCATTCAATGCTTCATAGAATACATTATTTATTGGATGGTTATAATGTCCCAATGCTCCTCTTACCATATGTGGCCTTATACTAGTTCTGTGTTGAATATTAACATAGGGGTAGCTCAGAGAAAAAGGGTCATGTTTGCAATGCCAACGAGCGTCCGAAAGTGGTGAATCTACCCTATACTATACTATATTAAACGGGGCTAACTTTTTAACCCTTTAAGGACGGTGTGATGGCTTAATGCATCATGCCTATGGTTCTCATGATGCACCAATGCAGCCCTGGCGAGTTACTCGCTGGTGCTGCATTAGTGCATCATGCCAGCCCTTTGGGAGTGTCTCAACCCCATAGGGTCGGCATGATGCTGGAATGCAGCCTTGGTGGGTCACTCGCCAGGGCTGCATTAATGCATCATGACTACCAAGGGCATGATGCATTAATGCATTAGGCCGTCCTTATAAGGTTTAAGGAGGGCATGATGCCTTCATATATCCTGCCCTTGAGTGTTATGATGCATGAATATGATTACTCTATCCCCTCCTCTTCCACTTCTACTACTGTGTGCTATATTAAACGGGGCTAACTTTTTAACCCTTTGAAGATTGTGTAATGCCTTAATGCATCATGCCCTTAGTCTTTATGATGCATGAATGCACCATGCCCTTGGTCGTCATGATGCATTAATGCATCATGCCCTTGATTATGATGCATGAATGCAGGCCTGGCAAGCAACTTGCCAGTAATCTATTCAAGCATGATGCCAACATCGTGCTGACCTTATGAGATTGAGACACTCCCGCAGGGTCGGCATGATGCACCAATACAGCACTGGCGAGTCACTCGCTGGGGCTCCATTGGTACATCATGACGACAAATTCATCTTTTAGCGACATCCGTCCTTAAAGAGTTAAGGAGACCAGTTTGAGGGCTCAGCCTACCACTATATACAATACTATATATAGTAGTATATACGTGTATACTATAGAGTGACACCTCTCCCCACTCCTCACTATTGACATCCCTACTTAGTATCATCTCTGAGTGGGACAACAAGGTCAAGCCGCTCAGAGGTCACACAGGTCACCCTGCAGCCTCCTTCTGGGCCTCCTTCACGTTGTTAACCCTTTAAGGATGGAATGGCACTAAAAGATGACATTTGTCGGCATGATATGCACGAATGCAACCCTGGTGAGTAACTCGCCAGGGCTGCATTGGTGTATCTTGCTGACCCTTCGGGAGTGTCTCAACCCCGTAGGGTCGGCATGATGCTTGAATGCAGCAGTGGCGAGTTACTAGCCAGAGCTGCATTCATGCATGCATCTTAACAATATAGGGGATGATGCATTAAGGCATCATACCGTCCTTAAAGGGCTAATATGTGTTTATCATTGTGGGAGTTTGGGGTTTGGGATTGAGATTGGGTTCTGATGAAAAACTCAAAACAGTCGGTATGTTGTCTGCATGAGTGGAGTGACAATACAGGGACAAAGACTCCCCATAAAGGGACAACACAATTCTCATATCCCTTTTGTTGACTATTCCAGAAGTACCTAACACCCTCGTGCCTTATGAATGATAACCCTGTTAACCATTTAAGGACGGCATCATGCATTGATGCATCATGCCCTTGGTCGTCATGATGTATGAATGCAGCCCTGGTGAGTAACTTACTATAGTGCTGTATTCAAGCATCATGCCGACCCTATGGAGTTCAGAAACTTTCGAAGGGTCGGCATGATGCTGCACTAATGCAGCACTGGCGAGTTACCACTATGATTCAATAATATATTTTTGTCATCCCAGAGCTGGTTATGATGCACTAATACAACAATGGCATTTTACTCGCTGGCGCAGTTTTGATGCTTCTTGGTGACAAAATGTAAAAAAGACAAAGCCTTGAGGCATCATGCCGCACTTAAAGGTTAGCACAAAATTGTTAGTTTTGTAAGTTCTAAAAAAAATTATGAACGTTAATATAAATTCTCAATGTCAGCATAGACAATCTGGTTCTGAGGAAAAGCTGAAAAACATCTCATCATACCATTTTGGGTATTAATGACAAAAGTATGAACAAGGAACACCAACATACAACATTTCAGGAACTGTTAGTTGTAATATTTGAAACCTTTTAGAGGGAATTTAACATAGAACTCTCAAAACAAAAACTTCAAATTCCAAAACAGGAACGAAAATTGACATACCCTTTCAGGCCTTCGGAACCTGGTGAAATATCATAATTCTTTATCAACATTAGGCGTTATCAGCTGCTTATAGGGAATTAAAAAAACACTGAAGACCATCAACATCATGCAATGCTTTTCATGTTTCACAATAATGTGTGACGAATTCTGTTTTAATGTAGACCTACATAAAAATTAAAAGCTTTGATTTTGAATTGAAGTTGATTATGGTGATTATCATTGAAAAAACTCTAAATCAGAGATACTTGGGGTCTCTAGAATGGTCCAAGATTGCACACATTTTTATGGGCATCATAATGATCAGTCTATACGAAAACCTTTTCACCTTGCAGGACATTCAGTCCTGCAGCATTTTTATTTTGCAGGCCCGGCTTAGTTTTCACAAGCCCAGAGTACCACATTTGCATCTATAAATCAAATATAAAGCAAGTGTTTGCACTGATTGTGAAAAATATATGGTTCCCCTTATATTCCAATCATATAAATCATCTCAATATCTAGATTTTAAAGAAAATTGTAAAAAATATTTATGCCTTCTGTTTTATACTCTAGAAACTTTAATAACGGTTCAATTTACAAGCGATAAAAACTAGCATGTACGCAAAGATATGCAGATGTCGGCCAGTCATTTAGACCGACAGTAGCTACCTTTCTGCTGGACTGGCAAAGTTTTTTGCCAGCTACAGCCATTGTCCGGCAGGTTTTCGAATAGACTGGATGATATCTAACTGCATGGGACACATTAATTACCTGTCATGACAACATAATGCCAAGATAAAAGAGAATCATAAATATGTTAATCCTTTAAGGACGACATGTCGCTAAAAGATGACATTTGTCATGATGATGCACCAATGCAGACCCGGCGAGTAACTCGTCAGTGAAGCATGTATCATGCCGACCCTTCCGGAGTATCTCAACTGGCATGATGTAACACTGCAGCACTGGCGAGTTACTCGCCAGGGCTGCATTGGTGCATCATGACGGCAAATTCATCTTTTAACGACACGTGTCATTAAAGGGTTAAAGGGTTAAATGGGTAATCAGACAGTAGCATGTAATCTTACCACACATCACCCAAGGGCTGACAGATAGATACATGAGTGGTAGCCTCAGGGAGGGGGCATTACTTAACAACAGGGGGTATTTTTTTTGATTTTGCACTTCATGGCATAAAAAATAGCCAATTTTAGTCAAAATTCTAGGGTCTAATGCCCATCCACAGATTGAGGTTGTATATATATATGCCATACAATATATTGAATCAAAAAATAAGAACAGAAATTACTGCATGATCAAGGTATGATATACGAGGTGTAGTATGTATGCAGAAACCTAAGGATTTCAGTATTTCCCGACGCACAAAATACAAGCAACATTATTCTACGATGTAGAAGTTGAACATTGGCCCACATAAGATGGCCTTGGTAATGAGAACAATTGGAAGCTCCCCACCTTCAGGGAGGGATGAAAGTGACCAATCTATAAAAAAACGTTGAAATCTTCAAGTGGAGACTCCTATTTATACAGTTTCTGTATAGGCAAGTACAGGAGTTCATGATTTGAAAACAAAGAAACACACTTGAAATCATGGGAAAACTTTAAGACTTTCATTCTAGTAGAGGGGTCAAATTTCCCCCAATCACCCAATTATCTTTTCTTACAGAAAAGGTATGAAATTAATTTGCCCCACCCAAACCATGAGGGGTAAAAATCCACCCCCTCCCAAATAAAAAAAAAAAGAAGATCAACCACCCCCCTTATCAAATAATGACCAGTCCCTGACCCAATCCTGCGGCCATGCATCATGTATGAGTCCCTGCTGGCCTTATATAAGGACGCCATGATACAACCCTCTCACTGACTGAACTGCTTAATCCTTTAACCCTTTAAGGACGGCATGTCGCTAAAAGATTATATTGGTCATCATAATGTAACAATGCAGCACTGGAAAGTGACTTGCCACTGCTGCATTCAAGCATCATGCAGACCCTTACATGCGTGTCTCAACCACACAGGTTTGGCGAGTACTCGCCAGGGCTGTCTTCATGCATTATGACGAGCAAAGGCATGATGCATGAATGCATCATGCTGTCCTTAACCCAGCTGCACGCTAAGAACGGTGTGCTGCGGGAACATGCATAGAGATTTACACACACATATTTGCAACACACCTTTGAGATCAACACACTTTTGGCACAGAGCATGTAGTGTGTAGTGTGTTACACCAAAATGTGTGTTAAAAGTGGCTGCAGAAAAGTGTGTTGATAAGTGTGTAAACGTAACACACTGTTCTTAGAGTGTGTTATGGGCTTTATACTGTTTAACCGTTTAAACACCCGCCCACTTAAACAGTGGAGTGGAGTGAGAGCAGGTATTGTATAGGCGTTATATATGTGGTTGAGACACACATGCATAGAAGGCAATGCTTATGTAATTATGATAATGATAAATGTAAATATGATGATAGCCATGCTAGAAGGACAATGCTGGTGCACTGTACCTAGAACCAGGACAAGTTTCAGCGACCTTCTGATATCTATATGTTTCCTTGAAGATAAAATTATTGGGAGCAGTGCTGGTGCACTGTACTCACCAACGGAGATTGGTTATTTTTTTTAAATGAAATATGGCAGTTGATTTAAGCATGCAAGGAGCGCTGTATTTCACTCCCCTGTGAAATAACCCATGGCCGTATTTCACAGTCCTGTGACGTCATCAGTGTGGCGGTTTGTTGACATTTGAGCAGCATAGAAAAAAGCTATTTCATCTAATTTACCCCCCCCCTATCATAATTTAATTTGAATCGAAACGTGAAAGATACACTCCTTTTTGCCTGCTGACTGGGTTATTTCACGAGTTGACCCTTGGGCCATATTTCACGAGGCCGAGCTCATAGCAGAAATTTAGTAACCTAATAATAATGAGTAATAAATGGCTCTCTGGCCGTAGA
This sequence comes from Harmothoe impar, assembly GCA_947462335.1. NCBI lineage: Eukaryota > Metazoa > Annelida > Polychaeta > Phyllodocida > Polynoidae > Harmothoe > Harmothoe impar. The sequence continues at coordinate 67,619,075 of OX381712.1, read as the reverse complement.
CCAAGTGAAATGCGGCCCAAGGGTCAACAGACTGAAGCCCAGCAGACCAAAATCTTTGTCTATATATATATATATATATATGTATCATAAAATATCACTCAGTCGCCAAATTATCATAATCATCATCAAATGGCAATATATTCTTACCAGCCCCTCCCGACTCAAGTCTAGTGAAATTCTTAAAGGTCCATGAACTAGCAATTCCTTTAGTTCATATGATCATAAACTTCAGTTTGAAATATGTCCTGAGCTCCCACACCCCCTCCCTCCCCTCATACATACTGCCACGTGGTCAATTCTGAAGCAACAAGTGAAAGCAAAACAAACCAGAATATCAGCAATAAACTCCCAACTTAACCCTTTGAGGACGGCATGTCGCCAAAAGGCCACTTTTTTGTCGTCATGGTGCACTATTACACCAATTCAGACTCACCAGAGCTGCATTGGTGCATCATGCTGACCATTTGGGAGTGTATCAACCCGTAAGGTCGGCATGATGCTTGAATGCAGCCCTGGTGAGTTACTCGCCAGCGCCACATTCATACATCATGACGACCAAGGGCATGATGCATTGATGCATTAATGCATCATGCCGTCCTTAACTCTTTAAGGACCGCGTGTTGCTAAAAGCCGACATTTGTCGTCATGATGCACCAATAGAGCCCTACCAAGTAACTCGCCGGGGCTGCATTGGTGCATCATGCCAGCAGCACTGGCGAGTTACTCACCAGAGCTTCATTCATGCATTGTGACAACCAAGGGCATGATGCATTAATGCATCATGCCATCCTAAAAACTGGACCACGAACGTCGGAGGTTCAGAGACTGTTTCGCGCACGAGATGCACGAATGGGATGGGACTCGTGCTCAAATCGAGCTCTGGCTCCAGGAGCTGACGCTGGCGGAAGCTGAGTCAGACTCTGATGAGGAGGAGGCTGCGGCCCAGTCGAGTCCTAAAGACGACTCGGAGTCCGGATAGGATTATCCTATCTTAGGACCCGATCAAGAAGAAGGGGGGGTATTTTTAATATACCAACCCTACATGTGAAAAACACTCTATTATAGGGTGTTCAAGGATCCGGACGAGAAGAAGCGGCAGGCTGGCTACGCAAGGAGTCAGTCTGCCAGGCAGAACGGACGGAGGAGGACGAGGAGATCCGGAGAGAAACCCAACGCTCGGGATAGGAGTACACTACCACCAGGGATCTGATACGAGATGTTTTTTTCTATAAACTATATATCAGGACCGAGTGCTCCTAATTATAAGTCCGAAGATCGCCTGGAGGCAGGACTTGGAATTTTTTTTATACTACTATAAGCTCCCGAGCATGAGCTATGAACTTTCTCGTTCCGGTTAGTAGGAGCTGAATGAAGTAGGTTCTGAAAGCCGGGCGGAATGCATCATCAACAACAGAGGATCCGGATCTTCGCTATAAAATCACGTATGATATCTTTTGTAATAATACTTTAATATGTGTCTAAAAACCTTAAGAGAAGTGATAGTGTTTATCACTTATAAAGTATTATTCATTACGAGTGTAATTAGCTCGGGGTCTTGAAGGGACGAAATTTTTTTTCTACTGTGATATTGTACTTTTTCAAGTGTTGTGTATACTATATGTATAGATTAACTCCATCTATCCTAGGGAATGGGGCGTAATTTTTTAATTACGATCTATATGTGTAGATATGTGTGTAATTAATACCTTTTGTGTTCAACAGTAACGTCATATTGTTTGTAAGGTATAACTTTAATAAACCCCTAAGGTGGTATTTATAAGATAATGCCAGTCCGAAGTGTTTTCGGACTATAACCTTAATTATTTACCTCCCGGTTATTATCTGGTAGGGGGTAGTGTAGGGGCTAGGGTTATACGGGGTTATTATATGACGAGTGCTGTTGGATGCTGTGTTGCGAGCTCAGTCCGAACCCTTCAGTCTGACGGTAGGTGGCGACACCTACCCCGGGCTTGGGGTATGGACAGAGGTCGCTATAGGCTTCCGGTCTGCGTGTGCGCGCGCAGGCTGGCTGCCTATATATACCCGGCATCTGACGGTACTCGTCGGTTACTCTGAGCCACGCTGGTGAAGAGACCCCGTGATCATATCGGCTGCTTAGCCTACTGACCCGTTCCGAACTCTATAGGGAGTTCGCACACTTAGTGACTGCTTGTTTAGGTTTACCTGAATAAACCTGATATTGCAACCTGTAACACTTGATCCGAACTGTGTCGACTTTGTTCTTTAATTGATACTCTACCAATATCATAAAGATACGAAAGTCCGTTTATTACAAAGGTTTAAGTGAGAGCTAAACAGCAAACATACAACCTCTGCAGCGTGTGGGGGCTGCAAGTGGATTGGTCTTGGCGATGACACGGAAATAAACAGAGCAGTTTATGGCAAGTGTCCAAGTGGGCCAGTACCACATTTCTTTTACACCTATAGCTATAACCTATAGCATGATCCTGATAATAAAGGCCCTATAACCGCGTGCCTTCCCTGCCAGGCTCCTATAGACCCATACCTCCAAAAAGGATATACACACACAGAAAAGTGAGAGTCATCGTCGCTAAAACTACCCTCACCTGATGGTCAGGCACTGCCTGACCCTCAGGTGAGGGCTCTCACTTTTCTGAGAGTGTAGTCTGTATTAGCTATATTGGTATATTTCTCATATCAGGGGATTAGCATTATAATTATCTTTAGTGTACACAGAAAAAATCCAGAGTCGGCAAACCTGGCACTGCCTTGTCAATTTGACAAGGAGAGGGGCTGGCAAGCAAAACTCTCCAGTAAGAAGACCCATCTAGAGCTACCTGGCATATGCCAGCCCTAAACTTGTCTAGAAGTGATTCACCATTCTCCCTGCAGGTGGCCATTACCTAGCATAAATATGTACCCTTGGGAACAAATTGATTAATTCCTATGTTGATATCATACTGAGTATTACTATACATATATGTTAATATGGAGGATTATGTGAAGTATCTAGGTAAAAAGTAAGACAATGTAAAGAATGCATACTTTTGACAACATTAAAAAAATAGAAGGAAGACACCTCTTCTGTGTCTTTCACCAGGGCACAAGTAGGTGCATGCACCATATATTGGTATTATACACACACAAGCCTATAGTCCATTGCTGGAGAGTAGCCTATTCTCAGTAAAGACTTGGTGATACATTATGTGAATCCTTGGTGGCACTAGTGTATTAAATATCACTTCTATATGTGGTTATGTATTTAAACAAATTGATAAAATAATCTTGTCATCTGGAACCAGACCAAACTCATACATTTGAAACCCTAGACCTACCACCATTATGCAATGATGAGCCCCAGCTGTGGCTATTCTAGGCCTGCATCAACTATCTCAGTTTGACGACCTTGACAAGTCTAGGGTCGTCTTGTGGGATGGTAACCTGGCAGGTTGTCAATTTGACAAGTTGAAGCTAGTTGATTCTATGCTGTTCACTTAGAAGACCCTAGGGTCGTCCTGTAAGACGACCTTATGGACTCCAGAGCTGTCCAGAGTTTTTCAGTGTATATTAGAATGCAGCATTTTGAGGTTATATTTATGAATTTCTTGGGCAAGTTTCCTAAATGTTCAATACCCTTCTCAATAACTTTTCTGAAAAGTCACCCTTTCTTGCTGCATTGGTCTATAGGAGCTACTAACATAGAAGGGCTAGTCGGTATCAACGCCATTTTGTTCAGGCATGAGGAGGGGGTGTGTGTTTGGGATGTTGTTTTTGTATATAAGTGTGCATATTGGCCCAGCCTTGAATTATAGATCATTCAATATGTGCCTTCTACCTGGAAAGAGGAGGGTATATTGTATCCTTAACATAGTTCTTATGAGGCTCAATGACTGACGATACATGTTCCTGAATACGCCCTACAGATTAAGAGGGTGGTAGACTACACAGAGAAAAGAAACAGCGTCAAAAGGGAATCCAGGTTGCCTCCAGAGTGACTCCCCTCTCTAAGGGAGCCCAGGTGGTTTCCCTAGGTGGCTTCTCTAGGTAAGTCAGGGAGTCAGCTAGGCTCCGTTACTCAACCTGGACTCCCCTAAAGAGGGGAGTTATTCTGGAGGAAACCTGGACTCCCTTTTGACTGTTCCTTTTCTCTGTGCAGTTATCTTACAACAGATGGGGGTGGTTGTGAAATTCCCAGAGGATGCACAAAAAAGGTGTTATGCTCTCTTCAACAGGTCAGATTTTTAGAACCCTGCAATTTAACTAAAGCATAAATATTTTTATTTTTTTCCTCAAAAAAAGAAAAAAATTCATGGCACCCTCCTTGAGAAGGGTCTATATCTTATTATCCCCCCTTCTCGAAGCCTCTGGGGATTGGTCAAACGTTGCTCGACATAATAGGTATTGACAAATCTTTTACAAAAAGACTATTTTTCAGTGCTGTAAATGATTATTTATTTAGACTTCCTCCCTATTGATTAATTGCTGCAGTTACCTGATAACAAATAATTGGTGGTAAATTACGCCCTGATTGGGATGGCCTATTTACAAAATAAAATATCTGAGGCCTGAACGGCTGTAGTTGTTGTGGGCAGTAAAAAGATACCAGCCGATACATCGCTATTTTTCATGTAGCTGATAACCGAATCGACAAACGATGGGTATCGATACACCATCATCTTGGATTCTTTTATTGGCAATATGTCACTTTTTAAGGTGTGTAAATCGGACTATTATTAAGGTTTTCAGATAGGAAAATGTGAAAAAAAATCATTTTATCTTATTTAAAACATGACAGTTTTTACGGCATGAAAATGAGATAATTATTAAGTTTTTAGGGAGTTAATAGTGAAAAACATATTTATATTTTATTCAAAATTTCACTTAACATCGTCCTCTGTATTCTGTGGGCTCCCTACCCAAAAGAATGTCAAATTTATTTGGCCTAATCTACCACTTTTTTGTATTATGTCAAATAACTGATATATTTGCTTATATCAACACCAAAATTGTGAATAACTGATAACCTATAGAATTCGATACCAATGACATCCCTAGCCCCCCAGTGCTCTTCCTGTGGACAACCACAAATAGTGGTCCTGGAAATTAGGGCGGGTAAATAGAATTTGCCGTCGGAGTGTGTTTTTCATGACCAACAATTTGTAAAATCTAGAAAATATGAATATCAAAATTCTAATTATTTCCCAATTTTTTTCTTATTTTTTGGCCTAAAGGTACTGTTACATCTGTGTTTTTAAAGGAATCTTGCGGCGGTCCTCTGCATTTTAGAGGGGCAGTGGTGTGGTGGCTCCTGTATTTAGGACTGCGGGCTGTATAGTTTGTCATATCACTCATCGTCTCAGGCCCCGACTCTATAATAGTAGAGTCTGGGCACACTCATATAAAAAACTTGTTTCACTAACTTGCCCTCAGGAGTTGACCAATCAAATCCTGTGCCCCAATTCCTGTGCACAGCCTGACAGGAAGTAACAATCTAAATATAGCAGTTCCATCAGTCCCATTTGGAGCTATTGTGGCGGAAAAAGGTCCTGGTTGAGCGAGTCTGTCATCGTCATAGAGTCAAAACCTGAACCCCCCCCCCTCCCCCCGCTTGCCTGGTGGATGGCACATTTGGTACACATTTACACCGGCATGTACATAACTCCGGTTGCTTCAGAGGATGGCCCTACCCTACCCTACCATATTCATGAAGACAGTGATTGGACAAGTAATGAACGCTCTGGTCAATCAATACCTACCGTGGGGTAGTAGTCTATGCAGCCTCCTTGCCCCATGAATACGGAGCTACCTTCTGCCCCACCCCATGTTATGTCACCGGGAACCAGCATAAAAGTCTGACCAATCAAATGATCCGTATATAACCCTTCAGAGAGAGCACGATGCACCCAGGATGATGCATTAAGGGATACTCTTAACCCTTTAAGGACGCATGTTGCTAAAAGATGACATTGGTGCTGCATCGATGCATCATTCATTCGCCAGGATTGCATTGGTGAATCACACCTGCCTCTTCAAGACTTGGCATTTCATTCATTTGGAGGCAGATATCTATAACGGTTCAATGAATTTAATCCCTGCAAATATGATAAAGCAATACATTTTATACAGCATACCATAGCAGATATATGCTTGCAGCACTGGAACATTACCAATAATATTGGAATTCTCCGATATCATATAGATTTCTTTTCATATCTCGCATTCAACAGCATGTTGAGAGCAATCATAAGCAATATTCTGCCATAGTTTTAAAGTACCATATTGACATCATGGCATAGTGAACACACCCAGAAAGAAGGTAGCTCTCATGCCCTTGGTACCCAACCACTTTTCTTTTGGAGACCATTTTCCAGAATCACGGTGGCCTGATAGGACGTAATGGACGCTAGTTCCCCAACACGCCGCGGGAGGGCGCCCCACTACCCACTCACAACGGTACTTTGCCGTTTTTTGCCCCCCGATTGGTCACGTGGACTGCTGACGTCACTCCCGGCGTCCCCTGGTGTCAACTTCCGGTTCCTGTGGCCCCTGCATCCCGGCATACCGTGCAGGAGTCCGGGTGTGACGTCACATATCGATCTTGTCGTCTGCCATCAAGCCTCACTTTGAGGACGGCTGCTGATTACCGGCGTGCGGGGGTTGGGGACCAATATAAATGTAAAACCGGCGCGGTACCAGCGATCAATGCGCTGCGTCATGGTGACACGGCATTGACGTGGAAGCATTTAACCCTTTAAGGGCAGCATCATGTCTTAATGCATCATACCCTTGGTCGTCATGATGCATGAATGCAGCCCTGGTGAGTAACTCGCCAGTGCTGCATTCATGCATCATGCCGACCCTATGTTGTCGAAACACTCCCGAAGGGTCGACATGATGCACCGGCAAGTTACTCACCATGGCTGCATTGGTGCATCATGACGACAAATGTCATCTTTTAGCGATATGCTGCCCTTAAAGGGTTAAATCACGGTTGTTTTCTGTGCGAGCATTTAGCGCGGCCAAATCACAGCTCGGTTCTCTGCTTTTGATCCATGAGGCGATATCATGTATGTCGTTGTCACCGCCAAAAAGAAAGGATCCATATCATCACTAGTATGTCAAAAACTCATATAAACGATGTAAAATAAATACATGATCTACTTGTGAGCCATATTGGGGAGGGGGTTATATCTTATTTTATGCCATATAAAAGTGACCCTTGGTGTTTGTGTGGTGTAAATCACTGGCAGCAATATAGTTGTGCCCATCGGTAACCATCACCCATCTTGTCCCATCACCGATGCGCTATCGCTCTCTGTCAGAAGCGTTTCTTGGGCATTGTATTGCTGGGGATATTTCTAATGTATTTTTATTAGTTTCTTTGCATATATGCCTGTGTGTGGAGGGAGGGGGTGTAGCGTACTAAGTATACGTAGAGACACAAGGTTAGACTCTTTAGGCCACATAATTCTGTAACAAAGTAAATCGACGCCTGTACATTTATGAGATGAGGACAGAGGGGGATCCAAGCTAGAACTTAACCTTCACCCCACATCGCCCCCCCCCCCCCCACCCCACCTCTTTAATATGATGGGGCAGATATGTAAACGTCTGCAGTAAGACCAGTGCAACAGGTCGGTGCTAACCGCTATAAAGCTTTATAACACAGCCCCACAGACGGCCAATGTCCACCCACACTGACATTCTGTTCTTGGTCAGTACCGACAACTTAGTCAGCAGCGACAACTTAGTCAGTAGTGACAACTTAGTCAGTAGTGACAACTTAGTCAGTAGCCACAACTTAGTCAGTAGTGACAACTTAGTCAGTACTGACAACTTAGTCAGTAGCGACAACTTAGTCAGTAGCCACAACTTAGTCAGTAGTGACAACTTAGTCAGTACTGACAACTTAGTCAGTAGCGACAACTTAGTCAGCAGCGACAACTTAGTCAGTACTGACAACTTAGTCAGTAGCGACAACTTAGTCAGTACTGACAACTTAGTCAGTACTGACAACTTAGTCAGTAGCGACAACTTAGTCAGCAGCGACAACTTAGTCAGTAGCCACAACTTAGTCAGTAGTGACAACTTAGTCAGTACTGACAACTTAGTCAGTACTGACAACTTAGTCAGTAGCCACAACTTAGTCAGTAGTGACAACTTAGTCAGTACTGACAACTTAGTCAGTAGCGACAACTTAGTCAGTAGCCACAACTTAGTCAGCAGCGACAACTTAGTCAGTAGCGACAACTTAGTCAGTACTGCCTTACTTATACTTATAGATCCTGTAAACGTACATATTTTCGCTGGTATAAATTTTCGCGGATTTGCTCATGAGTACCATTTCGCCGGGATTTAAATTCGCGGATTTTGTATGATGGTTGTTGCAGAGCTATATTGGATAAACTTTCGCTCTGTACATATTTTCGCGGATTTTATAATCCCTAAAATCCGCGAAAATATGTATAGCGCGAAATATAATATGTTTACAGTAGTCCTTTTTTCTACGACCAACCAACGTTATTTAATACTGTGAGGTAAGTCTGTAATGACCAACCAATCTGTAGTCATTCAATTCCTACGAGTATTTGAGTCTTTTTTTAAAGTAAGGCATTACCGGTAGTCATTTTCCCTTTTGCCTCAGCCGTTTTTTGAAATATCAGTTCGTCATTCTGACCAACAGTCTCTGACTCCCACCCCAAAGCTACACTATGGGCTGGGGGCAGACCTCCTCTTGACTTTTGTGCCAGTTTGGTGGTGCAAAAGTGTGCATTGGGGAATACACACCCAACTACAGACATATTTTTATCTAGGTCAGAGGGTTGATTACTTTAACTGGGGACTACTTGAGTTGAAGCAGTAATCAAAATGGGTGTATTAGGGTGAGATGACAGCCTGCTCCCAGGCTATTCATATAAGATAGACTCTGGCCGAGGCTGTGGGGTAGTCACTAGAGACTAAGGCCGGGAGCATTTAGATTATCAGTGCAGCAATAGCGGCAGCCGACTCCTGACCCTCAGTCGGCGCCTCGGGCCATTGATCAGGCACTGGAGGAGGGGGAGGGAGGGGGGTGGGGTGGGAGAGAGGTAGGTAGGGTAGGGATAGGGGGGTAGGAAGAGAGGGAGTGTGTGTGTGTGTGTGTGTGTGTGTGTGTGTGTTGGGGGGGGGGGGTTGAAGCAGCAGCAGCAGCAGCAGCAGCAACAGGTTACTTAACTCTTTAAGGACGGATGTCGCTAAAAGATGACATTTCTCGTCATGAAGCACCAATGCAGCCCCGGCGAGTAACTCACAAGGACTGCATTGGTGCATCATATTGACCCTTCCGGGAGTGTCTCAACCCCATAGGGTTGGCATGATGCTTGAATGCAGCGCTGGTGAGTTACTCGCCAGCGCTGCATTCATGCATCATGACAACCAAGGGCATGATGCATTAAGGTATCATGCCGCCCTTAAAGGGTGGAGCAGCAGTAGCAGCAACAGGTTGCTTGAGGCTGGCTGAGAGCCATGTCCCGCCCACAGGACTGACCACTAGGTCTGTAATGTTAGATGGATGTTGGGTGGCACCACATGGTTGTATATAGATGGGGATTGGTGTAATGCATGAGACACAGGTCATATAAGCTGGGACTCCACTACCCGATTTTTGGGGTAATTCTCACGATCCGATCATACAGTATTGTAAAGTTTGCTGAGGGGTAATGAGAGGAATATTTTCTATATAAACTGTGCCTAGATCGGCCGATTAGAGCCATGTTTACAATGGAGCACCAGACAAACAGAAATCAAACAAATTTGATATGAGATTGGGAGTCAAAATCGACCTTAGAGGCAAAGTCGGGACCTAAATCGGGACCTAAATCGTGTTACATAGCCTTGGCAATTCTATTTTCCACATTGTTTATAAACAAGAACATTATTTGTAAACATAGATCCTCTCTTCTGTATATCATTGTAATGGTATATAACTGAGCTAGATTCGTGAGAATAGCCCCGATCTGAGAACAAAATCGGTTAGTGGAGCCCCACCTTAAGGGTAGTAGCACAGGGGCAGTGCAGAAAAGGCATCGGTGCCTCCAACTGTCAGTGTCATGTCGGTAACCCTTTGAGGGCCGCATGGTTAAGAAAGCAGTGCAGAAAAGGCATTGGTACCCTCAGGCTTAGCTATAACATTCATGCTTCATGCGACCATTCATGCATAGTGAATCAAAGCACTATACGGCCATTAAAGGCTTCCCTTATTATACGTGTTCGTCTCTATACCAACAATATGTTAAAGTGGCATATAATTACCAATCGTATGCCACTCACAATTCTAGCACTGTCCATACCATTACTGTGTGACCTATGTGGTTAAGTGCGAGTGATGATATTGCCCCTTTAAAGCATCCACTGATTTAAGGGGACGTTTACAAATGACGGCACCAGTTAGGGGGTGGCGAGGTCTTTGGGTTTCGTGACAAAAACTTGCCTAGGCTATACATTTTGTATAGTCTGATTTGCCCAAAATAGTGACATGGGGTGGGTGGGTGTTAAAACAAAAGCCCCAAAAGAGGTGATGTCATTTGTGAAGGTTCCCTTAAATTCTGCATAGGATGGATATGTCCTTCAAAAGCCTCCAAAATCACAACACCCCTGTAAATATTCCAGTAAACCATCTCCTCATTCCCGTCACATACAAAAGCTTACGTTCTCCTCTCCCATCGATTTATATCTGCTCGTTGAGGTTTTCAACAAGCGATCTTATCAATGTATAGGTGATCTACATTTGATAGAGCCCTTTTGTTGACCTATTGAGATCTAGGTAGATCATATATATAGGAGGATGGACCCGTTTTGTATATTGGTATACACAGGCCACAAACACAACATAGTTTTTGCCGAAGCTCTCCAAACATAACAGCAGCGATGCCACCAAAGCAAACAAAAAACATTTTCCAAACGTTTGCAAACGTTCTTACAACGTTTGATTGCAAACTTTTATTATTGGTTTGTATATATAACAGGTTTCACTCCAAACCGTTTACAAACGTTTGGGAAACTGTTTTTTGTTAGCTGGGACTCAGTCGTTGACACAAAATAAGAAATCTTACAATCTTTTTGGTCAATTATTTTGTAGGAAATTAACTGAATTTAGTACAGAATTTCCAAGAAAAAAAAGTAGAAGAAATTCCTGCTAGGAAAATAGGAAAAGTGGTTTCTCTATAAGCATCTGCTATAAGTATACGTTAGTACTTTCTTCTTTTTTTAAATGTTTTCTTTTTTAGAAGTGTTTAAGACCTCATTATGTGGATTCGTATCCACAACATTGACTTTTGATATGACATGAATGATGTTGTTTAGCCCTGCTTCGATATAGGATGATCAGGCTACTTGAAACACATCTTTTATCGTTAGCCCTAACCGCTTTATCGTATTGGTCAGTAGGTAACTTTTTTTTAATTTTTTTTTTATTGAATTTACCCCATCATCTACACCGTGAGCTTCCTATCCGATTTCTGGCTCACCAAGATGATATTTCAATTGTGAAGTGCACAATATAGCCCTTTAAAGACCAAACAGAAGTTGTGCTCTAAGGCGCTTTAAGGCATAGGCCGGACTGGAGCTTGTTGTGGCGGCCCGCACTGATAACAGCAGGTAGGGTGGGTACCAGCATGTCCCTGGAAGTGGGTGTTACCCAGGGACAAGGTACCAGTCAGGGGGTGCCTTATCAGTGATGATAACCGCACCCAGCGAAATTTTAAATGGCGGACCCACTGGGTATGAGTCTACAGCCCTATACGCTTTGTTGTCACGGTATATGGAAGCAGCTCTGGCGTGTAACTCGCCAGGGCTGCTTTCATGCATCAGCCCCATAGCATAGGATCGGTAATGCTGCATGCATTGATGCAGCACTGGCGAGTAACTGACCAGGGCTGCATTCATGCGGGTCATTATGGCGACGAAGGCCATGCATTAGAGCAGTATGTGGCCAGTGAAGGGCAATATGATGAACATGTATTGCTCTGTGGCCAACAATAGGCGGGACATCTTTGAGTATGTGGGAGCATTGTGAACAGACTGACTGTCCCCCTATATAGGGTATACCTGTGTCATTAGCCTTCCTTAACCCTTTAAGCACTGCATGATCTCACAAAGCTCCATCATAAGTCGTCATGAGGCAAATTGACCGCGCTTCACTGATGCATAATGCTGACTATTCGAGATTGGATTGACCTATTGGGTGGATCCTGATGCATGGATTCATCACTTGTGAGTTATTCAATGATGCTGCAAAGTGCATGACTGCATCATGCTGACAAAAAGAGGTATATAAAGTGCACTCATTGAAACATTATGCGGGTCTCAAAGGGTTAATATGACCATGTTTATATATGGAGGAGGATATAATCTTGACAGATCCAACTATGGTTGTTTCATATATCTATAACAGAGTCATAAATTCATTAACCCTTTATGGACGACAAAATTCCTTAATGCATCATGGGCTTGGTCTTCATGATGCATGAATGCAGCCCTGGCGAGTAACCCATGGATGCTGCTGTTAAGCATCATGTCAACACTCCCGAATGATGCACCAAAACAGCACCGGCGAGTTACTCACCGGGGCTGGATTGGTGCATTGTGAAGACAAATATAATCTTTTAGCGACATGTCGTCCTTAAAGGGTTAAATGGTTTCCTTTTAAGTGAGAATCTTAGCCTATCATGACCAAACACCACCATGCATCACACTGAAACACTTAGACACAGGTAATAAAATAATCTTATTTGTTGTTCTGTCTAGCCTTAAAATGTTTTGATGGTTTGAGTAATTATTTTACTGCCAAAATGTTTCCCGATACAACAATGTACATAGGGGAGTTTTCCCATTATAGTTAAAGTTCAAATAGGGCGACAATAGATTGCAGGACAAAGAGGATAATATTAAATCTTGCAGCTATTGTAACTGACTACTTAAATGCCCTTTAGTCAGTACGATACACACAGTGCTTAAAGATATCTGATCACAGGGTGTTCTTCTTGAATTGACAGTTGACAGGTAAGCCACCGATAAAGACTTTTTACCTCTCATTCTATTTTCAACTTTGATATTTGCATTGTTTTTGCTTTCATGAACTGTTGAATGACAGTGGTCACAAGTTGGTCTACTTGAATTGACAGTTGACAGGTGACAGTAGATGGATGAGGTTGAGTATCACACTTACAATTCAAGTGTTTTTGGTGTGTGTTTTTTTTTCATGTTGAATTTAATTTTTAATTTTAATTTTACAAAAATGTTGGACCCTCCCTGGTCTCTGTAGGTTCTAATGCCGATATGTCAATATAATTTTGGTGACGCTGATAAAGCACTATGTGGACCATGAACACTCAAAAAATAAACTTGTCTCCAGACTCTTCCAAGTGAAGGTCATGAAATAAACGATTCATAAACTAGTCTAAGTGACAAGGAAGCGGGTCTTCTAGCTGGAGATAGAAGACCCACTTGGCATGTGCCAGTCCAAAACTCGACATTTGCCAGCTCCAGATTCTATTTGTGGGATGGTAACCTGATAGGTTAGACAACTTTTGACTCGTTTATTTCATGATAGTTACTTCGACGAGTCTGGAGACAAGTTTGTTTTTTCAGTGAAGGGTATAAGCAGCTCACCATTGCCTTCCTGTGTCAGAGGTAGGTGGTAACCAGTAGCACTAAGGACCAGTAGCTGCTATTCAGCTACTCTCGTTCCCAAATCTTTCTGAAGGAAGGCTCTAGTAACAGCCACATGACCTTGAACTTGGATTTTTGCTGGGTTTGGGCAGTCTCTGTGGTTACCGGTAGTTTGAAACCAGTGAACAGGAACTAGAAAAGGAACCAGAAAGTATTATGGTAAAACTACCATCGTAAAACCTGGTTTCTGTCCAAGGGTTCCAAGCTACCAGCAGGGATTGCCCAAACCCAGCAAAAATCCAAAGTCAAGGTCATTCAGCTGTTACCAGAGAATTCCTTTGGAAGGATTTGGGAACGAGAGTACCAGTCAGCATGCTTCATGTGTACACATGTAGTAGATGGTGGTACTAATTTTAGCACATTGATTAATTCTACTGTTTACTTTTGCTGTATTAACCCTCTGAGGACGCATGTCCCTAAAAGATGACATTTGTCGTTAGGATGCACCAATGCAGCCCCAGCAAGTAACTCACCAGTGCTGCATTGGTGCATCATGCAGACCCTTCAAGAGTGTCCTTATAAGGTTGACATGATGCTTAAATGCAGCCCAGACGAGTTACTCACCAGGGCTGCATTTCTGCATCATGACGATCAAGGGGGTGATGCATTAAGGCATCATGCCGTCCTTAAAGTGCTAACCTTTTGCCCAATCTAAGAACCAACCTCCTAGGTCCGAAGTCTGAGGAGTGTATACATGACCCTTAGTAGGAGCTACAACTTGTGCCCACAGAGGGCCGCCCTATCAGATACCAGGGTACAAATCTAAACTTACTATACCAGGTCCCAATGCAGTAAAAAAAAGGGTCACTTTTCAGAAAAGTTGTTGATAAAGTTTTTGAAAATTTCTGAAGAGTGGCTGACAAACACACAAATATAGCCTCAAAATCCTGCATTTTAGTATACTATAGTCAAGACCGGAGAATTTGGTGAAGCCGCCTAAGAGAAAGTTAATTGATAAAACTGCAGGGGGTCATTAGGTGAGTGTAAGATTCTCAACAGGGGAGCATCCCTTAAAGTCTAGTGGTCAGCTTTATTACCTCCAGGGTCCCATTACCACCATAAATGACCACCCAAAACTCCAGGGTGTGCCTTAAATCCTCAGAAGTGGTATATAAATATAACCTTAATCACATTTTGAAGGGCTTGTTAAACTAGTATTCTAAGATGGTATCTAATAGTAATATGTTAGCACCTATCAAGGGACATTACGACCTCTCAGTGGGGAGTTTCGCCAAATTCTCCAGTCTTGACTATAGTACACTATTTTAAAGATAATTGTCCTGGAAATCTTCTGATATAAGATGTACAGAAATGAAGCCATTACAGACAATGTTATTACGATTCTGCTAAAATCAATGTTAAAAAAACTTTATTATGAAAAGGTCACTCTTTCTTGCTGCATTGGTCTATAGTCGATTTCTTCCCTAGTGAAGTCCTATTATAAACTGAGTCTGGATGGTGCATCATGCCGACCCTTCGGTGTATATCAACCCCGTATTTACAGGTCGTCATGATGCTTGAATGCAGCAATGGTGAGTTACTCGCAAGGGCTGCATGCATGCATCATGCCGACAAAGGGCATGATGCATTAATGCCAAACCTAGAGGGTTGATACACTCCCAAGTTGATGCATCAATGCAATGCTGGTGAGTTACTCCCAAAGGCTTCATTCATGCATCATGCCTCCCTACAGGTTTACCACCTTTCAAGTAGATACACAGAGAAAAGAATCAGCGTCAAAAGGGGGTCCAGGTTGCCACCAGAATGACTCCATAGGGGAGCCCTCATCCTCATGTGACTCCCTTAGGTGAGCCAAGGAGCTATGGGACTCCCCTAGGTGACTCCCTAAGGTCAGCCAGGGAGTCACCTAGGCTCCCTTAGGACTAGGAGGCCTGGCTCCCCTAAGGAGGGGAGTAATTCTGGAGGCTACCTGGACCCCCTTTTGAAGCTGTTTCTTTTCTCATTGGGCAAGGCCCTGCAACACTGTATTGGTGCATCATGACAGCCTTATACATGTAAACAGTAAAATTGTCGCCAACATATTACCGCCTTATACAATCAAACGGTGGTAATGGCTGTTATCACCAACATATTTCCCCCTTAACCCTTTAAGGATAGCATAATGCATTATGCCCTTGGTCATCATGATGCATGTATACAAAATCATGCGCTTGGTCATCATGATGCATGAATGCAGCCCTAGCGAGTAAATCGCCAGGTCTGCATTCAAGCATCATGCTAACCTTATGAGGTTGAGACACTCCCGAAGGGTCAGCATGATGCACTAATGTAGTACAGGCGAGTTACTCGCCCAGGCTGCATTGGTGCACCATGACGACAATTATCATGTTTTAATGACATCTATCCTTAAAGTGTTAAATAGAGATAAATTTGAGCATTGCCTATATCACCCCCCTTAACCCCCATTCATGGTACATGCTGTCGGCATGTCACTATGGTGTATACAAGGAGGGAGGACCCCCCGGCGGGGAGGGTTCAGGGGACACCTATATTGGATTCACACCTGTTACACCTCAATAGGACATCCCCCTCACACCAGGACGGGGTGTGATAAAGGTGATTTCATGCTGAATACATGCCCTGATAACGGCCACCTATAACAACCCCATACGTCACAGCGTCATGGCGGGCGGCCCAGTCAGGGGGCATGTCATGGAGGACCTTAGTGTGGCCTGCAACACCCACGGCCGCAGCAAACCCCAGACTGTAAGAACACTATGTAAGATGTTGCTGACACTTCCATACTCTCGTTCCCAAATCTTCCTGAAGGAAGGCTCTGGTGACAGCCAGTATGACCTTGAACTTGGGATTTTGCTGGGTTTGGACAATCCCTGCTGGTAGCTTGGAATCAGTTGACAGGAACCAGAATGTATGATGGTAGTTTTACCTGTATTTCCCATCATACTTTCTGGTTCCATTTCTGGTTCCTGTTCGCTGGTTCCAAGCTAACTACAGGGACTGCCTAAACCCAGCAAAATCCAAGTTCAAGGTCCTACTGGCTGTCCCCAGAGCCTTCCTTCGGAAGGATTTGGGAATGAGAGTAACCCTTCTACTCTTTAGCTTTATAGGTCTGTAATATGTTGGAACACTTCAACTCTACCTTTCTAACGCAGATGCATATATATTTGTTTGTGCCTACAGAGTGAAAAGTGCCAGGGACGGGAACTAAATGGCACTTGATCGTTCTCAGCCACACACAGTTTAGCTGTGATACGTCAGGTGAAATGATAAACCGTTCAATGGCTGCATAATGCTTTAATGTGACATTCCTTTTTTTTTACCATAATGCATAAATGCTGCCATGGTGAGTAACTCGCCAGGGCTGCATTCATGCAGTAAGACACCAGAGTGCATAGGATATCAATTAAAACAGCATGCAGTCCTTAAAGGGTTATACATGTAAAAGGAAACACTAGGTATTTTTCACTATTCAGTGATAGCTGCTATAGACTACAAATTCACCTCTGAACGACCTTCAGGTTTTTCCTGGTTCGAACCTGAAGTACCCCAGTCCCTTTCCGTTTCCTTATCTGGTCACATTCCCTGCTTGTGGTTACCAAGGTTACCAAGAGCTCAAAGGTCCACACAAATACAACTGATGATGTCTCAGACCTGGGTTTTTGTTTGTCTGGATGCTTTTACAGCGTCCGGTTGACCTTTGACAAGGGATCCAGACTGGGTCACAGAGGGCAGATTTAACATGGGGACATGTTGGGGCCAAAAAGCCTGCTGAAACTATATAGGCTGTAGGCCACTAGTGCAATACATACTCAATGAAACAATTCATAATTCCCCCCATTCACAGCGGAATTCTTAGGGTACATTATGTAACGACTTGTATCCATGTGACCGCTGTTATTTGTAATGAAGGTACCCACAGGACAACCAGCTTGACCCATTGTGATGGCTGTACCAGTGCCTGTCTCGCCGGTACAAGCTTAAGTAATGGAGCCGCCCACAGGACGACCAGCCTGACCTCTATAGAAACAATATACCTGTCCCACGTGCCATTCTGACAAAGAATGGCACTTATATTAACACCACTATGACCGTGAACTTGGTCTTTGAATCCCTGTTCAATAGAACTATGGGTGTGGACCACCAAATTCGACATGGCGACATTGCTATTTCTTAAAATTGACAATCGACATGAGGCCTAGTGCCATTCGACATGAGGCTTGATACTGTCCCTGCCGTATTTCACGAGTGGGGAGCACCCACTAGTAAAATACGGCAGAGAAGTATCAATGTAGTTTACATTTGCATTTATTTTATCAGGTAGTCTTGACTGACACGTCCCCTGCTATATGGATGTAGATGTATGTAACATGTTGGTCATTACACCCTATGGGGGACAAGATGGCTGCCTACACAGAGGAGGTCAAGATGGCCGCCTACATAGAATGACCAGTAACACCCCTATATGACTGTGTCAGGTGGTCTGGGCTGACACGTGCCATGGTATCTAGAGGTAGATCTATGGGACATGCTGGTCATTATACACCCTATAGGAAACAAGATGGCTCCTAGGGGGACAAGATGGCTGCCTACATAGGATGACCAGTAACACCACTATATGATTGTGTCAGGTAGTCTACGCTGACACGTGCCATGGTACATGTATGTGACACGTTGGTGATTCTACACAGTATATGGGGACAAGATGGCTGCCTACTAAGGGGGACAAGATGGCTGCCTACATAGAATGACCAGTAACACCCCTATATGACTGTGTCAGGTGGTCTGGGCTGACACGTCCATTGCTATATAGAGGTAGATCTATGTGACATGCTGGTCATTATACAGACAGTCACATGTCAGTATGTCTACCTTACATGACAGAGCGCCCCCCCCCCCCGCCTCTCAACCCCCCCCCCTCTCCCTAACTACCACCATGTCTGCCTCCTCATGTGCACATCCACCATTCACACCTGTGCGCCTTTAAGCCACAGGGCACCAGTCTGCCCATATATTACCATTGTATACAGACATGCACAGGACACCAGTATAGGTATTCATACAGGAGACCAGTATGTATTCATTCATACAGGAGGGGGTATACCGTGTTACCATGGTCCCCATGGGTGCTAGCACTAACTATGGTGACTTTACTAACATTAACCTTTAAGGACGGCATGATGCCTTAATGCATCATCCCCTTGGTCGTCATGATGCATGAATGCAGCCCGGATGAGTAGCTCCCCAGTGCTGCATTGGTGCATCATGCCGACCGTACATACGGTCAGCATGATGCACTAATGAAGCACTGCCCAATTACTCACCAGGGTTGCATTGGTGCATCATAACGACAAAATGTCATCTTTCAGCGACATCCATCCTTAAAGGGTTAAGATGCTCAAATCCCAACCTACACAATGGTACACCAGGACCCCAGGACACCTACCCACAATGCACCTGGATCCCAGGGATGGGGCATTCAAGGGTCCAGCATATAGATCTGAATGAATGCACACATCCCAGTTTTTGTCTAAGTGTGGCTTTTATGTTACTGT
The DNA here is from genome assembly GCA_947462335.1 of Harmothoe impar. Taxonomy (NCBI): domain Eukaryota; kingdom Metazoa; phylum Annelida; class Polychaeta; order Phyllodocida; family Polynoidae; genus Harmothoe; species Harmothoe impar. The sequence goes on along the minus strand of OX381712.1, from coordinate 67,599,852 downwards.
CATGGGTTCTGTGTTCAGGTTTCACTTTACTGGTCAGACATGATTGTGTAGTAACTATGGAGGCTGGCATCCTACAAGGGCCACTGCTCTACGGGGGGCCTGTAACTATGTTGTCAGAAATTAGCTTTCCTGAATTTTGTCAGCTTTACTATAGGAAATTAAAGTAATTTAATCCAAAAATCTCAGGAGAAATGTATGGATTCCTACAATATTGGGAGAGGCGGTATCTGTGGCTTTACATCCTTATATGAGTTATCCCAGGTCATTTTCAGATACTGCAGCTGCATATTTGGAAACTGGTTAGATCAGTGTTGCCACCGGTCCTTCATGGAAATAAAGTATCAGCGCTACCAAAATAAATAGCCAAATGCCAACGCCCATTGATACCGTCTCTGTTGTATTTCACGAGTGGGGGCTGAGGCAGTATCCCACGAAGCCTGTGGAATCAAATACAGTTGCAATAATTCTCTATTAGCCACAAGTATTTAACGATGGCATCAAACATCGAGCACACTCTTTCATAACCTGTTTCATGATCATTCAAATTGACATATAAAGTTGTATGAAATTTGTATAACTTTGAAGGCAATGAAATGATAGGTGTTCAATGACAACAATAATCCATTCATTTTATAGCCATTTACTGATATGAGGCCTATTGGGTTTTATAAGTTTACTCTATTAATTGAAAAGAGAAAGACAATGTGTGCTGATATAAGGGTCCTGTGTAACTGCAGTTAACCCTTTAACCCATTTTAGCTCATTAACCCTTTACAGCCTGCATTCTGCTTTAATGTCCTAAATCGCTATGATGCATGAATGCAGTCATGACCCACCACTCCAGCATCCTGAAGATGCGGACCGATCGGGTTGATGCACTCCCAAAGCGTCAGCATGATGCATGAATGCAGTCACTCTCTGACGCTGCTTGGTGCATCATATCGACAAATAGTATTGTACAGTTTTCAAGGCAAGATGCCGTCGTTAAAGGTTTACCGTAGTAGTAATGCACATGTGTGTGTGTGCTATCATTGAGGCTGTACTGACATAGCATGAATAATAATGCTGTAATGATGAGGCATCAGGGTCCTTTATAAACCCCACAATTAGCCCCATAGTTAGGGTGTTCCTTTCAGCCAGCAGAGCGTGTCCCCGGCGCTACCACTGTGGGTATAGGAGGGCCATGGCACCTGCCTGTGCAGTAGGACGGGCCCATGGACATGCTATCTCTACTATTTCCGGGGGTTACTATTCATTCCTCATTATAATAAAACATATAGGGTTATTATATACACACACAGGTATACCCCAGACTATCCCCGCCCTTTCTATGATAAATAGTTTAGAAGTTACGATAAAAATTAAGTTTTCAAGTTTTACAATATGTATATAATGTAATCATTCAAAATCCGGGGACCATACACATTTTGATACAAATATCCAACAATAGAATGAGTGGATAAAATATGAATTATTCCTTCAAGTTTCCCCCGGAAATTTACCCTAGTAACCTTCAAAATACCACCACTAAGGCTTTATAGCAGCCAATATAAAAACATGCCCACTGAATAACAATGAATTCAAAATTAAATTGGTAAAATGATAATGTACCTAGCATATAAACAATTTGATACATTAGACTTTAAACTTCACATCTTTTGCTCTCCCTGAGTAGTTGGATGCACGCAGGGTGATCACACACTATGGTGCAGGCCCTCACAGTACCTTGAGTATAGGTGCCACCGGGCTGGTAGGATATATATAGACCAGCAGGGGTAAAATTATAGGGAGTTCTTCAACTTTACATGCTTCTCACACACTTCTCCGTGAATATGTCGGGCATAACTTCCATTGGGGAAGTTATTCCCATATTAGTGACATACCAGTGCCACCTAGTGCCTCCCACCGGCACCAGCCGTGGAACTCTTCTCCAGGGGAGGGGAGGTACCAGCAGCAAGCAAGCAGGCAGCAAGGCCAGCAGCAGGCCAGCAGAGACTTTGATTTTTTCGGTCAAGAATTCGGTCAAAATGACGGTCTGCTTTTGCGGAACGGAGTACCATGGCAACAGGAACTCCTGCCCCAAATGCAATGCCCCAAACCCGGACAAGGGAACCCCCAGGAAGGTGTTGCAGGGACAGGACCAACCTGCACCGGCACAGGACGACCATGGCGGCCCCCAGGGCCGGCAGGAGACCGGCCAGGGCAGCTCTGCCTCGCCGGCACCCCCGGGCGGTACGGCCCGCCAACACAGCGCAGAGGCCGCGGAGTACAGTGCGGCCCGGGAAGTAGAGCTGCAGCAAGCTTTAGACCGGCTCGAAACTTTGACAATAAAGGAAAAGGCTAGAGAGGAGGACCTTAAGCGGACACAGAGACTAAAGGAAGCGGAGATGGAGCTGGCATCCTTAAGGGCAGCAAATAACCGGATAGAAAGGGATACGAAATTCGCCGAATGCGCATTCCGCGGTGTTGTTGAGGCCGTGGAGAGCGTAGACGGATTGCAGCGGTCCGCAGACCCCCGCGGAAGCGCCTTGTACTACGCGGACGAGGGAACCAGCGGCCACAACCTGTCCGCATTACCCGAGGAAGACTCCGGCCGAAGCTTTCCGTCTCTGTCCGCGAAGCAGCAGCCCGGCGCGCAAGCGCAAACCAAGATGGCGGACCATAACATCCGCCCAGACGAAAACAGAGAGGAGGGGATCGCTTTTTCGCAGTTTCTGGCAGAACAAAGGCGAATAAAAACTCTAAACCGGTCGCAAACGAAAGAGCGTGGTCATTTACCCCAGTCACGGCCCTCAAAGCCGTCGCAATTGTCGCAGGAAGGTTGGTTGGGGGACTTTTGTGAAAATGGCCAGCTCCCACCTACCTCGGCGGCGACATCGTCTTTGATCGCGGGTGGTGCGCTTCATCCCGGGGTGCCGGGAGGCTCCACGCTTCATCACGGACACCCGGGGAGCTTCACGCTTCATCATGGTACAGGTCAGTCTGGCAGTTTTAAGCAAGCAGGGGGTGTGTCTAGGCCTGCTGGGGCCACAACATCCTCTCAGCTGTCTGATCCTACCAATGAAGGGAAGCATGGACACACCCAACAGCAGCAGGAGCAGCATCAACAGCAGGTGTTGGGGCAGCATCAACAACAGCAACAGCAACAGCAAGAGGATGCAGACCCCTCCTATGCAGAGTTTCTGCTGTGGAGACAGCAGCAACAGTGGGCTGGGTTGGCAGGGGATGTGACCCCTTCTGCCCAGTTTACTCAACAAAAACAGCAAACACTACAGCAACATCTACAGCAACAGCGGGGCCAACACGGGTCCAACCGGTATCAACAGCAGCAATCCTACACTTCAGGCCAACCCCTCTCCGCGACACCCCCGCCAGGTTTCTCTAGTCTGCCATCGGCAGGTGGGCTAGGCATAAATCTGGGGGCGAGCCACACCCTGCACACCGGGCTAGCTACGGCAGGGTTGGGCTTCGGCAACATGGGCCTACAGTCTGGTGATGTTGATGGCCTCTTCAGAAACGTCGCGTCAGGTAAGTCAGCTGTGGAGGGTGATATCCTGGCCTCTCTACATGCAGCTAATGAGGCTAGCATGAGGAAAAGGTCCAAGCTGTGGATCAGGCCAGACTATCACCTCCCAGCTGACAAAGACTACAGCGAAATGTCTTATAGGGAGTTAATTTACGGGATGATCAATGTCACGCAGGCCCTGATCATAGCCGATCATCCCGACTTGAGCCCCTTGTCGTACCTAGATCACATGAAATTCATCGCCCTGAAGGAGATAAAACCCACCTATTGCATGAAGGCCATATGCCAGTATGATAGAGAGGTGACCGACAAGGTGCTGAAAAAGCAGATCCCCAAGTTTGCCGCGGCTGACCACGGCGCGATGGCAAACAACATGGGTATGGACAAAACTCTGGCCTATGTGAAGATGCAGCAGGAGATAGCAAAGCAGATGTCTCATCTAAACAAGGCCCCGGGCAAGCAACCAGCTAGGCCGTCAAGTCAGGGAAAATTCAGGATCGACTGTCCTGACCACCTGTGCAAGCGGTTTAACTTTACAGCGTGCGATTGGCCGTTATGCAGGAAGCAGCACTCGTGTGCGGTCTGCGGTGGCCCGCACGGGGCTCGGGGATGCGCACACAACCCCTACAACCAAGGGGGGCAGCCTCAGAGCCAGGGTAGCTTCCAGGGTCAGCAGCATCCATACTATGGCCAGCAAACCCAGAACTACGGCCAACAGGGGGGCCAACAGCGTAACGCGTGAGGCACGGACGAGCACGACTCCGCGGACTACGAAGCGGATGTCGGCACCTCATGTATGGAAGACATTCACTCTCATACATGTGAAGAGCTAATATGCACAAGTAGTATAGATGCCCTATTAGACATTTATAAAGGATATATCCCTCTATGGGACATTAGCTGCAGACACAGGGTTCAGGGGGTCGTGTCGCAGTTGAAGCCAGCAGGCTGGAGGGACATGTTGTTGGGGCATGGTGTCATAGATGAGGATTGTCACTTTATATTAGATGGTGTCCTACATGGGTTCAAGATGGTGGACCCCCATGCACGGGTAGACAGTTATGAGGTAAAAAACTATTCGTCAGCTTCGGTAGATAATTTTGACTTTATTGATAAGCTCTTGAAAGAGGAGCTGGGCTGCGGGAAACTCAGCGTGTCGCGAGAGAAGCCGACATGTGTGCACGCCTTGGGTGCTGTTCCCAAGGCTACCGGGGGTTTCAGGCCCATCACCGATGCAAGCAGGCCCGACGGACTGTCCATTAATTCCCATATGTCCGCCACTTTTCAACACTTCAAGTTTGCTAGACTAGACGACGTGTGCGAGGTTCTCCGTCCGTCGTACTACATGGCGGTGACTGATATTGCTTCGGCGTACCGCTCGGTACTCATCAGACCCGAGGACCGGAATTATCAGGGTTTGAAGTGGAAGTTGGACGGGTCTGACACCTACATGGTGGACAATTGTATTTGTTTTGGCACAAGAGCAGCTCCTTTTATTTTTAATAGACTCACGGATGCCGTTACCAGGTACATGCGCCGTCAGGGCCACATGTGTTTCAATTACCTGGATGATTTCCTATTATTAGCCGCTAGCGAGAGGCAATGCACGGTATCCCAACGTGTCCTCCATGAGCTACTCAGGCAATTAGGATTTTACATAGCTTACAAGAAGGTGTCTTCCCCGTCAAGGATACAGCGTTACTTGGGCATAGAAATAGACAGTATCCATATGAAACTGAGACTGCCGGGGGATAAGCTGCAAAGGTTGGAGCAAGAGCTATCGTTTTTTCACGGTCGCCGTCAGGCAACACGAAAGCAACTGCAAAAACTGTGTGGCATTCTGTCTCATTGTTCGTCTGTCGTTAAAGGCGGCAGGACATTCTCTCAGCGGGTGATCAAGATGCTGAGTGGTTTTCCAGCGAACAAGAGGTACATAACTCTAAGTAAAGGGTTCAAGAAAGACTTGGTATGGTGGCAGGGCTTCTCCAGATGGTTCAACGGGGAGGCTCGCATCATCGACCCAGATAGCAAGAAGGAGTTAACTCTAGCTATGGATGCCTCAGGCAGAGGCTATGGGGTCGTGTTCGAACAAGACTGGCTCGCGGGTGCCTGGGAAGGTCCTCTTAGTAGCAGGGAGGACAGGCACGGCCACTTTTGTTCCGAGCCGGACATGAAGATCCCCGCGAATATTAATATACAGGAGTTCTACCCTCTTATAGAAGCTCTGTGGAGATGGGGCCCCTCCATGACAGACAGCAGAGTAGTTGTGTTCTCAGATAACACACAGGTGGTTTCCGCGATTAACACGGGCCGTAGCGAGAATGACACAACGATGATCATCCTTAGAAGGGTCTTTTGGCTATCTGTCATTTATAATTGTCATATCACAGCAACTCATATTCCGGGCCGCGTTAATGTGGTCGCAGACGCCCTATCCAGATTATTATTCGATAACAGCAAATTCCCTGATTCCCTGTGTTGCAGGGGCAAACCAGAGATGCATGCTCCTGGACCGGATGGCGGCAGAGGCGAGAGCCCACGTCTGGTCCCCCGCCACCTGGCGCACCAAAGCCTCGCAGTGGAAGCGCTTCATAACATTCTGCACCTGGCTCGGGGTCAAGGTGCTACCAACGGATAGCCGTACCATGTCACGCTACATTATGTTTCTCTCGGACAGCGTCAAATTTAGCACTATAGACAATTACGTTAGCGGTGTCATCAGTCTGAACAAATATTTTGGGTACGATGTGCAATTTATTAGGCAGGACTTTGCCTTTAGTGCAACGCTGAGGGGACTCCGTCGGATGCTGGGCGACCCGACACCGACCAGGGTGACGGTCACGGTGTCCGATCTACTCGCCATGTACCGCCTAGTAAACTTCAAGAATCATAATGACTGTGTAATGTGGGCTTGTCTGGTCACCAGCTTTCGCTCGTTACTGCGGAAGAGCAACCTCGTACCAGCGACCTTCAAGGACACAACCGGCCACTTCATGCGACGAGGCTCGGTCAGGTTTTACCCCTGGGGGGTGATGCTACGCATTAGCAGTTCAAAGACTATACAGTTTGGCCAGCGGGAGCACCTGGTGCCCATCACCTACACCACCGACTCTCCACTGTGCGCCGCCTCCTTGTTAAGGCGTCACCTCTCGGATTCTCCGGCTGACCCCTCCGCTCCCCTCTTCCTGGTTAGGAGAGGCTCCGACCAAGTACCGCTGACGTACCCCCCGTTGCTCAAGTTCCTCAAGGGGCTGATTGTGGGCATCGGGATGAACCCGGAACGTGCGGGGGTACACAGCATGCGGAGAGCGGGGGCGGCTTTCTTCCACCAGTCGGGCATCCCCCTGGAGGACATAAGGCAGGTGGGCGACTGGGCCTCCCTAACCGCACTCATATACCTCGCCAAGCCAATGTCGGCGAGGATAGCCATGGACAGGAAGATTACAGATGCGCTTATCGCGGCAAGCAACTACTAAGACTTAGACATCTACCCCCCTCTCTTACAACTTCACTCCAGTTTGGGTGTGCCGGGTCACGGTTGTGACAAACGGTTAAGCGCCAATGCCCCTCGTCGTTAACCTTTAACCTAAACTGTAGTCAACGGTAATGTCGGGCATAACTTCCATTGGGGAAGTTATTCCCATATTAGTGACATACCAGTGCCACCTAGTGCCTCCCACCGGCACCAGCCGTGGAACTCTTCTCCAGGGGAGGGGAGGTACCAGCAGCAAGCAAGCAGGCAGCAAGGCCAGCAGCAGGCCAGCAGAGACTTTGATTTTTTTTTTTTTCTTTTTGTTATTTCTAATAAATAGGCCGGGTCACGGTTGTGACAAACGGTTAAGCGCCAATGCCCCTCGTCGTTAACCTTTAACCTAAACTGTAGTCAACGGTAATATCATTATTATTTTTCTCACATTGAATTAGTTTAAGTCTTCATTTTCAGACCCAGCCTTTAAATATTGAGTATGACAAATAATTAATTTTCGATGGAACACCCTACCATAGTGTAGTATGTAGGGGCCATGGGGGCAGAGTATGCCTCTAGAGTCCCATCAAGTTGTCACCTTTTGACTTTTATTATTTCCTTTTGAGCCACTTAGTACAATGCAGTCATTGACATGCATGCTCTGTTGATGAAGCCCTTTATAGTCCATAAACCAGTTCATTAACATGTTACATACTATCACAATTATTTCACTTTCACTCTCTTCATACTCAAGCATACTCATTCCTATTCAGGCACAGCTTTTAGTAATATTATAATCAGATTCATCAGAACACTCATGGGTGACTTAAGTCTGAGCCCTCCTTACTGTGAATTTAGTCACATACTCATAGGGAAAGCCGCTGCGTGGGTTACTAATATAGGGACCTGAGGGCACTCCTTTATAGAAGTTTCTATCATTACAATTTGAAAACAATACACTCCTCTAAAACATTGATTTCAATACCCTCATCTACCTTACACAGATAATCTAAAAGCACCGGCCCTTAGTCTGTAGTGGCTATCACGGGTTTGTCATTAGGACATTGGTCAGGCATGACTAAGTGCTATTCAAGAATGACTGAGACACAAAACAACATCATGCCTTATTCAAAATGCCTTAGCCTAAAATGGAAAGTCTAAGGTGAGTTGGTCAGTACTGACCAACTTAACAATATTAACTAACCTAGGTCGCATAGGGAGCCAAAAAATTATTACCTTGGTTAGGCACTATCGTGACTGAGAGACTGGTCATATAGGAAGCCAAAGAATATCAGTGTTTGCTTATATATATGTAAAGAACTTTTTGAAAGCCCACATTTAAACTGCTTATTTCAGCAAATAACAGCTGGCTAAGGCAGGCTGTTTTATAGTATCACACTCAAAAAGTAAACTTGTCTCCATACTCTTCTAAGTGACGGTCATAAAATAAACGAGTCAAAAACTTGTCTAAGTGACAAGGAAGCGGGTCTTCTAGCTGGAGATAGAAGAGCCACTTGGCATGTGCCAGCCCAAAACCCAACATTTGCCAGTTCCAGATTCTATTTGTAGGATGGTAACCTGATAGGTTAGACAACTTTTGACTCGTTTATTTTATGATAGTCACTTCGACGAGTCTGGGGACAAGTTTGTTTTTTCAATGCACTTCATTATTGCCTCCATTTGTATCAGCTTGGATTTTTTTGCTTCATGACTCCACCTATAGTTGCCTCCTCCCATGCTGTGGTAGACTTATAGCATACATGTACCAAAGGCCTGTCCCTTTCACACCATGTCTATGTGGTGTTGGAGGTTAAATGACCCTTGCTTCGGTAAATGTGTAGAAGCAGGATTTCTGTCTTCATCTCATTACATAGATGCGATCAACCTCGATACGATTATCCATGGTTTGGACTACGATTACCTTAATACCTTGTGTACAAGCCTAACTCGCGTATTAGCCGTACCCCAACTTTGGACCGATCCTAAAAGCCGCATTGTCCATCTGATTATGCTGATTTTAGTACTGTACCATAGTAGCAATACCTTCGTATAAGCCACCCCAACCCTAACCCACATCACTGATCTAACTCGCGTACTAGCCGCGGTTACTACACAAGGTTTTACAGTACCTGTGAAAAGCTTAGACTTTGAGAAAGTCTCTACACCATTAGTCAACTGGATGTTAGACTACCTAAACAAACAAACAAACAAATTGCCTCCATCTATCGAACCATTGCAGTAATGAGTCCTGTAAATTTAATAACGACCGATAAAGGACGACCTAGCACTTCAATGGCTCCTCCCCTTGTCGTCATGATGCAGCAATGCAGTCCTGAAGAATAACTCGCTTGGGCATCATTCATGCATCATACTGACCTGAAGGGGTTTACACACTCCTACAGTGCTGACATGGTTCACCAATGCAGTTCCAGTGAGTTACTCACCGGTGCTGCAATGGTGCATCATGACAAAAAATATTGCTTTGAAACATGATGCCATCCTGAAAGGGTTAAAGGAAATATGAAGAGCATTTATTTGGTGGTGTAGTCATCTATTGTCAGCTCTCCCGCCTGGTTGGTTTATTGGAGTTGTGTGTGGTGTGATTAACATGCCTGTAATGGTAGGACAAGACGCTCGTGTCAATGACAGCTTCAATTAATGTCCCAGGAGCCTTGTCTACAAACTCACCACTCGCTAAATACCACTTGTTGGTTATGTGGGAATGTATTATAGTCCTGTTGGGCATATTGTGGGGTGCATTGTTTGTGGATGTGGGAATGTATTAGAATTGGGAGGCATATTGAGGGGATGCTCAACTTGTGTATAAGCCGCACCCCCGAATTTTACAAGCCACACGGGATATGAAAGTTGCTAATCTAGTACTGAACTATACAAGCAAAAACTCTCATAAAGGTTGCAACCTACAAAGGCATCTTCTGTATTAAATTCAAGCTAGTTCTTGCATATGACCCACGATTTCAAAGTGTGAATTTACGGTAGTACGAACAAGCATATTGGGGAAAGCAGATTGTGAATATGTTGGAATATATTGATACTGACAGGCATATTGAGGTGCTCATGTTATGAGTATGTAGGAACATATTAATCCTGAGAGGCATATTGAGAAGGTGCGTTGTTTTTGACGTAAGGACATAAACAGGGTGTAATTTGAACCTTATGGAGTAGAGCCTAATAACAGATCAGCGGCTCCCGCTAACAGCCGTTCCCTGTCCGACCACTCCACCGGCGGCCATTTGTAATGTGGCCTGATGGGACATGATTATGGGGCAGGCAATAGTGCGCATGCACACAGCAATCACGTGGGTGATCACGTGAGCTGGGCCGTGATTTAGCGTGGGCGGAGTCTGAGATTTGTTATTGATCTGCTAAAACGGTGTCGCGGTAGCCATGTTGGCGGTGACCACAGGTTGTTGTGTTAGGACAACCTTCCACTGGGCCATGTTTGGGGTCCTCCTGAAGGCAATCTATAACCTTACAACAAAAATGTAGAGCTCTCTGGCTAGAATTAAGTCATCAAACACGCATTTTGAGCTCCTAAATGAGAATTTAGAGCCATTTGACAAGAATTAATCGTCCGACAAGCATTCAACAATAATTTAAAATTGTCTGACAAGAATTTAAAGCTGTCTGGCTAGAATTAAGTCGTCTGACAAGCATTTAGAGCTTGGCAGCAATAATTTAGAGCTCTCCGACTAGCATTAAGAGCAGTATGACAAGTATCTAGAGCATGTCAACAATGATTTAGAGCCCTCCAACAATAATTTAAAGACCTTCGACTAGAATTAAGAGATCTCCTACTGGAATTAAGAGCTGACACATATTTTGAGATCTTCAGCAAGAATTTTGAGCCATTTGACAAACATTTAGAGCTCTTTGACAATAATTCAGAGTCGTCCGACAAGAATATAGAGCCATCTGACAAGAATTTAGAGTCATTTATGACAGACCTGTCATTTTCCACGAGGCCAATAAGAATTAGAATAATCCAACAAGAATTTAGCGCCATCTAACAAGAATTTAGAACTCTCCAACTATAATTTAGTCGCCTGACAAGCACCCAAGCTTTTCAACAATAATTTGGTGCAGTCTGACAAGAATTTAGAGCTCTCTGACTAGAATTAAGAGCTATTTAGATGCCAGTCATTATGCCGGACCAGAGCCATTCTAAGCAGACATTGCCAATGTCCGGCGCGTTTTACCGTAGACTGCTGACCATCCCCATCCCTCAACTGTGTGAGACCACCCTGCACTGAAAATCCATAGATTGAAAGGGTTAGTCAGTTCAGACTATCCTAGGTTGGTCATATGTGTTAGTCATAATGGCAAAGTTACATTTAAAAATGACCGCGGGGTCAGTCAGTAGTGGCTAACCTAGGTTCATCATTGGTGTGTTGTACTTGTATACCACTAGTTGGGACCACCTGTCATGACCACTCAGTGGCTCCCCCTGGAAATAAAAAGACTAAGGTGGGTTGGTCAGTACTGACCAACCTGACAATAAAAACCGACCTAGGTTGGTCGTATAGGGAGCCAAAAAATGACTAACTAGGTTAGGCACTAGTGACTGAGAGGTTGGGTGTATAGGAAGCCTAGGAATATCAGTGTGGGGCGTGCAATGTTATAATGCAAGTGTCATGTCACACAATACAACTGCCCTCTGGCGGCATCCAAGGGCTACCTGTCTACTCAGGTTAAAGTGGCTTCCTATTAGCAGCCATTTTGTAGCCGTTACCCTGATTAACTGTATATATATCCAACACTGGCCCCAGGTACAAGTTGACCCAATGTAGTGTCCTCTAAAGAGCACTGTAGCTGGTCAATGTATGTAGGCAGCCATAGCACTGGTTTTTAGTTATTGTTTTAAGTCCCCCCCCCCCCCACGCTGGAACATGCATTTTTGTGGGTGTAAAAGGCTAAAAGAATTCCCCGGGATTCCCCGGGATTCAGAAAGCCATTTACAGTACCCCTGTATGTCACACCAGCAGTAAAGGGAAATTCTCAATTTTTATTGTTTTAAGTTGGTTTCAGACATAGTGGCTTATGGGTATCAATTCTCTCCCTCAGCGTCTACCTGAGAGGCAGTACCTGAGTTAGTATGCAGTCAACAGTGGGGCCCATATGTGTTTTGACTCGGGCAAGCTGCTTTGCCCACCCTGGGTTTTGGTCCTTTTTGTCCAGGGCTACCAGTGGGAGCCCAGATGGGTCAGCCCAGATTCAAAGTGCCCAGCCTCAGCCCAGATTTAGCTAATGCTATAAAAATGTCAATAAATGGTCATTTCTGGAGGGAAATCAGATGTCAATATGTTTCGAAATTATTACAATGTATTTATGAAAAAAACAGTTTAAAAAATAGTAGACAGGCGTCCGCTAACACCTCCATAAGCACCAGCATTCGTGAACCGAAACTGGAATGCAGGCATGCTTGCGAAAGGAATGCCCTGGCCTTGCTGCCAGCAATAGAATAGATCTATGTGTATTTATAGGTGGTGTATGAGCATGTGGCATCATGACTGATTTGATGTGTCCCAGGAATGGACCAACACGAGGTGACTATATTACATATCGTTAGATAATTGATGCCATCCTGTGTAACGAAAGCTGACGGCTGATTGCACTGTAAAAAATAGATGTACTTTTTACAGATTCACTCTGTAAAATTTAACGCTGATTCTCCGTTATTTTGAATACAATGAAGCACCGTAAATATCAGCCATTTCACAGTGGATCCTTGTTAAATGCTAACCTGGTTTGGATTACAATGATTCAACGTAAATTCATCTTCTAATGTCAAATCCCAGAGGGAGCCACATATAGTGGATCTTGCCATAGATAGGTGGCCTGGTTTGTAAGAAGATTTTTCTGGAGAGTGTGAGCCCTTGAAGTGGAGTATATATGTTGAAATAATGGTAATTTTCAATTAATCTATATGTTTGACAATTTAAGAATTCAATCTTGTGATAGGTTTGACAAAGTACCATGATCACTTTATAATATCCAGAAGAAAGTAGCTGTCTGGATCTATACACCTATTTTGTGGTAATATACTATGCATATATCCTCACCTCTGGAAACTCTGCCTTGTATCAATCCTATAGAGTAAAACCTCTTGTATAGGCCAGGGCCAGTATGCAAGTCAGATCGTCAGTGGTGCGTATAGGATAAGGACAAACTCAAAGTATGGCTTATCCGTAAGTTTTTAGATGTATGCTACAGTAACTAAAGTCACCATAATCAGACTCCCTGTGAGGCTTATCGAATATTCTCTGTATATTTGAATACTGTGAATATATTAATGCTGATTTAACGTAAAATTAATGGTGATTCAACGTAAAATGAACAGTGATTCTGTGTAAAATGAACAGTGATTCTGCGTAAAATTAACGGTGACCGTCACCGTTAAAAAAAACGGTGAAAGTTATGTCCCAAAAGTTGCCGGTGATTCAACGTCATTTTGACGACATTTTTTTTACAATGTGTATATATTGTGATTACCAAGGGGCAGCGCCATTTCCCTCACTCTCTGTGGAAAGCTCAACAGGAAGTGAAAGATAGATCGCTGGTTTGCTTATAGGATCGGCACAAAGTCGGGGTGCGGCTTATAGGCGAGTTAGGCTTATGTACGCGAGGTTTTACGGCATATAAATATGGCCTGTGCTTGCCAGTTATTGAAAACTGAACCCCTGGGAGTTAACTCTTCCCCTGAGTGTTTCCATGGACCCAAGATTTTAAGTTAATTGAGGTTAACAAATTGTCTTTCTTTTTACCCTAATGTTCTTTTTTTTCTTTTTTTTTAAAATTTCTAAACCATAAGTTAGGTGTAGTTCCCAAATCTGCCACAGCTACTATAGGTATGCTGCTGTATTCGGCCTGTATACCTTAATAAAGCCTTAGATAAGCTCTGTACATAATAGATATAGATTCAGTTGAAGTAATGAACAATGTACTTTAGTCTGTCACCAGCTACCAGCGGCGGATGCCATACTTGTAATACCTGCCCCTTATGACGTCACTTCCTCCCATTAATGAGGCAAAGTGATGAGTGACGTCATAAAGTCAGCACATCTCAAGGCAACACTCTCCAAGCAGATCTATCTGTAGAGGTGGAACACTCTCACTTTTAATTGTTACTTTGTGGACCAAATAGGTCTTAGATTGAGTGTAGCAGATCATGCAAATGTTTTTATAACCCCCATATACGTGGCCCCTTTAACTTATTATAGAGTCGCTATTCAAATGGACCCACATTATTGCCCTGAGTGAATTCCTCAATTACCGTACTGTCGCGAATTAGCACCGGGGCGCTCTTCAATTTGGAGGGGCTTTTATCTCCAAGACAGGCGCTTATTCAAGATCCTATTTTAGTGCTTAAGGAACATTTCAAGACCCCTGGACCCCAGGCGCATTCAAGACCGGCGCTTTTTCGAAACCGGCGCTTTATCGTGACGGTACGGTACATGTCAAGATGTCTTTCACAAATGTTAAAATGCTCTTTGTGATGCCTGACTAGTTTAGAGCATTTAGTGCACTATGCCTTTTCATTGACATGAACACGACAAAAAGGGCAGAACACAGCCCTAGCAAATAACTCGCCAGTGCTGCATTCAAGCATCATGTTGTCCCTTCAGAGTTGATACACTCCCAAAGAGCCGACATGAGCACTGGCAAGTTACTCGGCCCCAGGTGCATTGGTGCATTATGACAATAAATGTCAACTTTTAGCGACATGCCGTCCTTAAAGGGTTAAAATGCTTAATGGGTGACGTCTGAAGACACGCACACCCACATCGCCCGGAGCCATTTGACACGGCTGTTTTAGATACGGCTGAATGCTGGGCTGAGAGGTGAAGCCAGATGTGATGAGGTCTTCTCAATGAGCCATCATGCCACGGTCTTGGTGGCACGAGAGTCGAATAAGCCGTGAAAGCATGCCCATACACTGCCACTAGTCTGTTTATGGAGATAGGTATAGGGAGGATATTCTAGGGCAGGGGTCGGGGGAGACTGTGGGATTGCAACCAGTCTCATGCAGGGACAGGAAAACTCAGGGACCGCAGCCAGTCTAAGGCAGGGGTAGGGGGGGGGGCTGCAGCCAGTCTAGGGCAGGGGCAGGGGGGGCTGCAGCCAGTCTAAGGCAGGGGAGGGGACTGAAGCCAGTCTAAGGCAAGGGTAGAGAAAAGAACTCAGGGACTGCAGCAAGTCTAAGGCAGGGTGAGAGAAACTCAGGGACTGCAGCCAGTCTAAGGCAGGGAGGAGAGAAACTCAGGGACTGCAGCCAGTCTAAGGCAGGGAAGGGAAACTCAGGGACTACAGCCAGTCTAAGGCAGGGGAGGGAAACTCAGGGACTGCAGCCAGTCTAAGGCAGGGGAAGGAAAACTCAGGGACTGCAGCCAGTCTAAGGCAGGGAGGAGAGAAACTCAGGGACTGCAGCCAGTCTAAGGCAGGGGAGGGAAACTCAGGGACTGCAGCCAGTCTAAGGCAGGGAGGAGAGAAACTCAGGGACTGCAGCCATTCTAAGGCAGGGGGAGGGAAACTCAGGGTCTGCAGCCAGCCTAAGGCAGGGGAAGGAAAACTCAGGGACTGCAGCCAGTCTAAGGCAGGGAGGAGAGAAACTCAGGGACTGCAGCCAGTCTAAGGCAGGGGAGGGAAACTCAGGGACTGCAGCCAGTCTAAGGCAGAGGGGGGGGGGGAACTCAGGGAATGCAGCCAGTTTAAGGCAGGGCGGAGAGAAACTCAGGGAATGCAGCCAGTCTAAGGCAGGGGGAGGGAAACTCAGGGAATGCAGCAAGCCTATTAAAGGTAGGAGGATGGTACTGCAGCCAGTCTAAGGCAGGGGAGAAGGACTGCAGCCAGTGCAGGGAGAGGGAGACTCAGGGAGTAGTGGAGGGACAATCTAAAACACCTACTCAGTGTGAAAGTGGTTGCAGCAGCAGGTTTTAAATGGCCGTAGACTGGGTGAGATTGCCCGTGGACGGGGTGTGATTTGGCGGTCCTTAGGGCCGGTACTTAGGACTGATAGGCGCGGGGGCCCAGCCTGAATTGAGCGAGGGGCTCGGGGCGATTGAAGCGGGGGCTCGGGCGATTGAGCGGGACATGTTGGTGACGGGGGCTGACTGCAGGGGGCGCTGCGGCTGTCAGCGGGGGATGAAGGAGTCAGGTGGGGGAGGCGCCCTGTCTGACAGAGAGCCTCCTCTAAACCCTTTAACCCTTTAAGGACAGCAAACTGATTTAACCCTTTAAGGACAGCATGTCGCTAAAAGATGACATTTGTCGGTGCATCAACACTACCTCGCCTGACAAGCACCCAAGCTTTTCAACAATAATTTGGTGCAGTCTGACAAGAATTTAGAGCTCTCTGACTAGAATTAAGAGCTATGTGACAAGTATTTAGATGCCAAGTAAGCGGTAGGACGAGGGTGGTGTGTCTCTGTTCACTACTCCTTCAGAACTTTTTCCCGACACCGAATCTACACCCATGAGTCCAGGTTACGGTATTAAAACCAAGCACTTGCTCTGTAGTCTAACACCGGCAAGGGAGAATATCAATTGAAGTATTTAGATGCCAGTCATTATGCCGGACCAGAGCCATTCTAAGCAGACATTGCCACTGTCCGGCATGTTTTACCGTAGACTGCTGACCATCCCCATCCCTCCACTGTGGGGGGTACAGAGGGGTCCCCCCCCCCAGGTCGGAAAGTCGCCGAAATTAAGGGCCCCAGGTCAGAAAGTCGCTTTCTTGGACGATTTTTGCTATTGCCAAACCTTTCCAAAAGTCGCCAGGTCGCCTTTATTATTGCACCAGGTCGCCAGGTTGCCTGCAAAACAGCCCAGGTCGCCAAGTCGCTATTGACCCATCTGGAGCCACCACTGTGTGAAACCACCCTAGGGCTTGCAGTGTTATAATGTCCATGTCATGTCACACAATGCAACTACCCTCTGGCAGCATCCAAGGGCTACCTGTCTACTCAGGTTACCCCTTTAAGGGCAGCATAGTGCGTTAATGCACTGTGCCCTTTTATTGCCATGATGTAGGGATACAGCACTACCCGAGTCTACTACCATGCATCATGCCGACCACACACACCTGACGGGTCGATATGATGCACCAATTGCAGGATAGCAAGACTGATGCAGTACGATGGTACATGAACATGAAACCTTGGGGCATTATGCAGGGTTTGATGCATTCACAAAGTCTGAGGCCCTTAAAGGGTTAAAGTGGCTTCATATTAGCAGCCATTTTGTAGCCGTTACCCTGATTAACTGTATATATATCCAACACTGGCCCCGGGTACAAGTTGACCCAATGTGGTGTCCTCGATCTATACAGAGCACTGTAGCTGGTCAATGTACACTGAAAATCCATAGATTGAAAGGGTTAGTCAGTACAGACTAACCCAGGTTGGTCATATGAGTGTTAGTCACAATGGCAAAGTTATATTCAAAAATGACTAAGGGGTCAGTCAGTAGTGGCTAACCTAGGTCCATCATTTGTGTGTTGTATTTGTATACCACTAGTTGGGGCCACCTGTGATGACCACTCAGTGGCTCCCCCTGGAACTAAAAAGACTAAGGTGGGTTGGTCAGTAGTGACCAACCTGACAATAATAACTAATCTAGGTTGGTCGTATAGGGAGCCAAAAAATGACTAACTAGGTTAGACACTAGTGACTGAGAGGTTGGGCGTATAGGGAGCCTAGGAATATCAGTGCATAGCACTGGTTTTTAGTTATTGTTTTAAGTTGGTTTCAGATACAGTGGCTTATTGGTATCCATTCTCTCCCTCAGCGGCTCAGCGTCTACCTGGGAGGCAGTACCCTGAATTAGTATGCAGTCAACAATGGGTCCCATATGTGTTTTGACTCTGATTTTTGAAGCTGATTTGCCAACCTGAAGCTGATTTGCCAACCCTGGGTTTTGGTATTTTTTTGTCAAGGGCTACCAGTGGGAACCCAGATGGGGCAGCCCAGATTCAAACTGCCCGGCCTTAGCCCAGATTTAGCAGATACTATAAAAATGTCAATAAATGGTAATTTCTGGAGGGAAGTCAGATGTCAATATGTTTCGGAATTATTACAATGTATTTATGAAAAAAACAGTTTTCGTGGGCTGGCACATCTGGGCTCCCACTGGTAGCCCTGGACAAAAAAGGACCATAGCCCAGATATGGGCAAGCCCAGCTGGCCCAAGTTAAACACATATGGGCCCCAGGGACCAATGCTGACTGGGTAGCTATTTTACTCTCATTCGTCCGCTAACACCTCCATAAGCACCAGCATTCGTGAACCAAAACTGGAATGCAGGCATGCTTGTGAAAGGAATGCCCTGGCCTTGCTGCCAGCAATAGAATATGTGTATTTATAGGTGGTGTATGAGCATGTGGCATCATGACTGATTTGATGTGTCCCAGGAATGGACCAACACGAGGTGACTATATTATATATCGTTAGATAATTGATGCCATCCTCTGTAACGAAAGCTGAAGGATGATTGCATAAATTGTGATTAGGAAGGGGCAGTCTCGGCGCCCCACAGGCTACCGTAAAACTTTGTGTATAATACTAACTCGCGTATAAGCCCCACCCTGACTTCAGGGCGATCCTATAAGCCACACCAGCGATCTCATTATGGTGACTTTAGTACTTTACCATAGTAGCAGAAACCCTCGTATAAGCCGCATTCCGACTCTGGGCCGATCCTATAAGCTGAACCAGCAATCTGATTCGCGTACTAGCCGTGGCCTATAAGCGAGGTTTTACGGTAACAAATTTAGTTAGTCTGGGAGCAGTGCTCCAAATTGTTCCTGCTAGAACTCTCTAGCATAGGAGGCTGGAATAGCACCTTTTAGACTGCACGCGCATCTTTTACACTCGCCAATCATCATTCAGCTCTTAGAACGTCACCAAATTACGCCCGGCGAGTGCACCAACTTGCGGGAACTCAGGCTAATGTTCCAGGCCCAGTGTGGCTTGCCCGTTACCCTGGGACTGGTGCGTACGAGGCTATGTGGAAAGCTCAAAACAGGGAGTGAAAGCTGGTTATACTTGTAACCCTGGTGTCTGATGCAGGATATGTATGACCTAGTATATATTATTTTTCATTACCGTAAAACCTTGGCTAGTACGTGATTCAGATCGCTGGTGCGGCTTAGAGTCCAGGTGCGGCTTATCCACAAGTTTTTGCTCCTATAGTAGGCCTACAGTACTAAAGTCACCATAATCAGATCGCTGGTCGGCTTATAGGATAGGCCCAAAGTCGGGGTGCGGCTTAAATGTGAATTAGGCTTATACGCAAGGTTTTACGTTATATAAATATGGCCTGTGCTTGCCAGTTATTGAAAACTGAACCCCTGGGAGTTAACTCTTCCCCTGAGTGTTTCCATGGACCCAAGATTTTAAAATAATTGAGGTTAACTTTATTTTTACCCTGTATATGTTTTTTTTGAATTTCTAAACCATAAGCTAGGTGTAGTTCCCAAATCTGCCACAGCTACTATAGGTATGCTGCTGTATTCGGCCGGTATACCTTAATAAAGCCTTATATAAGCTCTGTATATAATAGATATAGATCCACTTGAAGTAATGAACAATGTACTTTAGTCTGTCACCAGCTACCAGCGGCGGATGCCATACTTGTAATACCTGCCCCTTATGACGTCACTTCCTCCCATTAATGAGGCAAAGTGATGAGTGACGTCATAACGTCAGCACATCTCAAGGCAACACTCTCCAAGCAGATCTCTCTGTAGTGGTGGGACGTTCTCCAAGCAGATCTATCTGTAGCGGTGGAACACTCTCACTTTTAAGTGTTACTATGTGGACTATACAGTTTGGGGGCTTGCCAAATAGGTCTTAGATTGAGTGTAGCAGATCATGCAAATGTTTTTATAACCCCCATATATGTGGCCCCTTTAACTTATTATAGAGTCGCTATTCAAATGGACCCACATTATCGCTCTGAGTGAATTCCTCAATTACATGTCAAGATGCCTTTCACATAAGTTAAAATGCTCTTTGTGATGCCTGACTAGTTTAGAGCATTCAGTGCACTAAGCCTTTTCATCAACATGAACATGACAAAAAGGGCAGAACACAGCCCTGGCGAGTAACTCGCCAGTGCTGCATTCAAGCATCATGCCAAGCCTACAGGGTTGATACACTCCCAAAGAGCCGACATGATGCATGAATGTAGTGCCTCTACATGGGTAAAAATGGACAAAGGCGACACGGCCCCTTTAAAAATCGACGGACACAGACATCTTTATAATGCCCTAGTATATTCTATATACATAAAAATCAACACAGTGAAATGGATCTTTTGCTAAAGATCGACACGGCGACACAGTCAAAATATAGCACCGGCATGTTACTCTCCGGGGCTGCGTTGGTGCATTATGACAATAAATGTCAACTTTTAGCGACATGCCGTCCTTAAAGGGTTAAAAGACTTAATGGGTGACGTATGAAGACACGCACACCCACATCGTCGGGAGCCATTTGACACGGCTGTTTTAGATACGGCTGAATGCTGGGCCGTAAGGTGAGTCCTGATGTGATGAAGTCTTCTCAATGAGCCATCACGCCACGGTCTTGGTGGCACGAGAGTCGAATAAGCCGTGAAAGCATGCCCATACACTGCCACTAGTCTGTTTATGGAGATAGGTATAGGGAGGATATTCTAGGGCAGGGGTCGGGGGAGACTGAGGAATACAGCCAGTCTAAGGCAGGGTAAGGCAGGGGAGGGGAACTCGGGGACTGCAGCCAGTCTAAGGCAGGGGAGGGAAACTCAGGGACTGCAGCCAGTCTAAGGCAGGGTAAGGGGACTGCAGTCAGTCTAAGGCAGGGTAAGGGGACTGAAGCCTGTCTAAGGCAGGGGAGGGAAACTCAGAGACTGCAGCCAGTCTAAGGCAGGGAAGAGAGAAACTCAGGGACTGCAGCCATTCTAAGGCAGGGGAGGGAAACTCAGGGACTGCAGCCAGTCTAAGGCAGGGGAGGGAAACTCAGGGACTGCAGCCAGTCTAAGGCAGGTTGGAGGGAAACTCAGGGACTGCAGCCAGTCTAAGGCAGGTTGGAGGGAAACTCAGAGACTGCAGCCAGTCTAAGGCAGGGAAGGGAAACTCAGGGACTGCAGCCAGTCTAAGGCAGGGAGGAGAGAAACTCAGGGACTGCAGACAGTCTAAGGCAGGGGAGGGAAACTCAGGGACTGCAGCCAGTCTAAGGCAGGGAAGAGAGAAACTCAGGGACTGCAGCCATTCTAAGGCAGGGGAGGGAAACTCAGGGACTGCAGCCAGTCTAAGGCAGGGAGGAGAGAAACTCAGGGACTGCAGCCAGTCTAAGGAAGGGGGAGAGAAACTCAGGGACTGCAGCCAGTCTAAGGAAGGGGGAGAGAAACTCAGGGACTGCAGCCAGTCTAAGGAAGGGGGAGAGAAACTCAGGGACTGCAGCCAGTTTAAGGAAGGGGGAGAGAAACTCAGGGACTGCAGCCAGTCTAAGGCAGGGGAAGGAAACTCAGGGACTGCAGCTAGTCTAAGGCAGGGAAGAGAGAACCTCAGGGACTGCAGCCAGTCTAAGGCAGGGAAGAAAGAAACTCAGGGACTGCAGCCAGTCTAAGGCAGGGAAGAGAGAAACTCAGGGACTGCAGCCAGTCTAAGGCAGGGAAGAGAGAAACTCAGGGACTGCAGCCAGTCTAAGGCAGGGAAGAGAGAACCTCAGGGACTGCAGCCAGTCTAAGGCAGGGAAGAGAGAAACTCAGGGACTGCAGCCAGTCTAAGGCAGGGAAGAGAGAAACTCAGGGACTGCAGCCAGTCTAAGGCAGGGAAGAGAGAAACTCAGGGACTGCAGCAAGCCTATTAAAGGTAGGAGGATGGTACTGCAGCCAGTCTAAGGCAGGGGGAGAGAAACTCAGGGACTGCAGTCAGTCTAAGGCAGGGCAGGGGACTGAAGCCAGTCTAAGGCAGGGCAGGGGACTGCAGCCAGTCTAAGGCAGGGCAGGGACTGCAGCCAGTCTAAGGCAGGGCAGGGGACTGCAGCCAGTCTAAGGCAGGGAAGAGAGAAACTCAGGGACTGCAGCCATTCTAAGGCAGGGGAGGGAAACTCAGGGACTGCAGCCAGTCTAAGGCAGGGAGGAGAGAAACTCAGGGACTGCAGCCAGTCTAAGGAAGGGGGAGAGAAACTCAGGGACTGCAGCCAGTCTAAGGAAGGGGGAGAGAAACTCAGGGACTGCAGCCAGTTTAAGGAAGGGGGAGAGAAACTCAGGGACTGCAGCCAGTCTAAGGCAGGGGAAGGAAACTCAGGGACTGCAGCTAGTCTAAGGCAGGGAAGAGAGAACCTCAGGGACTGCAGCCAGTCTAAGGCAGGGAAGAAAGAAACTCAGGGACTGCAGCCAGTCTAAGGCAGGGGTAGAGAGAAGAACTCAGGGACTGCAGCCAGTCTAAGGCAGGGGCAGGGAAACGTAGGGACTGCAGCCAGTCAAAGGCAGGGTGAGAGAAACTCTGGGACTGCAACCAGTCTAAGGCAGGGGAGGGAAACTCAGGGACTGCAACCAGTCTAAGGCAGGGGAGAGAAACTCAGAGACTGCAGCCAGTCTAAGGCAGGGGCAGGGAAACGCAGGGAATGCAGTCAGTCTAAGGCAGGGGGAGGGAAACTCAGGGAATGCAGTCAGTCTAAGGCAGGGAGAGAAGGACTGTAGCCAGTCTAAGGCAGGGTAAGGGGACTGCAGCCAGTCTAAGGCAGGGTAAGGGGACTGCAGCCAGTCTAATGCAGGGAGAGAGACTCGGGGAGTAGTAGAGGGACAATCTAAAACGCCTACTCAGTGTGAAAGTGGTTGCAGCAGCAGGTTTTAAATGGCCGTAGACTGGGTGAGATTGCCCGTGGACAGGGTGTGATTTGGCGGCCCTTAGGGCCGGTACTTAGGACTGATAGGCGCGGGGGCCCGGCCTGAATTGAGCGAGGGGTGCGGGGCGATTGAAGCAGGGGCTCCGGCGATTGAGCGGGACATGTTGGTGACGGCGGCTGACAGCAGGGGGAGCTGCGGCTGTCAGCGGGGGATGAAGGAGTCAGGTGGGGGAGGCGGCCCGTCTGACAGAGAGCCTCCTCTAAACCCTTTAACCCTTTAAGGACAGCAAACTGATTTAACCCTTTAAGGACAGCATGTCGCTAAAAGATGACATTTGTCGATGCACCAACACTGCCCCGGTGAGTAACTTGTTGTTGCTGCATTTGTGCATCATGCCAAATGTTTGGGAGTATGTCAACCTCATAGGGTCAGCATAATGCTTGAATGCAGCACTGGGGAGTTACTCGCTAGGGCTGTATTAATGCATCATAACGACAAAGGGCATTATGCATTAATGCATTAATGCATTATGTCGTCCTTAACCATTTAAGGACGGATGTCACTAAAAGATGACATTTGTTGTCAAGATGCTTAAATGCAGCCCCGGTTAGTAACTTGTCTGTGCTGCAGTGCTGCATCATGCCGACCCTTCAGTATTGTATCAACCCTGTAGGGTTGACATGGTGCTTGAATGCAGCAGTGGCAAGTTACTCACCAGGGCTACATTCATGCATTATGACAACCAAGAGCATGATGTTTTAATGCACTATCCCCTAAGTCTTCATGATGCATGAATGCAGCCCTGGTGAGTAACTAGCCAGTGCTACATGATGCATGAATACAGCCCTCGCACAAAAATACATAGTGCTTTAATGGTATGCTGCTCTTACTAGTCTTAGAGGTTTAAAATTCATATTGACAAACATGTCAGGGGCTAGTTTCAACTCCTTATTTTAGCTGGGGTTTATGATCAGGTATGTGATTAGGTATGCAGGCTAGTTGAAAAAGCCCATGCAATTAGAATTCTCCTCTAGCCTTAGTAGGCCTAATGTAAGGCCTAATGGAGGCATTAAGGTTTTTGATTTATGGAGCCGTCCTTTCTGCTAAGAGGCCTATAATGGACTTTGAGGAGTACCTGAGCTGAGAGCCTGATGGTGGTAGTCAATGTATGGCAATAACAGGATCATACACATCTTATAACATCTTAAGAAGATGCCTAAGCTGAAGGGGGGGGGGACCTTGAGTCTTTAAGGGTAGGTAACAACTGCCGCCCTACCGCCCCTCTTAGCAGAGGTTGGCAAATTTGACCGCCCTATGTTTGTGGTTAACTCCAACCCTGGTTACCCAGCACCCCTGTTATATCAGGGTGGACTGTGTCTGGAACCTCTGGGAGGCCTGGGCCTCTCACAGCCTAGTAAAAATGGTCTTTAGAAGGAAATAAACAATCAACTTAAAGTTATGATTTTGACTGCCTACTTAGCAGGGTCTGGACGACATCTGACTGCCCACCCCCTTTTGCGAATCTATAGGAAATTGACAGCCACCATTCTTAAAAGTTTTGCTGCAGTGGTTATCCAATCCATGACAGAGTAGCCCCTCCCCCCCTTCTTTCCCCTTGCCCTGAACCAGAGATATGGAGCCCTTGCCCTGAACGTTGCATCTACATCATATATAAATTTTAACGTTCCCCTTTAGAAAGCATCAAATCTGACCTCGGTGGAGGATGCATGAGTCAAGGTCAAAATCCACTAGTATTTCTCAAGGTCAGTTTGAGTTTTGTGTTTTGAAATATTTTATTTGGCAAAAAAATCACTAAGAGCCTTTCAATAAGTTCACCCAGCTTAATGCTGCACATAATTATGTATTGTTCTCCCCCTATTTGGTTTGACAGTTACACAAAGAATTGAGTCCCTGGCCATTAGTAACTATTACTATTGATCACAAGAACATGCAATGTTTACAATGCACATCTTAAACCCTGTAAGGATGGCATAATGTATCATTACCTTGGTCGTCATGATGCATTCATGCAGCCCTGGCGAGTAACTTACCAGGGCTGCATTCAAGTATCATGCCGACCCTATGGGATGGAGACACTCCCGAAGGCTCGGCATGATGTACCATTGCAGCACCGGCGAGTTACTCGCCAGGGCTGTATCGGGGCATCATGATGACAAATGTCATCTTTAAGCAGCATGTCGTCCTTAAAGGGTTAATGCAAAGATAGGACATTGAGTGGCACACCATTATGAAGTTATTGCATGTTTTCTTGGTGTAGCATAGAACTCCTATTGTTTATGTATAGATACATCTTACGGGTGCTCATGTTTTAACAGCAGGGACGGGGTGGATTTGAGGGTGGGGGGTAAAAGGATTTCAACCCCTTGACTTGGGGGAGGGGGAAGAAATGTCAAACCCTCGGGGGGGGGGGGGGGATATCCCTGTTGTTAGTGAAGAAGCCCAGATGTTACTATGCTTTTTGCAGAGGGGGGGGGGCAAAAATTTCGACTCCTCTAGGGTGGGGATGTGAAAATTTGTTTGCGCATCCGGGCAAAATCTCACCCCCTTGTTGAAAAAAGAGTACTCTTTTTGAACACATCTTTTGATGACCTAATAAACAACATGTATATAATAGAGTGAAATTGATCTTTTACATGATAGTGGCCACTTAGTCCAATAATCCATCACAAGAGCCCAATTGATGATCAACAACCCAGATACACAGTTATATAACAAGTAGGTTTGCCAAGTGTCGGCAAGTACAGACTAAGTTCAGACTTATAATTGCGCTAATTTGAAAGTTTTTAAATTGGATTTGATCAGATTTCTTCTTTATTCTTATTGCTGGACAACACCATGCCAAGTTGATGCCACAAACAACCTGTACCAGACTCTTTATACATGTAGTACTCTCCTATTTGCACTAAATGTAGGCCTAAAGGCTCAGATATATGTAGGCAAAATAGGCTTTCATTCTTTGAATTTATTGGGCAGACGTATAACCCTAAAACCTCGGTAATTAATCTACTTCGTTACGAGCCATATGTGAGTTTGAAACAAGTTTTCACTATATTCCTCCATACCACCTTGCCTATAATCCACTGGCGAGTGACTTGCCGGAGCTGCATCTATGCACCATGCCGACCCTACAGTGTTGAGACACTCGCGAAGGGTTGGCATGATGCTCCAATGCAGCCATGGCGAGTAACTCGCCGGGCTGCATTGCTGCATCATGTCGACAAATGTCATCTTTTAGCGGCATCTGTCCTTAGAGGTGCAGATCTCGGTACCCCTCCAGCGGCAGTCGCAGTGGAGCCGAGACAGGTACTCAGCTCTATTATAGGGGCGCTGGGGCTTTAAGGGGATAACTCAGGTTTTACGGAAAGTTTAAAATAAATGCTTGTACTCACCCAGAGCTGCAGGAAGGCGGGCAGCGGTCCGAACGACTCGAGGATGTACGCGTAGTCCCCGCCTGACCGTTTAATGGTGGTCCCCAACTCAGCGTAACACAAGGCACCGATCAGGGAGAGCACTCCACACGCCACCCACACCACCAACGCCATGCCCACCTGGAAAATACAGCATTAAAGTTAGTATTCTTTATCGGCATAATGAGTTATCTGAAATATAATTATATATGCCGTATTCGACGTAATAAGTGCCCTAGAGTTTAGCTGTCTTCAAAATCGTGGAAATTTGAGCCTTTATTCTAGTCCCCACCCAACTTGAGAAAAATAAATTGTCACCCAAATCATAAATTTTCATTTTTCTGTGAACTTAGTATAGACTGCAGTACAATAAAGTTACCTTCAAAAAATTAATGGAGGAAAAGTTAATAAATTGTACCAGTTTGTTGATATTGTTTTACTGGTACCGGGTATATATCTTTTCAGACATTTATCAAAATCAAAATAGTCAAAACCCGCTATTAAAACGCCCCCTACTTTGGAGGGGAAAAAAGTCTTGTAGGAAAAATAAATCTGTTTTAAAGGCGTGGTTTTCCCGGTGTGTTTTATGGTACATATAATGAGCGTTACTTTATAACTACCAATAGCAGCCTCTCATTCAGTCAGTGATATATCAGTGTACACAGAGTACACAGTGTTAGTGTACACAGCCTGCGTCCCTACAGCGTCCCTACAGCGTCCCTACAGCGTCCCTACAGCGTCCATACAGCGTTCCACACACACACAGCTACTGGTCACCACCTAGTGGTCTCTGCTACACCCTCAGTTAACCCTTTAACTATTTAAGGACGGCATGATACCTTAATGCATTATGCCATTGGTCATCATAATGCATGAACGCAGCCCTGGCGAGTAACTCGTCAGTGCTGCATTCAAGCCATCATGTCGACCTTATTAGGGGGAGGTACTCGATCCAGAAGGGTCGTCATCATGCACAAATGCAGTCCCAGCGAGTTACTCGCCAGGTCTGCATTTTTCATTGCAACATGACGACATGTCATCTTTTAGCGATATGCCAACCTTAAAGGGTTGAGAGGAAAAATAACGTTGATTTTTGCATCTATTGCTGCACCCACAGTGAGCCCTTTAAGGGCAGAATGCTGATTACATGCACCGCATAATCATCTATACTGTAAACGTATGTTATTTCGCGCTGTACATATTTTCGCGATTTTCAAATCCGTGAAAATATGCACAACGCAAATATTTATCCAGTATACTCATATAACTAACATATGGCAATATCCGTATTTTCTACTTTTACAGTACACCTCCATTGTTCGCATATATTCACTGCTAGGACACCCGTAGGATCGTATAGTTAAGGCAAAAGAAATATTTTTCCAAAATTCATGCCTTTCTCATTTTATCCGTGACCCCCTGCTTTATTGGTGCTAAAATGTTTGTATAGGTGTCCATTATATATTCCCAAGGTTTGGTTGCAATATCAATAGAAGAAGGGGATTATCCATGACAGATAATGTGAAAATGCTGTTTTCCTATTCATTTCTATAGTTAAGGTACTCCTTTGCTCAAATGGCTGTATCATGAAAGTTAGTACCGTGACATGGCAATTTCTTTTGATTTTCTATTAGATAATAAATCAAACTAACATAATCCTGAGTTATATGCAAAAGTCAATAGAACATCAGTAATCCTGCGACAAGTAGCGAGTCCCTTTAAGGGCAGCAAGGTACTTTAATACACTGCGCTGCCCTTTGGTAGCATATTGCATGAATACAGCCCTGATGAGTAGGTCATTCTACACAACAAACCAGCTAATATACAGCACTATCTGACTATATTTGATTAAAAAAGGCATTGTTGAAACATTAAGAGTGGCATAATGCATTAATGCATCATGCCCTTGGTCCTCATAATGCATGAATGCAGCCCTGGCGAGTGACTAGCCAGGGCTGCATTCAAGCATCATAATGCCAACTGCACAGGGTTGAGACACTCCCGAAGGGTTGGCATCATGAACCAATGCAGATTCGGCGAGTTAATCGCCAGGCCTGCATTCGTGCATCATGATGACAAATGTCATCTTTTAGCGACATGCCATCCTTACAGGATTAAGCCATTGATACTATATTTGTTTTGTACTTAATATAACAATACCCAATAGGGGCCTTGTGGGGTAATTGATCAGTTTATGGACGCTACACATGTCAAAACAAATTACCATCTGGGCTATAGGAGAACTATAAATAGAAGTATCAACACAGTTCCCAGTTTGGCCCTTTAAGGATGGCATGTCGCTAAAATGTGATATTTATCGTAATTAAACTTGCTAGTGCTGCATTGATGCATCACCCTTTAAGAGTGCATCAACCCCATAGGGTGGTCATGATGCTTGAAGTGTTCTTTTTTTTTAAACAATAGGGCGGGGGTCGTGATATTGTCCCCCCCCCCTTCTCCCTGGGTCAGGGGTTCGAAATTGTTTACCCCTGCAAATCCAATATCCCGTCTGCCCTCTCAGTAAAAAAAATATCACTACCTAAGGAGTGACCAAAAAATGTACTGCCATAAAACTTCGCGTACTAGCCGCGGCTTATAATCAGATCAGCAGTGTGGCTTATAGGATCGGCCCATGGTCAGGGTGCGGCTTATACACGAGTATTTGCCACCATGGTATAGTACTAAAATCGGCACATTCAGATCGCCAGTGCGGCTTATAGGATCGGCCTATCGGCTTACTGTAAACGTAGATATTTTCACTGATACAAATTTTTGCGGATTTGATAAAAAGTACAATTTCGCTGGGATTTTAATTCGTTTATATTAAAGGATGGTAGTTCTAGAGCTATATTGGATAAATTTTCGCTCTGTACATATTTTAAAATCCGCGATATCCGCGAAAATATGTACAGCGCGAAATATAATACGTTTACAGTATCCGCGAGTTAGGCTTATCTGCGAGGTTATACAGTGGTATGTTCCACAGGGTCACCCCCCCGATCACACTGTAATTGCATTGACGTATTGGCACATTAGGATCACATGAGTCTAATTAGGACAACCGTTATGCTCATTTAAGTAAAAAGTCGTCGATCATTAACCTTTTAAGGACACTTTTTGTTGTTATCGCACTCAATGGCATTATGTGATCATTAGCTTCAAGTTCACTCATCGTCAAATGCCTCAAGGCTTCTTGTTTACGTGTTGTTAAACCCTTTAAGGACGGCATGATGCCATAATGCATCATGCCATTGCTGACACCCCCGAAGGGTCGGCATGATGCACCAATGCATCCCCGGCAAGTTACTCGACAGGGCTGCATTGGCGCATCATGACACCAAATGTCATCTTTTAGCAACATCCATCCTTAAAGGGTTAAATTGAGGCAAGCATCCATCTCCTTGTTGGACAGCCAGGCGATAATATATTGTTGTGTAAAATACACTCAACCTTTTAATTCTCCTTAACTATGTTGTTTAGATAAATTCACCAGGAGGGTATCCCCCATGTACTTAACCGTTTAACCCTTTAGGGACCGCATAGTACATTAATGCATCATGCTCTTGTTGTCATGATGCATAAATGCCAGTGTTGCATTCAAGCATCATGACGACTCTACAGGCTTGATGCACTCCTGAAGGGCTGGTATGATGCACCAATGCAGCAACCCCTTAGGGCGGGGGTCGTGAAATTGCCCCCTCCCATGGGTCAAGGAGTCGAAATTGTTTACCCCTGCAAATCCAATACCCCACTCGTCCTCTCAGTAAGAAAGTATCACTCCCTAAGGAGTGACCAAAAAAGGCACTTTTTGCTGTTAATGGTTTAAGCTGGGGTTATAGGCTCCAAGTTCACTTGCTGTAAATGCTTCGTGTTTACTTGTTGTGTAACCCTTTAAGGATGGTATGCTGCTTTAATGCATCATGCGCTTGGTGGTCATGATACATGAATGCAGCCCTGGTGAGTAACTCGCCGGTGCTGCATTCAAGCATCATGCTAAACCTACAGAGTTGAGACACTATCATACGGGTGGCATGATGCACCAATACAGCAACAATGATGAGTTACTCACCAGGGCTGCACTGATGCATCATGACGCCAAATGTCATCTTTTAGCGACATCCCTCCTTAAATGATTAAATTGAGGCAAGCATCCATCTCCTCTGTAGGACAGCCCATGTTCAAACAGGCGATAATATATTGTTGTGTATCATACACTCATGTTGTTTATATAAGTTCACTAGGAGGGTATCCCCCATGCACTTAACCATTTAACCCTTTAGGGGCCGCATATATAATGTATTAATGCATCATGCCCTTGTTGTCATGACGCATAAATGCCAGTGTTGCATTCAAGCATCATGACCACCCTACGGGCTTGATGCACTCCTGAAGGGCTGGTATGATGCACCAATGCAGCACCGACGAGTTACTTGCCTGGGCTGCATTGGTGCATCACGACAACAAATGTCATATTTTAGTGACATGCCGTCCTTAAAAGGCAAGCCTAAGGGTCACATAGGGCTATGCCCTTTGTCGTAATGATGCATACATCCAAAGGTAAAGGTCAAACTGAATCTGCCCCCATGGCCCCATCATCTAAAACTATGGGACTATTTAGTGTGAGACGTATTATAATCAAAGAAAATTGTATACATCAAGGTACAAGTATGATACAAACAAAAAGTGAATTTCGCTTTCAGGCTTTAGAACTCTATCACAGTTCATGTTTCATGAATTGCAGTGGAATTCATGATAATACCGTATTCGACGTAATAAGCGCCCTGGGCGCTTAAAATATTATTTTAAGTGAAAAAAACAGCCTCTAATAGTCATTCTAATAAGCGCCCCCCATGGCTGTCAATGACAGCCAATGACAGTGTCATATACAGAACTCAGTGGCATCTAGAAGGCTTCTTACACCCTTACTACTTCACACCTGGCTTGGCCTTAACACCTGTACAGCTGTGAAGTGCTCCATGCTACACACAGGTGAGAAAGTCAGTAACATAATTGGAGAAACACATAAAAAATTCAGGGGGAAATCTGAAAAAAAGGGGGGGGGGGGCGCTTATTAGGGGGAGGGCGCTTATTACGTCGAATACGGTACTGCATTGAATCTGATAGATTTGACAGGTATTGACCAATTTGTTTATGAAGCAGTACTGTTCTTGAATGCAGCACTGGGGCATTACTCGCCGCGGCTGCATTCATGCATCAATACAAAAAAGGGAATATATAATGCCGGCTTTAAAGCGTTAACTAGTATGGATATACCCCTGCTCAACTCTCTCTTCAATATAGTGGTGAGATGATACCCTGGACACTCCCCACCCATGGGGCCACTCCAGAAGGGGGGCTTATCTGGCTTATCCATACAATACAAATATATAGAAGACTTTCTCCATAGAGGGAATGTACTGGGAAAGGGTGTTAAGTGCTAAATCCAGCTGACTGAATCAAAGCAGCATTGTTTTTCAAGTGTTTTCTGCCAAAATCACTGGCTAAAATAGGGTGGGCTTTTCTTAAAGAGGCATTCTCACCACTCACACTCAACCACTTAGAACAGTACTAGAATTGTGAGTGTGATACGTTTGGTGACTATGCCACTTTAACGCTTTAAGGACGCATGTCGCTAAAAGATGATATTTGTCGTCATGATGCACCAATGCAGCCCTGGCGAGTAATTCGTCGGTGTTGGAGCATCATGCCAACCCTTCGGAAGTGTCTTAACCCCATAGGGTCGGCATGATGCTTGAATGCAGCCTTGCCAGGTTACTCGCCAGGGCTGCATTCATGCATCATGACGACCAATGCATCAAGGCATCATGCTTACAGGGTAAAGTGCTAAAGCCAGCAGGCTGAATCAGAGCGGTTCAGTGTTATCTGCTGAAATCATTGGCTAAAATAATGTGGGCCACCCAAATGGGTACCGGTATTCTGAAGGACATCATGGGGCCACAGCAAGAATAACCAACATTGGCACCCAGGCATTGGCACTGGGCCTGAAACGTTGGTGGCTACCCTCAATCTTGGCTATTGGCCTCCAGTCTGCGGTGATAGTGGCCACCGCAAGTTCTTCCCTGAAATATAGGGTGCGGTATATACAGTGAAATCTCGTTATAACGAGGACGGTTATAAGGAGCAGACTGTTATAAGGAGCAAATTTGCTTTGCCAGGAATTTTTCTATACATTCCTATAGTAATAAAACCTCATTATAACGAGCATTTCTTGCCAAAAATCGTTTATAAGGAGCATATTTTTTCAAGATAATTAATTATTCTTTATTGAAATAAGGTATAAAAAAAAAAAGACATCCCTTATGAGGTTTAACAGCCCCCCCCCCCCCCGTCTCCAGTGCACCTTCAAAGAGTGGGAGGACGAGCCTAGGTGTTAGAGCGGCTTTAGCACCTGCCCCTGTCCCCTGTGGGTCTAGAAAGGGCGGGGGGCGGTCCGCCACCTTACCTGAAGACACTGACCCCCCCCCCCCCCCGCCAGTCAGATGTCAAAGCGACTCCCCCAAGCTACCAGGGCTTCCTGAGCGGCTCTGGTGGTGGTGACTGTTTGAAGTTTTGAGTTTGAGTTTAGTCATTTTTATTTGGCAACAAATCCTTTACAAGTAAAGTCTTTCGATTAGAGCCAAGTAAGTGTTGGAGACGCAGCTCCTCATACCTAGTCAGTATATACCAGTACACTCACATTCTTAATATTATATAGGGGTGACATGTTGACATCAAGTGAACAGTAATACGGGGTGGCCCATTCGCCAACAAGACCATAATAATCACGTTTAGCAGCTAACAACGGGTTACCAGACACAAGGGCACTACACGTCTCGGTTGAACAAAGAAGCTCTTACAGGCATAATGATAACAACATCATCATTAATAGCAATGGGATGATAATGACATTGAGAATAATAATAATGATAATAATAATAATAATAATAATATTACGGTATAAACTTCTCGGATATCACATCCTACCCGTTACTATACAATTCAATAGTACCAAAAAAATTCTGCACAATTCAGTTCTTAAGTTTACTGACAAACTTCTGATATGTCTCTGCCTTTTGTAGCTCAGGCGTCAGCTTATTCCATTCAATAAAACCACGATAGAGCGGACTCCTACGGTATTGAGGACCTTTTGGCCTTTGTACTTTTAATTTAATTAATTTATTACCCCGTAGAGCTCTAACTGGAACAATTATATTATCGTCATGCCTTGAATATTTGTACATCATGCAAAGAACATTTTCACGTCTTCTAATATCTAACATTTTGCAGGTACATCTTACATGTAGTGCTAACCTACTTATATCCCGTGGATTTCGGATTTTAGCACATGCGCGGAGACATTTGTTTTGAATCACTTGGATTTCGTCAACTAGTTCCATGTCCCTACTACTTTCTAACAAAAAGTCTCCATAATCGAAGTTTCCAAGGACCATTTGTTTAAACAACAATACTGCTAGCTCCTCATCAATAAATTTACATATCCTACGGAGATTATAAAGTTTAAGATTACAGGTCGAAATAACCTTATTGCACTGGTCCTTAAAGCCGAGAGTGCAGTCAATTAAGACACCTAGATAATTAAATGATTTCACCACTTTTAACTTCAGACCTTTTAGCCAGATGCCATAAGCTGCCCAGTTTGTTGTATTATACTCCCCATGACACCATAGCACTTTAGTCTTTTCAGCATTTATGGTTAACATGTATTTATCACACCAGGTGCTTATTAGGTCTAGATCAGACTGTAATTCCACTTTCACAATATTAGGGTCTTTGTTGGAGACAACGACTGCGACATCATCCGCATACATGTAATATCTGCCGTTTTTAACGCACTTGGACATGCTATTAATATATATAATAAATAATAATGGGCCCAAGACCGACCCCTGAGGCACTCCACAGTTAATATTTCGTACCCCAGAGGTCAAACCCGATACGGTAGTTACTTGGCACCGATCAGAAAGATAAGATTCGAACCAAGATAAAGTATCATTACAGCAACCAATTTTTTGTAATTCCGCTATAAGTAGAGAGTGATTGACTGTGTCGAACGCCTTCCTTAGATCAAGGAAGACGATCGACACAATCTCACCCCTGTTCCTACACTCGTATAGATCCTGGACCAATCCAAAAATAGCGTCCACGGTACCCCTGTTTGGCATAAACCCAAATTGCATTTTATCAATTAAATTAAAATCCAGAATATATTTAAGGAGCTGTTGATGTATCACCTTTTCTATTAATTTTGAAAAAATATTTAATTGGCTGACAGGCCGCCAGTTTGTAACTTTTGATAAATCACCACCCTTCGGCAGTGGGGATACCCGTGCTTTTTTTAGTTCAGTCGGAAAATTGTTCGTCTCTATTGAGCTATTGACAATACACCTTAATAGCCCCGGATTTGCAGTCAACAAATCCTTTACCACTACAGTCCTTATGTGGGGCAAACATGATGATTTATTCACCTTCAATTTACCTATAAGTTTCTTCGCCGTGACTACATCAATTGGACTTAACACAAACGGTATCCTACCGGTACATACAATAGACCTATCAATTGTCATTATAGGTACAGCCTGGAAAGCCAGTGCGAGTTTTTGACCAATCGTGCTATAAAAGTCATTCACAAAGTCTGGACACTCCGCCTTTGACACTTGCATACCATCATCATTTTCTAATGACATATTTACTTCAGCTCTCGGCCCCTTCCAGATTATATTAACCTCGGCCCAGAAATTTTTTGGATCACCATTAAATTTGGCTAATTTCACTCGAACATCATTCTTCACATTCTTTATCAATAGAGCTTTCACCTGGCGCTCCAAACTTTTGACTCTGGGTAGAAAAGTATTAACATTACCATCTCTAACCCTTCTGGACTTGCGAAGCAGTAAGTTCTTTTTCTTCAGGAGAAAACATACACGGGGGGTGAACCCTACCGTCTGTGAGGTATTAACTCTAAAAGTTTTTACCGGATGAAGCGAGTCCAGATGGGCCGTGAGCCTAGTTATGATCAGCTTAACTATATCCCCAGACAAAGGGCGTTCTTCCAGGCCCCATATGGTAACATTAGACATGTTATGTGTGGCGACAGGATCATATTCCTTGTATGAACGACCAACAACCTCCTTATATGTATTGACAAACTTACAGCTTTCTTGCTTTTTAACAATTTATGTTGGGGCATGGTTCCCATTCAGGTCGTTTATAACCCCATTTTCACTTATGAATTTAGAATTGGTATAACAGTGGTCCAGGGTAGATTTTCCGAGTGGGTGAAAATAAGTTGGTTTGGTGTCTAAATATTTTAAATTAGTAGTCTTTAAAAATCTGTGCATTCTTTTACATTTTGGATTATTTCTAGTTCTAGAGTTTACATTGAAATCCCCTAATACCCACACTTCCCTGTTATCAACAACCGGTAGTTTTAATAATTCTTCTAATTTACTGTAGCATCTATTGACATTACCACTAGGAGGACGGTAAATGGTAATAACTAGCCTATATTTTTGCCCGGGGTATTTGGTCAGAAGTCCAAGACATTCCATGTCGTCGTTTATAAAAGTAAAGTCATTCACAACTGAAGTGTGGTCTGCATATATATTTGGAATATAACACGCTACTCCGCCACTTTTTCTGAGACATTGTAAACGATCAATCCTATATAATGACATACCAGGCAACTCAAGTTGCCAGTCTTGATCGCGTCCATCTAACCAACTTTCTGTTATACTTATATGGTCCACCTCAAACATAATACCTTTTAGCTTATTCATCTTGTCAGTGAGACTTTGAACATTCATACAAAGTAGTCTTAATCCCTTGCACCGACCCAGCTGCTGATAACTATAATAAGTCATTAGTAACCATCAGGTCCCACCCATATCTTGCACACAAGTCAACATAAACACCCACGGACATACACATAAACATATATACAAGTGCTAACATAAAGTCCTTCCGCGCTAAACAGTAGGGCAGGAAGTCGAGAGCATCGGCATGATAATTCATATTGTTGCTCTATGTGAGGAAAAAATCAACAAAACGACAGTGTGCATCATCCTTTGAAGCTCAGAATGGAGAAATTCCCCCTCATGAAATGCATACATAGCCATAAAATTTCGTTATGGACGAATGTTGAGCAAAGTAAATTAGTTATAAAATGATTTTTTCACTATAGAATTAAGGGGAAACGATTCTGGCAGAGCAATTTGTTGTTATAACCAAATATTCATTATAACCAAATTCGTTGTACCAAAATCGGTTACAAGGAAGGTCGGTTATAAGGAGCAAATTTGCCTTGCCAAAAGGTGCTCCTTATAACGAGATTTTACTGTACTGTAAAACCTTAGCTATGAGCCGACCTTGGTTATAAGCCAAATGTGCGTTTGAGAGAAAATATTGGCTTATGATAAAAGTGTGACAACCACTATATGACCTTGAACTAGAATTTTTCTGGGTTTGGGCAACCCCTGCTGGCAGCTTGGAACCAGTGAACAGGAACCAGAATGTATGATGGTAGTTTTACCATCATACTTTCTGGTTCTATTTTTGGTTCCTTTTCCCTGGTTCCAAGCTAACCACAGGGACTGCCTAAGCCTAGCAAAATCGAAGTTCAAGGCCATAGTGGTTGTCCTCCGGAAGGATTTGGGAACGAAAGTACCGTAAAACCTTGGTTATAAGCCGACCTCGGTTATAAGCCGAATGTGAGTTTGAGAGGAAAAATTCGGCTTATAACCAAAGTGTTTGAAATTAGTTTTCATTATGTTCCTACATGATTAAAACCTCGCCTATAAGCCGAATGGGAGTTTGGGGCTTAATATTCGGCTTATAGCAAATAAAAACGCCAAATAAAATTTGGCTTATAGCCGAGGTTTTACGGTAAGTACCGTAAATTCCCGCGTACTACCCGCATCTCGCGTATAACCCGCACCCCCAACTCAGGAGAATGCTATAACCCGTTTTTGGATCTGAAAATTCATATTTTAGTACTGTTCTATAGTGATAAAAACCCTCGTATAACCCGCACCCTGTATAGGCATGTCTGGTATCAAATGAAAGCTGAGTTTGGTTCGCGTACAACCCGCGGGTAGTACGCGGGAATTTACGGTATATACCCAGATGCAGTGTATACAGGCCAATCTGGACCATCCCTAGTGAAATATCTACCCGTTGGATATTGTATACAGGGATGAAGTGTCCAAGCCCCCCAAAAAAACTTGAAATGTTCAAATTGAGGCCCCTGAATAAAGGTCCTCCATTGTACAGGTCTTTGTGACACAAAATAATTGAAATCAGGGGCAAACTTTAAGACATTCATCCCTGCGTATAGGATTGTCCAAAGGTCTAAGTGCGGCGTATATGAGACTTATAGGAGGGAATTTACGGTACCCCAAAATAATGCCCTGATAATGACTACCGTAAAACCTTGTGTATGGGCTGCGGCTAGTACGCAAGCCAGATCCCCAGTGTGGCTTATATGGGACTAGCACATCCTGGTACCTCAGGTAGTCGGGGGCTAAACCCCATCTCCTTATCAGGCTAATCCCCTCTCCTCACACCTAGAACAAAGGTGCTGAAAAGAAATTCTACCATGATGCACTGCTCTGGAGTCGGGGGCCTAACCACAATGCATTGCTCTGAGCCAAGATGGCGGCCCCCATAGCCTAATGCGCTAGTCCCGTATAGGATTGGCCCAGTGCTCCTTATACGCAAGTTTTTGCTACTATGGTATAGTATTTAAGGCACCATAATCAGATCGCCAGTGCGGCTTATGTGATTTATTGCGGCTGATACATGAGTTTATACGCAAGGTTTTACGGTATAGACACCTGTTCGTGATAAGGGGTTGTTTCCATGTCTGCTGTGGTTAGCTGGTAGGACCTGTCAGCAACAAATAAACACACACAGTGGGGGGTTGAGGGGGGGGGGGCACTTACAGTGGATCACCACCAACAATATGTCACCTTGTGTTGTTACACCACATGCCCATGCTGAGACACATGTACACTGAAAATCCATAGGTTGAAAGGGTTAGTCAGTACAGACTAGCCCAGGTTGGTCATATGAGTGTTAGTCACAATGGCAAAGTTATATTCAAAAATGACCAAGGGGTCAGTCAGTAGTGGTTAACCTAGGTCCATCATTGGTGTGTTGTATTTGTATACCACTAGTTGTGATGCGAAGATGCTATCCGTAATCTGGCAAAATGGTTGTGGGGGTGAATATTTACTGCGACAGTTACTAGGAATTTTTTTCTTAGGGTTAGGGTTAGGGTTTAATAGGCGGATTAGGGTTAGGGTTGGGGTTAGGGTTGGGGTTAGGGTTAGGGTTAGGGTTAGGGTTCGCTCTAGTCATTTTCCATAGTAACTGTCACAGTTAATGATCGCCCCCACATCCATTTAGCCAGATTACGGATAGACTTAACCGTTGTGATGACCACTCAGTGGCTCCCCCTGGAACTAAAAAGACTAAGGTGGGTTGGTCAGTAGTGACCAACCTGACAATGATAACTAATCTAGGTTGGTCGTATAGGGAGCCAAAAATGACTAACTAGGTTAGGCACTAGTGACTGAGAGGTTGGGCGTATAGGGAGCCTAGGAATATCAGTGTACAGTGCTACACTGAGGGGGTTGGCGGGGGGGGGGGGGTGGGGACACAACATCTTGAATCTGCGCACTTCCTATGATGCAACATGCAGGGGTAATAAACTACCTTAAAACTTCAGTTATACCATATTCAATGTGATACGCCGACAACCTCTAATAAGCGCACACACCCCTTTTTAGGCCAATATTCGGACTATAAATAACCCATACATATCTCAATTTTTTACCCCAATTAAACTCTTAACAACTAAAATATGTTCATAATAATTTGTTAAGAGCAGTGTGCCTCTGTTACTTAGAATATGGTAGGTCGAATATATTTTTGTCTAATGGTTTGATTTGAGAGTTGGTGGACGGGTGGGGGGTAAAAATAAAACACGTTGAATGTGCGCACTTCCTATAATGTAACATGCAGGGGGTATCTAAATATAGACCTAGATAACATTAGTTACATGGTGGGTGGGGGGAGGCTAATTCTTTGTGACTTACCGGTAGTAACAGCTAGGGCAATAGGCCTACTAGTATCTTTCATGTTAAAAAAAAAGAAATCCGACCTACCGACCCTACATTTTCTTGCCATGTTACCTGAAACAAACCTTCTTTTTTTTTGGCCTTATTTCAAAATAACTTTTTTTTAAGGATTTTGACCAAATTTATGTTAAAGGTCTCATCAAAAAGCTACTTGTCCACAGTGAAGAAGGCTACATTGGTAAATTAGGCCATAGTAGCGGAACAGTTGTTGCATATTTAACCACACCAGAATCAATTATCTGGTACCTGGTTCTGTCAGCATTTATTATTCATGTACAAAAGTTCATCCTAGCATGTAGGGAGAGTTTTACTGCACTTCAAGTGACTCGAGACCAGCTCTTTTTTTATTACCTTTCTGTACTCGGGGCGGGACTCAGGGATGGACCAAAGAGCAATCAACCTAAATATATATAGACAAATGCCAACGCCCATTGATACCATCTCTGTTGTATTTCACGAGTGGGGGATGGGGCCATATCCCACGAAGCCGCAGGCTGAGTGGGATATGCCCACAGATAAAAGACACAGATAAAAGCCCCAGCCCCCACGAGTGAAATACATCAGATATGGTATCAATGTAGTTGGCATTTGTGTTTATTTCTTATTTGAAGCCATTTAATGAAAAAAAAACAATGTTTTCCCAGCCCATTGAATACGGCCACATTGTATTCAATGGGGGCATTGAATACGGCCCTTCAATGCTAAAGCATAGAAGATCTTGTATTTCCAAAAAAATAAACGCTCATCCTCATACGTCTTTGGGTGGACACTAGCTTTGTAAGGGGGGGGTCGGTGGATTTCTGTGCGAGTGGGTTGAGATTTTTTGCCCCCCCCCCCCTCATGCAAGTTGAAAATGAGCCCCCCCCCCCCCCCCTCATGCAAGTTGAAAATGAGCACGGCCGACCCCTTTGAACTATAGTAACGCACTGGCTTTTTGGCCAAAAATAGTTTTGGTCCCCCCCCCCCAAATCCACCAACCCCCCCCCCCCCTGTTGTTAAAAGAGGACCACTCCCTAAGCTATAATTAGGCCATCCGGGTTCGTACCTCCAGGAATCTATGGGCCCAGCCTTTTAGCTGTGGGCCAGGGAGCAAATTTTACTTTTACTCAAAGAGAGAAATGTATATTCCTGATTTATCTATGTTAAAATTAAACCAGATCAGCCCATTGGCTCACATTTTCCTCTTTCCAACAACATATTACATGACTATATTTATCAGGTATGATAAGACTTGTAGTGGTAATTTATTTGAAAAATGACACTTCAACTTTGCGATTATTCGAAAATATTAGAATGCTTAAATAACCACAAAGTGAAGTATCCGTCTCAAGGTATATGTCCGACTATAGTAGGCCTATATAGTCTTCACTTTAGCGGATTTACGTTCCATGGCCAAATATGATATAACATAGAAATATGGTAATCAACAGGGGGGGGGTGGTGGGTTTGGGGGGGGGGCAAAATAATTTGGACCCCTTGACCGGGGGGGGGGGCAAAAAAATTTGGACCCCTCTTGGGGGGGGGGCTAAAAAATTTAACCTGTTGTGAGCCAAAAAGCCCGCGCGTTACTATGCTTCAAAGGGCCCGCGCGCGAGCCGATTTTCGACCCGAAGGGGGGGGGGGTAAACAAATTTGACCCCTTGACCGGGGGGGGTGTAAAAAATTTTGCGCGCTCCGCACGAAAAACCACCACCCCCCCCTGTTGTTAAAAAATGATCACTCCCTTACAAGAGTGTCTCCATGAGGAAGTGAGGGGTCTGAGATGGTAACTATCAGGTATTTGAGGTAGTGAGGGTTGACTGTACACATAATGTGTGAACTACGAACTTAATTAGTTAGATACGGTGGGACAGGTGCCCGGGGACAGGTGGGCCTGCCGCAATGAGTGTAAACTACCTTGTAGCTACGGTACCTCCCCACCTGTTATTAAAGGTAAACAAAAGAGGTTGGACCTTCTGCTTTCAGCGTTCTGCTTAGCAGCTTAGGTCTATAAAGGTATATTTCCAGTGACCCGACCCATCTAGCAAAAACAGGGCCGACAATATCAATACATCATTTTAACACAGGTACCGTAGGCAAAAAAATTCTATTGGTATTTTTGACCAAAATGATATCAAAACATGTTTGAATTTCTGAAAAACGTCGTAAAAAAAGTAAGTGTCTGCCCTGTATTGGTGGGGTCGGGGCCTGGAAATACATCGATCTTTTAGGCCTTACATACGACTTACTGGATAAATTATCATTTTCTTGCTGAATAGATAATGATTGTCAATTTAAAAAGTATATACCGTAAAACCTCGGCTATAAGCCGAATTTTTTTTGGCGTTTTTATTTGCTATAAGCCGAATTTTAAGCCCCAAACTCCCATTCGGCTTATAGGCGAGGTTTTAATAATGTAGAAACATAGTAAAAACAAATTTCAAGCACTTTGGTTATAAGCTGAATTTTTACTCCAAGACTCACATTCGGCAAGGTCGGCTTATAGCCAAGGTTTTACGGTAGTACATTAGAAGACTACTTTCTTTAAATACATAATAAAGGGTCGCTAAATAGATTATGATTTTTAATTCATTATAATAGTATACAGTACATGTACTATGCTAGACTACTTTCTTTAAATATGTGATAAAGGTTTGCACGGTGCTTTACTATGCTATTCCCTTTGGTACCATGGTGCATGAAGGCAGCCCTGCTAAGTCTACAGAGCAAATTAAACATAGCTAAGAAAAAGAGCACCATCCCACAATTGGCAGGGCTAGCTGTTGAACCTGATCAGTGGTACATTGTATCAGTGATGTACTCGTGGTGCCCTTTTGGCCCCAGTCTTCATACCTTTAAGGGCCGCATAGGTCATCTCATGCACTACTACCCTTGTAGTATGCCCTTTGTCGTCATAATACATGAATGCCGACCTGGTGAGCAACTCTCCAAGGCTTCACGAATGCATCATGCCGACCATTTGGGAGTTATTGACCGCATTGGTGTAGGAATGCAGCTCTGGCTTGCTACTTGCCAGCACTGCATTCATGCGCCGTCGCAATAAACAGTGTTATGCATTAAAGCACTATGTGGCTTATAAAGGGGTATAGACTCCATATATGGGTGTCGACCCTTGCTCCATCTTTATCAGACTAATGCAGCAAGAAAGGGTGACTTTTCAGAAGAGTTGCTGATTAAATTTTTGAACTTTTCTGACGTGTGACTGACAAAAACGTAGATTTATAACCTCAAAATCCTGCATTCTAATTTAATTGGAAAAAAAATTCTTGTGAATCTCATGATATGATATAGACAATCATATTAGTATTCTGCTAAAACAACTGAAACACAACTTTATTATGAAAAAGTCGCCCTTTCTTGATACATAGGTCTATTGGTCAGCCTCTATACTTACAGTGCTACCCAGTGCATCTTGGGGTGGTAGACACACCAAAATAACCACACATAGAACCAGGGCACTTTGTACAGGAAGTCACTATAAATTCGACCGGAATTCACCATAAAACTTACAGAAAGTCACTTTTAAATGTACAGGCAGTTCCTAAAGAAATGGACGAAATGTAAGATTTTTTTAAACTGGCTCACTTGACACGGGCGTGACATGCCCCCCCCCCCCCCCCCCCCCACTTTTGACCAACCTTAAAAAGTGCATTGGCATTCTTCCAAAAGAGTTCCAGTGGAAAGGTCTCATATTCTTTAAAAAACATTTATTTCGATGCCACCTCCACCTTCAACCAACCCATCTATTAAGGCTTTGCACCTTGGTTTTTTCGCATACCCGAGGGTTAATTCAGATAGACTACACCTGGCCAGGGTCCTTCCACATACCCACTGCCCACTGGTCAGCGACTCGGTGTATAACACCTCGTCTTGACCCTGTGGGGCAGTGGGTATATGGAAGAACCGTGTCCAGGTGTAGTCCATCTAACACAAGTAGGCCTACAATGGTTATACGCAAAGCAACAGGTGGTATTCCACATTTGATAAGTGGAATTAACTGTCATTATTGCCAATACTCTTAATTATCTGGACATCTGGTTTAGCTGATTAACCCTTTAGTTTTAAGGGCCGCATAGTACTGTGATGTGCTATGCCATTTGTCGCCATGATGCATTCTTGCATCATCGATCACATAGGGTCGTCATGATGCTTGAATGCATCATTGGCCATTGCATTAAAACAGTATGCGGCCCTTAAAAGGTTAAGTTTCAGGATGGCATCATGTGAGTAATGCATCCTGATGCTTTGGGAGTGTATCAACCCCATAGGGTCGGTATGATGCATTAATGCAGCACTGCTGAGTTCCTCCCCAATTTATGCGGGAATTCATACTGACATAAGAGCATAGCTACCTGGTATGCTACTGTATATGGCTACTCAGCATGTTACAAATTAACACATAGGCTATGACATAGGTGTTGCATACCACCCACGGCACAGGTGTGTGTGGGGGGGGAGGGGGGGGTCGGCAGGTGGCGGTCATTACAATAGTTGGCATTGAATACTGCAACTAATAGTAAAGGCCAAAATAGTAGAAGTGGGTCCTAACATCTCATCTCATCTCATGCCTATTTTTAAGCTCATTTTGCTCATCCGTTTTCTATGAGCAATCACCCCTTCCAGGCATTGGGGGAAATTAGTCAAACCTGTCAGCATTTTATCCTACTCTTTTCTCAAACACTTTCTGTGTTAACTGTATACAATTTTTTCTTATACCGTAAATTCCCGCGTATTACCCGCATCTCGCGTAAAACCCGCACCCCCAACTCAGGAGAATCCTATAACCCGGTTTTCGATCTGACAATGTCAATTTTAGTACTGTTCTATAGTGATAAAAACCCTCGTATTACCCGCACCCTATATAGGCATGTCTGGTATCAAATGAAAGCTGAGTTTGGTTCGCGTACAACCCGCGGGTAGTACGCGGGAATTTACGGTAATTACATATGGATCTCTACCCTTTTTTTAACACAGAATGTGCACGTCAAAGGATTGAAATGTCAGTAATAAATTAACGTTCAGCAGCCACGTAAAATCATGCAAGTGATGTGACCAAGTTGAAACAAATCTTTTTTTTAAAAGCCCTGTATATGCCAGATAGTGTGGGTCACACTAGAGCCCTGTTAAGACCAGCAATAGCTACACCTTTGGCAGCAGAGGCTGGTGTGGGTGCAGGCACGCAGACAGCCAGACAGGGTGATGCAATGTACACACTGTCTACAGTCAGGCCATGCCCGCAGTTAACCCTTTAAGGACGGCATGATGCCTTAATGCATCATGCCTGCAGTATAACCCTTTAAGGACGGCATGATACCTTAATGCATCATGCCCGCAGTATAACCCTTTAAGGACGGCATGATACCTTAATGCATCATGCCCGCAGTATAACCCTTTAAGGACGGCATGATACCTTAATGCATCATGCCCGCAGTGTAACCCTTTAAGGACGGCATGATGCCTTAATGCATCATGCCCGCAGTA
Organism: Harmothoe impar; assembly: GCA_947462335.1. Lineage (NCBI taxonomy): Eukaryota > Metazoa > Annelida > Polychaeta > Phyllodocida > Polynoidae > Harmothoe > Harmothoe impar. The sequence continues at coordinate 67,554,939 of OX381712.1, read as the reverse complement.
TAACCCTTTAAGGACGGCATGATACCTTAATGCATCATGCCCGCAGTATAACCCTTTAAGGACGGCATGATGCCTTAATGAATCATGCCCGCAGTGTAACCCTTTAAGGACGGCATGATGCCTTAATGCATCATGCCCGCAGTATAACCCTTTAAGGACGGCATGATACCTTAATGCATCATGCCCGTAGTATAACCCTTTAAGGGCGGCATGATGCCTTAATGCATCATGCCCGCAGTATAACCCTGTAAGGACGGCATGATGCCTTAATGCATATACCCCCGGCGCTCTTTCAGGACCAGGCGCTTTATTGCGAAGGTACGGTATAGGGGCGCTGCGGGTTTAAAGGTTTATACTGCCTCAGGTATAAGATGTTCAAGTACCGCACACCTTCCAGTCTCCGACTCCCAGCCCCATGCTATGCTATGGGCTGGGAGAAAACCCTCTCTTGACTTTTGTGCCAGTTTTTTGCCTTTCAGGGCGGCATCGTCCCTCAAGGCTCTTGTAACATTACTTGCAGTCTAGGGAAGAAAGATATTTTAAAAAAAGATTTAAAAAATTAAAAACTGCATGTTCCCCGAGTCGTTTATACATCTATAAGGCCTAAAATGAAAAGTGTCTTTCCGATCACCCAAACCTACCTAGCAAAAACATAGCCGACCCTGACCTTTTTTTAGACATTTTCATAGTTGTATAGTGCATAAAATGAATGCACTGCAACAAAGGGTTGATGAGTCAGCAACGCCCACACCCACATATATGTGGACTCATGGTGGTGGGGGTGGTCAAACGGCATTGTATTGTGTATTTGCATAGGCTCACCTATGGGGGATTTATACCATTTATAGGGGAGCTGTGTCACATATCTGGTACCCCATTGATATTTTCCTAGTTCCAGCCATGAGGGAGCTTTATGTCTATTACGGTAATGTATATTATAGTATGCATGCACACTTAGGTATAGCCTAGATGCAGGATTCTGACTTATATGTACATATCCTATACTTACAGTAAAATCTCGATTATAAGCCGAATTAAATTTGGTGGTTTTATTTGTTTTAAGCTGAATTCTAACTCCCAAACTACCATTCGGCTTTATATAGGCGAGTTTTTAATGTATAGGAATATACTGAAAACAAATGTCAAGCACTTTTATTATAAGGCGAATTTTTCTTCTCAAACTCACTTTCGGCTTATAACCAAGGTGGTCCTATAAGTGAGGTTTTACTGTATGTACAAATAACGTTTTAATCTGGGGACCAATATAGACTCATCCATAGAACGTACAGACACTTCTGAATGGGATGTATGCAGCACTTTCACTTTAAAACAGATGTCATATCTAAAGGGGGGGGGGGGGGGGGGGGTAGCTGCGTCACTTGTCGATTCTAAGATATGCCAATGTCCCTTGTCGATCTTAAGAAATTGGTCTTGTCCCTTGTCAATTTAAAGAAGTAAGTTTGTCCCCTGTCACCAACTCCCAGCATTATCTTGCCCATTGTACATAAGGGTTAAAACAGGCTCTTATCGCCTTGCCGATTTCACCCGTCTGGGGCCCTATCTAAAGCAGAGATGAAGCAATACTTACTTAGCCTTTTTAAACTGGCTATTATCCTCTATTGTATCCTATTGTGTAGGTTTTACCACTATACCGGTATATTATACAATGCAACCAACCTTTACGACTAAACGCCTCAGGCTATTAACAATTAAAATCATATGCTAATTTTACTGCTTGCAATGTTTCTTAGCGTTAACGTCATAAAAAGGGCACAGGGACTAGCCTATAATTACAAGTACACAGATGGACCCCACCAGACCCTAATAATTGACAAATAGACGGATTTTTTGTAGACCCCCCCCCCATTTTGGATTTTTTTTTTCCTTTTTCAAGATTTGATCCAAAAGATGTTACAGATAGCTTTATCCAATAGCCCCATCCCAAACCCCTTTCAGAATCCTGTATCTATATAGGCGTGTAGCTGGTTGAATTATCAACCAATGAGATAACTCCCTGGGCTTCACTGCGGAATTCTTAGGGGGCATTATGTAACAGCCTGTACCCATTGTGATTGTTGTATCAGAGCTTATCTCGCTGGTTACCAGATCAAGCAATGGTGCCCCCTACTATTAAAGGAACCTGCAACATCGGTATAGGATTGGGGCCCTTGATGGGGGGGTCCCCATGTCCCATGTCGATTTTAAGAAATGGCCATGTCGCCATATCGATTTTAAGAAATGGCCATGTCGCCATATCGATTTTAAGAAATGCCCCATGTCCCATGTCACTTTCTATTTTTACCTCATGTCCCATGTCACTAAGGCCAAAAACAGCCCATGTCGCCGTGTCGAATTTAAGGGTCTAGGGCCATATAGTCTGTACGTGCCAGACCATTGACAACAGCGGGGCTGTGTATATGGTCTGGCGAACCTCCATTAACAAAGGCACTGAAGAACTCTCCTGGGTTGAGGGGAGAAATGTCCTCACTGGTACCAACAGCAATACACATTTGACCTAGATAAAACGGGGACAAGCCAATTCTATTTTTGTACCTCCATTACAGGAGAGCTCTTCCCGCGCTCACGGCACTGACAGGGCTAAAAAATGGGAAGGGTGTAGGAGATGTGCTCTAGATTATTAAATATCAGCCATCAGATTAAAAAAAATGGTGAGTTACCGAGTAAAATTGTTCAGCTACCCAATGCTGTTGGAATTTTTTAGAAATTCTGAGTATTAGTGGCCGAAAAAGGTGCTTCAACTCTGTTCACCGGAGTTGGTGAACAAGACTTCAGTGGGTTTTTAGTGGCAAGCTGGCTGAGCTCTAGACAGGGCCCCATCAGATCGGCCTGCATCGACGAGTTCAGATTAGATGAGCTAGGGCCATAGGATTGTATACGCCATTACCATTGGAGTCTACAGACATAGGCCCTATATCATATATTTTGGACTTCTTTTCTTTCCTTTTCTTTTCAGGATTAGATCCAAAATATGTTAGGAAAAGTTCTCCCCAATAGCCCCATCCCCCCACACCGTTTCAGAATCCTGTATCACCCATCGGGGCCTAATACATACAAACATATACATGTATATATAGACATAGATCACCTGGGGTGATTGAGGCATTGAGGGGTGACTGGGGAGAAGAGGGCGGGAAGGGGACGCAGGGGTTCGCAGCGGGACGCAGCAGAACTGACTGACTGACGGATGTAAACATGTCCATGTGCTACGTCCTGACTCCACGCCGCATTTACCAGACGGTTACTGTGAAACCACTCTCACACCCTCACTACCTCCGCTATTACACCCCTCAAGTGTCCACCAAACCCCCAACAACATGGGGGAATGGTATATGGACCCGATCCTGGGTTCGTTCATGTGTTTTGGTCAATTTCTGTGACAGGCTGGCTCACAACAAATACACACACGTGGACAAAACGGGACAAAACACCGGGCGGATGGGATGGCTGCTCCCGCCCCGATCGGGGTGGTATTTACACAAATCACATCATAAATAAACATCAAAACCCCGACTTACCGAGCCAGTGTTCTCTAGTACCCCCTTAGGGGTGAGGAAAATCCCAGAGCCGATGATAGTTCCAACAATGATAGCAATACCGTTGACTAATGTTATCCGTTTCTTGAGCTTGATTCCGTCGCCGGCCTCCCCGGCGGCAGAGCCCGCCTGGCTGCCCGCCGACTTGCCCGAGTCATGTTTTGTCCTCAAACCCGCCATTCTGAGCTGTTTTCTCTGGATCTGCGGCTGTGGGGGATGCTAGATGGTGCGTCTATCTTTGTCACGACCCTTAAGGCAGAGTCTGGGCTACTGCTGGGATTTAAGTGGGCTTTCTTTTACTATGATGCAACGTTAGAGGTTGGGGCCCTGGGACTGCCACTGACTGGCTGCTCTCAGGCCACATGAAAGCTGTCATCTTTATTGGGGGTTGGGCGAGTCCATTAATGGGGCCGGGGGTGGGAGGTAGTGATGTACATCTCAATATCACTGCAGGCTAAATCAAACCTACATATATCGTCATATTTCAAATTGTATGTGATGAAATAGAGATTAGGGATGCTATTGTTAGTTAAGTTGGTATGGATATATTTTATAAAAAATATATGGACGCTTTAGCTGACTGACTTCCACCCCTTCCAATAGTGGACCCTGTCAGGTAATTTGGTGTAGTAGGTGAAAGAAAGGTGGCAGCACCTCTGCGACCACCTGTTCATTTTTCTCACATAAAGGATCGAACTATCATTATATAGCTTAATACATGTATTTCATATACCCTTCCAGTGATAAGCTAAACAGATTTTGTCATATTTGTAATGGCTTTATGATGAGAAACAAGGATATTATTTAGAGTGGTCTAAATATGGTCTGATTTCTGAACCCCCCCCCCCCCCAAAAAAAAAAAAGGATTATCAAATGGGTTAGATATCTAAATGCTATAGGATCTTGCCATTTCCCATATTTGGCTATTCAAATCAAATATACTTGGCATTAATACCTCGTGAGATGCTGACAAAAAATGAATAGAAATAAACAACAGTCTGTGCCAAATATGTGCCCCAACGCTTATTTAAGGGAGTGCTCATTTTTGAAAAACAGGGGAGATGGTGGATTGGGGCGGGGGTAACAAATTTGGACCCCTTGACCGGGGTAGTAAATCAATGGAAAAAAACAGCTGATCTGTGTTATCAGCTTTTTTCAAAGTACCGTAAAACCCTTTTAGACAACCTCACCTTTAAGACAACCCCCTGTATGAGAAAAAACTTGGGAATGGTTTTCTCTTTAATCCTATATAAGAAAACTCCACCTTTCAGACAACCTCCCTAGTTAGGGAAAATAAATCCCAAATTAAGACCGTCTTAAAGGCGGGCCTTTACAGTAGTAAAAAAGGATTCAAAACTTTGGGAAAATAAGATAATCGAAATCCAGTGACAATATTTTCTTTTAAGATAAGAATTTCCATTCCCGAAAATAGGGTGCTTGAAATCCATTAAAAAAACTATTTTCCCCTGACCTCCTTGACATAAGCCCAATGCTTTTTGAATGATTTCTAACTATTAAATTCAAATTTGTTACGTGTTACTCAATATCTTTGTAAAATTATTAAACATGAATGGCTCTCACATACATAGTAAAAAAATTTTTTTTTTTTTTATGTCCTATAAAATAGGCATTTATTGTAGCTACACATGGTGATTTGCTGACAAACAAATAAGACTTGAATTCCACTTGATGATGTTTATGTTTTATTATTTAGTATGCAGCTTTCAGATCACTTCTCTCTCAGCAGAGACATCAACATGCACAATAAGGAGTTACTTAACCCTGTAAGGACCGCATAATACCTCAATGATGTATGCTTATTGTAATCATAATGCAGCCCCGGCAAGTTACTCGCCGGCACTGTTTTGGTGCATCATGCCAAACCTTCGGTAGTGTATCAATACCGCAGGGTCAGCATGTTACATATATGCAGCCCTGTGTTTCCTGTGTTAACATTTTCCCAATTAGCTAAATAGTACAATATTGTGTTTTTATATTTGCATATTTTGGCATATGGAAGTTGTATAATTGGATAAATATATGTGCTGTACAGATTTTCACAATTTTCATATCCTCCTTGCATTTCGCGAAAATATGCATCGTGTGAAATAAAGTACTTTACAGTTCTCACAAGTACAGCATTCATGTATCATGACAACAAAATGTCAGAGTGTATTAAAGCAGTATGCTGCCCTTAGAGGGTTAACACTAGGATATGTCAAACAGTATACACTAAGAAGCACTACACATAACACACTTGGTATAAGGTCTCTTCATCCACTGCCATGTTGGCCCTTTTTACCAGGGCCCTTCAATCCCACATCAAGTCAAGATTTACTTCTACATTTCAGAATTTGTAATTTATCCCAAACATGAACCAGTATTTTCTACAAATTGCAGCAAAAAGTGATGTATCATAATAGCACCGCATTATATATCTTTCGATATTTTGAAACTGGTTTGTGAATTTTATATTCTCACAGATTTATACAAGGGCACCTTTGCTACTCTTTTCTTGTCATTTTTAACAGCTATTGGTGTATTACAAAGGGCTCCTTGGGACAAGCCCAAAAGCCAATAATACACATGTTCTGAAAATCATTATGTGACTCCCATGTAAATTCTTATTTAATTTAAGGAAATCGTTTTTTTTATCCTAAGTGAGTGACCAAACTGAGGGAAGAGCCCTGGATACAGGCCATGGCAGCAGATAGCCCTGGGCTCATACCAAAACACTGTACATCTGATAGTATTACACCACCATGACTATATAAAACCCGGTCAGTATCTTCAGTTACATTACATCAGCATGTACATCCATTTGGGAAATGAAGATGAAAAATGTTTGTTTCCCAAGGTTTTACTCACTCTGCAGATAGCATAAAATAGTCACCAAAAATATTTTCTGACAAGAACAATTTACCAAGGAAATATATGTGTTGGTAAATTTTTGAGGTAACATCATATAATAATGGAGTTTTTACTAAAAAGCAGATCTATAATGCACTTCATAAACATTCAATAGAAACATGTGTTTTATAGGTAAGAATTAAACCTGTAATACATAATGTTCAGCATCATCAGAAACTAAGGGGTGACATCAGGATATCAGTACATGTACTGAGGTATATAAAAGGGACCTTTTTAATATGTATAACTTTTTAAATAGCCCTCAAAAATGCAAACTTAAGAACAATGGGTACCTCAGAAGTACTCAACTGCTATCTCAGTATGTCTAATGCAGGTAGGATTGAGGACACAGGAGTTTTGGTTAAAAGACAAAATCAGGAAAAGTAGCATTTATTCTCAATGGAAACTCAATCATACAGAATTATCCCATAAATGGTTACTATGACAACAGTACATCTCATAACTGTATTGAGTGCTCAAACATTGACATGGTGAATATTTTTCAAAAACGCATCAGTCGCGATAGCGTTTACAATGCCCATAAAAGGTCCGTTGTTATAGCATTTGTTCCATGAGGCAACCGGGACACGTGAAATGTTCCTTGAACGTCAGTGGCAATAATAAGACTTGGCTGCCACAGGGTTGGCTTTATTTCTCAAAACATGTTTCACATAATTCCTATTCAACCCAATGTCATAAAAGAATTAATATTTGGGTGGTATTGTTTTATGTGTTTTGACACATATCTTGCATATGATGCAATATACTGATTTCTCTGAATTCCACTGATCTCGGAGGAAAAAATTAATGTCGGTGACACAAAATAACACAATTGCTTTGAATGTGCAAGTATTTAAACCTATTTCTTATGAACATACAGATCTTAAAACTGTATCACATGTTTGTCATGGCACATTTGAATCGTCTCTTGTATTCATTCTCCATGGTAACCTCTCGTACAATTATGGCGCTGTAGAAACCAATGCTGATAGCTGCCTTCATTGTGCAGATGTTTGTTATGGAGACTTCCCCTACAGTATATAGGGCTACACTTGGCACATACAAGCCTACAGAGGCCTGTTATCTCACTATAACAAGTTTAGTCTTAGACTTGGGAAAAAATATGACCTGCAAGTGCATTTCCTAGTGAACAGCTTTGGTTCCTCTCTATTAACTTGAGGTTAATAATACTACTTATTTCTGCCTTCCTTTTGTTCTCATATATAATCATAACATACATCTATGTTGCATATATAATTCTCAACTCTGTACTTTCCCTGTGCCAATAGTGTACATCATTCTCAAATGGATCTTAGAACTAACAATTTGAATGCTTGATACCTATTGCATAAGACAGCTCATAAAATATATATCCTTTTGTAATCCATATTAGGCCACATATATACATCCATGTAATGCATATATAGTTTTGTACACCCACACTCAATGCTGAAATTGTGTTCCTCTTTTTACACATTCCAGTGCAACTAGGAGTATTGGATTTAGAATGCTAGGACATTTTCTATTAAAAACTCAGGTGACATACAATACATGGATGACCCAACTTTTGTAATTCATTCCTTAAGTCTAAAGTGACTGGGGCTAAAATGAGCAGCACACAATCAGTTAAAAATGCGCATAAATTAGCGTATGTGTTTGACATTTACTTCAACGGACAAATATAGACAACATAAATAGTCCGCTATTATACCTCTGACATTCATATACACACATTCATGTAATGATAAACGAGACGCGATTCAACTCCCGTCATACACACCATAACGATACAAAGGCACATTTTAATCCAGTTTGGAATGACCATAATTACATCTTTATATACACAGATACTCGACCATTGTTATGCGCATCATATACATATATGAGTTATTCTTCTGGTGTACATCAATTTGTAACATGGTAACATGAATTTGTTGTAAAGAATATCAAAGCTTCACATTCGATAGCACACATAATAAACCCCTTGAACATGTTTGTATCCTTACATTATTTGTTCTTCTTAAACATTTTGACACATATATTTGACACTATAAGTATTCAAAACTTAATGTTTGTTTAAAAACAATCAACAGCTTATTAGCTATGGCCACTTCACTCATTATCATGAGAAGTACAGATCTACATTCCATAAAATTTTGATTTTTAAGGTTTGCTTTCTCCAAGGTGAAAAAAAACCTGAAAGCAGGCAAAAAATAATTTGGTGGACTTGTTCAACATACTACAGACATCCATCATAAAACCTTAGCATATTCACAACATAGCAACCCTCCAGAGGCAGGGTGGCAGGAATATAGAGCATGTATCGATGTATTGTCCTACTATCCTGTTATACATCAGCCCGGCGAGTGGCAATCCAAGCGGGGCGGATGGAGATGGTGCTCAGTCCTCGTGGCTTTCTTCTTGTACGCACATCAATAACTTCTGTGTTTTGTGTGTACACCGCTCTGAGAGGAGACAGAAAGGGCATGTAAAAAACATGAAGCAGGAAGTATCTTAATTGTTTACATCTAATTATTATTGTTACACTCAATCATTGAGAACCTTTGATTGGATGTCTAAGTATATACAGCAAGGAGTACCGTATTGTCGCATATAGGTGCCAGGGCAGCTATTTATTTAGACACCCTTGTACCCCCGGCTCTTAATCAAGGCAGGCAGCTATTTAAGGCCTGGCAGCTATTGTTTTAGACACCCCTGGGTATGCAGAATATGGCCAAAGAGCTGTTATATTGCACTATAAACAAGTTGGTAATCAAGCCATTTAAGCTTCTTCCTGCTAAAATGCCTACAATCGTCTAGTGTATGCAGCACTTAACATAAACCCCAGGCACCTATTCAAGGCCCGGCACCTATTGATTTCAAATTCCTATTACCCCCGGCTGCTATTCAAGGGAGGCACCTATTCAAAACCCGGCACCTATATGCTATGATACGGTACATCAACTTGACATGAGTGTTCTCCTTACTGTTAAGAAAATGTAATGTCCAAATCACTGCGCTGTAGAAATGCTTGTTTCAGTATGGGGAAAAAATGTATGCAGACAAAAAGGCATAGTCCATTATAGCACAATACTGCTCTTAAAAGTTACTGTCAATTACTGTCAACTGTTCTATATGCAGGGATGAAAGTAACCAATCTCAAGAAGTCTTGAAATGTTCACATTGAGGCCCGTGAGTAGAGGCCCTCTATAGTTATATACAGCTCTTCGGAACATTGAAAAAAAAGAAATCCGGGGAAATCTTTCATTCCTGCATATGTATTCCGAGTACCTACCCACTAGCCGGGTGATGACCCGCGGCTTGCTCTTCCACATAACAAAGATCCAGTAGACGGGGATGCCGGTGGCGATCATGACGAGGCCCATGCCACACTCAAACGGTGAGTAGAAGAGCGGGAAGACGATGAGGAACAGCATCACCAGCATGAAGAAGATGGGGAAGACCAGGTGCACCTAGACAAACACAAACAATTTAACATGGCAAATTTGGGTTAAGGACACTGGATACTATCTTAGAAAACCATAGAAACTACTTGAGAATCGCTACATATCTTCCTATATATATAAATAGTACAGAAAAAAAATATGAAAGAGATTTATGGTGCCATACCAGAGTAAAATCACCCCACCTGGTGGGACATTTTACAGATATCCTAGACATCATTTCAACCTAAAACAAGGCATCAAGATGTTTATCATAACAGTAAATTACTTTAGTTAGGTGACTTAGGATATTTCTCAGGATCCTAGAGGTAATTAACATATTATATCTCAATAGGGTTGAAACTATTGAGTTAGATATTGGGGACTTGCTTGACAATTGCAAGATAATCCCTTCATTAAAAGGAATCAACCCATAGATTCTTCACCAAAGTCTGTCAGAACATGGCTATATATGATAGGTGTAATATATCAAAAGAACAGGACCAATTATGGTGCCAATCTTTAGCAAATGGACACGAACCACCTGACAAGCTACATCATTAGATGATATTCCACTTGTAGTCATCAGATCCTACATATATATCTGAACAGTGCTTACAGACACTTGCCCGGTTAGCTCAGTCAGTAGCATGCCTGCCTGTTGATTCATAGGTTGTGAGTTCAAGTCTCTCTTGGGGAAAACTAAAATATTTTCCAAATTGGTGTTTGCATGCGCATCCGCCAGGTGGAGCTCGGGTGCCCCGAAACAGTTTCTGAAGGTTCTCAAAGCATCCACAGGGGGGCACTTAGATTGTATACAGTATCCTTAAACACTATAGGGCTCAGTCTCACGACTTTGTAACAATTGGATCGTCTTTGACCGGGTGACGTCTTTGACCGGGTGACGTCTTTGACCGGGTGACGTCTTTGACCGGGAAACGTTATCATAGCATAAATTAGACCTATATAGTAAGAAATGGGTGGAAAAAGTCAAAGGATATTTTCATACTATATGAAAGGAAATTTATTTGTTATATTTTTATGTAGGCTCTTTTTCATGCATTATAGCATAATGTTATATTTCTTCCTCTGCCCGGTCAAAGACATCACTTTCTATATTATGTGGAATTTGAAGAGGTACACTGTCCAAAGTATTATGCAATTACCATCCACATATTTTCTGTAATAATAGAGACATGGAAAAAAAATTAAAAATTAAAAATGGCCTTTTCTGGCCTCCCGGTCAAAGACGTCACCCGGTCAAAGACGTCACCTGGTCAAAGACGTCACTCGGTCAAAGACGATCCAATTGTTACAAAGTCGTGAGCCTGAGCCATAGACAGTGTATATGGGTAAAGCAATGCAATCACTGCCTTGTAATCAAAGTCTGACCTCAAATTTGTTTGTATTTTGTTTATTTTTTATTATTTTCTGCTAGTGATGAATAAAGCTAAAGAAATTAACCCTCTGGGCCCTAGCCTCCTGGAGTAGGGCGTGTGCAGTGAACCCTAGCCCCACTGAGTATATACACTACCCCTCAGCCCTAGCCTATTTCTGGGTGAGCTGCTCGACTCTGAGAGCAGCTCACAAAATGTGTTTGTGTGAGGAGATTACTAATGAAACCACATATAAACTAAACATGTATAGAAAGCAGACACTCTGGCGAGTAGGTTGATATACTTTATAAGACCCTATAGTTAATGTAGTTGGGGGGTGGAGTTGTTGATATCTCAAGGAGGGGAAAACATTTTTTACACCTCCACAGTCAGCATGCACAGAACTTTTTCCCATGTGCCAGGAAGGCTACGGAAAGACTTGTATCTGAGGGAGCATGCTGTTTTACACATCTGGTGAAAAAATTGTGTTGATATACCTAAAATTGCCAGACCTATGGCCTAATGAGCAATTCCACCTGGGGAGGATACTCATCCTCTGCTTCACTCTCACTGCTACTGTCGGACTGACCCACTGCCAGGCCCTCCAGGTCGGAGTCAGAGTCAGAACAGTGAGAAATAACTAACTCATCCTCATCTAACTCCTCCAACACTTGAGCAGCTCGTCTCTCTTGAGCAACTAACACTTCCTCAGGGATATCAAACCCTTGAAAGTCGTCCTCTCCTTCAGAATCAGTGCTAGGTTGAAACACAACATTGGCCACGCCACCAGCAGCTGCCATCTTGGTTTGTAATCCAGGTCCATTTCGGAAAACAAAGGCACTAAAACGTGGATTCCCGCAACTTTTGCCGACCTCTAAGCCTATTAGAAGCAGGGTTACACAGCCAAGATGTCTACCCATACATATAAGCCTTCTTCTGATTGGTTTAGCCACCTCCCTAGCCCCCATGTGACCGTTTGGACTCCCTTATTTGGGCGGCCGAAAAATCGGCCTGTAGGTTCTGCACTGGCACTCCCACTGGGCCATAAAATCGGCCTGTAGGCTCTGCACTGGCACCACTGCTGGGCCGATAAATCGGCCCATAGGGCCCAGAGGGTTAAGGACCATTTTAACTTTTAATGCATCATCGCTTACAGTAAGCGTAAGTTAAAGTTCATATATCCTGTACTAGAAAGTGAATTGAACATATCAATTTGTTACAAATGGACATTTTCATACATATACTTCAAAGCCATGCTAGACTCATACATTTCTAGAATCAAAATAATTTGGTGAGGAAAGTGTATATTGAAACTGTGTAAAATTTGACCAGCACAATAACAACTTTCCTACCTTGATAGGTCTGTGCATGTCTGGCCTCTTCCACCGCAGGTACAGCAGACCCGCGACAGACACACCGATGAAGAGCGACTCTACAAAACTTGTGTAGTTGATGAGGGTGTAGACGTCACTAGAACACAGCATCATGAAGGACATGGCGCACTGTGGGGGAGGAGAGAAGGGGATTAAACATTCAGCAAGATTTTTATTTTCAGAAAGATATATATGCATGAAGCTATTAATGCAGATGATATTTGAAATTTCATATATACCATATGTATATACCACTGTAAAGATACCTGCATATAAGCCAGTTATATTTTGCATTTGTTTTCCATGTAGTGGGAGTCAGACTAAGTCCATTTGGATTTATTTTCCATATGGTGAGAGTTTTCTTATAGATGGGGGATTCAATAACACACAAGTAAATAGTATTTTTTATCTTTATATTACTTAAATGACATGGACTAATCAATTAGTACAACTATTAATCGACAGGGGGTGTTACCAGCTCTCCCGCCAGTGACGCCGTGACGTCACTGCCGGCCTGCTACACCTTCAATCATGGACATTTAGAAAATTTCTTTGTCAAAAGCGCCCAATTTAAAGCCTTTAAATTTTTGTCGTCGACACTTAAGCTTTCTAAATTTAGGAACAAGAAAATTTAGGTGTGGACCCCTCGACAACAATTACCAAAGAGCCCTTTAAATCCGCTGAATTTAAGTAGCTGGATTTAAATCATGCATAGAAACTCCTGCATTTTAAGTGTGTATTCGTGGATTTAATTGGTTAATTGGTTTGACCTCTGTGGTCACCTACTGGTCAGAGCTGGCATCATTCATATTTCATTAAGCTTTCTAAGCAAATTACCGTACCGTCGCGATAAAGCGCCGGTTTCGAAAGAGCGCCGGTTTCGAATAAGCGCCGGGGGTACAGGGGTCTTTAAATCTTCCTTAAGCACTAAAATAGGATATTGAATAAGTGCCTGTCCTTAGGATAAAAGCCCCTCCAAATTTAAGAGCGCCCGGCGCTAATTCACGACGGTACAGTATAACAATTTTCAGCAATACTGAACAATCTTCATGCTTACTTACCCCAAAGAGCAGGGAGGGCATGGGGGTGAGAAACATGATGTTCACCTGCCCCAGCGCCTCGGGCAGGTGGCCCTTACGAGACCCCACAAAGAACAACCTAAACCAACACCGAAACCAAAACTACTGTGAGCACTTGCACCATGTGTTGTTACTGTGATTCTACTTCAGGGGTGTCGGAATAGGTGGGACCAGAGTACCGGGGTAGACACTAACTTTTTCTGTCATCGGCCATCCGGGCCCGCAGCTTGAACTAACTGTGGGCCCAGACTGATTATTTTGCTTTTTATAAAGAGACAAATCAAATATTCCTGATATGGATATGTCATATCATGAATAGAATGGCTTTTCTCTTTCCAACAATATATAACATGTCTATAGTGAATGAGTTTATTTATCTAGAATTTTAGGAGTTTACTTCTCTGGGCCACCCTGGACCACAATAAGGTTATTTCTGAGAAAACTACGGGCCCAGACCTAAAGTTATGGGCCATTGGCTGTCGGGCCAGTGCTCGTGTCTACGCCTGGAGTGTCTCCAAAATTTGTGAAATGCTAATGAATCAGATCCATTCCTGCAGATTTCTCACTGTCGCTTCTGGATCTCGGAGTCGCCCAAGAATTGCCCACCATACTTAAACTCATTCGGTTTGGCTTTAGCCCCTAGTAAATCATGTTGCTTCCGACACCCCTGAGAGCATACCAACTCTACCAACTACAAAAACTGTGTTGATCTCTCTCTCATCTTTCATACAACTTCTTCATTGGAGACTCTCATGTACACCTCCACACTACCAGTACTCACACAATGACCAAACAAAGACTGATTAACCCTTTAAGGATGGCATGATGCTTTAAGGATTCATGATGTATCAACTCAGCATCCCAACTACACTTGTCCAACACAACATTCTTGTACAGAACGGCACTTGGACATACCACTATGACCGTGAGCTTGATTTTTAGCTGGGTTTAGGCAGCCCCTGCGGTTAGCTTGGAACTAGTGAACAGGAACCAGAACTGGAACCAGAAAGTATGATGGGAGAACTACCATCACACAGTCAGGTTCCTGTTCACTGGTTTCACCCTACCAGCAGGCATTGCCCAAACCCAGCAAAATCCAAGTGCAATGTCATGGTGATTGTTACCAGGGCCTTCCTTCAGAAGGGTCTGTGAACAAGAGTACCCAGTAGCTGACTGGCACTGAGTCGGTGCATCATGAACACCTTTCAATGTGTATCACCCACAGGGTTGGCTTGATGGGATGAATGCAGCACCTGTGATACACTATGCCAACAAAGGGTGATAAAGCACTATGCTGTCCTTAAAAGTGTGCTATGAACATTGTTGCTGTACAAAATAAAAAATGTGCGTAAAAAGGGAACACAGGGAAATGGTGTTATCTAAAGATATTGTGCCAGAGACGATATTAGGGAAGTCTCAACTACCAGTCGGGACGGTGGCACGTGTGACCTTTGACCTATGAAGATAGCAAACTGCCAATATCTAACTAGGCATACATGCAAACTTAGGGAGTGCTCATTTTTTAACAACAGGGGGGAGGGGGGTGGTGAGATTTCGCGCGGAGCGCATGTCATTTTTTCACCCCCCCCCCCCCTAGAGGGGTCGAAATTTTGTACACCCCCCCCCGGCAGGCCGAAAATTGTGCGCGTTTGCACCCCTTTGTAGCATAGTAACGCGCGGGATTTTTCCCTCAAAACAGGTTGAATTTTTTTGACCCCCCCCCAAGAGGGGTCTAAATTTTTTACCCCCCCCCTGGTCAAGGGGTCCAAATTTTTTACACCCCCCCCCCCTGTTGTTAAAAAATGAGCACTCCCTTAATGTGCATAACACAGATAGTAGCAAGCAAGGAGGGGCAGTCTGGGGAAATTATCAAAACAGCATTGCAAATTCTAATTTCATCCAAATTATTCTTTATACTTTCGGATATTTTCCTATTGCAGAACTCTTTTATAATTTTGTTGCATCATCCAAACTAGACTTCACATGCCTTAGTCAAAGGTTATTATTTCAAGCATTTTGGAATACTCCGAAAGTGAGAATAGGAATAGGAGAAGTCAAGAGCTTTTTGCTTCAAGGTTATACAACATCCTCATAGCAACTGGTTCAGTTAGGAGTTTAACCCATCCAGGATAGTGCATATTGGTTTAATGTTTCATTTATCTTCATGATGCTTCAATACAGCCCTGGTGAGTTACTCACCAGGGCAGCATTCATGCATTATGAAGATGAATAAATTAAGCACCACACAGCCTGAAAGGGTTAGGGATACCCTAGAGAACAGTGTACTAATATATCAGTATAACAGAATAGATGAGTAATGCTGGACTGAGTATGGTCAGAGGTCACATGTGGCACATTGTCTCGCTGTGTGGGGTATCGGTCAGTAGACACCCGCTTACCGACGGGACTTACCAGGATTATCAAACACGGGGCCGGTGTGTAATTTGAAGTGTTGATGAGGCCAAATAAGTCCGGCAAATGGCCGCTACGGGCCCCAACAAAGAACAACCTGAAACAACAGCAGCCTCGGGATGTCACATATTTGTTCTGGATTTGGTTTTGAATATGATAATTAATGGGAGGTTTACAGAAATATCCCCTCCAGTTTCTTTTTTTATTTGCATTTACAAAACTTACACATTTTTGATCATTTTTTGGTGAAATTATTCAACTTCTAGGATTGTATTGGTGAAATTATTCAACTTCTAGGATTGAAGCAAGGGGTCATTTCAGCAGGTTGAGGATGGCTCAATTTTGATTTTGAATTAAATTTTCTTTTGTACTTTCTTTTTTTGGATGATTGAATTAAAGGCGCACTGAACCCACGACGTCATTTGCGTACAAAACTCGGCAGGGCTAGGTCCTGAGCTCAGTGCGCCTTTAACAACCATGAATCACATCTGTTATACAGCTCAGAGGTGGTCAGTATCGACATGCATCTTGTCTAACTGTTAATATATATATAAAGGTAGTTAATTTACAAAAATAAAAATAAATATAAATAAAAATTCTTATACACAATTTACCATACAAAATTATAAAGTTAGCAACATAGCTCTTCAAAATTAGTTACCTTAAAATACAGCCTTGCAAAATCTCAAGATGAGGAATATTGCTTTCCAAAATTAGCTACCTAAAACAAAGCCTTGCAAAATCTCAAAATGAGTTAATAGAAAGGGTGGTAAAGTGACTCACCGTGCAGAGGTGAAGATGGCTCCGTTAAGTCCTCCAAACGTGGAAGCCGCTACGAACAGTGGCATAATCCATGACATGACTCCCAATGTGCGGTCTGCGAATGTCTGAAATACACGTACCGGAAGGTCATCACCATTGTTATAGCTACTGTAAATGTAGATATTTTTGCGATTTTGGCAAAAATTACAATTTTCTGTGTATTTAAATGTCCGAAATTCGGCACTTTAATTTAATACAGTGATCATTCGCTTTTAAACCCATGCCATAGCATTGGGCAGGCGTACAATGGTGTTTACAGGCTATGCCAATTGATTAAGTATAAATATTTGCGCAGGACATAAATTTGCTGATTTTAATTACTGCGAAAATTGAGAAAATATGTATAGCGCGGAATAAAACATGATTACAGTGATAAGTGGGACCAATAAAATCTTCACTGCTAGCCTTGAGGAGAAGTCAAATTCAAAGGTACTGATATCATTTCATAGTTGGGCTTCAACATGGTTTTTATGGCTTTTCCTTTAGGCACTTAGTTTTTCCAAGAGAGTAAAAGAAAGAGGTTCTTATAATACCAATGGGAAAAAGATATATCAAATGCATTAAATTGATTACCGGTAGTCCAAAATCATTCGATATGATTAACCCTGCAGCGCTAAACTATTATGAACAAGTCAGGAGAAGAGGACATGTTGGTGTCCATTGGGTAGAATCAGATATATATTCAGGGTAACTTACGACGGCCACAGCATTGCTCTCTAACAGCTCCTGAGGGGTGAGGACGGTGAAGTAGGCCACGTTGGCCAGCACGTAGATAATGGTCACCAGGGGCATAGAGATGCCAATAGCACGCGGCAGGTTTCTGTAATATGAAAGAAAACACACCAGGTTTTAGTGATTCGATTTTGAATAGTAGAGGTTAACTACATAATTACATGATGAAGTGTTTGACAAGTAGAACTTTGTGGTAGCAACTCTACATGAACATCCAGTTAAGTCATGCATTTTACCTTGATCAGCACTTACAAGTGTTGTCATGGTAACACTTTTAAGTGCCCATGTTAACTGGAAAATACCTGGTTACCACAGCAACACCTGATGTGCTCATGGACTCTGGATGATTACTGGTTTCCTTGGTTACACCTCAAGTGCTCATGGTAACTGGATGCTTACTCAATACCATGGTAACTTCTGAAGTACCAATGGTAACTGGATGATTACTGGTTACCATGGTAACACCTGAAGTATCCATGGTAACTAAATGATTACTCATTACCATGGTAACTTTTGAAGTACCGATGGTAACTGGATGATTACTGGTTACCATGGTAACTTCTGAAGTATGGATGGTAACTGAATGATTACTGGCTACCATGGTAACACCTATAGTGCTTGTGGTGACTGGATGATAACTGGTTACCATGGTAACACCTAAAGTGTTCTCCTGGTAGCTGAATAATAAAATATTACTATGGTAACACCTGAAGGGATTATGGTAACTAGATGATAACTGGTTTAATACTAGGGCAACATTATTTGGAGGAATTAAGTAAATCTTACATTATGTGTTTCATATAAATATTTGGGCTAAAAATATTATATACAACCATAAAGTAAGTCCTTGTAGTCAAACATAATGACTGTCGAATCGGACATAAAACAGCATTCCCCCCCCCCCTCTTGCTAGAGTTGCTACATAGGTTGTGGCTTTAGTTGGTTGCATGTGGAATGCAATTATCATAGGTAACAAGAACCAAACATGCTCCCCCTTCTCTATAACTGACCCATTACAGCCCCTCAGCACACAGCATGGACTGACCTATCACAAACCTGTGCTTTCTACCTACTTATTCTGTAGGGTTTACTTTTAATGGTTTGTATAGATTACTGACCTATCACTCAGTGGGCAACAAAAAGGAAATTAAGGTGTGTTTCTGGTAACTGACCCTGTCTGTATAGCGCAGTATTAATGTGAGGGAACTTGTTCCCAGGAATAACACATGTATGCTGGCATGGAGGTATCAGCTTTTGGCTTAGATATTGGCTCTGCTCTCGCAACTTAGCTTATTCCTGGCAATCTATGGCGTGTGGTTACTGCCTAATCTCGCGCAAGATTCAGAGCTTAAAACTAACATGACCCCGCGCGCACACAGAGCCACCCAAATTATCGCTATACTTGATGTTTATTTACCACATGCTATTGACGGTTCAGAGTTGGAAGGGAATTATTATTTCAACCATGTGAAAATTGGAGTCTTGGGACCTTCAGAAAGGTCAATTGCATAGATTCTAATTGCATAGATTCTTATCATATATATATAATCTCAAGGCCAAAGTCACCAACATGCTATACTTCCTATCTAAACAGGAGAAAAAGCTATTTAAGTGAATTCTAATTTCTTTTTACATAATCACCGGTATGACTTATTGGCCAATTAAGTGAGGAAAAAGTTGTTGTTGTTGAATGGCGCTTGGTACAGTGTTCCGCATTAATGGAAACAACAAACGGGGTCCACACACAAGGACACCAGTCGTGTTATGACGCAAGGAAATATGTTTTTCTCCAAACAATATCTACGTTTTTGCAGGACATGGCGTAATTTTGACTTTCTTTTAGAAAAAGGTATTTTTTCCTAAGCGGAAGGTGTGGACTTTACCGTAAAACCCCGCCACAGGGTTTTGCATACATTAAATTAAAGTAGAAACGATGATTAAAAGTATTTTTTACCAGATCAATTATTTTCCAAAGTTAGGGGGTCGTCTTAAAGTAGGGGTTTTACTATAAATGAGAGTACCATACTTTGGCAACCTACACATTGGGAAGCATCCCATCTATACATGTACTAAGATCCTTTATGGAGAGACCACAATCTAGCAGAACGAGGCGTGAATCTAGGTGCTCAAATGTCCATGTTTTTCAAGTCTGCGGAAATGGGAATGTTTTTGAA
This sequence comes from Harmothoe impar, assembly GCA_947462335.1. Lineage (NCBI taxonomy): Eukaryota > Metazoa > Annelida > Polychaeta > Phyllodocida > Polynoidae > Harmothoe > Harmothoe impar. The sequence continues at coordinate 67,535,064 of OX381712.1, read as the reverse complement.
AAGCCATAACGTGGAGAGTGTTAATACCGGGGTCCAAGTGCGTGGACCGGCATTTTTTGATTTTTTTTTTTAGATAAACCTCATTGCTTTATTGCCGTGTTTTTCAGGTTTAAATTTGGTGCTCACCCCCTTATAGTATGATGTTTAACGATGGATCCCATACAATTTGTTATATGATAGGTTCAGAGTTATACAATGATATGATATGTCACTATTTACTTAATTCTGTATTGATGTTCTTTGGTCTCCACGAGGCCATTATTATATTTACCAGCTATTAAAGTATTTATTAGATTTGAATTTTGGTTTTGATGTGGAAACAAACACGTGTTTTTTTGGCCTGGACTGTGTGCAGCGTGCTGTGGTCTGCTAATGCAGATGTACAGGCTGTATTAGTAAATGTCACCCCCTGCCTCACCCCCAGCCTCCAGCAACAGGGGGCATTTAGTCACCACCCTCCCCATCCCCTACCCTCTCTCTTTAACCCTTTGAGGAGGGCATGTCAACTGTCACTAAAATATCACATTTGTCTTCATAATGCATCAAGCTGCATTGCTGCATCATGCTGACTCTTCAGGGGTGACTCAACCCCATAGGGTCAGCATGATGCTTGAATGCAGCACTGGTGAGTTACTCGCCAGGGCTGTATTCATGCATCATGACGACCAAGGGTATGATGCATTAAGGCATGATGCATTAAGGCATGATGCCATCCTTCACGGGTTAAGGACGTCCGCATCCTGCTTTAATTGGTGTTGTCATTATGATTCATGAATGCAGTCATGGCGAGTAACTTGCCAGTGCTGCATGAATGCATCATGCCAGCCCTATGGGGTTAATACAATCCCAAAGGATCGGCATGATGCATTCATGCAGCACTGGTGAGTTACTCGCCAGGGCTGCATTCATGCATCATGCAGACAAAAGATAAAGCAATATGCGGTCTTTAAAGGGTTATACATGCATACATATGGCGCATCCACCCCCTACAGATCGGCACCATAAAAATGTCAGACCCTGCTCCCAGCACAAATACCACTGGTGCCGCCGGTCCGCCTTCCTACCCCCCCCCCCCCCCCCACGTACCACCAACCACCTGTGTGACCTTAAAACTAGGTCAGTGAGGTCAGCATACATTGTAGGTCATCTTATACCTTGACCTGGTGACCTCTGATGGCAGGTGCTTAACCCTTTAAGTGCCGCATAGTGCTTTATTGCAAGGTGTCTTTTATCGACTTGAAGCATTCATGCAGCCCTAGTGAGTAACTTGCCAGTGCTGCATTCATGCATCATGTCGACCATACGGGGTTGATGCAATCCCACAGGGTCGGCAAAAGGCATGAATGCAGCACTGGCGAGTTACTTGCCAGAGATGCATTCATGCATCATGACAACCAGGGGGATAGCATATTAGTGCAGTATGTAAACACTGGTTAAATACCGCCTATAAGCCGACCCCGCCTATAAGCCGAAAGTGAGTTTAAGGACAAAAATTCGGCTTATATGGAATCATTATAACATTTAAAAGAACCCCGCCTATAAGCCGAATGTGACTTTTGGGGTCTGAGGGACCCCCTAGCTCCCACCCTGACCCTACCAAAAAAGGTATTAAGACAGATTTTGATCCTTTTATTTAATTGGAATTTGATGTGTCATTGGTCTAACATGAATACTTCACATGAAAAAGATTTGTAAAGCCTTAAGATCTAGTCAAATCATTGACTTAAGTTTACACGTTTTTCTACACTAACATATCAAATATCCATTGACAAAACCCCGCCTATAAGCCGAATGTGAGTTTGAAGGAAATAATTCGGCTTATAGGAAATAAAAACGCCAAATAAAATTCGGCTTATAGGCGGGGTTTTACGGTATGTGTTATCGGCCTAACGAGGGGAAGGGGGATGGGTGTCATTAGTGGGGTGGGTGGGGGTGGTAGAAGCTCTAAATTAGAACTAACCAACATCTCATGATAGTGGGGTGCTTGGGTTGAAGAAACAGTTAGATTTCAAATTATTGGATGGTGTGGGTTTTAGGACACTCCTTGGGGTAGATTTTAGCTAGATCATTCAAGCAGGTACATTGTACATACTTTTCCACAGTTTTCTTCATAATGTCTCCCACTAATAAATATCCACTTAAGATATCTATTGTCTTTATAAAATTTCCTTCAAATAAAATTAATGTTCACGCAATACGTACGTAATGAGAATATAATAAAAAGATATTCATCAAAACACCATATAGTATCATTAATATTACCCTGCCTTAGGTGTAATAAAACTAAGTGAAACTTTGCATCCACCGATTTACCTGCCTCCCTAATCTCGATGTTTTTATTAGCCCAATAAAAATTTGATTCAACCTGTCTGCTTTTCTGTGGTTAGCAATTTTACCAAATAATTCATCAGACCCCCTGCGGCTTTAGAGCTGGCTCTGCCCTATTTGTACTATTAATAGTACTGTACGCAAGGCCTCCAATTCATTTGCAGTGATGACACCAGCGAATAACTCACCAGCACTGACCGCACTACATTCGTAAAACCACAATGACAAATGGGCTAGTGCATTAAACTTAAATCAACATGCTGCCCTTAACTCTTTAAGGGCCACAAAGTGCATTAATGCATCATGCCCTTGATCGTCATGATGCATGAATGCAGCCCTGATGAGTAACTCGTCAGTACTGCATTCAAGCATCATGCCGACTCTACAGGATTAATGCACTCCCAAAGGCTCGGCATGATACACCAATGCAGCGCTGGGGAGTTACTCACCGGGGCTGCATTGGTGCATCATGCCGACAAATGTTGCCCTTTACCGACATGCTGTCCTTGAAGGGTTAACCGTTTTGTGCGTCTGTACATAATAATGGTTGCTTATTAAGTTGTCAGCGTCTGCCTGTGGGGCCTTAGTCAGTGTGGGGGTTCTGGAGTGCACTCCCCTTCCCTGTCTTTTGTCACTTAAGGATTTTCATATATCAAACACTAAGGGAGTGGGCATTATTTGACAACAGGCGGGGATGCAGGGGAGAACGGGAGGAGCTGGTGAGGTGGATGGGGGCAAATACCGTAAAACCTCGCGTATAAGCCGCTGCTTGTACGCGAATCAGATCGCCAGTGTGGCTTATGGGATCGGCACAGAGTCAGGGTGCGACTTATACGCGAGTTTTTGCTCCTATAGTACAGTATAAAAGTCACCAGAATCAGATTGCTGGTGCGGCTTATAGGATGGGCTCAAAGTCGGGGTGCGGCTTATACTTTTTTTTTTTTTTTTCTTTTTTTTTATTTAGTTACTCACATCAAATAACGTGATCTGCCTAACTAATTTTTCTGGCTCACCTGTATATGAATTGCTTATTTAGAGATAGTTGAACTCTTAGTATACAAAAATTACATCTAGATGGGAACAGATGAGTACCTTTGGCTGTCAACGGGACAGACTGTCAACTGGGTTTGAAAAATTATGTACGCGAGTCAGGCTTATACGCAAGGTTTTACGGTAGTGTTTTTTTAAAAATAGATGTCCATGCGCTCACGCTTAATTTCACCAAGTCCATACTTTTGAACAATGACCACTCCCATGTACCGGGTATACCAGTAACTATTTTATCACACTACCGGTACTTCAGACCATACGGGCCATATTATAACATCCTTGTATTTAACTCTGGAGGAATAAATCAAAGCCCACCATATATACGGTCCGCACTCGATTCTGAAGTCTTACTCAAGTACCGGTAACTTTGATCGTTCACTTCCTCAGACAGTGGCCCTTACAACTGCCCTTTTTTGTCCCATTAGAATTGGACTTAAAACCTTGTATAATTTCCTTCCTTCTTATTACCGGTATTCTTATATTTTCAAATCCAAAGTTCTTGTCCCGAGGGAAGACTACTGTAAAACTGTAGCGCGAGGTATTTTGTCATTACTTTCCCGAATGTAAGGTTGAATTGATTGAATTCCAGTTTTAAAATATTACTTGATTCCCCCAAACGCAAGGATGGCCTATTTGTGAGGCCCGTCTTTATGCAAGGATCTAAATGAATTCGAGAAAGACCTTTGGGTTTGAAGAGTCGCCATTCAAAGTACTGGTATATGCTACAATTACATGTTATGGGCCAATGAAGTTTCAAATAATTGAACAAAAATTACGGTAGTAAAATTGGTTGGTTGAGTTAATTTGAGTAGAATTGTCTTAACCGCAGACTGCTAACTGACGCTAACAACTAAAATGAACACCGATGGTAGTCTAGACGATTTAGTGTGTAATCATTGAGAAACCATATTGCATATTGTAAGAGAGTGGGCATTAGTTAACTACAAGGGGTGGTGGGTTTTCCTCTTGGGTGGTAAGGGCATCAAATTCTTTAAAATTGTGTCACCCACTTTTCCTAATTTGTAATGCCCACACATTACTATAGGGGTTGCTGGGGGGCGTAGATGGGGGGGGGGGGGAGAGAAAATATTCCAGGAGTGCTAGTGTGCAGAGATCTACCACCCAGGGATGCCAATATACCCTACCCCAAAATCGTATTCAGAGGCGTAGGAAGCAAATCTACATTGGGGGGGCCCAGGGGGGGCCCACCCCACAAGCATTAAATATCAGACTTCAAGTATGATCGTGTTTACACATGCTTGTATTGGAATTGCATTAAAAAAAGCAGTTTTGAGCCCTCTTTAATACTGATCGGGAGGTCCAAGCAACTCTGTCCTCACTTTTTCCTATGTGGGAGAGGTATGATTTGGGAAATGTGTACATTATATTATGGGGTCTTGGCAAATTTTTTGGGGGGGGCTCAAACATATTCAGGCCCCCCTTCCTCCGTGATTGGGGGGGCCCAGGCCCCCCTGGCCCCCCCTTTTCCTACGCCACTGGTATTTGTTACGATTTGTAGACCCCAAAATCGTAACAATTTGTGCTTGAAATCGTAACAAAAATCCTAACAATAGTTGGTTCTTTTGAATGCACTTGCATATAAGATTTGTGCTTTATGCTACATTATATAATGTAATAATTATTGCCTACTCATACTAAAACAGACTGATTTGTAGGCAGGGGTGTGGCAAGCAGGTTTAAAGAGAAAGGGATCAAAAGGTTTCTTCACATTTCTCTACTCTCACCCCTTTTCACTAGATGTGTTTATATATTGCCTTTATAATTTTATAAACATTTCAAAAATTCCTAAAAATCGTAATTTGCCAGCAGAAATCGTAATGGTCGTAATTGGGGGTCAGAAATCGTAGAATTACGAAAAAATCGTAACACTTGGCATCCCTGTACCACCCACTCCCTTATTTTGGTCAGCATATCATACAGGTGCACGCATCTGAATGGAGATGAATGTTCAGTACCCGGTATAGTTACTTTGGCACCGGTGCACGAGTGAAACTCAGGGGTGATTTCATCATTCCTGCATGCACCCGCCTCTGGCTCAGTCTCATGAGTTTGTAACAGTTGAAACGTCTTTGACCGGGTGTCATCTTTGACCGATGTAGTCTTTGACCGGGTGTCGTCTTTGACCGGGTATCTAGAAAATACTTTTTTTCCAATTTTCTTTATATTATATATGTATATATGATGTAATGTACTAGGTGGGACTTCTTATTGCATAATACTTTGGACAGTGCAGCTGGTTAAAATCTTTTCTAGATATCCGGTCAAAGACGACACCCGCTCAAAGACTACACCGGTCAAAGACGACATCCAGTCAAAGACGTTTCAACTTTACAAACTCATGAGATTGAGCCCTATATGCATCCCATGCCTCCTGAGGTCTGGCATGGGCAGCAGCAGTACACCACTCCTCAGACCCCCCCCCCCCTCCCCCTAAAATAAGGCCCCATCCCACCCATGCAGATTCATACATACACCAGACAGCACATACCCGGTAGTTTTATTTTATTGTAGACATCCTTGTAGAGGCTAAAGTACTGGATGCCTTTGAAGATTCAATTTATATTGAATAATACTTGAATAGCAACCATGTCGGGAATATTGGTATGGGACTTATTGATACTGGAAATGCCCAAATTTTTCTTTTTAAATTTTGATTTCAGTCCAGTACTTCCCCATTCCACCCGGGGTACTGCACTCATTAAATCACGATGTGTGTATACTAAAGTACACCCTCTCACAGTCTCAGCACAGTTTCTGGGGCTAAGACGAGCTATTTCTGTTCCATCAAAGGAACTCCATGGCACGATTTCATTCATCATATATAAGGCTTATAAAAGATGTATGGCCATGGGGGAAGGTCTGTTGTGCCGCGTTTTGACCGCGCAACGCGTTATGACCGCACCGCGATTTGACCGCGACCAACTGCCGCGTTATGTCCGTGCACCGCGTTTTGACCGCTACCAAATGCCGCGTTATATCCGCGCACCGCATTTTGACCGCGACCAACTGCCGCGTTATGTCCGCACACCGCACTATGACCGCGACCAACTGCCGCGTTATGTCCGCGCAACGCGTTATGACCGCGACCAATTGCCGCGTTATGTCCGCACACCGCACTATGACCGCGACCAACTGCCGTGTTATGTCCGCGCAACGCGTTATGACCGCGACCAACTGCCGCGTTATGTCCGCACACCGCGTTTTGACCGCGACCAACTGCCGCGTTATGTCCACGCACCATATAATGTAGGTGTGTTAACTGGGTTTAGTTCCTGTATCCATCTGCTGAACTATTGGTTGTGAGAGAGAACATCTGAGAGAGAAGAGCAGAGATAAGGACACAGGTCAACGTAGACAAACAGCGAGAGATTTTCATTTTATGTCATTTTAAGGTATGTCAAACACACTCATGTTTTATACACATGATCCGGTTATAATGCAGCAATTGGTCGTAGTCATAACTTGACAGCTGGTTGTGATAATAATGTGGTGTGCGGTCATAATGCGGCAGTTGGTTGCGGTCATAATGCTGTGCATGGACATAACGCGGCAGTTGTTCGCGGTCATAGTGCGGTGCGCGGACATAATGCAGCAGTTGGTCGCGGTCAAAACGCGGTGTGCGGACATAACGCGGCAGTTGGCCACGGTCATAATGTGGTGCGCGGACATAACGGGGCAGTTGGTCGCGGTCATAATGTGGTGCGCGGACATAACGCGGCAGTTGGTCGCGGTCATAATGTGGTGCGCGGACATAACGCGGCAGTTGGTCACGGTCATAATGCGGTGCGCGGACATAATGCGGCAGTTGGTCATGGTCAAAATGCAGCGCGGTCATAACACGTTGCGCGGTCAAAACGCGGCACAACAAGGTCCATAAATGACGCAATACGGCAGGGGTGGGGAGGCCCAGTCTCATGTATATTGCTATAGCCAAAACATGCCTGTTATCTTTAAAAGGGGGAAGGGGGGGGGGGCAAAATATGTTCAAAAATAACATGCCGGTAAATAAGGACGCCCCCTGGCATGAATGCTCCTGGTTGAATAGTTATACGGGGCGTATTGTTATGGGACTGCAGCTTTGATATTAAAATGCAGAATCAGGTTTATCTTTTGACTTTATTTGAGTTGCTCGCGAGCTGCTCACCACCCACGCACTGTAGAGCCACCACCTGGGCATGCAACCCCCCCCCCCCCCCCGCCCACCTACCCCCAACCTGCAGTCAGCACTCTTTGACACAGGATGCAGCCCGGGGGGGCTACTCACTATACGACAATACCCGCCGACTACCAAACTACCGCCCACCTGAAAACAGGAGTCACCAAACCACCGCCCTCATAACTGCAAAGGACCACCCCCTGATTCCTTACAGATAGGCCACCGCCCTGGTTATTCCAGGGACCCCTGTAATAATACATGTATTTCCTGATGCAAATAGTATAGTAAGCATGGGATATTCACTGTTCCCCATACATTTTATCATTTACACCATACTGAGACCCACTTACTGCCCCCTCCGCTACAATACTGCCCCCTATTTTTGAGGGCATCAAGAGTCACCGCCCCCTTATTTTGAGTCCCACCGCTACCGCTTCCTTGGGGCGTTTGGAGGTGAGTAGTCATTTCCAATCTGAGTGACCCCCCCGGGGGATGCAGGTGGGTGGTGGGTTGCATCAGCCTCCTAGGTACAAAATGTGCAAGTCTGGGGGTGGTAGGCTTAACCCTGCAGCCTCCAAGATGTGTAGAGAGGAATGCACGGGAGGCATTGCATCAGCAGCAGCAGCAGTGGGTGGGGGGGGGGGGGGGGAGGGGGCTGGAGGAGAGGGGGAGGGGGAGGGGGAGGGGGAGGGGGCACCCCCTATACTTTTATAGTAACTACCGGTACACTCACTAAATTATGGGTGATCATCAAATATGAGAGCAAAAGAGGGCAAATCTTAATTAAATGGCCTTTAAATTTACCCTTTCCCTTGAATCCGTGTTGACACATATATGTCCGAATAGATCTGGGGGAGTGCCCCCCGCCCCCCCCCCCCCCCATCAGCAGCAGCAGCAGCAGCAGCAGCAGCAGCAGTATCGGTACGGAGAGGTCAGTGAGTACAAGGTGAGGTGCACCCAGCGTCTACCGAGCGTTCATCCAGCGTCCCCCGGGTACCGCAGTACCAGCACAGGGCCGCCCCCTAGCGGATCTTACACCAACTACTGCTGTATAGTGGTTAGACAGACCTCTGGTGCCGCTGACTCATCATTCATGGGTGAGGAGTTCATTACCGGTGGATTGTCTATTCTCTGATATTTCAGTATCAGATCTCAAACATCATGAGAAATATGACGAGGTCGCTTTTTTTCCCCCTTTTGTTTCTTTTTTCTTTTTTTGCTGAGGATCATATGGGGACTGGCTAGGCCTGATACCTTGAGAGTGGGAACGCGAGGGCAGGTAGTCCGGCCTAGCCCTAGGGAGGTCTAGGCTCTCAGCAAACTATATTCAAATGTTAGTAATTAATTTAAAGATAAATGATCTACGAAAGTTGTAAATATGCATGTTTCCATTAACCCATGGCAGCACCCAGCTTTCAGTTGATACCAAATATGCTTATATTGGCCGTCCTCTATCAGGATCCTTTACCCGTGTGATGCGGGGAGTGCTGATTGTGTATTATGTTAGCCGCTCCCCTCACACAGGTAAGTATTGGAGACAAGGAAGGTGAGGAGGTCCACTCCCTTAACCGTTTATGGACAGATGTCACTAAAAGATGACATTTGTCGTCATGATGCACCAATGCAGGCTGCATTGGTGCATCATGCTGACCCTTAGGGAGTATATCAACCCTGCAGGGTCGGCATGATGCTTGAATGCAGCACCGGCAAGTTACTCGCCAGGATCATGCATCATGACGACCAAGGGCATGATGCATTAAGGTATCATACCGTCCTTAAAGGGTTAATACAGGGCAGGGACTTGTGTAAGCCTACCCATGAAAAAGGACGAAGTGTTATAATTATTATAACCGGTAGATATGATTTTGCTATGTATAGGTATGAGTACAAGAACATGTACCTTGTAGTAATAGAGGCATGTAAATTTATTATTAAAATGTTGTTGACGATGCAATAAAATACTTCCAAACTTTTGGTAGACCATTGAACATGTGATTGTACCACTCACTGTCTAGACTGAAATAAAAACTTCTGAACTTTAACTTGAGTCCCTTTAACAGAGAGGAGCGAAATGGGGATCCAGCCCCCCCCCCCCCCCCCCCCCCCACCCCTCCTCCTCCAGGATCTACCACCATGAGTGGTACAGGTGTGTGTCTGTTTACCCGCTGCTCCTGTGAACCTTAGGGAGTGATCATTCTTTAACAATAGGGAGGGGCGGTTTGTGCGGAGCGTGTGAAAAATTTTTAGGGTCGAGAATTGGCACGCGTGCGGGCCCTTTCAACCTAATTAACGCACTGGCTTTTTGGCTCAAAACAGGTTAAATTTTTGCCACCCCCCCCCTAAAGAGGGGCCCCCTGGTCAATGGGTCCAATTTCTTTTTATTCGACCCCCCCCCCCCCCCGGCTCTTAAAAAATGATCACTCCCTTAATTCAACCAAGTGGATCCTGATAGCCCGGATAACCCCAACCACCCTGGGGTCAAATCCAAACCTGACTCCCATCCTCCTCCATTCCCATCCCAAGTCGCACCCTGCCCGCAACAATGAGAACACTAGATGTACACCTGGGGGCATACGGTGCAGGATCCGGCTTAAGGACCTTAACCCTTTAGGGCCAGCATACTGCAGTGATGCATCATTTCCTTGGTTGTCATGATGCATGAATGCAGCCCTGACGAGTAATCATGTCTTAGCAACATGTCGTCTTAAAAGGGTTAAGAGCAGCAAAGGGCTTAAACACACAAGGCTCAACTGTCCTTATGCTGCATCTTGGGTGAGTAACTCGCCAGTTACTAGCGCTGCATTTGTACATCATGCCATCCCTTTATTAAAGTTTGATACACTCCCGACAAGTAGGTACAAGTAGGCATGATGCACCAATATGAGTTCCTCGCTACTGCTGCATTATGCTGCATCATAATGACAAATGAACATGAAGCGTGAACGCATCATATCGTCCTTAAATGGTTAATCTTGAAGTGATGCAGTTGACAAAAGCCTTGAAGTGGCGTTTTGTTCACATAGTGACTGTGAGGGAGGTCTAGGGGAGGGGGTCAGGTTGGTTTACTATATATATGTTCATGGGAGAGGAGGATTGGGTTTATTTTCTATTAAGACGCGCTTATCTCTATCTCGCGATCTCAGCACTCCTGGTGGGGATTTTATGTCCCATTATGAGCCGAGAGGGCCGGTCTTTGTCCATTTAGTATATATACCGTACTACGGAGGTTAACCAACAACCAACCTCTCCTCCCACTTGAGAAAATGAGATGATATATGCCGGTATACTGAATTACCATTAATTCCTAAGTATAAACCGCTTGAGGTTGACTACCGTTTAAAAAGCTATGCAACGCCAAATTTCACTCCTGAAAAGAAAGGTACAAACAATACCGTTGTCTTTATTTTTCGAAATAGGGTGACATTCCACCTTGGTCTGGCCGTGAGTCTGGCATCCTGAAGCTGTCTGAGCCGTTACTCACATACCAGTATGTGCCCAGACCATGGAGGTATGGGTCTGTAATCCGTCCCCAGACGGTGGGGTCTTGTATCACTCCAGTCTCACACTGCTAGCTACTGCTGATGCAATGCTGCAGTGTCTGATCGTCGCGTACAACTTTTGTTTTATTTTAAGCAGCTTTTATTTTTACTAAGGGCAGAGATTCACTGGGGCCGATCTCTTAGGAAGGCCATGTCGAAAATGCGATCATTGTATACGTGTTTTTGGGTACCGGTAATTGCATATAAAACATACTGGTAAATGAAAATGTATAATATACCGTAGATGAATTCTAATTCAACTGATAAGAGCTACATAGACCAACCCCCTAAACCTCTGTTATCGACCACTTAGGATTCCTCTGGGGACCTTAATATATCACTTGTTGTATGTTGCGAACGGTAAAATTTTTTAAAAATTACGATTTTCATTTAAACACTCTGCATTAGTGCATTATGCCCCCGCCCCCCTTACTAGTAAATCACTTTGCTGCCCATAGAGGGTTACACTGCTGACCACTCCCACATTAAATATGTACCAGACTATGTGTACATGATTAAATATGTACCAGACTAGCTGTACATGAGACAGGTCGTGCACCCAGTGGTGTGTATGGATTAGTAACAGGCGTGAATGTCAGCACACACCATGCAGGACTGACAGGACACATCCCCCGTGTGTATGTGTAGTGTCACAGTGACTAACCAGGGGGCGACACCGTCAGCACCACCACCAACAACCACACTCCTCATAGAGCACTGCCTCATCAACACACTTATATATCCCAGTCACTCTCCAGGGGTTTATCATGAGGACAAATAGCTGTGGCACAATAAACCACCATCTGGTATTCTTTACCTCTCTAAGGACAGATGTCACTAAAATATGACATTGGTCGGCATGATGCACCAATGCAGCCCCGGCTAGTAACTCACCGGTGCTGCATTGGTGCATCATGACGACCCTTCAGGAGTGTCTCAACCCCATAGGGTCGGCATGATGCTTGAATGCAGCAATGGTGAGTTACTCGCCAGGGCTGCATTCATGCATTCTTATGACCAAGGGCATGATGCATTAATGCACTATACCGTCCTGAAAGGGTTAAGAAAGCACAGAGTCCGCCAACTCATGCTTTAATACCATATTCGACGTAATAAGCGCACAGTGCGCTTAAAAAATGATTATGGATACCTTTTTAATAGTAGTTAAGTGTTTAATTTGGGTAAAAAATTGAGATATGTTTGGTTATTTCTAGTATAAGAAACGACCAAAAACGGGGTGTGTGCGCTTATTATGGGGTGTGCGCTTATTACGTCGAATATATATTGCCTCAAATCTATGACTTTGGAGATGATGTTTGAAATTCAAATTGAATGCAATCCCGACAAGTTCCTCGCCAGAGCTGCATTCATGAAAATAAATTGCCAGTTGTCCAAAGTTCTAGGGACTTACAGTTTGATGGGTCAACAAACAAAAGAGAGAAAAAAAGAGACCACTCACCTGTAGGGGTCCTTGAGTTCCTCTGTCACGAAGTTCAGGTAGTTCCTGCAACACACAGACAAGACAACGCTGTTAGCACGTTCACTCAACAACATTTTTACATGTTTGCAGCACACTTTATAACCATTTTAACCTTTGAGCACGGCATAATGCATTAATGCATCATCCCTTGGCTGTCATGATGCATGAATGCAGCCCTGGCGAGTAACTCGCCAATGCTGTATTCAAGCATCATGCCAACCCTCTGGGGTTGAGACACTCCTGAAGAGTTGTGATGATGCACCAATGCAGCAACGGCGAGTTACTCGCGAGAGCTGCATTGCTGCAATCATGAGGACAAGTGTCACCTTTAAGCGACATGCCGTCATTAAATGGTTAATAACCCTGTAAGCGCGGCATTTAATTGTCTTCATAATGCATCAATTCAATCCCGGCGAGTAAGAAACTCGTTGGTGCTGCATTGGTGCATCATATCGACCCTTCGAGAGTGGTTCAACCCCGTAGGGTCTCCATGATGCTTGAATGTAGTACTGGTGAGTTACTTAGCAGTGCTGCATTCATGCATCATGACAACCAATGACATGAGGCATCATGCCATCCTTAAAGGGTTAATGACCAAAATGATGGCGCAAATTTCAATGCAGTACCGATATGGCTCTTTGTCGTTATGATACATGGATTTAGTGCTGTCAAGTATTGCATTCATGCAACATGCCGACCCAATGGGTATGATATAATTGAATTCAATTATTTTCTATTAACAACTTTTCTTTTTTTCACCTAAGGCCACTCCAAATAATATCCTTGTTTCTCATCACTAAGCCATGACAAATATAGATGTATTACCTCTAGCCCATTGTATTTGCGCCACTGTTAGCTTCAAATTGATACCAAATATGCCCATATTTGTCTATTATTATCAACTTTTCCCTTAAAATTTGCAAAATAAATCACAAAAAAAATCTCCAAGAGACAATTTTGGTGACGCGCGCGGTGATGAGAAACAAGGATATTATTTGGAGTGGCCTAAACAGTACATTGTGTGCATGCAATTTGTTGCAATGGACCTGCTTTATATACCGGTACCGTAAAACCTCGCGTATAAGCCACGGCTAGTACACGAATCAGATCGCTGGTGCGGCTTATAGGATCGGCACAGAGTCCAGGTGCGGCTTATACGCGAGTTTTTGCTCCTATAGTACAATACTAAAGCCACCCTATTCAGATCGCTGGTGCGGCTTATAGGATCGGCCCAAAGTCGGGGTGCGGCTTATACTCGAGTTAGGCTTATACGCGAGGTTTTACGGTAATACTGCTTGACACATACAGTATTGAATAGCTGTCACTAACACGGACGTGGTCTGATTACAGACCTTTTCAGTGCATCTGGTGTCAAAATAATTTGCATTTGAAAGCAAACATATTCTGACTTTGAAGTCATTTGCCTTCGAGGTGTGGCACACGTCCGAGGTAAATGCAACGCCAATTTTGACGTCAGATGACGTCCGTGTAACAAGGGCTTATGCAGGGTTTTTTGAACAAATTCGAACTTTCATTTGGTCTAGGTTAAGTACATTAATCAAGGTGGAGTCCTGAGGTAGTTTTACAATTTGACCAGACAAAGTCCATGGACAGCCCATCTGCAAGCAGTTATTAGGAGCTGCCCATACAATAATATATAATTTACCAAAATGTAATAACAGGTAATAAGTAGAAAAACTGGCCGCGGCATCACATCCAATATTAAATGCGTTTATACAGACCCTTTTAATTATTACCCAAAAAAACTTCAAAAGCTTCAAGTTTCTAGGACTAGAATATATAAATAGTTATGTAAAGATAACAGGCACAGTCTTGCACAGCTCTGCAGCCATTTTGGACTTGAACACATCATAATCAATAACATTTCTTGTTTCAGGTTTGAGGGCATTCCAGGCTTGCGCTAACGCTACACAAGGGCTATTTTCATATGCTTTACAATGAATAATGTTGTGTTTTAATACAGGTGCTGTAGTAAACCTTGTTATACGGTTTCTCTCTTTTAAATATTTATCAGACTGAGCCCTTTTAAATGCATATAGCTTACAATGATTTTCTTTATTCACCATTTAGTTTGACGTTTTACATGACTCAATGAGATGTTTGAAACAGTATTTCCTACGTTCTATTAGAGTGGGTAGCTTTGCCTCCCCATGTACAACCTCGGTCGGGGTCAGAATGTGCTTAAATTAACATGTTTTTAAACACTTATTTTGTAATCTTTGTAATTCTTCACATGCAGTTACATTGGAATTTAAGTACAGAATATCACAATAATCTATTACCGGTAAAACATGAGTCTTATAGACCACTATTTTTCAGTCACAATTTTAACTGACATTTACCTGAGTTTTAATCGACAGAATTTTTTTTAACTGACATGTTTAGTACCAACGATTCTGTGGATAAGTTGCATTTTGTGTATGACCATACCAGGATTTATTTTAAATCTAAAAATTAAATTGTGCAATCAGTAAATTTTGCAGATTTTTTTTTTTCAACTGACTTTTCTATATATTTTTTTGAATACTTTATTTCCTAGAATACAACTTGCAATTCAACTTATTATCAGGTTTTGGCCCAATTTACTACTTTGGAGTGCACTCTATAAATCTCCCCATTGATAATACATTGTAAAAGACTACACTTGGGCCACACAGGACCCTTATTTGGGCTCTTAGAGGAAATTCTATTGTGCCCTATCCTCCAAATATGATATTGTACAAATATTTAGAACACATTTAAATAGAATTTAAAATATGGAAAAAAAATGGGACCATGTGACTTGAACCGATACCCCATCTCCTGCAATGACGGTATCTCCCACAACAGGATACACTGTATCTGTACGCGGATGTGGCCACTCCCCTATCTGCGGTACCCAGTACAGGACAGTACTATCATGTACCCTTTAAGGACGGCATAATGCATTAGTGCATCAAGCCCATGGCCGTCATGATGCATGAATGCAGCCCTGGCGAGTAACTCGCTAGGGCTACATTCAAGCACCATGCCGACCCTACGGGATTGAGACAGTCGCGAAGGGTCGGCATGATGCACCAAGTCAAATGCAGCACTGGTGAGTTACTTCCCAGAGCTGCAACGGTGCATCATGACGAGGAATGTCATTTTTTAGTGACATGTCGTCCTTAAAGGGTTTCAGCAGGATACCATAATCTGCTACATGTAGCCACAGGGTAAACAGATATGATGCCATCAAAACGCATGATAACTATAGTTTAAATAAATCTACCATAAATTCCTGCGTATAACCTGCGGGTTATACGTGAACCAAACCACCAGTGTGGGTTATACAATATTCTCAAAGTCTAGGTGCGGGTAATACAAGGGATTTTAAAAGTATAGAACAGTGCTAAAATGGCTATTTTCAGACCCCAGGTGCGGGTTATATGATTCTCCCAAAGTCGGGGTGCAGGTTATACGCGAGGTGCGGGTTATACGCGGGAATTTACGGTAGTTATTTATTATTATTTCATGCTCAAGCCATACATATTTATATATACTGTAATGTTTTATTTTCGCATACCCTATCATTTTGAGAATCTTATAATGTAATGACGCGTTCAACCGCTTGGGTAAGAAGTGTATTGAAATTAATAACTGCGATAAAACTGGTAGTGTACGAGCACCGGTGTAGTACATGTATAAGCAAGTTATTAACGTTTTATTTCTTTTCATGCAATTACATGTATATGTTTCTCCAGTGATATTGATAATATTGCCATGGAAAGCATGATCGATGAGACTTGTTTGCAATATTTAAAAATTATGAGAATAGAAGCCATTACTGATTGGCCTAATTCTTTCTGTATATTTGTCTCCCTCATGCAGTCTTTTATACCAACATTCACATCACTGAAAAGCTTTTTGAAAGAGAACAGTGGACCAGTATTTACATTGTTTGGCCGATTACAGTATTTTACATATGCCCGGTCTCTCAACCCGTTAGGCCATTACGTTAGCCCTTTTAGGATGCATGTCGCTAAAAGATGACATTTGTCGTCATGATTCACCAATGCAGCCCCAGCAAGTAACTCGCCAGTGCTACATTGGTGCATCATGCCGACCATTCGGGAGTGTCTCAACCTCATAAGGTCGGCATGATACATGAATGCAGCACTGGCGAGTTACTCGCCAGAGCGCTACATTCATGCATCATGACGACCAAGGACATCATGCATTAATGCATCATGCCGTCCTTAAAGGGTTCATCATGCAAGTTTCCTTGAATTTACCATCATCCTTTTCTGTTTGCAGTCTTTTGCGAAACGATTCTCGGCATGCAGACATTCGGTCCTGCAGCTAGCCAATTTTGAAGAACTGGATTGATTTTTGCAAGACTGGATACCACAATCAAAGTTTTGCATAATATTTAGAATAGAATAGCATTTATAAAAGAAAATAATAACAATAACTTGCTTTAATTTGCCTAGAATATTTGAGTGTACTCTAGAACTTGTAACTTCAGTTCTAGTTGGAATATTTGAAACATTCTCTCAGTTTTGGAAAGCCCAGAATGCGCAGGACATCAGGTCCTGCAACAGCAGTCATTCTGCCAGACCAGAGCCATTTTAGGCGGACATTGCCACTGCCCGGCAGGATTTGGCAAAGACTGTGTTTGTTTACAATCAACGCTTTTAGATAAGGCTGCGGTCGTCATTAAGACATGACAGGGCCAAGTTTACCAACCTCAACTCAATCCGCTCCCACAGACGGAGGGTCCTTTTGGCAGCTGATGAGGACGAGATGCAATCAATAGACTTAACTCTTTTACCCTTTAAGGACGGCAACATGCCTTAATGCATCATGCTCTTGGTCATCATGATGCATTCCAAACTCGATTCCAGCCTCACTCGGAGAGTGACACTGGGACATGCCTCAGATCACAGCAGAATCACCACTCTATTCTACGCCAATTTAGTTCAGGAAATCTGTTCAAATATGGACTTATATGGCTGGGAATGTCTACAGATGCAGGGGAAATTTAGGCTGTGTGTAATATAATTACATTAGTAAAGTGACCGCTGGATTACTTTGGGAATATTTTCTGGCGGACTTTCAAAATGGGTGTTATGTGTCCTCATGTCAACATGGCTTCGTCCACGTGTATTCGGCGCCCATCAAACGGTAGTACTTGTATCAATTTGAAGAGAAGAATGTGGGAATATGTGAGGGAAATGAATATCACATCATTGAAATATTGATGTGTGACAAATAGTTGAGATGACAACGTGCAATAGATTCTATTTGCGAAATGTTTTGAAATGACATGTGCGCAACCAAGGTCATGGTCATTTCCATGCTGGTACTTTCTGTATGGCCCCAAAGGTCGGAAACCAGCAAATTATGTTAATCCACCTGTCCCAGAGACACTTAGCCTGTCGGCTTCGCTGATGTCTTTGGGTACGAGTGTGGATGCATTCATGCAGCCCTCGTGAGTAACTCGCCAGTGCTGCATTCAAGCAACATGCCGACCCTCCGGGGTTGAGACACTCCAGAAGGGATGGCATGAAGCACCAATGCAGCACCTGCGAGGTACTAACGAGGGCTTTTAAAGGATTAAGTAAAGGAGTCTGCTTTAATGGCCGCATAGTGCTTTATAATACCCTATGCCCTTTGAGATCATGATGCATGGATGCAGTACTGGAGAGTCTACTCACCAGTTCTGCATTCACGCAGCGTGCTGACCCTTTGGGGCGATGTATTAACCTTGTGGGGTCTGCATGATACATATATGCAGCACTGGTGAGTTACTTGCCAGGGCTAGTCACACGACAAAAGGGCATAGTGCACCATAGCACTGGGCGGTCCTTAAAGGGTTAAAGGGACATAATCAGGCACCAAATATCTGATCCTGCCAGGTATGCTGATCCTTCAGTCTCTGCCGTGGACAGTATCTAGGCACACAGTATTCCTCGTTTTCACAGTTTTGCATGACGGTGCCTGTGAAAGAGTCTGCTCATGAAGAGAGACAAACCATGTACCGTAGAACCATTCATGGTACACTTCAATCGAAGAACGTTAATGGTGAAAAACCATAGGAGGGAAGAATACTCCCTTAAAGGAAATTGTGCTTGACGGTGCCTCTTTAAGAGGCTGCTAGTGATGAGAGACTTATTATGTGTGTAGCCACAGGACATTCTGTGCATGACGATACCTCTTTAAGATGCTGCTATTGAGAACAGACACACTACGATAGAAGCCATCATGAAAATAGGGTGGGGTTTTCTTTCAACCAGTTAGGAGAAAGCTGCCTTTACACTCACTACAAGGGCAACTCGGCCACACAAAGAAAGCACCTCATTTCCCTTCAGCTTTTGTTTTCATTTGACAAAAACGCTCCATTTACACTGAAAGAAAAGAAGTTCACTCGGTGTGTGTGTGTGGGAGGGGGAGGGGGTGAAGGTGTCCCTTGATACAATATTTTGTGATAAAGTAATACTACCGGTGTATATTGGCAGTGCGGGCATGTCAATATCTAATTATGAAGGCATCAAAGATGTGTCCCTTGGGCTTGTCTAGCTACCGTAGTTCAAGTTCTCCACTTCTGTGGGAATATACCAGTATGCCAAAGACCTATTGTTCTAAGTCTATACTCTACTTGATGATAGAGGTATGTCATAAGCCCCTCACATAAATAATCTTGTAGAAATCCAATGAAACGAAAATTGCAACTCTACTGAAGTCGTGGACAGAATATTGGTACCCAACCCAAAACCGTATTAATATGCCCATACATAAGCATATAGATGATTTACCAACCAAGATTGGACAATTTGAAATGATGACAGAACACTGTCGGTGATTTGGCAGTGTTTCATTGAATGTGCTTGCGGTACATTAGATAGCGTGACTACATTATTTGCGGCACCGCACCAGAGATAACAGGATAATCTGATGTCCATGACTGGTCGCCGGGTCATCAGAGAAACCAAACTGTATACCAATATGATCCATGATTGTATAAGCCTACTCACACTGAGGGGGAGTGTGGGAACGGGACGCGCATGTTGTAGCGATAGGTCGGCTAACCCTTTAGTCAGCACGATGCATGAATGCAGCCCTGGCAAGTTACTCGCTAGGGCTGCATTCATGCATCATGCCGACCCTACTGGCTTGAGACACTCCTAAAGGCTCTCATGATGCACAAACACAGTGTTTGGCGAGTTACTCACCGGTACTGCATTTTAAGCATCATGACAATGAATAAACATGATGGTCTAGACATCATGCTGTCCTTAAAGGGTTGGTGAGTTGGGTTAGTTAGCCCTTTAAGGACAACCTGTCCCTGAAAAGATGATATTTGTCGTTATGATGCTCCAATGCAGCCCTGGCGAGTTACCGCCAATGCTACATTGGTGCATCATGCCAATCCTCCTTCGGGAGTGTCTCAACACCGTAGGGTCGCCATAATGCTTGAATGCAGCACTGGCGAGTTACTCGCCAGGGCTGCATTCATGCATTATGACGACCAAGGGCATGAAGCATTAATTCATTATGCCGTCCTTAAAGCATTAGCAGGTTGGTGTGGGTTATGGTAACACTGGGGTGACACGCCCGGGTAACACGCCAGGCGGGGTGAGAGGTGGGGGACGGTACTAAGTGACATTCAGAGGGCGTGATAATCACACGCAGTCACTGTCTCGTCTCACACTGTCAACCTGCTACAGTCAACTCCCTCTAATGTGGCCACCCTTGGGACTATGAAAAAGTGGCCGCTTTGGTGGGGTGGCTGCATTGGAGGGGGTCATTTCTGTACATTGTAGTATGTCTGGGACTATGAAAAGTGTCTGCATTAGAGGGATTGGCTGCACTGGAGGGGTGGCCGCTAAGAGGGAGTTGTACATACCGGACTATTGTGATATAGCCCCGGGATACTACCGTAAAACCTTGTGTATAAGCCGACCTCCCTTATAAGCCGATCCCTCAGTATGAGAGAATATTATAAGCCGAGTTTGAGCCCATTTAAACATGGTTAAACTATATTTCACTTGGTTGAAAACCTCCTTTATAAGCCGACCCCCCACTTTGAGAGAATGCTATAAGCCGAATCAAGCCTTAAATCCCCCAAAAAAGTCGGCTTATCAGAGAGGTTTTACGGTACTTCCGTAAAATCTCGCGTACAAGCCTAACTCCCATATAAGCCGCACCTGGACTTTAGCCAGAGGCCAGTTATAGCGCAGACGTCTAGATTTACATAGAGTTAGGGGTGATCCATTAGTCTGTGGCACCAAGAAAGGGACTGCCAAACTATGTTTACCCTTTTGCATTTCACATCATGATCCACTACTTTGGCACTAGTAGTCGCATCACCTTCATGTAAAAAACGTTTTTTAGCCGAGACTCTGTAGTTTATGGTAATGACAATGTCATGTTTCCCTGGAGAAATGTGGGTAATTGTGAAATTTGTATACTCTAGAAATATTTCTGAAATGTTGTATTTTTGCTGACTTTGATTTGCATTAGCACCTATAAAAATTGAAATACACTGTCAGAGATGGAATTAGTCATCAAATTAATGAGGGAACAATTTTTTCTTCACAATGGTACCATTTAGAACATTCTGGTTAAAGAAATGACAATATGAGCCTTTCCACAAAGTGAGATCGAAATATTCAAAAATTGCTCAAAATCAGCATTTTGGGGAAGTTTTGATGATATTCCCTATACTTCTAGTGTGCAATAAAGAGTGTTTACCAATATTGTCATGAAACTACACTTTACAAGCAAGAGAATGAACAATTTCCCTGATTGTAAACAATTATTCTCATGTGTATGTATTTAGCTCTTCATCGGGAAATATTTTGTGCCCATTCGAGTAGTTTCTACATGTTATTTCACAAAGAAAATAAGCCTAATTCAATAGTCCCTTTCTTGGTGTCACGGACATTTTATATAAGCCACACTGTCGAGCTGATTATGGAGACTAAAGACACTAAATGCAGCCCTCGAGTAAAGATATTGCTTTCATGGCCCCACAAAATTTTGAAAATCTATAAGTCAAATGCGGCATTCTGTCATAATTCTGCTCAGCCTGTGACAATTTGAGTAACAGGTTTATAGAGTCGGTTTATAAGGGAGGTTTTTTATCACGTAGATTATAGTTTAACCATGTGTAAATGGACCACATTCGGCTTATACCGGTACCATTCTCTCAAAATGAGGGTCGGCTTATAAGGGAGGTCGGCTTATCAGCGAGGTTTTCCAGCATACTGCAATTACCCATTGGTATAGACAAGATATTTGTGTTGGTGCGTTCGTTAGGCGAAAAATCCGCCTATTTAGTGAGTTACCGTACTAAACCAGCGTGACTGTAGCTTCCGGTAGAGGTTTGCAAAGAACCAATTACAGCAAGCTGAAGCCTGTGCTTTGCAAGACTCTACCGGAAGCAATAGGCACGCTGGTTTAGTAACTCACTAAATAGGCGGATTTTCACGGATTTTTCGCCTAACGAACGCACCGTGTGAAGGTAGGGAGAGGGGCCGGGGGAGGGGGACATTTTTTCGCCTGCCTCCCTCCCACTCCATCTCCTAACTAATCCACAATCAGTGTGGACCATTTAAGGGTAGCATCATGCTTTAATGTGCTAGCCCTTTATCGTCATGATGCAGGAATGCAGCCCTGGCGATTTCACCTGCAAGAGTTGCATTCATGCATCATACCAAACCTTATGGAGTGTATCAACTCTTTATTTGTCCGGTATGATGGTTGAATGCAGCCCTGACGAGTTACTCACCAGGGTCGGGAATTAACTCCGACCACTGCTTTAGTGCGTCAGTCTTTAGAAGGGTTCATCCTTTCAGGACGGCATTCTCACCACTTGCACTTACCACATAGTAGACTAAAACCAGTACTAGAATTGTGAGTGGGATACGCTCGGTGAGAATGCCACTTTATGAATGGCATGTTGCTGGAAATTGACATTTGTCTTTATGATGCACCAATGCAGCCCAGTGACTAACTCGCCCGTGCTGCATTCATGCATCATGCCAACCCTTCCAGTGTGTCCCAACCCCGTAGGGTCGACATGATGCATGAATGCAGCACAGGCGAGTTACTCCCCAGGGCTACATTCAAGCATCATGATGACCAAGGGCATGATGCATTAAAGCATGATGCCATCCTTAAAGGATTAACATTAGCCGTCTGTGTGAGGCTGCCAGGAGGGTGGCTGGGTTGGCAGGGGGTTGAGTCGTCAGCTGGAGGTGGACACACAGGAGGACCCTCCTACTGATGTTGTTACCCACCCCTCCCGTCACCATGGTTACAGTGACGCCTTAGTGACGCCGTAACCATGGTGAGGACCTCCTCCCGCCCACAGCTGTCCGTGTCTCCTCCTGTAAGTAACCATGTTACACGGTTTGTCTCTCCGCTGTCTCCCAACTAGTGTCCTCTTAAAGAGCCACTGTCATGTATCTCCTCACTGGCAGCCTCTTAAAGAGGTAGTCATGCACAGAATGTCTTGTACCTTACCGTGTTACACTGTCTGTCTTTCCTCACTGGGAGCCTCTTAAAGAGACACCGTCAGACATAAAATATCCTGTACCTTAACCCGATATATGGTCTGTCTGTCCTCACTAGCAGTGTATTGAAGAGGTACTATCATGCACAGAATGTAGGTTTATGTGTCTCCCAACTGGCGGCCTCTTAAAGAAGCACCGTCATGAGCATAATGTAGGGTTTTCTCTCCTCTCTAGCAGCCACTTAAAATAGGTACTCTCAGTCACAGAATGTCTTGTAATTGACCACTTTACATGGTTTGTCTCTAGGCTTGTCCCCCAACTAGTGGCCTCTTAAAGAGGCACCATCATGCACAGAATGTACTGTCCGCAACTATCAGATTCTCGTCCTGTATTAAAGTAACCGTATTACACGGTTTGCCTCTCAGATGTCTTAAAACTAGCAGACTCTTAAAGAGATGCCGTCATGGTTTTCTGCCCTCACGAGCAGTCTCTTCAAGGGGCACTGTCATGTACAGAATGTCCTGTACCTTAAGTTGTTACATGGTTTGTCTCTCCTCACTGGCAGTCTCTTAAAGAGGTACTGTCATCACACACTCACAGAATGTCCTGTACCTTACCGTGTTACATGGTTTGTCTCCTTTCTAGCATCCTTTTAAAGAGGCACTGTCAGGCACTGAAGATGAGATAAGCCTGCTGTTCTACCTTCTAATACCACATGATTTACTAAAAAATCTTGGTCATTATTACCAAGAATATAGATAGACGCCATCAGGAAAATAGGGTTGGGTTTTCTTTGAAAGAATTATGCTGGTTAAGAATTTATCAACCAGGAATGAAAGTGACCAAGCTCAAAAAAATTTGAAATGTCCAAATTGAGGCCCCAGAATGAAGGTCCTCTAAAGTTATGTACAGGTCTTCTCTTCAAAGAAAAAAAATTGAAATCAAGGATAAAACTTGAAGACATGATTTAAAACAAAACTTCAATTCTTAATTGTAACACCAACTCACCATCCTGCATAAGAGAAGAGACCGGAGTAGAAGGCGAGCGCGAAGGCACCGGGATCCGTCGTTGTGTCCTCAAACGCGTTCTGGAGATTCTCAAATTTACCTGAAACACAAAACGGAGATATCAAACACTGCAAGAGGCACAAGACCCAGATATTGATTAAGTGCTCCATGTAGAACACGTAAGGGAGTTGTCAATTTTTAACAACAGGGGTGGGGGGGGGGTTGGGGGAGTGACCAAACAATGTACATAAGAACCATTGTATTGAAGGGGGTACAACAAAAAAGAGTTGGCCACGATCAATTTGAACCCATAGTTTGTCGGGGGGGGGGGGGAGGCGGTTCAGAAACTATTTGGACCTTTCTTGTGCGATGACTGAATTACACAATTACACCCCCCCCCCTCTCCTGTTGAAAAAAATGACCACTCCCAAAAGGCACAAAAAACACATGTGTAAAATACCCCATCATGCAGCACAGGTGAAACAGTAGGGAATGTAACAGAGAGAGAATGGGCTAGTCAGCATGAATTCAAAGAAGGACAGGTGCATGTGTAGTCCTGTCTGAGGTTGTGAGAGATCAGATGATGTAGAAAGTTTTCGAGGAAGTAAGGGTCACATGTTCATCCATAATTTATCATGCACAATTCGGCTTATGCAACATTTCACATGTTCAGTGCAGATACCGGTAATTTGAAGGCTATTATGTCATTATAGAGGATAGCAACAAAGACACACGTAATGTCAACAGGTAAGGCATGTGTTCCTGCCTATAATACTGGTAGTAATCACGCTATACGTAGATCTAAGAGTTATTTAACCCTTTAAGGGCCGTATAATGCTTTAATGTGCCATGTCCTTGGTTGGCTTTGAATGCAGCCTTAGTGACACTGCCTACCCAGGGCTGCATTGGTGCATCATGCCGACCCTTAAGAGGTGTATTGACCCCATAGGGTTGGCATGATGCTTGAATGCAGCACTGACGAGTCACTCGCTAGGGCTGCATTCATGCATCATGACGACCAAGGATTTATGCCATGTGGAGAAACAATGTTACTATGCTTAAGTACTAGAACGGCCTTTCTCCACACACCCGTGCAGAAACTGATGCTCATTCTCCAGAGCTCCATTCTCCACGGTATAGTTGTGAAACCAATCTTTAAATGTCGTTTTAAAATGGAATTGATCAAAATTCACATGAAATAAACACAGAGATCCACTCAGTCTGAACTCCTTGTTTCTCCACTCGTGGAGAAACCTGTCGTTCAGACAGATTATCTTGGACCTCTGTCTATATACTGTATTAAAGCACTATGTGGCCATTAAAGGGTTAATATAGATGTCCTAGTATAGCCTGCAATACCCACGAAACTAGCGGATGTCCAAACAAGCACAGCATTGTTGGGGCCACACCAAAAATAACAAATAAAGTCAATGGGTTTCGCAGACCTTATTGTCGGAAATGCAAACAAAATCGGAAACAAGGAATTTTTTATTTTTTTTAGAAAGATTCGAAATTGTAATACATTGACTAACTCATTTTTAGTCTGGCCTAGAGGTGAGAAGCATCCAGACAATAACAAACAAACAAACTTGACGTGTCTGTGTTTAAAAGTTAGCATGTGTATAGCCAGCAGGCCAGTCACGTATGAGAGATCCCCATGTTTTGATTGGGGGGAACTAGAGGTCCTCATTACAGTAGATCGTAGAGGTATCATTTTTCAGCTAGGCAAAGCTAATAGGACATTGTTCTTATTTTTAATACTTTATATTTTGAGAAATAGAATGTACAGGTAGGTTGCCATGGAAACCCAACAAAAGATGCAGATATATTTTCCACCTCGATCTTTCATCACTAATATACCCATTACGGTAAAGCACGTTTGTAGTACCGTACCCCGATAGTCTATTTCCCATTATCCTTTTGAGTACAGCATGACGCATCAAGGTCTCAGATTTATTTGTTGTCATAATACCTCTTTGAGCCAATCGACATTTAAATGCATACAGAGTATAAATGAGATAAACAAAAACAGTCAAATCGCATGCAACATGGTGAAGCAACCTTTGCAATAAAGCTATCATTTTCAGAGATGCCAGTCACTCATTCTTTGGAAAAATTAGGAAATCTGCAGACTTTGGGTTAGAATATCAAGTAAGAAATTATTAACACAAGTTGATACAGAAATTCTAGCGAAAAAGTAGGAATTCCTCCAAAAGTAGGAAGGTGGCATCTCTGTCATTTTGGGTTGTAGCTATCAAATCCACTGCAAACGCTGCAATCCCTGTGATTTAAAGTGATGGAAAAGCAATGTTTCATGTAGATTGGTATCTAAATAACCGTTACAGTTACCTGCGTCTCCCATAAAGCCTGAGTAGCCATGGTTAAAGGGCAAAAGGACACGACATTATTAAGACAAGACAAGTTATATACCCGGCAATATAAGCCTCTGATTTAACCCTTAAAGGCTGGCATCATGCGCTTGTTCGTCGCGATGCACAAATGCAGCCCTGGCAAGTAATTCACCAAAGCATCATGCCAACCCTTCGGGTTCAGATACCCCCAAAGGGTCGACATGATGCACCAATGAAGTACTGGCGAGTTACTCGCCGGGGCTGCATTGGTGCATAATGACGACAAATGGCATCTTTTAGTGACATGTCATCCTTAAAGGGTTAAGGACAGCATAGTGCATTACCGTAAGCCATTTATCTTCATGATGCATGAATGCAGCTCTGCCGAGCAATTCGACGGCGCAACATTCATGATGCCAAGAATGCATCATGACGATAAAGTGCAGAGCACAGTAAAGCAGCATGTGGCCCTTAATGGGTTTAATATACATGTTCAACACTGATGGCAGTGTCTCACGACCTGGGCCAATGTTTTTGTCTCTGACCGGGCGCCGTCTCTGACCGGGTGCCGTCTCTGACCGGGTGCCGTCTCTGACCGGGTGCCGTCTCTGACTGGGTGCCGTCTCTGACCGGGTGCGTCTCTGACCGGATGTCACTTTGGGAGTTTACCGTAAAACCTCGCCTATAGGTCGACCTCACTTATAGGTCGAATTGGAATTTTGAGGGAAAAAATCGACCTATAGCAAAATACATTGAACTTTAGGAAAACCCCACTTATAGGTCGAATTGTAGTTTGAGATTTTTTTTTGGGGGGGGGGGGGGGCAAACCCCACCCTAAACCCCCCTAGAGAAGCTTTTCCCGAGGCCAAAATGACTATTATTTCTGGTATCTTGCCCTTTAGACAACCCCCTACTTCTTGCACAAAGAGATTTGGGTTTACAGGGATAATTATCTCAGAAAAAAAGGTATGTTTTCCAGTATTAAGAATAAAAAAACACACCTATAGGTCGAATTGGACTTTTGGCAAGAAAAATCGACCTATAGCAAAAATTTATTCCAAATAAAAATCGACCTATAAGCGAGGTTTTACGGTAGTTATCTTCTACCAACAGCGGGAGGCTAATTATAATTACATAACAACTGACATAAAGTTTTTACAAATCCTTATATACATGAGTATAGGTTAACAATTAAAACAAACGTTTTTCTGACACCAGGTCAGAGACGACACCCAGTCAGAGACGGCACCTGGTCAGAGACAAAACATTGTCCCAAGGTCGTGAGACACAGCCTGATGGTACTCCAAAATATCTATCAGTTCACAACAGTCCACAAATACAAATGATGGGAACATGATACCACATGATTACAACGTACCGAGACTAAACGCTATATTATCATGGAGCTATGAAGTGTTCTACTTTTATAAGGTAACTTTTTAAGCGAGTAATTCAGTAGTGTGTATATTGTATGCAAGCAGCATTCCGACCCAGTGAACTTCCGAAGGGTCTGCACATGTTACGCTACAAACACAACATGTTATGCTACAACTCCTGTGTTTTTTCAAGTTTTTACACTCATCCCACCATACCTAACTAAGGCCACACCAAAATAAAAAGTTGGTCTACGGATTTCCCGCACCATATATTCGAAAATGCTAAATGTGTCTACGAATGCGGCGGCATCATTTTCTTAGAAATTTGATTTTTTTTCCCCCCTCCTTTTTGGTGGCCCTTTTTCTGATCAATAGCCAGATTTGGGAGTTTGCAAAAAAGTTTCCCTCGGAACCAAAACGTTGCCCACTCCACTTGATTTAAGGTTTAAAATCCACAGACAAAAGAAAATTGGGGGGGAGGGGAAAAATTCACTCGCTCCAACAATATTTTCAAAATGAAAATCCGTAGACCAACTTTTTTTTTTTGTGTGTGGCCTAAAGATTGGTTAAAAGCTAATTAGGGGTAGATGTTTATTTTCCAGTTGCACATTGTATTCGTATTCAGAATGTCTATATAAATGTGTGTGTAACCTTCTAAATCCTGCTGATACTTAAAGACCCATAAAATACAGAGAAGACCATGGTCAGAGTAGGTCAGGGGACCCAAGTCTACCATTACCAAACAACCTCTTCTGACCTAGAGTTTATGTATTTAAAGTTTTACACAATCCTAGTGTCTTTTCTGCTAACACTCACCTCTGCACATCTGGTAGGCGCCCACACAGATAATGATGATCAGCGCGAGGACTTTAGCGATAGTAAAAATATCCTGGACGCGGGTCGCCCACTTCACGTTGGCACAGTTGATGAACGTCAGGCCAGCTGGAAATATACAAGAAATCACACATTTATTGTCAATGTAATTATCTATATAAATCGGGAAAACAGAATATATTCTCTAAAATTCAGAGTCAATATTTAGCAAATATAAATCATAACTGAACCACAAAATTGTGAGTAAACTATACTAATTTCGGTCTTCAGACCTTCGTCAGGGGATCTATAAAAAATCTAAGTTTTCTTTTTTCTTTTTAGTTTCGTGATACCTTAGATTCTTTTTTCATCAGCAATGTTCAGGTCCCAGCTGCGGCTTATAGGATTGTCCCAAGTCTAGGTGCGGCTTTTACAGGGACTTTTGCTAGTATAGTACAGTGCTTGAGTCCCGGGGGGTCCACTCCCTATCTTTTCCATATTAACTATGTGCGTACATCACCCCAAATTTGCCACCCTTTTAACTGCAGGCAATTCTGAAAAAGGTAGAAAGAGATTTTTTGTGGGGAAAAGAACTCTTTCGTGGGCAATCGCTTAAAACACCCAAATATAGTTCGAATTAATGGGGGGAAATCCAGGAAAATTTATCATTTTTTAAGTGATATTATCAGAAAAGTTGGTCTTGATGAAAGAAGAAGCATGTACAATATTATGATCTGGTAAAATCCCAAATAGACTGTGTGCTTTAAAAAGGTACCCCTTTGGCCTAGAATTATCAAAAAGGTACCCCTTAAAGAGGACCTGCAGGCGCAGTTGGCAGTGTCCAAAAGGGGCCCCTTTTCCTTCAGTTTGTGTATGCACATAGTAACCAAAAGTCAATGAGTGGACCCCCCGGGGCTTGAGTAGCAATTTCAGGACCCAGGAGCGGCTTATATGTACCGGTATGTCTAAAAGCCCAGGTGTGGCCCTTACGGGGGTTAGGCATATACACAAGAATATGGCTCAGTCTCATGAGTTTGTAACATTTCAAACGTCTTTGACCGGTGCCGTCTTTGACCGGAGCCGTCTTTGACCGGAGCCGTCTTTGACCGGGTATGTGATTAAAATGAAGAAAAAAGTAGTGTATAGTAAAGAAATGGGTAAATATTTTGTATAATATGTTATAACACATCATTTCGAGGCATTATCTAAAATTGAAATATTTCATATATTTATGTTACTGGCTCAGTCTCATGAGTTTGTAACAGTTGAAACGTCTTTGACCGGCGTCGTCTTTGACCTGTGACGTCTTTGACCTGCTGAAGAAAAAAAGCCCAAAAGGAACCCTTAATATGTGCATTAAAATAAATTTTTTTAATTGGGTAAAACAACCATAGACTGTTTATTACATGAAGAAGTTGAAGCTTAAATTTCTTTACTATATACTACTTTTTTCTTCATTTTAATCACATACCCGGTCAAAGACGCCACCGGTCAAAGACGCCACCGGTCAAAGACGCCACCGGTCAAAGACGTTTGAAATGTTACAAACTCATGAGACTGAGCCATATACGGTACAACTATTTCATTGGGAATGGCCAAGTTTTTCTTGGTACCTGGAGTGTAAAGATTTCATCAGCCGGATACCTTTTAGATACACCATTTAATTCACTGTACCGTAGGGATCTTTTTATCCACTGAAAGAGTTAAAACTCTTAAAAGGCCATTAAAGCTTCACTTCACTTGAAGACGAGACAGCTTCAAAGAAAGCAGTCCCGACCTCCCCTTGTCAGTTTGTGTGTGCTTTATACCCAGGCACTCATTTACATGGTGGGCATGCACTCGAGGGGGGGGGGGGTGGTGGGATGGGACTGAGACAAATACAGTTTGGTTTCATGTCACAATCCCTAGAAAATACCTAGGACCTAAAAAAAATGAGTTGTGTTCCGGTATCCCGACCGACCCTCCGTTTTTGGGGCCGACTGTAATTTTTTTTTAGACATTTTTGTAATTTTTAAATATTTTAAGGACATTTTTTGTGTTTTTACCACCAAAAATTCACCTTTTTACAAAAAGAAAAATTGTATTTTTTTTTTTTAAACATTTTTTTAGGCCTAGTTGAAAGAACCCTAGTAGTAGTAGATGTTACATTCTAAAGCCTAAACCCCTGTGGGTTCAGGCATTTACAGCCATTGACAACCCTAGTAAGATAGGACCTAGACTTTTGTTCATCTTCTTGATTTACAGACTGTCTTGCTATCTACGAATCTTGTTAAAGGCTGTAGAACCAGTCTGTAATTATTCACTACCAATTCCCATCTTTTGTCAATCAAGAAATACCACACACACAGTGCATTTATGTATCTTACCCTTGATCGTCATGATGCATGAATGCAGCCCTGGTGAGTAACTCACCAGTGCTGCATTCACGCATCTGTCATGCCGACCCTTCGGGAGTGTCTCAAACTCCATAGGGTCGGCATGGTCCCTGAATGCAGCCCTAGCGAGTTACTCGTACTTGCCAGGGCTCTATACATTTTCATGCATCAGGACAATGTTAAAAGGGCATAATACATTGAAGCACTTTGCGGCCCTTAGAGGCTTGAGCAGCCATAAAATCCACTTTCCAATACCACAGGGTTCCAGGCCATGTCACTTGAAACAAACAATTCTTGGCCTCTCTTTGACCTCGGCTAAACTGCAGTCAATGGTTTGGTACATGTATTAAGTTGCGTCTAGACAGTTTACTATATATATAGGCTGTTTATTTAATGTATAGCTTTGCACTTTCATGGATGGCCAGGATCTAGAACAGGAGATAGCTCATGGATATTTTAAATTTCATTGCAAGGCAGATCCGGTCCTCTCTATGTTGCCCATGGAGTACATTGTAGCCATACTTCATGGCCTCCAGGTTTATTGGTTTTCTTCATTATAGTATAGTACATTACCAAAATAACCATACTCAGATCCCAGGTGGGAGTCATATCATTTTTGTAAAGTCTAGGTGTGGGTTATACACGAGGTGTTTTACGGTAGTCATTACATGTACCCTATGTGTGCACGGTGCTACCATAAACCACCTGTACATGCCCCGGGTACATGCACGGTTCTCAGTAAGGGCGTTATTCTGACTAGACACAGGCTACCTCAAATACCAATAGAGTGCAGTACGCACACACGTGTGCGCTGATACACACTCAGGGTTCCCGCTATTTTACAGTCACAGTTATAACCCTTTAAGGACGGCATGATACCTTAATGCATCATGCCCTTGATAGTCATAGATGCATGAATGCAGCCCTGGCGAGTAACTCACCAAGGCTACATTCAAGCATTATGCCGATCTTGTGGGGTTCAGAGACAGTCCTGAAGGGTCGGCCTGGTGAACCAATGCAGTACCGGCGAGTTACTCGCCGGGGCTGCGTAGGTGCATCATGAAGACAAATGTCATCTTTTAGCGACATCCATCCTTACAGGTTAACTGACATTTACCAGGTAACTGACAATTCGTTTCTCTTTTATCTAGAAGTTAAATAATGCATTCTGGTAAATTTGCTAAAAATATTTTCTTATTAACATTTTCTAAGAAATCTATAAATCAACTGACAAAATATGACAACTCCTATTTTTAACTGATATCTAAATGATTTTTAAGGTAAATAAAACTTCAACTGACGCGAGGGAACCCTGGCACTATTTCCTTTCGTAGATTAATACGTTTTTTCCCTTTAGATATTACCCTCTAGAAACCTCAACAATCCCACCTGACAAGAAGGACATGTATAAAACTTAATTAAAATAGTGTGGACTGGATATAACAACTACTGGACAATTTGTTGGCATATATGACACTCATTTTGATCGTTCTGCTGGGTTCTATACGTTAAAGCTTGCCGGTGCAGGCTGGTCAATGGAAGTCAGAGTATAGTTTATAGTAAGCCCCCCACTCCCCCACCCCTGGCTAGAGGCCCCACTGTGTAGCGGTCAGTAGGTGGACTATATTGGTAATATCGACAGCGTAAGACTCAGACCTGGTCACAAGTTACACTTGTCCCACGCGCTATTCTGGTACAGAGTGGCACTTGTAAACAACACTATGACCTTGAACTTGAATTTTTGCTGGGTTTCAGCACTCCCTGTACAATGTATAATGAAACTTTTTTTACCATCATACATCCTGGTTCCTTTTCACTGTTTCCAACTTACCAGCAAAATCTAAGGTGAAGGTCATGGTGACTGTTACCAGAGCCTTCCTGCAGAAGGGTCTGGCGACCAGAGTAGTCACAATATAGGACTTGGTGAACTGAATGTACCCATCAAATAAGAGGCAGAAACTACACATGCATGCATTTACACAGTACACATGACATAACATGAGGCCACTGTATTGGTGGAAACAGGGGGCATAAATACACAGAGCATACTGTATGTATACATGTATTACTAGTAATAGTAGCCTCTCGACACACATGTGAGTCAAACACTAAGGGAAACCTACACACATAAAACAGCAATACTTTTTCACTGCCCGACCTTTACCTCAGGAGGACCCTCTGCACTGTCAGAACACTGATGTGCTGACCACGTTTTTGATGTGCTGACCACGCTGGGTCAGCACATCAACATGGCGGATAACAGGGTGATAACAGGGTGTTCCTGGGCTATTTAGAATGTACACTTCACAATAGATAGCTACAATATCTATTTACACCAAGTGGATATTGATTCAACCATGATAGGGGCCTAGATATGCAGTATTGGGCACCATACACACAATGAGTGATGTGCTGACCACACTGCTTGATTGTTGTTGTGATGTCCCGTAACACATTTCTGTGATGCCCGTAACACGGTTTTCTGTTGTACATAGTACATATACATTTAGTTATAAAATTACAAAATAATTATACAATATACATAAACTAAATGAAAGATTAAATGACAGGTCTGGGGGGAGGGGGGGAGCAGGCATTTGGGGTTGTAAAATTAGTGACACAATTTTGAACTGATGAGGTTCTTTATAAGTTATACAGTTTAATGCAACTTCACAGCACAAAATCCTGTTTTAATAATGTAATTTGAAGTAGTCAGGTTACCATCCCTCCCTACTGCAGGCAGTAGATGAAGGGTAGGTTCCTAATGGCATAACTCTGAAATATACATGGTGTCACCATGTTCACTGAAGCATGACCAACCACACAGTCATGCTAGTTTAGGGAGTGCTCATTCTTTAACAACAGGGGGGGTGGTGGATTTGGGGGGGGTAAAAAATTTGGACCCCTTGACCCGGGGGGGGGGGGGAAATTTGGACCCCTCTTGGGGGGGGGGGCAAAAAATTTCAACCTGTTTTGAGGGGAAAAGCCGTGCGTTACTCTGCTACATAAAGTGTGCGATTTTCGGCCTGCCGGGGAGGGGTAAAAGATTTCGACCTCTCCAGGGGTGGGGAGGTGAAAAAATGTTGCACGCTCCGCGCAAAATCTCACCCCCCCCTCCTGTTCTGACAAATTGAGCACTCCCTTAGTTGCCAATGATCAAGATACAAACTGGCCTTCTGGTGTAGTAGTAAGGGGACAATTAGGTCCAGGACCAATCACAATTCACCTTTGTAAGGGATGCATGTATGCAGTCACAGGGCAGTGCTAATGCAAGGAAACCGGCCATGGGAGAAGAAGGCGCTCACTGTAAGGAGCAAAACGTTTTTTGACTTGTCTCTCTAGCATGAGCAGTTCAAGAGCTATCAGGGCATTACTGTTAGAACACCTGAAACAACTTACTAACTTAATGTTACACATTTTACCAATACTGTGCCTGCATCGTCAGTAGAACGGGGGTGGTTTCCAAAGTTTTTCCCAGTGTTGCTGGCAGAGAAGCTCCTTGTGTTACGGGACATCAGTAGCACACACTACCTGTGTGTTACGGGCATCAGTGGCAGTGTGTTACGGGACATCACCATGAAATCACAAACTCCCATTTTCTCAGTAATTAATGGCAATCACTGTGAATGGTGAATGTATATAGCCTTCTTACACCCTTATGAACATATGGTGTAGATTTCAATGTTACAAACTCACTAGAAGTATGGCAATCTTACATTCCCTGTTGGAGTGTCCACCATGTGGTCAGCACATCAAAAACGTGGTCAGCACATCAGTGTTGCGACAGTGCTCTGACTCCTCCTGCCATCCCCTACAACTCTACTGAGGGCCTAGAAAAGTTGTGTTAGGTACCTCGACTCACCCTATTTCATGGCCCTACCCTCAATATTTCCCTTTCTTCCTTTTTTAGATCAGGAATGAAGTTTGAATATTATAACTTCGTATGTTGGCAATTGGTGGAAATGATACAATGTTCTTATCATAAACATAACTTGGCTATATTTGCAATCCTATACGGTCAGTGGCCCTTTTAGGGTTCTCCCTACATTGAAAGTGCTCTGGCAAGTTGCCCGGT
This sequence comes from Harmothoe impar, assembly GCA_947462335.1. NCBI lineage: Eukaryota > Metazoa > Annelida > Polychaeta > Phyllodocida > Polynoidae > Harmothoe > Harmothoe impar. The sequence continues at coordinate 67,499,990 of OX381712.1, read as the reverse complement.
CCTTTTCTCTGTTTTAAATCCCTACCTACCAGTGTTGCCGAAAACCTTTTCTCAACGGAGGCCAAGGTGGCCTGCGCGTTACTGTCTTACGCAGGCCAATTTCTTCTCACGCAGGCCATATGAATTTTGATATTTCAAGGTTCCTTAATAAACTTCATTACAACTTGTTTTATACTATGCAAAAACTTAAAAGAAATTGAAATTTTTCATAATATAGAACATTTTTACAAATATGGCCCTATCTTCACTTCTAATAGGCCGATTTGAAAAATTCTTTCATCATAAGGAAGCTGAGATCATGGCAGGCCATCCTGGCCCTACGCCGGCCATTAAGACTCTACGCCGGCAAAAGCCGGCGTGCCGGCGTCATTTCCGCAACACTGACCTACATAAATGCCTTTTACCACATTTCCCTGATCACAGGTTTCCTTTCTCAGCCTCACGTCTCCATCTTCTAGGCTGTACCTCGGCTGCCGTGACCCCTACTGACCCCAGCTCAACCCTAAGCCTAATGAAACACCACTACACACAGCCTGACCAACCCTTCTCAGCAACCTCCCCCCCCCCTACCAGGTCATACAGCAGCCCTACCTAGTCACCTGCAGGGCAGGACATAGTGATGGCCATGAAGGTGATCACATCTACTGTGAGAGTATTATATCAACGGGTTGACATTTTCACAGAAAAGTGAAAATTGAGTTTCGTGGGTGCTTAATGCATACTGTAGCATACAAAAAATTTACGGATTTTTTATTTCGCAAATTCTGCGAAAACAATAACCAGTATAATAAAGTAGGAGCACAGTATATAGGCCTCTACCGGGATCGGACTTGTTCCCGCAACCACTCTGTATACACTGACACCAGCAATCTCGTGAGACCTTGGTTCTGCTCTCGTTTGGTAGCCTGTTCCCCGGAAGTTAGGGTGTGTGACTGACTGGTCATTGCTTAAGTCTCACGATAGATTGCGAGCACAGAACTAACATGGCCGCCCATACGGAGAAACCAGAGTCATCGCTATATGATGGTTGAGGGTTCTAACACGCACGGCAGTGACTCTCCCATTGAAGTCAATTAGGCACTAGCGAGATACTGGTGCTGCCACCAGGTGTTGCTCTGGTACCAATTGTATCCCCCTGGTCACCAGGGACCAGCCCAGCCAAATCTCATGTCCGAGATTAGGGTACAAACATGGCATAAGTAATGTGAGTGGCTTGTAGCTAGACAATCCTTGTGTCACCTGTCCATGATAGTGTAGTGGTTAGCACTGTGGCTTTGTGACACAAGGTACAGGAGTTCTAATCCCTCCCAAGCCAGATGCATCCTTGTAACCCTTTTTTATTTCTTTTCATAGTTATATTGAGGTGCACCCAATGTAATAGGTTATGGAAACAGAACAATTATCTAACCATTGGAAATAATAATATAGAGGTAATCTGAATGTTTATATATTGAAAAAAAAAGTCAATGTTGATAAACCAAGCAACCTTGGTGTGGATTCGAAGCCAGCATCTTTGCATTGGCAAGCCACAGTGCTAACCACTACACTATCATGGACAGGTGACATAAGGAATGTCTAGCTACAAGCCACTCACATTACTTAGGCCATGTTTGTACCCTGATCTCGTCCACGAGATTTGCCTGAGCTGGTTGCTGGAGGTTAGAGGATTTACACTGGTACCAACAAACATGGCGCTCTACACAGGTCATCTTGTTAATGCGGAATAGACCAAGTGGCGTGACTTGGTCAGGGGACCAAGCACACGCTGGTGAATTCATGACGCGTCTCTAGGCGACCAGACTCTCGCCATGGCTGCAGCCAATGAGCACACGTCACTGGGAGGCTGGCCTGCGGTCCGCATTTAGCGCAGTGTAGCGACATTTACAGTGTATTTACAGTGGATTTACAGTTTAGAATGTGCTTTGTTTGTTGTCATGGCCCCTCTAGGCTCGCCGTGGTTAAACACGTAGATATACTCTGGTGTATGAAGCTGGTGACATTTCACTTTTCGCATGGTTAATTTTATTTTTAATTCATAAACGAATCACTCACGATTTTTTCAACCCCTTTTGGATCTATACTACCATGCTGTCCTTTTCGTTGAAAATGGGTGACATTTTGCCCTGATAACCAATGACCCCCCCCCCCGACCTCCCAACACCCCCTCCCCCCCACCCACACAGGAGGTGAGGAGGTGCATGCAGCCTCTCCCTGTAGTGTAGGTACAGGTGTGGGCCAGCTGCTGTGTGCTGTGTGGCTACTGGTAACCGTAAAACCTCGCGTAGAAGCCGCGGCTATAGTACGCAAGTCTGATCTCCAGTGCGGCTTATAAGATCTGCCCAAAGTTGGGGTGTGGCTTATACCGTGAAACCCCTCCTTCAAGACGACCGGACCAGGGATGAAAGTCGACTATGTCAAAAAAAACTTGAAGATATAACATACCTCACAACTACATTATAGAGCATATGAATGTTTATGCATCTATAGACACAAATCTAGTGCTGTGCAGCAGGATTTGTCATGTCTATATTCTCCTGGACGTCATCTCCTGCTGAGGAGAAGCATTTGTCATGTCCATGTGATCATGGACGTTATCTCCTGCTGAGGAGAATGAGAAATCTGTCCATACACTCTCCATGCATAGCACCTTAGTTTCAGTGGCTAAGCCTCATGTGAAGAGTGTAAATGCATAGGACCATAGAGGAGAGAGAGGGCTTCAAGGTTTCTCAAGTTAACTTGAGAAAAACTTGACACTGAGATCAGTGTGGTGTAGCCTGTCTGTGTATGGGTAGGACCACTGAGGATGAACCAGTGATGATTCTGCTGTCTTTTCATAGGATTACACAAACAAAATAAGTTTGTTTGAGTTTATATTGAGTAATTATCAAATATATCCTAATCCTGATTATATTTTTTTGATTTAAAAAAAACTTGATTTCAGGGAAAGACTTGAAGACTTTCATCATCCCTGTGACCCCCTAACTTTGGAAAAAAAATTGTCTTGTACAAAAAACTTTATTCTTATGTATAAAAAACCCGCCGTTAAGACGAAAAGGTCAGTTTTTTGGCCTTTAGCAATAATATTAAAGACTTAAAGAAGAAAAGTAGATTACAGAAAATGTCTGTATTTTGGTCTTTTTTTAAAATCAAAGACTTGAGCAAGTCTAGTGGGGCAGCTGCCGAGTGGGTACTAGTTATATTGATTAGTGTGACTGTGCATGTGAGCCCTCAGCGTCACATGGGTTTTACTGGTCTGTGTACATCCATAATTTATACTGTGGGTTCAGTCTCACACAGCCTAGGCCACACCAAATTAAAAAGTTGGTCTACGGATTTCCCACACCATATTTTCGAAAATGGAAATTTTTTTTTTTTTGAAAAAAATTGTGTCTATGGACTGCGCCCGCATCATTTTCTGAGAAATTGGATTTTTTTTATTTATTTTTTTTTTTTGGTGGTCTTTTCTGCCATCGTTAGCCTGAAAATATCAGTTTGTAAAATTAAAAAAAAAAGATTTTCCCTCAGGAAAAAAAAAATTCGTCCGCCCCCCCTAATTCAAGGTTGAAATCCATAGACAAAAAAAAATTTTGGAAAAAAAATAAAAAAAAATTCGCCCTCCCGCACCTATTTTTGGAAAACAAAATCCATAGACCAACTTTTTAATTTGGTGTGGCCCTAGCATCTGTCACACGCATCTGTTGGGTCTGGCTTCAAACAATGTGTTGAACTGTGTCAAGATTATGGTGCACTCTCCAAGCACATTAAGGGGAATTATCACCACTCACACGTAACCACATAGTAGACTAATTAGTTAGTTTTAGATTTGATTCTGATTCAAGAGTACCTACAAAGAGTGAACCCCTGACTTACGTACCCCTCTCTGTCAGAGTAGGCCTCCATGTTTACCCCTCTCTGTCAGAGTAAACTTCCATGTGTACCCCTCTCTGTCAGAGTAAACCTCAATGTGTACCCCTCATAGGCGGCGGAGCAGTCAAAAAAGTGTGGGGGTTGAGCTGATGATGAGGGTGGGAGGGGGGGGGGGGGACGATGGTGGCTAGTTGCTAACCACGGAGCCCTGTTCAAGTTACTAGGGCCCACATACAGTAAAGTAATTAATTCTCAGCAGAAGTAGGTTTACCGTGGCTCAATAATGTAAAGGCATATAGAATCAGATAAGTAAACCTCCATGTGTACCCTTCTGTCAGAGTAGACCGCCATGTGTACCCCTCTCTGTCAGAGTAAGCCTCCATGTGTACCCTTCTGTCAGAGTAGACCGCCATGTGTACCCCACTCTGTCAGCGTAAACCTCCATGTGTACCCCACTCTGTCAGAGTAGACCTCCATGTGTGCCCTTCTCTGTCAGAGTAAACCTCAGTGTGTACCCCTCTCTGTAAGAGTAGACCTCCATGTGTACCCCTCTCTGTCAGAGTAGACCTCCATGTGTACCCCTCTCTGTCAGAGTAGACCTCCGTGTGTACCCCTCTCTGTCAGAGTAAACCTCCATGTGTACCCCTCTCTGTCAGACTAAACCTCAGTGTGTACCCCTCTATGTAAGAGTAAACTTCCATGTGTACCCCCCTCTCTGTTTCAGCGTGTACCCCTCTCTTTAAGAGTAAACGACAATGTGTACCCCTCTCTGTCAGAGTAAACCTCTATGTGTACCCCTCTGTCAGAGTAAACCTCCATGTGTACCCCTCTCTGTCAGAGTAAACCTCCATGTGTACCCATCTCTGTCAGAGTAAACCTCCATGTTTACTCTTCTCTGTCAGAGTAAACCTCCATGTGTACCCCTCTCTGTCAGAGTATACCTCCATGTGTACCCCTCTGTCAGAGTAGACCGCCACATGTACCCTTCTGTTAGAGTAAACCTCCATGTGCACCCCACTCTGTCAGAGCAAACCTTCATGTATACCCCTCTCTGTTTCAGTGAACTGGTGTATAATTCTGAACAAGATTCCACATTCTATGAGTTTAGATACACCTTTGCACCTAGATAATAGTGTGATGGAAAAGCAATGCAAATTAACAAGAGGTTAAAGATCCGTAGATCTACGACCCCTATTTTGATCATTATCTTCCCTGTCTGGTAGAAGGTTTTGTTAGCAAAGGATTTCAAACAACATCTTGCTATAAACAGACACAATGCGGATTATTCCGCTTCCAGGACAACAATATGGCACATTATTTCTGCCATTCTGGACACTTAGTAGGTAACATCATTACAGCCGTTCATATCCCCTGCTGCATTAAACCCGATAAGGGTAACTTAGTGTTCTAATGCACTGTATCATTTTGTCGCCGCGATTCATGCGGTTTACGTGAATAGGTCAACAGTGCAGCATTCATACATCAAGCCGACCTGACTTGGTTGATAATTGATACCATCCCGAAGGATCAGCATGATGTGCCCCAGTGCAGTACATGCATCAGTGCATCATGGTGACAAATGAGCATGATGCATTAAGGCATGATGCCATCCTTAAAGGGTTAAACCCACCAAGCTGCAGTAACCTCATCTTGGAGGCAATCATGTGGTTATAAAGCATTTAGCCCAGCGTCAAATTGGAGGGAGGTTCCCTCACAAAATATGTTGCTGCGGGGAATGATTCCCCTCATGGACAATGACCAATCTCAACACTGATCTCTCTCATTTTCAAAATCTCTGCCCCAGCTGACTTTTTTTGGAAAAGGGTTTTTGAATAGTTTACCATCTCTGGGCCAGACAGAATAGGAGAGAGTTTAATCTTTGACAGAGCCTTAAGATAATGTTTCCAGTGTCTCTAAGAAGGAATTGAATGTTGGATTCAGCATGTCAAATCTATATCAAAACTACCGGTATACCTTTAGGCCACACCAAAAAAAAAGTTGGTCAATGGATTTCACTTTTCAAGAAATGGTGCGAATGAGCGAAACTTTATTTTTTTTTTTATGAATTGTTTTTTGTCAATGGATATTGTTGATGGAAAACTGGAGCGAGCAACAATTTTTTTTCGGGTGGCAGGGTGGCGTATCGGTAGCACGCTCGCTCACAGATCTGAAGATCGTGTGTTCGAATCCCGGCCTGAGTTGACTCAGCTCTCTATCCTTCGGAGGTCAGTAAACTGAGTAGCACAAGAGACTTGTCTCAATGTGCGCAGCTAAGCAGGAGGCAGTGACAAAACGTGAAAGCGTAGCAACCACATCTGACCCCCGTGGGTACTGTGTATGTATCCTGAGATCAGTATAGCCCCATGGTACTGGAACTCTCTGAGGTACACCTCCTGAAAAGCTAGGGGTTACATCGGGAGATCAGCACCCAGCTCCACGAGCATTTGCACTGCCCAGAAAAAGACATGATACTGATTAATGTCTAACAAAAAAGGCAGGAGTAACAGCTTAGCTACTGTACTATCAGAAAATAGCCAGTCTTGCCAAAAAAAAATTCTCAACGCAGGCCAAGGTGGCCTGCGTCTTCGCATCTTACGCAGGCCAGTTCCTTCTCACCCAGGCCATATGAATTTGTATATTTCAAGGCACCTTAATGAATTTCATTATAACTTGTTTTATACTATGCAAAAGCTAGAAAGAAATCGAAAAAATATTTAATATAATACAATTTTACAAATATGGCCCTATCTTCGCTTCTAATCGACCGATTTGAAAAATTCTTTCACCATTAGGAAGCTGAGATTATGGCATGTCTTTCTGGCCTACGTCCTAAGGCCCTACGCCGGCCATTAGGATTCTACGCCGGCAAAAGCCAGCGTGCCGGCGTGATTTCGGCAACACTGTATAATAGCACTGGGCGCTCTTCAATTTGGCGTGTCATTTAGACCCAAGACAGGAACTTATTCAAGATCCTATTTTAGCACTAAAGGAACATTTCAAGACCCTTGTACCAAGAACAACGCTGTTTTGAAACCAGCATTTTATCACAACGGTACTGGAATCTTACCTGGTGTAAGCGGAGAAAACAACACTGCTTTGGCTGGAATTGTGTGTATCCCAGGCATTGCCACAAGAGGCTTTGTGGATGGAAGGACTGGGGCAGAGTCAAAATGCAACGCGACAACTCTGGTTGCTTGTCGAGACTGCAGATCTGCTTATTACAGGTTTTAATGGTTTGAGCCCTCGGAATGAGAGTTCGCACCCGGGGTGAACGCCCTTAGGGCTGCGTTGGGGTGTTTTAGCCCTAAGCTAGGAGCATCATCCCCATTATCCCCTAATACTGTAGGTAATAATGATAAATGATGAACAATAACATAGACAACTGGCACACTGACATACTTCTCATTATCCATGATAAATCTTCCCTGCACCAAAGCCATTGTCACTCGTTACTGGTGCTGAGGTCAAAAGGTGGGGGGCAACATGGGCGCGCTATTAATACGGTCTCAATAATCCTTTAAGGACCAACGTTTACGTTGATTTGTCGTCATGATGCACTGATGCAGCGCTGACAAGCTATGTACCGTACCGTCGCGTTTAAACGCCGGGTTTTGAATAAGCGCCAGTCTTGTATAAGCGCCGGGGGTATGGGGGTCTTGAAATAATTCTTAAGCATGAAATATAGATCTCGAATAAGCGCCTGTCTTGTATAAGCGCTGGGGGTAAGCACTCCTCCAAAGTTATAAGCGCCGGGGCGCTTAAATACGACGGTACGGTAACTGACACTGCCTCGATGCATCATGGCTACTATGGAGGATCAGCATGATGCATGGAAGCAGGACCGGCCAGTTATTCCATTGTTGCATTTATGTATCATGATAACATAAGAGTACAGTGCATTAAAGCACTATGCTGCACGTTGAGGGTTAATATAGGAGTGATGGGGGTAAGTTCAGTTATCACATACATGGAGTTATGTATTGCCTTGGTTGTATCTGTGTGTGGTAGATTCACTCATGAATCTATTCCTCCTTAGCTAAACAATATTGACTATAATTCATCAAATTTCAAATGGATGATAAATGCTTCATCAACAACAACAAGGGACAATGGCAACAGAACAAGAGTTCTGAGAATTTATCTTAAATTAGACCCATATGGTAATAGGCCACTGTTGTTTTCATGAATGTATTCTGAGTAAAAATTGTAAAAAAGTTAACAGGCTACTACAAGTTAGAAATGGCTCAAATTAGCACCACTTGAACTGTTTACATCCCAAACCCCAATCCCAGCAGCAGGGGGCTTACTACATAGGGTGTTGTAGGTCTATTTCAGGTTAAGCCTTTAGGGGCCACACAGTGCATTAATGCATCACACCCTTGGTCATCATGATGCATGAATGCAGCCCTGGCGAGTTATGTGCTGCATTGAAGCATCATGCCAACCCTACTGAGTTGAGGCACTCCCGGGGGGTCAGCATGATGCAGCAATGCAGTACTGGCGAGTTACTCGCCAGGGCTGCATTGGTGACATCATGACGACAAATGTCACTTTATTTTAGCGACATGCCGTCCACAAGAGTTAAAAGTGCTGTCCCCTTTTGTCGCTGGTTGGTTCTACTGGCCGGGTCCCAGCTGGGTCAGGCCGGTTTATTTCAGTCAGATTCCTACACACTAACCCCACATGGATTAACCACCCCCTCACCCCTGAGGGCACTCCAGCATTCAAGCGGAAGGGTTCACAGCCTTTTTAATCGTCCGAGCATGGGACAAACACAAATCTTTTTGCAGGGTTTTGAGAGCCAAGAAGGTCCCTATTGCTTGTTACAGTCTCCTTATGGAGTGTCCAGCTCAGCTTTGCTGCAGAGCTACAGGGGTCTTGGGGCTTGCCCCTCTAAGAAAATTCTACAACTCATAAATAGTATCAGGTTTCATGTTCATTAGTACTCATAATGTACCAATGCAACACCGGGTAGCCTATACCTTGTTGCATGGCTGCACCATACGAACTATGGCAGTGCATAGACCTCACAGGGTTGGCATGATGCATGCCTATAGTCTTTACAAATTGCTGGACAGGGCTGCGTTTGTGCTCCATGGCGGCAAAATCACATAAGTGTATTTACCAACAGTTACCAACTGTGGGGACTGCGGAGTGCATAGAGAGAGACGCGCAAGTGCAAAAAAAGAGATTTTTTCAATTCCCTGTGCAGCCCCAGCAGTTTAAATTTATCACACCCGAATGCTTTTCGATTTAGTAAGTCGCTGGCTTTTTTACTAAAGAGGGTTGAAATTTATTTGGTCATCCTCCCTTTCAAAGGAATCAAATCTGTTTGGTCCTCCCCACAAATCCACCAAAACCCCTGCCCCTTCTTTGTTGAAAAATTATCACTTCATGACACCTGCAGTAGCTATAGGCTGTGTCTCATGAGATAGAGCCCATGTGATAGTCTTTAATCAGGTGCCATCTTTGACCTGGTGCCATCTTTGACCAGCTGATAGAAAAGAGTTTATATAGGGCAGATGAATGGGCTACTACTAACCACTAATTTAAAGTGTTATAACATCCATTTTCTATCAAGCCAGTCAAAGTTGGCACCTGCTCAAAGATGCCACCCTGTCAAAGACTATCACATTGGCCCCATCTCATGAGACACAGCCTATAGGGCATCTGGCCGTTGATAGCAGCACCACCTGTGCTAAGTTGAGAACCTTCAGTACAGGCCCTTGACCACTAGGTAGAGCAGCTGACCGGGGGTTATGACATCACAGGGCAGGCCACTATTTCTTCTGTCTGAAGTGGTTCCCAGGACTTAGCCCTTCATTGAGTAGGCCTAGTTACTGAGGGCCAATGCTATTCACATGTCTTCAGAGTAACACATACTGAAGCAATCACTATCCTGACTTAGGCCCCAACTATAGGCAACCAAGAGAAGCACGGGGGGGTTGGACATGGCTGCGCCCATGGCCTAACCCCAAGGAGACCTATAGTCTAATAGCTAAAAGCTTTACCCAGCATGTCCCAGCCTCATGCAGGTACCGTAAAACCTCGCGTATAAGCCGCACCCGAGTTTGTGCCAATGCTATAAGCCGCACTGCCGATCTGACTATGGTGACATTTAGTACTGTACCATAGCAACAAAAACTCGCGTATAAGCCACACCCTGACCATGGGCCGATGCTATAAGCCGCACCGCCGATCTGACTCGCGTACTAGCCACGGCTTATACGCGAGGTTTTACGGTAGCACTCAGCATGTCTCAGCATGACTGACAACCGACATTCAACACAGATTGGGTCGTGATGTGTTCACAAAGGTCGGTGTGCGCCCCGAATCTCTTTGCCCCTACGTTATTCTAACCATTTAAAGACAGCCTAATACCTTAATGCATCATACCCTTGGTCTTTATGATGCATGAATGCAGCCCTGGCGAGTAACTCACTAGTGCTGCATCATCCTGACTCTACAGGGGTTGAGACAGTCCCAAAGGGTGGGTATGATGCAAGTTACTCGCCAGGGCTGCATTGGTGCATCTTGACAACAAGTGCCATCTTTTAGCGACATTCCGTTCTAAAAGGGATAACAGGATTTTATCGCACCTTAGTGAGGTAATGGGGAAGGAACATCACCTGAAGATCACATGTGTAACACAAAGCAGGCATGTTTTAGTGCTGCAAATTGAGTGGATAGCGTGTACCATAAAGTCTCACATAGAGCCGCTGGTTTTCTGTCAAAGAGAGAAAACCCATGGGAACCTGGTGCAAAGAGGTGCGAGATTGCGCGAGATGCTGCGAGACTGTCATCAAAAGAGGGTGTTTTCAGTCTCACGTGTGGTATACGAATCACAGCCTGCTCTAATTTGATGACAAACATACCTATATCGGCTGGAGCTTATGCAAGAACTTTAAGAAGAAAAATACAGTATTAAAGCTGCGATTCTCATACTCGAAGATTCGGCTTATAGGATAGTACTAAAGACTACCAGGGTAGGTGCGGCTTATAAGAGGCTTCAGTTTCTACCAGTCTTTGCAAAAACTTTTTCACCATGCAGGACATTCAGTCCTGCAGTTTGCCAATTTTGCAGGACCGGCTAGATTTCTGCAGGACCGGATACCAAAATAAAAGTCTTGCATACAATTTAGGGTAATTTATTATCTTATTAATTTAATCTAATTAAGTTATACTAAGAGAAAATGACTTTACACTGCCTAGAATATTAGGGTGTACTTTTTGACTTCTAACTTCAGTTCTACTTGGGATATTTGGAAAAGAAATTCAGTTCTGAAAAGCCTAGAATCTGCAGGACATCTGGTCCGGCTACACCAGTCATTCTGCCAGACCAGAGCCATTCTAGGAGGACATTGCCACTGTCCGGCAGGATTTGGAAAAGACTGTTTTACGCGGGACTTTACAGTAGATCACAGTGTGTCGAGTGTTGGGGAGAGGGGAGGTTGAGGACTGACCGTCTAATCTCATTCCTCCCCCTCCATGACTACACTACCACCAGGCTGACAGCTACTGTAAATGTATATATTTTTGCGCTGTACATATTTTCGCGGATTTCACGGTTTTAAAAATCTGCGAAAATATGTACAGCGCGAATATTTATACACTGTAGTTACACTACTAACATATGTCAAAATACGTGAATTTAAATCCCAGCAAAATTGTACTTTTCAGCAAATCCAAATCCAAATTATCGGAGAGGTTTTAGGGTAAGTACCGTAGTATGCTTCCAAATACCCTTGTATAAGCTACACCTTATGTTTGGTATCAAATTACACCCAGGAATTTACAGTACTGTAAAACCTTTTTGTTAAGCCGACCATTTTGGAGGATTTTAGGTCTGATTTGGCTTACGTTTTTTCTCTAAATGGGGGCTCGGCTCATGAGAGAATTTTCTTTGTTATCCAGTCATTGTAGTTTCAAGATGTCTAAATGATCCAGAATTCACCTTATAAAATTCTCTCAAAATAGGGGGTCGGCTTATAAGGGGGTTGGCTTATCAGAGAATTTACGGTAGCCCTACACAAGGTGATCATTGAAATCTTTCTCTTTTTTTTGAACAAATTTGAACTTTATTTTAACATTTTGTATATCATACCGTATAACAGTCTATGTAACATATATAATAAAATATAACATTAGGACATTAAAACACGTGACTTATGCAGTTATACATTGATCAATAAGATCAATAAATAGATGAGAGGATGCTTTATGATGGAGTTCAACAATGCCTTTGTGATTAGTGTGGCCTTATTATAGTTATTAATGAGGCAATAGACATAACTATGGTATATAATAATGGTAGTGGTCTGAGGCATTTATTGCTGCAATAATTGCTGCATAGGGGACTGTTGTCTACACTTTAATGAACTCTCTATCTCCTTTATACACTCTACCCTTTTGACTGTATGATATGTGAATGTAGCACTGAGGAGTCACCACTGGGTCGATACACCTGATTCTATAGGGACTTGAGGGACAGTATAATGCGATTGATGCGGCAGTATTGCCGAAATGATATCTGCACATCGACGTCAGCCGATGTAAAATCGTAATGGCCGATATAAGGCTAAAAAGACATATTCCTATTAGAAGATCAGTTATGGCCATGTAATCATCAAATGAATTTATTTTTCAATATCAATAAGTATAAAATGTTCTATATGGCATCAATATATATAGAGATTCATATGGCCTGTGTGGAAGGCAAAGGCCCTGTCTAAGATATTTGGACACAGGCCACATTATCCCCAAATGAACACTAATTCTTATGGCATCAAGACAAAGGTATAGTACCTCAGTGTAATGTGAAATGATAGTCTATGTCAATGGGGATAGACAGCCTGCAGTGTTGCCGAAATAACGCCGGCACGCCGGCTTTTGCCGGCGTAGAATCTTAATGGCTGGCGTAGAGCCTTAGGACGCAGGCCAGCTTCCTAATGGTGAAAGAATTTTTCAAATCGGGCAATTAGAAGCGAAGATAGGGCAATCTTTGTCAAATTGAATATTTTTTATGCCGAAGTGGTGGCGTAGCCACCTGGTGGTGCCGCCAGGCACCACCAGAACGAGGTATATGATGTTTGCACTTTGCCAGAAGTCAGAACGGGCGCCGCCATCTTGGATTGTGCCGCCATCTTGGATTAAGGTGTCACAACACAAATTTATGCTATGTGATAACAATGATATAAATCAAACTTTGATAGTTCCTGAGGTTGATTATAATCATACCTACCCCCCCTAATATGGACCCAAGGAATTCAATGGTCCTGTCGGTTTGTTGCATATATAGCTGGTTGCCTAGCAACGGCTATTCTAATTGTTTATCTGCCTAGCAACACACATTTCCATGGCCCTGAAGTTGATTATAATCATACCTACCCCCCCTAATATGGACGCAGGGAATTCAATGGTTCTATCGGTTTGTTGCAAATACAGCTGGTTGCCTAGCAACAGCTATTCTAATTGTTTATCTGCCTAGCAACACACATTTCCATGGCCCTGAAGTTGATTATAATCATACCTACCCCCCCTAATATGGACCCAAGGAATTCAATGGTCCTGTCGGTTTGTTGCATATATAGCTGGTTGCCTAGCAACGGCTATTCTAATTGTTTATCTGCCTAGCAACACACATTTCCATGGTCCTGAAGTTGATTATAATCATACCTACCCCCCCTAATATGGACGCAGGGAATTCAATGGTTCTATCGGTTTGTTGCTTATACAGCTGGTTGCCTAGCAACGGCTATTCTAATTGTTTATCTGCCTAGCAACACACATTTCCATGGTCCTGAAGTTGATTATAATCATACCTACCCCCCCTAATATGGACGCAGGGAATTCAATGGTTCTATCGGTTTGTTGCTAATACAGCTGGTTGCCTAGCAACGGCTATTCTAATTGTTTATCTGCCTAGCAACACACATTTCCATGGCCCTGAAGTTGGTTATAATCAAACCTACCCCCCCTAATATGGACGCAAGAAATTCAATGGTTCTATCGGTTTGTTGCTAATACAGCTGGTTGCCTAGCAACATCTATTGTAATTGTTTTTCTGCCTAGCAACACACATTTCCTTTCCCCCTAACATGGACTCAAGGAATTCATAGGAAATGCCATATTTGAGGTAATGTCATCCTTCCCCCTGATAACCCCTTCCCAGCCCTGCTTTTTTGGTGTCTTGAAAGGGTTCCCTTCAAACATACCAACCATGTAGACATTATGTTTCTTCGAATCCAAGAATTGCGGTTGTTGCCGCGTATAAAAATGCCTGAGGCATTTTTTTACGCGGCAACAACCGCAATTCTTGTTTCAATTTCTTTTAATTTTTTGCATAGTATAAAACAAGTTTTGATGAAGTATATGAAGGTACATTGAAATATCAAAATTCATATGGCCTGTGTGAGAATGAAATGGCCTGCTTAAGATGCCAAGACCTTTTCGGCAACACTGGACAGCTATTGCGAAATCCACTATACAACCAGGCTTCAACCAGTAGCCCCCCCTCCCCCGCCCACCCCATACAGACAAATCCAGCCTTATATTATAGATGGGGTGTTGTGGGATGCGATGAAAATCCTTGTTGACGATGAGTTATGGAAAGTCTGTACATATAGTCTTATTATGTATCGGTAATAGCGGCATTTACTTGTGTACCGGTAACTATGGTGTTTACTGGTAACCATGGCGTTTATCCCATCTCATCTAGTGCACATCCTCTCTATCATTGTGATAGACATAACTGATTAGGGGAGTCAACAACTTTTTATGGAAGCAGGACAATCTAACACCATAACATGCCTGAGAGATTCATACACTATACCGTAAAACCTCGCGTATAAGCCACGGCTAGTACGCGAGTCAGATCGGCGGTGCGGCTTATAGCATCACCCCAGGCTTAGGGTGCGGCTTATACGCGAGTTTTTGCTACCTTGGTACAGTACTAAAAATCACCATAATCAGATCGCTGGTGCGGCTTATAGGATCGGCCCAAAGTCGGGGTGCGGCTTATACACGAGTTAGGCTTATACGCGAGGATTTACGGTAGTGATTTTTTCTGTGATGAAGGCAATATTGGTCTTATGTTTTACATAGTTGGCTACCATTGGACATATTACTGGGGTATAAAAAAAACTGTACACTGTAAATCTATGTGTATAGCCCGCATCTCACATATAATCCATGGGTTGGATACAGGAATTTACAGTATTATATGAGGGGGAATCTGCATCTCTCTTTTTGGTATTTTGTTTTCAGCTGGTAGAAGAGATAGCACCGTTACCTCCATTTGAGTTATTTCTTTCATAATTATAAGCAAGGACTCTCCAACTGACCTCTGCTCTGAATTGAATGTCCTTAATATGACTGACTGAAAATGGCAGAAACATCAAGTCTCCAACATGTTGATATGCAAAACAGCTTTAAAACTTATATTTTTCATTTTGTTTTCATGCACTGAAAAATAGATATGTACATACTCTTACAACAGGGTCTATCACAGGCAACATAAGATACAAGGGGAGGACAACAGACATTATGACATTTATCCCCATCCCTCAGCTGCTGAAAAAAAGCCAACACATCAGTGTTGCAGAAATCTTTTTACGCACACAGGCCAATGTGGCCTGTGTAGCGAGATATTACGCAGGCCATTTCATTCTCATACAGGCCTTATGAATTTTGATATTTCAAAGTACCTCAATAAACTTCATTATAAATTGTTTTATACTATGCAAAAAATTGAAAATTGAAAAAATATTTGATGTATAACAATTGTACAAATATGGCCCTCTCTTCGCTTCTAGTTGGCCGAATTAAAAAATTCTTTCACCATTAGAAAGCTGAGATTATGGCAGGCCTGTTCAAGCTCCTCATTATTAGCCTTGAGGGGTGGAGAATGAAGTACCTACTAGGCCTACAGGCTCCCATTAGGCCAGCCCAGGTGTTTGAGAAGGCAGCCCAGGTGTTGCAGCCACCACAGGGCATGGGCTGCAACTGACACGGGCAATGACCTACTTACTATTAATAGAAGAAGGGTCCGTCACTATGTGCACTACACTGGCGATCTGTGCATGGTTCTCTGTCATATTTTGCTCTCCCACTGTGCTATGGCTATGGAGGTCAGTCCTGCAGCAATGGTGCAAGGCAGAGGGGGGGACTTTGCTTAAAAGGGTTATATCATTAGTTTAAAAATTATTTGCAAATTCTTGATACCAGAAAATTCTTTATCATGCCTTATGATAATTATGTGACCTTTCAATGCATTTAAATACATGTATTTTCATCAGAATGGGATGCTCAAAGGAGACTGGGGACTTCTAGTGGCGCATCCTCATTCTAATACCCACCCAACCACCAGGACTGTGCTTGGAGAAGTAGGTTCATGCCCTTGCCACAGGGGGTCCACCTGAAGAGACTTACCTCCCCTGCAGCATTATAATAACCCAGTACCTCTGTAGGTGCACACTCTACAAGCCAGACACTACATTGGCACACTTTTAGAGCATTTAAGGAGTGGTCATTTTTAACCAAGAGGTGGGATAGTGGATTTTTGCCTGGGCGCGCCAAACTTTGCCCCCCCCCCCTCCTTCCCTGTGTAAGGGGTTCAAATCTTTCAGCCCCCCCCCCCTTTCCCCCAGCGGGTTCAAATTTATCAGTTAACCCCTTTTAGCTATAATTATGCACTGGCTTTTTTTTTTTACTAAAAAAGGGTGACATTTTTTGGTTCCTCAAACAAGAGGGGTCCAAATTCGTTTGGTCCCCTCCCTTCAAGGCAATAGAAGTGAGGGGACCAAACCAAATTTCAATGCATAATTCAGTATATTGTAGAGACTGATCTCCAAGTTCTAATTGATACCTAGAATAGGTGTCATAAAGACCTCAAAGTCAGGGGCCTCATCAGTTAGCCCTACACTAACTAACCCTCTAAGGACAGCATGATTCATTAATGCATCATATCCTTGGTCGTCATAATGTTTTGAGACTGGTTTGAGACAGTCATGTACGGTTGGCATTATGCACCAATGCAGCACCGGGGAGTTATTCGACAGCATGTCATCTTTTAGCGACATCCGTCCTTAAAGGGTTATTAAAGTATACTGTCTGGTCAGCATGTCTGGTTATTGTAGATCTAGGTGAGACTGACCGCGGGGACTGACCCTGCCTGACTGGGTTCTGATTAGCGGTGTCTAACCGTGTCCGGCTCAGTGTCATACCTGGACTTATAAAAGTCACCCGCCACTCTTATTTAGCCCTTTAAGGACAGCATGTCGCTAAAATATGACATTTGTATCCATGATGTATTAATGCTGCTATTATGCAGCCCCAGTGAGTAACTCCACGTGCTACATTAGTGCATTGACCCGGGTGCATCGAGCCAACCCTTCCCTGTAGGGTAGGCATGATGCATGAATGCAGCCTTGGCAAGTAACCCGCTAGGGCTGCATTCATGCATAATGAAAACCATGGGCATGATGGGGGGTGCAGAGGGGTCCTCCCCATGAGGTCAGAAAGTCGCCGAAATTAAGGGGTCCAAGTCGAAAAGTTGCTCTTTTGGACCCTTTAACCTTTAGTAAATTTGATCTAAAAGTCGCCAGGTCGCTTATATTATTGCCTTAGGTCAGAAGTCGCCTCCAGAACAGCCCAGGTCGCCAGGTCGCTTTTGACCCATCTGGAGTCACATGATGCATTAATGGACTATGCTGACATTAAAGGGCACAAGGAACCGTTATCATTTAGCAACAGGGGGTTAAATGGGTTCCATCCATTGCCTGAAATCTACCACCCCCTCACTGTTGTTATATAATGACCACTCATATATAAAGTGTTCTGATGTAACCTTCACAATGACAGTCCTGTTGATTCAGTGGGGCTTTATTTTAGTACAACTTGTACAACAGTTACAGCCACAGTCATAACAATATTAACTCTTTAAGGTTGGCATGCCACTTAAAAAGGTGACATTGGTCATCATGATGCACCAATGCAGCCCCGGCGAATAACCGCTGTTGCATTTGTGTATTCCACCACCCCATAGGGTTGGTATGCTGCTTGAATGCAGCCCTGGCGAGCAACTCGCCAGGGCTCATTCATGCATCATGATGACAAAGGGCGTGATACATTAAGGCATGATGCTGTCCTTAATGGGTTAAAGACTAAAGTCAACAATACTGTACTAGCTTCATCTGAGTAGGGTTATCCCAAAAGGCAGCTGCATACAGCATTCAAGCAACAACCTAGTTTTAGATTTACTACAATCATACATCTGTTATTTTTTTTAATACGGTTTTATTTGTTCCTGGTTACAAGATTCAAACAATTGTTCCACCACGAAATAACCGGTCAGTGGGCGAAGCAGTCCTCACTGTTTTCTTTGCTGTGAGTTTCTTTTCCTAACCTTACATTTTGTGCTTCATGAAATAAGTGAAATATGATAGTGTATGAGATGAAAATCATGTAAACAGGATGAGGTAATAAACTATAACATGGATTTAACTAAGAACATTTTACATTTTAGGTGACGTCACAATACAGGACAGAGACACGAACCTAGGTTCGGCGCCCGGGGTTTAGATATCTACTGCCGGGGCTTAATGCCGTTGCGAAAGACTAAAGTAATATTATGTACCCTAGAGGACTACCGTATGTACCTGAGTTGGTTATTACAATAGGGCGCAGGTGACTCACACCGGATTCTGTACGCTTGTCATACACAACATATTTATATAATAAATGCAACATTTATAGTTCTTCCTTGACTCAGTTAATTAGTTAAGACAATTAGTTAAGACAGGCTGGTCAGCCACAACAGGTTGCGGGGGTCAAGTCAGATATAGATGAAAAATAACATGAGTGGTAGACCACATCAATAATGTCAACACCAGTGGGAAGGAAGAAAGGAGGGGGGGGGCATACCGGTAGCGTGTTAGGGATTGATATCGTTGATCAGTCCAGTCCCATCAAACTGGAGGTATGGGTAATCATACCTCCAGTTGTGGATGAAGATCCTGCCTAATCTTCTCTTTACTTGGACTCTAAAGACATCTTTATCTGTAATCCACCTGATCTGTGGGTCTAAAGCATTCCATCTGGACGCTGCCTGATAAGTAGGGCCTCTTATGTAGGTTTGGAGCCTGTGGCGCGGGAGCCTGATGCACGGGGCCGAGGTGGCTCGGGTTCCCGAGTCAGGTAATATGTCCAGCTTACCAGCATAAACCAGCCTATGGCAGGTGGCTAGCTGGAAATATATTCTTCTAAGGTCCAGGGGGAGTATTTTTGCCCGCTTATATAGCTCTTTCACCGCACAGTCTGTGGGGTCTAAAATTCTGAAGCAGATTCTAAGAGCCACATTACAATGTATCTGTAACTTTTGAAAACACGCTACCGGTAGCCCAGTGAGGAATATACAGCCGTAATCAAAATATGGCAATATCATGGACTTAAATACCAACAATGCAGTTGCATCATCCATGCTCATACGCTTGTGTTTAAACAACCAGATCTTGTATGATATGTTCTGAATCATCCCGTCATATAGACTACGGAAAGTTAATTCTGAGTCCAACTGGATTCCCAGGTATTTATAGCAAGCAGACGATTCTAGTTTACATCCGTTAATATCTAGGTCGAGAGGAAACGGGTCATTTTCTTTGGTGAACAGTGTGTGCTTGGATTTAGCAGGATTAATGGTAAGACTATTTCTATTACACCAGGCATAGATAATTTCCAGGTCCTGTTGTAAGGTAATATTAATAACTTCTGTGTCCCAGTGTCTACACATGACCAACGTGTCGTCAGCGTACATTTTCAAGGTGGATTCAGTGTTGAGTGCAGGGAGGGAGTTTACATATAGAATAAATAGGAGCGGACCGAGGATTGAACCCTGGGGTACTCCATGGGAGAGGCCTTTCCAGGCAGAAGTCACATCATTACAGATAGTTTTCTGTTTTCTGTTGTTTAAATAGCTTCTGAACCAATTTATGACGTTAGGGGAAAGGTTAAATTTGTTTAATTTGTCAAGTAATATAGAATGGTCTAAAGAATCGAAAGCCTTGGAAAAATCGAGATATACAACTCCTGCACTCATACCAATAGATAAAGCATTTTGTATCGCTTCAGACACCTGGTAGACTGTATCCTGGGTACCATGAAACCTCCTGAACCCGTTTTGGTTACAGTTCAACAGGTTATTTCTCTCCAGAAATGGGTACATCTGTTTATGGACCACTCTCTCTAATATCTTCCCCGGTACAGCCAAGAGCGATATAGGTCTTAGCTGAGTCGGGGAGGAGGGGTTGGTCACCTTGGGTATGGGCACCACCTTGGCGGCCTTCCATTTTTCAGGAAAAATAGCAGTCTCAAGCGACATATTCAGTAATCTAGTAAAAGGGACCACCAGCGCTCTTAAGCTATCCTTTAGCACCTTGCTAGATAGATCGTCCATACCCGACGCCTTATATTAATTAAGAAATGATCATTTTCATACTATTGTCTGACCACAATTGCCTTCTTCGCCATTGAGGGGCTGTTGATTGGGCTCTAACTGACCTTTGATTGGCCCCTGACTAACTATTGATTGGCCCCTAACTGGCTATCGATTTGCTCCTAACTTACCAACTGGCTGTTTATTGGCACCTACTGACCGTTGGTTGGCACCTACTGACCGTTGATTGGCCCCTAACTGGTTGTTGATCGGCCCCTAACTGGTTTGTTGATTGGCCCCTAACTGCCTGTTAATTGGCCCCTAACTGCCTGTTAATTGGTCCCTACTGACTGTTGATTGGCCTCTGACTGGCTGTTGATTGTCCCCTAACGGGTTGTTGATTGGCCCCTAACTGGTTTCTTGATTGGCCCCTAACTGGTTTCTTGATTGGCCCCTAACTGGTTGTTGATTGGCCCCTAACTAACTGTTGATTGGCCCCTAACTGGCTATTGATTTGCTCCTAACATACCAACTGGCTGTTGATTGGCCCCTACTCACTGTTGATTGGCCCCTAACTGGCTGTTGATTGGCCCCTAACTGGTTGTTGATTGGCCCCTAACTGGCTGTTGATAAGCCCCTAACTGGTTGTTGATTGCCCCCTAATTAGTTTGTTGATTGGCCCCTAACTGGTTGTTGATTGGCCCCTAACTGGTTGTTGATCGGCCTATGGCTGACTATTGATTGGCCCCTAACTGGTTGATGATTGGCCCCGAACTGGCTGTTGATTTTCCTGCTGACTGACTGTTGATTGGCTCATAACTGGCTGTTGATTGGCCCCTAAATGGTTGTTTTCTTGCTGACTGGCTGTTGATTGGCCCTTAACTGGTTGTTAATTTTCCTGCTGACTGGCTGTTGATTGGCCCCTAACTGGTTGTTAATTTTCCTGCTGACTGGCTGTTGATTGGCAAGGTACAGAAGCAGGAGCATCATGAGGGACAGCCTTGTGGGTCAGGCCACAAGTTTTAGTCCCTGATTCCCTGGAAACCTGCCTCCTACCGAGACTTACGAGGCATATCGCACGAAGCATTAAACCATAGGGTCAGCATGATTTATGAATGCAGCACTGTTGAATCACTCGTCAGGGCTGCATTATTGCATCATGACAACGAAAGGCCTAAGTTTATTAAAGCACTACTTGTATGCTAATGCTTTCCTTAAAAGTTAATATAGATAATCATCAATGTGACTTTATTTATCTACATGAACAACATATAGTATATATATGTAAATATCTAAATATATATACATATATACATACATATATATACATATAATCAAAAGGATATTTTGTTTTTACTCACCTATGGAGAGCGCGGCGAGCAGTCGGACGGCGATGTCCGGAGGCGGACAGGTGGGGAACATGGGCTGGAGGATGTAGTAAGCGAAGGTAAGCGCCGTGATCGCGTTACCCGTCGGTATGATAATAACCAAGGCCACCCACAGATACAGGAACGCAGGCATCGGTCCGAACGCCTTCCCGATATAGGCGTAATCCGCCCCCGACTGTAGAATAGCAGTGCCCAGTTCGGCATAGCACATAGCACCAATCAGCGAGATCAACCCACATAGGGCCCAGATCAGCAGGGCACCTCCCACTGACCCTACCTCCTGTAGCACCCCCTTGGGGGACACAAAGATACCACTGCCAATGATGACTCCCACAATGATAGCCACACCATTGTGAAGCCCCAAGTTCTTCTTGAGTTTGACTGTATTTCCTGAGCCATCTCCCCCTCCAGACTCACCCCCTGGGGCTCCTGCTGAAGCTTCTGTTTCACTCATGATGAGGATGTCGATGTAGTGTTCAATATGGTAGCACTGTGACTGGGTCCACTACTAGTTGATGATGGTGGTAGTGGTAGATGTAAAACTCCCTGTTGCTGCTAATGCTGGTCTTGTCACTCTAGTGGTGCTGGGAGGGGAGCAGTAGACCAGTTCCGCGCGGTAAGCCGGTCAGAGGCTGAGTGAGGCTGGCAGTGGGGTTGGATTGAGGCCGGCAGTGGTACAGTGGCGGGGGAGGCTGGGGGAGCCCAACAGGCTGCTGAAACCACGTTGCACGCGGTACAGTACTGCAGTACTCGCAGCAACCACCAAGACTAGTGTCAGCACCAAAACGCTGCTAGCGGACGATCTACTGCAACCCACCTTACCAAAATCACCACCCTCTTCGATAATACCCTCCTGTAGTCGCTGCTAATCGGGTTGCCTTTTCCGCGCGTTATTTGCCAGTCTACAGGTAGATTTTATCTCACCTCTAGGAGCCAGGAACAAAGCTTGCTGCTGCAAGGCGCCAGGAAAACGTGGAGGCAGCTTCCGGTTGACCTAGATACTGCAGCGCCCCCTATAAATAAACAAACACACGAGGCGCGTCCCACGTGCTTCTAGGAACCGGTGATAAGCGATGATAGCCGTGATAATGGTTGTGAATGGCGATATCTTTATGTATTAGTGAGATTATCTAGTCCTTATCGATACCAGTGTCACTGTCACCACTATACCTAGTATGCAATTGCTGGACAGTGGCCAGTTGTGTGTGGGTGGGGTGGGTGGGGTGGGTGTGTGGGTGTGGCCGGTAGCTAGGCATGAATGAATCACAGAGCCGGTGGGTGATGCAATGCCCTACTATTGTGTCTAGACTGACTTGCCGACAGAGCACTTCAGACAGCAGAGAGTAGGGGAGGAAAATACAAAGGTAAACCTCTGGGGCATGAATACATTTGTACAATCAGTTTGTGTGTGTAGGGAGGGAGGGGGGGGGGGGTGATGATGCAATGCTCCACGGTTGTTGCATTGGACAGTCAGTTCAATAGACCATTGGCATTCTCTGAATTTCCTTGGTCAGACATGGCACGTAGGGTATTTGTATTACCTTCACAATGACCAGGGACGTAGACACAAATTATTATATAATATTTCTATTGATGAATTTTTTTTTCTTCACATACAAAGAAAAAGTTTCACGATAGGTTCTTGCTGACAGACTGTATTGTTAGGCATCGGTTTATCGGTGACTCTGGAGAAGAGACGGATTTAATTGTTCAATTTAATATTATCTTGCTAACTTATTTAGGTATTGGGTATATATTCAAAGGATACCCCGTCAGAACTGATCTGGTAGATCATGGCAATCTGTATACACGTTGTGAGCCATCAATAATAAACATTACACATTAAAGACAATTCAATTTCAATTTAATTTGTCTTGAGTTTATTCTGTAATTTTAAGAAAGATATAAAAAGTACAATACGATCGTATTTGTTTCCATTGAATCACAGAAGAGGTTGATAAACGATACTACAGTTACATTTTGATTACAGCGACTCCATATCAATATTACAATATGATTTATCATTTAGTTTATTTGAACTATTTTGAATAATATGAGAAACAGTGCCCCCCCCCCCCCCAGCCACCACCACCACCCCATTGAATTGCTGCAGAGTTCTGCCCTCCATAGCTTATGGCACCCTCTGGTGGATGGAGTGTGCACTCCACATCCCGCATCTAAATCCAGTTTAAATTATTATCCTGCGGTTCTACTATTTCTGATTAGGAACCTGGGTAGTACTATGCTACTTGTCAAATATGTTGATTTTGTTGAGTGTTTGACGACGCGCGACAAATAAGCGCCCGGGTACCAGCGTATGTCAGCGTTCACCTTACTTCCGCTATTAAAATATGACGTCACTTCTGAGGCGTCCGTTCTACAGACAAGATGGAGTCTGATATTTTCTCTGTCTAAATCTCAGTTTAGATCCAACCTAATCATCGATCCTGAACAGATTTTTTATGTCAATTTTAGCTGCTTAATTGTTGTATTTCTCTTATCAGAAAGTACACATGTAATAACGATAGAAAATAGTAGCGTGGCCACACCTGGAGGGATATATGTTTTTTTAAGGCCGAAAGGCCCCGGAGGGGCCCTGGTGGTGAGCTTGCGAACTACCAGGTTGAGGCATTATATTGTTTTCATTTGACAGGAAGTCAGTACGGGTGCCGCCATTTTGTTTAGAGGGGTACCGCCATTTTGTTTTAAGGTGTCACAACACAAATTTATACATATAATGATAAAATTAATATTAATCAACCTTCGATCCTGAGGTTGATCATAAGCATACCTATACCCCCTAACATGGACCCAAGGAATTCAATGGTTCTATTGGTTTGTTGCTAAGACAGCTGGTTGCCTAGCAACAGCTATTCTAATTGTTTATCTGCCTAGCAACACCCATTTCCATGCTCCTAAGGTTGATTATAATCCTACCTACCCCCCCTAACAAAGACCCAAGGAATTTAATGGTTCTATTAGTTTGTTGCTAAGACAGCTGGTTGCCTAGCAACAGCTATTCTAATTGTTTATCTGCCTAGCAACACCCATTTCCATGCTCCTGAGGTTGATTATAATCCTACCTACCGCCCCTAACATAGACCCAAGGAATTCAATGGTTCTATTGGTTTGTTGCTAAGAAGGCCGGTTGCCTAGCAACAGCTATTCTAATTGTTTATCTGCCTAGCAACGCACATTTCGATGCTGCTGAGGTTGATTATAATTGTACCTACCCCCACTAACATGAACCCAAGGAATTCAATGGTTCTATTATTTTGTTGCTAAGACAGCTGGTTGCCTAGCAACAGCTATTCTAATTGTTTATCTGCCTAGCAACACCCATTTCCATGCTCCTGAGGTTGATTATAATGCTACTCACCCCCCCTAACATGGACCCAAGGAATTCAATGGTTCTATTGGTTTGTTGCTAAGACGGCCGGTTGCCTAGCAACAGCTATTCTAATTGTTTATCTGCCTAGCAACGCATATTTCGATGCTGCTGAGGTTGATTATAATTGTACCTACCCCCCCCCCTAACATGGACCCAAGGAATTCAATGGTTCTATCAGTTTGTTGCTAAGACAGCTGGTTGCCTAGCAACAGCTATTCTAATTGTTTATCTGCCTAGCAACACCCATTTCCATGCTCCTGAGGTTGATTATAATCCTACCTACCCCCCCTAACATGGACCCGAGGAATTCAATGGTTCTATTGGTTTGTTGCTAAGACAGCTGGTTGCCTAGCAACAGCTATTCTAATTGTTTATCTGCCTAGCAACACCCATTTCCATGCTCCTGAGGTTGATTATAATCCTACCTACCCCCCTAACATGGACCAAATGAATTCAATGGTTCTATTAGTGCTGCTGCACTGGTGGCCACCTAGTGGCTGTATATTACACTAAATCCCTATATTGGCATGTTTTCCCCTGTTGTGTCACATCCGTCAGTTATATCATCCTCCCGCCCTGTTTATATGGTGTCTTGAATGGGTCCCCTACAAATATACCAACCATGTAGACATTATGTTCGTTCAAATGCAAGAACTGCGGTTGTTGCCGCGTATAAAAATGCCTGAGGCATTTTTTTACGTGGCAACAACCGCAATTCTTGTTATGTAGTGTATTGTTGGGAGAAAACATAATTTCTGTTTACTCCAAATATGTTTTTGATCCCCCCCCAATACATGCGATTTCCTCATTCCCTTGTCATCTAGAACGGAAATAGAGAGAGCTAACTAAGAGACTCACTTATAAGCCTACACAGTGCATAATCACCTGAAGACAGATTCTGCTGATTAAAACACCCCCCCTGCTGTGGGAAATGCTTTATTTATTAGATCATTAGGATACTAATATATAGGGTCTTGGCTATACGGTGGTATGGTTCACTGTATGGTTATACATTGTATAGGTGAAATTCCCTTTAGTTTGTCAGTACCATGCCAAAATGCAAGGCAATATCCCTTTTCATGGCTCTAACCTCTGTGTACCTCTGTGCCCGGCCTTAGATCTTCTGTACCCGGCCTTAGTGCCTCTATACCCGGCCCATCCATTATCCATTACAGATAATGTGAAAATGCTGTTTTCCTATTCATTTCTATAGTTAAGGTATACTCCTTTGCTCAATCGGCCATATCATGACAGTTAGTACGGTGACATGGCAATTTCTTTTGATTTTCTTTTAGATAATACATCAAACTAACATAA
Organism: Harmothoe impar; assembly: GCA_947462335.1. Classification (NCBI taxonomy): domain Eukaryota; kingdom Metazoa; phylum Annelida; class Polychaeta; order Phyllodocida; family Polynoidae; genus Harmothoe; species Harmothoe impar. Next base: position 67,473,598 of record OX381712.1, on the reverse strand, counting down.
TCCTGAGTTATATGCAAAAGTCAATATAACATCAGTAACCCTGCGACAAGTAGAAAGTTCCTTTAACCTTTCCGCTATTATCATAGTGGAGGCAAGCTGAAGCACACGCAGGTCTACAGCGTAATATGATATTATCTCATATAATGAATGGGAAGTGACCTATTGGCAGGTATGCACTGAATGTTACCATTGCTTTTTTGTTGTTGCTTTTTTAAATGTTTATCTTTATTCCTGAAAGTATTACAGTTACATCTAGATACTGATCGCAATTGAACTAAACTATAGAGGGTGCACTCCCATATACAAATATATTGCCCTTGTTAAAGATGAGGCTCCGCCACGCGATTTTGTCCTCAGATCGGGGCTATTCTCACAAATCAGGCTCAAACCAAATTAAAGAATCATATATGTGTATACTGTAAGTAGGGAGGTACTTTTTTTTTTAAAGTTTTATTGGATCTAATGATCAATTAATAATTAATCGACCAAACCTGAGCTAGGCGCATTGCCTGTCTGCCGCCAGGACCCCTATTCTAAGTACATAGTTGTGTGGACGGACTTTGTAGTATAAAGTAGTCTGCTATGGAGAACATAGTTATATATTTCACAATTGCAGGTATGCAATAATAATGCTTAGAAACATAATTACTAAAATTACATTAAGTATTCATATGATGAGATGAGATGAGATGTGATGAAGCAAAAATGTCAGGTGACTTTAGACCCTACCATAGGTCTATGTTTATAAACATGTTGATGTTTATAAAAACTCCCTGCTCAAGTGGAAATTAGACTTGCCAAGACAATATGAACAGGATCTATGTCCCGATTTAGGCCCTGATTTTGCATCTGAGGCCGATTTTGGCTCCCGATCATATATCAAACTGGTTTGATTTTCCTGTTATCTGATACTCCCCCATTAGCAGGGCTCTAATTGGCTGATTTATGCACAATAACAGATAAGAAATATGTTTTTGTTTTTTGACCTGATCAAACTGTAAAGACCTGAGTTTGAGTTTAAATAGCCTTTATTTCCGTATTTCATAACACAGTTACATCAATAAGTATGATATGTCTGTTTCAAATGAAAGTAAGGTCAGGCTGCTTTTAGGATTATGCATCCCATTTGTGGCAGCAACCTTTACACTGTTTCTTGCATTTTTCATTGCTGCTTGTAACATGTTAGTATAAAATATTAAGACTAGACTTGGAGTTTCAAAATAGTACATTTTTGTAAACTTGTCTAGGTGCAAGTAAATACTACTGGTACATTTGTCCAATAGGGAATAAACAACCATATATCATGCCCGGTGGCAATTGTGAAGAATTGCGACGGGGCTTTGTTTATTTTACCTTGAGAGTGTATGGGGTGGGGCAACCAATTTTGCTATCATTTGTATTATGAATCAATAATAAGCAGGGGAGAGAGAGACGGGCTAGATTAATCAATTAAGGTATTAATTCATTTACTGGGGGTATTGGAATTTTGTTCCATAATTTTGTTTTCAAGTCAGATTTAAACAATTTCTTACTGGGTGTTAGGCGAGTTTCTACATCTAAATCATTCCAAGTAGTTGCCAACATGTATTCTACACTTCTTTGATATAAAGACAGGTGGGGGAAGTTTACTTTTAACATTGGCCCATCCCATAGTCTGGTTCTCAACAATCTCTGATCAACATACTTATCATCTCTCGATCTCAAATAGGCAGCCATTTCCAGATGGGATTGACGTCTATCTTCCAACAAGTTGATATTTGCTTTTTTGTGAATAGCATCAGTACTTGTCATATAGGGTACTTTAAGTGCTATTTTGATACATCTATTTTGACAACGTTGTAATTTTCTCAAACCAGTTTTTCCCATGCCTGCGTACAAAATGTCACCATACTCAGCTACTGGCAAAATATACGTCTTGTATATCATAATCATACATTTGGTGTCCAGGTAACGAGAGATCTTGCATAAAACATAGGCCCTATAATTGACATTGCGAATCTGACTTTGCATGAACTTCTCATAGGATAAATGAGGGTCAAGAATCACCCCTAGATATGTATAGCTGGGTACCTTGTGTAAGCGAGCACCATTTAGGAAGATGTTAACCATACTTTGTTTATGCTTAAAGATCATATATTTTGTCTTACCCACATTGACTGTCAATCCATTCTGATTACACCAGGTTGAAAACCTATTTAAATCCAGTTGGAGAATACGAGCTACAGTATCACAGTCTGCTCCAGATGCGTATAACGCTGTGTCGTCAGCATACTGTAGTTGGTCTCTTACTACGTATGTGACACTTGAGTACAAAAACCAGACAAGGTAAATTAGACTTTAATATACGGCGACTTTATTGTAAAGGTAACTCTGGTGTATTATAGTACAAGTATAACCAGCGGATATACCAGATCAGAACAGATATATAATACAGTGGGGCAACCCTATAGCATAGAGTTAAGCCCGTGAGCACAGGGTGGTCATGTCACGACAGTCCCAAACCTGACTGACTTCCAATGGGGAAGCAGCCGTCTTATATACAGCGCTGCGTAGCCACGTGACCGTACTAGCAGCGCCACCTGTTAGGTTTAGTTATGTAAAAATGATTATGTAACAACTACCGACGGTAACCGAAGGTGGTACCGGTACACTACCGTATAGATAACCGAACTAGAGGAGTCGGTGTATGTAACGAACCGACGACACTAGTTAGATGAATAAAACAGTTATTAAACACAATAGAACCGTGTTGTCTTACATCATACAACATACAATAGATATACAACAATAACAGTTAGACTTTATAGTCAACCCGTTACACTACCCCCCTTTAGAATGTAGGAAGGGTTGGTTTTATAATAATAATACCTCTTGGATACATTATATACCACGTATATCTATTTATCAACAAGTAACATTTCTACTCATAGTAACAACAGGCATACATACATGAACATACAAGTTAACATGCACATAACAGTTTATATCAACAATATAGTCTTTGTAAAACCATAGTCCCGTAGGCACATGATATAGAAACTGTCCAACTGATAGTCCTTGACTAGTATCAGTTACTAAAACAAGGCACCAATAACCACTTTCGAAACTCAACACATCACCTACTACGTTCAGCAATGGTGCGAATCCGTGTGGAGTTAGTGTCCTTATATATAAATAATAGAACTATAATAGCTCTCACTTCCTTTTGCGAAGAAAAGTTTTATAATTGGAACTATAGCAGCTCCCACTTCCTTTGGCGTAGAAAAGTTTATATATAAAAATCCATATTAGCGTATCCTAAATAAGGTGGGATAGATCGTCATCCTTATTAGGGGCGGTACTCCAGTACCTAGCAGTTTATGGTGGTAGAGATGGATAGAGTCCAGTACCGGTATAGTACTTCCATCTCTTGTGAAATATAAATATAAAAAGGTAGGTCCGTGCCTCCCTATAAATAATTATCACAGGAGGATGATCCATATAATAGTTCATAGGTCACAATAGTAGAATGTGACCACAGGATCAGGAGCCCTGGACAGTAGTAGAGCACCGACGGTTGTGGCTTAGTAGTAAACCACGGTTGAAGACATCAGGCTGCTTCCAGTGTGGTGGCAGTAGAGACTCAGTTAAGTCACGACAGCACCGTCGGTCTGCTTTTGGTTGTCCAGGGGCGTGTAGCTGCGTCGATGGTTTAGTTTTACCTCCGAGGGGCGGAACAGTGCACCCCAGAGGGCCTGACGGGGGACCAACCTTAGGTGTCCATAGGGACACCGCCGGATGGCTTTCCTTCCCCATCAGGACTTCCTCCAGGAGGGGCCTCCGTGGTGTAAACCACAGCAGCCTCCACCTGGAGAGGAAGGGCTCCACCTGGGGCTACCGAGAGGGTACTCGGCGCCGCAGTAGGCTCCCCGCCACTGACCACCCGGGTAGATTGTGCCATGAAAGAAAATGGCATCTCATACCTAGGTGGGTGTACTGACAGTACCGGGGTCACAGGAGGAGCAGGCCTTGCGGCAAGCCCCAACCTGGACTGGAGATCTGGAAAACCAGTTCTCTCCCACTCTGTCAGCTTTAGCCCGAACTGCCGGAAGAACTTGGCGTCACAAGTTGTCAACCTTGATTCGAGCTGTTCGATCGTAGCCCTCCAGAGGGCATGATCTTGCTCCAGACTCGCCTCACGCTCGGCAAGGACTCTGGTGCGTTCAGCAACCCAAGCTTTCCCTTCCCGGATAGCCTGTTCTCTGAGCAACTTGTACTGCTCAAAGTAGGACTTCTCCAAGAAAGAAACCTGAAACTGGAGTAGCTTACTTGCGTTTTCAGCCATCTTAGCTCTGTAGCACTCAAATCCGGGGACCAGAGTGTCAGAGAATCCAGAGTCATAAGCAGGACCATCTCCAGGCAACACAGGTAACCCTGCTAGCCCTTCGTCAACAGCCCTGTGCTCAGGTACTGGAGTCACCTCGTCATCCCTTACGGGGTTAGAGGTTGCTCCGTGCTGGGTTGGAGCAGTCGGCTGGGCTGACGCCCCATCCGGCTGTTGTACCTCTACCTGTTCAGCGTCACTGACAGGTGAGACACTCTCCTGTGGGGCTGAAGCTTTCTTTTGCTTCTGACTCCACTTGTACTGCTTGACATAGTCAGCAGCGACTTGACCCGCCTGCTCGTCACCCAAAGAGTTCTGAACAATAGCCAGTGCATTACCCAGTCTCTGTCTCTCCTGCCTGGGCAGTTGATCAGCAACCGGGGGCAATGCAACCGAAGATACTGTGGCGGTACCGACGGTTTGGCTACGGTCGACCTCAGATGTTACCGTGGCGGTGGCGACACGTTTCTTCGCAGGTTCACTGCGGGAACGGTCACGTCCACCTTTGGTATCATCCTTGGATGACTGGCGGCCCCTTTTTAGATCTTTCTTCTTAGGAGGGGTATCCTTCTTGACAGTGGGCATCGGAGCTTCTGTATCTGGTCCGAGGTCGGTTTGTTCGCACTTGGCGCCCTTACACAACCTCTCCCAGTCAGCCTCCGTGAGGTAGTTCCACTGTTTAAGTTTGTTGGTTCGCCACTTAAACTGTAGATTCCCTACACGTTTGTGGCACCCCCAAACCTTCAGTGCAGCCTCAACTCCACGACTAATAGTGCGCTTGTGCACGCCCTTATTGTCGCAAAGATGCCTTACCAAACCAGCCCTCCGTTGGCTACGGAATAGTTCCCCGTCACTGTACTCAGGGCAGGAAGTACTAGTACTCCCACTCACACAGTACAAGTAGGGACGCACATTCATGTGCTTCTCTACCAAATGACGGGCAAACTTGAACAGGTTTGGCCACCGTTTTGCTGCTGTCGCAGTCCCTTTCAGGCGCTGACAGCGAACGTACGGGCAGGGATCCCCTGGCACGTAGTTCTTCCAAGCATATTTCAGCTTGGGGCGGCATGACCTATGGATGTTAGGTTTATTCCCGTCCAACACTGCCCTGAGGTACACGAGGTACCAGTCAATGGGATGGGAATCACCTGTCAACCAGTCTTCGTCGTCTGAACCCTCGGTCGTGTGAGGTGCAGGAAGAGCCATTTTGCCATTTTCCTGAAGTAAATCAGAAAGGCTCAGGTTCTTCCGGTCATCATCACGGAGACACAGGTTTAGACGGACATGCGCTGCCTTGGCGCGGAGGCGTCGATTGGCTCTGCTCTCTGCGACAGACCATCCCTCGGCTTCCGCCTTGGACAGTCTATCAGCAACAGCTTTGAGTCTATCTGCCTCAGTCGGTGCGACCTCTTCGGTAGCAGGAGTCTCAGGGGAAGATGCAATCCTCCTCTTACGCTTCCGCTTCCGTTTGGTCTTAGCACGAACCGTGGACCCGTCTGATGAATCACCATCCGGGACCGTCGGTTCTTGTGCCAATACACCGGCGGGTTTCGGAGAAGATCCCCCTGCAGGGTTCTCCTCCTGGTTGGTATTACTACCACCCAGACCAGGTTCTGTCTTCGGAACAACATCACCCGACCCCTCAGGGTTAGGTTCAGTTGGTACCGAAGCCGAGCCTTGACCGACGGTTGGAGCACCGGTAGTGTCCATTTCCGTGTCAGACTCGAGAACTCGGTCTTCCCCATCGGAGGCCTCAGCCTTCTCCGGGGCCGTGCATTTGCCATCTACACGGGCTGCCATACTGTTAGCTCAGGCGTAGGTGAACCTCACGGTTCACTCACCCGAGCATTTAGTAGCACAGCTAGTAAACAATAGTGTAGGTACTGCCGGGCAGACCTAGGCACCACTGATCAACACGCTACCCTACGGGCAAACGTGTTGATCTGAAGAAGCCTGGCCGCCTGTGGGGCTTATATACCCCACCCGTCCCCCGTGACCCCGCCCCTTGACCGGCTTCTCAGCCAATCAGGGGTCGCGCCCCGAAGACGCGCCGAGGTGACCCAATTTCTCACGGCTCATTTGGCGGGAGAAATCGATCAGGTGACGCGGGCAGCGCCCTTCCCACGTCTGGCATATCCGACGGTGGGAACTCTCACTGTTGTTTACAATTTTCGTGGCGGAGCCACCGGATAACCCGGGAATGATATACCGGCATTAGAGGATATACACAGCAGCGTGTTGCTAAGCAATATGTGGTCAAAACTAATCCCATACTTAGAACTAATCGGCAAAGCCAGCCACCCGCCCTGAACACGTGCTTTTCTACCTCCAACGGATAACCACACCGGATAACCCGTCTCTTCTCGTTGTGTTTTGGTGATCGAGTACCGGGCCAATGACCACCGGCCCAGTACGGAACTGTCCATGGAAATTTAATCAAGCCAGCAGCTAAATGTCGTCAACAAGGTAAGAAAAAAATGTTTACACAATTTTATCTCGCTCTCTGACACGTGTGCTCCTCCGTAGACCTTGTACCGGTATGTCCAGCAATGATGACACCGGAGGTATCACCTTGCTTTGTTTACCGGTGCCTACGGTTAGTCCTTTACGCACAGCTGACCCTTTTTTACGAGGCCTACCGCGCTTGGGCTTGGTAACACACGACTGTGGTTCGATCGGTAATTTCCTAGGACGACCCCTTCGGCGCGCTACCGTCGGTACCGACGGTATGACCGTTGGTCCTGCCTTCGGTATCTTTGGTAGCGCAGGGTCGGTTGGTGCTGGTACTCGACCAGCACCGAGGGAATCTTCACCGTCATCTATATATGGAACTCCATACCAAGGTCGGAGTCTAGCCACATGTGATTTAGTGAGAGTCCCTTTTTGCAACCGTATTACGACAGTAGTTTCACTAACCACCATAGTAACCGTATGCGGACCATCCCAGGAGTACAGGGTCTTGACTTTGGAATTTGGTGTGCTAAATCTCGCGACCTTATCCCCCACCTTGAATTGGCGGAGTTTAAGACCCGTGTCATAGCCCACCTTCTGCAAACTAGCAGATTTTTCCAAGTTGTCCCTTACTACTCCATAGGACTCGCGTAATGATTGTCGAAGTGACTCAACAAACATCACTGTGCAGGGCTGCTCGAGCTGGTGTCCCTGCACCCCATAGACCATGTCACTAGGCATGACTATGTCTTCACCCATTACGAGCATATTAGGCGTACAGCCCGTCGACGCATGTTCGGTAGCATTGTAAGCATGGGAGATATAGCGAGCGTGCTCATCCCAATCATCCCGGTGCTCATTAACCATTGTCGTGAGACATTGGATCAACGTCCGATTGAAACGTTCCACCATACCATCCGATTGAGGTCGGTAGGGGTTCGTATGCGTCTTGCAGATGTGTATTTTACTACACAGTTCTGCCCACAGTCGAGATTCAAACTCACGACCCTGGTCGGAGTGAAGCATTAAAGGACCTCCCCACGTGAGGATCCAATTCTCGAAAAGTGCTTCTGCGCAGGTAACAGCTGTATGATTTACCAACGGATATACTTGGACATACTTGGTATAGTAGTCCTGTACCACCATCATACAGGTATTCCCACGGGGGGTCGTGTTGAAACCACTAATGATATCAACAGCGATCCGGGCAAATCGAACACCGAATAGCTCTTGACTTAGAGGTAGCTTACCAATACCAGGTCCAGGCTTTGATAAACAGCATTGGGGACATTGTTTCACCCAACGCCGTATGTCCAAAGTCATACCAGGCCAGTAATATCTACTCTTAATCTTTGCCTCAGTTCGTTGTCTGCCAAAGTGTGCTGAAGTTCGGTGGCCATGACAGTAATTGAGCAACTGTAGTCTGAGTGACAAAGGCACTACAGACTGAGCTGCTCTCTTCCTGCCAGGTTGCACTCTCCAGCGGCACAATACACTGTTCCGTATAAAAAGATTATCCCACTGAGCTAACAGTTGTCTAACTTCTTTACATTCCAGCGAAAGTGCGGGGCGAACAGGCTTGGACAGGCCCAACAACTTCAAGGAGTACACCCTCGAAATAGCCGGATCCGCAAGCTGCTCATCCTTCAAGTGATTTAACGTCCAGTTAGGAACTTTCGCACCCACAGACGCAATCACTGCATTGTGAGACCCACAGTCTCGGCAGTCTACACGGTGACAGTTCCGGATAGGATAGCGGGACAAGCTGTCCGCATTCACATGATCTACTCCACTCCTGTGTATGATATGCTCATTCGTCATGCCAAACTCAGAGAGGTGGTTCAACCATCTACCCATCATCCCCTCAGCGTCCTTGAAGTTAAGGAGCCACTGCAGAGATGAATGATCCGTCCGTACGAGATAATTCCCACCATATAGGAAATGTCTGTACTTTTTTGTGTAAACCACCACTGCCAAGAGTTCACGCTTGGTTGTGCAGTAGTTACGTTGTGTTTTGCTTAGACTGTTGGATGAAAATGCCAGCGGCACTTCTCGCCCATCCTGGATCTGCGACAAGGCAGCACCAATACTTGTATTAGAAGCATCAGTGTCCAAGATGAACTTACCAACAGGTGCAGGGTAGTGCAAAACAGGTGTTTCTAAGAAGAGTCTCTTTAACTCACTGAAAGACTGTTCTGCGGCTGGAGACCAGACTATTTTAGCCTTAGCCTTCTTCTCTCCAATCATCAGCTCTTGTAAGGGAGCTGCGACTCTCGAGAATCCAGGTATAAAATCTCTGTAGTATGAACAAAACCCGATGAAAGAGCGTATCTCCTTCGTGTCCATCGGACGAGGCCAGTTCTGTACCACTTCGATCTTATGAGGATCAGCCATGATGCCATGTTCAGAAACAATTCTACCTAGGTATTCAACTGACTTCCTAAAAAGCTTGCACTTTGAAGGTTTCAATTTCAGACCATATGATAAGATGCGTTTCAGCACAGCTTGGAGGTTCTGTAGAGTTTCCTCCACAGAACCACCGAAGACGATGATGTCGTCCAAGTATACTAGGCACTTTTTCCAAAGTAAACCCCGTAACATGGTTTCCATCATTGCCTCGAAGGTTGCCGGGGCATTGCATAGCCCAAATGGCATGACGTTGAACTCAAATAGTCCCATATGGGTAGAAAATGCGGTTTTCTCTCGGTCCCGGGGGTCCATGCCGATCTGCCAATAACCAGATTGTAAATCTAGTGTACAGAACCATTTCGCCCCACCCAGAGATTCCACACATTCATCTATCCGAGGTAGAGGATATGCATTCTTCCTAGTGAGTCCGTTCAACTTCCTATAGTCGATGCAAAATCGACAGGAACCATCCTTCTTGGTGACCATCACCACAGGACTTGACCATGGACTCTCACTAGGTTGAATCACATCTTCATCCAACATCTTTTCTACCTCAGCCTCCATAGCACTTTTTTTAGCCATGGGTAACCGACAGTAGGGGATTCTACTGGGAAGCGCCTCCCCAGTGTCAACCCGGTGCTGTACCGTATCGGTACGCCCTAGAGGATCTCCTGGTTGCGCAAAGGCGTCAGATAACTCCGACAGCTCATTTGCTACCATTTCGCTCTCTAGGGTTGTGAGGTGTGACTCACACAACAGGGACCTTAAATGTTTCGGTAGGTTGGATTTAGCTAGAGCCTCTTCGTGGAAAGAGTCTCCCGCCACCACACCTACTTCCACAAAGTCCGTAGTTAGTGAGTCTACCCCATATGCTCGCGTGGTGTTACCAATAGGCGTCCCCTTTCGTAGAGTGATTTCTCTACTACTCGAGTTACAAATCGGTATCACCCCCCAACGAGCGTTGGCCAGATAAGTATGATAGCCAGCAAGACCTAACTCAGAGAGCTTTTGATCTTCTGGTTCAAACATTCCCGGCCGTTTGGCCTGCACTCCCACGCAGCTGACTAGGACATCGGATACATGTCCTGCCGCCAACTTTGTGTCTTGTGCCACTGACGCCACAGAAGAACCATTCCTCAAAACGCACTGTACAGATTGTTTATAAGGATGTTTAATCTGAAGTCGGCCCGTTGCGGTGTTCATTGTTACCCCGTAAAGAGCAGCAAAGTCCATCCCCAGTATGCCATCATCAGTGATGTCGGTGATGGTTGGACATATCCAGTATGTCTTGCCATCAACCAACATAGGTTTTACAGTTCTGCCATAAGTCTGCATACTATCTCCCGTAGCAGTCCGAGCCTTTACTCCTAGTAGCGGAGCTTCGGGCTGGTTGCAAAGACGGGCCATGAATCTACGATCGACCAAGGTGTGGGATGCACCCGTGTCGACCAAAAATTCACCACGCGTCCCGGAAATAACCAGACTCAGGTACCAACGCTGTCCCCGTAAAGGGACACACTCAGAGGTCAGCATCGGGCTTCCCCCTCCATCCATAGCAACCCCTTTTGTCAGGAGGTAATCCCAACACGGGTCGCTCGGGGAGTCTTGAATCACACTGCTCTGGGCAATTGATTCTAACCAAGACTCCTCTAAGCCAGCGACTACAGAATCCTCCGGATTCCGTTCGTCCTTGCCAGCCCCGCCTTGCCAGACGCTTACAGGTTGTACAGACCCTTCTGCCTCTGCGCGGCCTTGGTTCATGGAAGAGTTAACACCGTCTACTAATCCCTTACAGGCATGGCTAACTGTGGGGGCGCCATCCTTGCCAAGAGGATGGGCCCCATTCAGTTTTCCGTCTCCTTTTCAGTTTTAGCAGCGACGGGTGCAGGGGCTTTGCATTCGCTAGCCCAATGACCCATCTTTTGACAGCGTCTACATGGCTGAGGTTTCGTGTCCTTTTTCTTCTTTTTCCTTCTCTTTCCAGATCCAGAATCAGAAGTGGACGCAGAGCTCTTTTCCAAGTGCTTCCGCAACAAACCCTCAATCATCTTTTCCATGTCCCTGTCAGGCATTACTGCCGCCACCTCCTCGGAGGCGGGCTGTTTTTTCTTAGGTGGTTTTGTGGCGGCCTCTCCCACCTGAGCTCCTTTCGGGGCTACAGATGGAGCTGCTGACACTCCTCCACTAGGAAAAACAGCCTGTTTGGTGTCATACACATCTGCATGGTCGAAAAGGTCAGCTAGAGATAAATCCGGCTGCCATTTCTCCCGCAGATATGCCTGGAGATTGGTGTCTCTGACTCCATTGACAAACCTGGAGGTTAACTCCTGGATGACAGTGGGGGTGTCAGGTCTACATCCCTGATAACACTCGGATATCAGTTCCTGTAGAGCAAATCCGTAGGATCTCAGATGCTCGTCCTTGCGTTGGACACGTTTGAGTAGCTGAGTCCTTGGGTCATGCTCACCAATTTTCCCAATCGCCCATTCAGCTGTTTCTTCAAGTGAGCTCAATGTCTTGATCTTCACTCTCTCGAACGCCAAAAGGGCTGGTTCACCTGGCCCGTTGCAGAGTGCCTGCTTCAGAGCAACCAGCGCTTGCTGATTGTTCCAGCGATTGCTCTCCACAATAGCCTTGAACCGAACTTTGTACTTTCTCCAGGGTGGCGACCCTGTGAAAGGCGGAATATCGATGGCCTTTTGACGGGCTGCATCAGGATGTTTGATCTCCCCAAAGTTGAAAGGAGCATACCGTTCATCCAGTTCATCGATGTCCCGCGGGACGATGTCTGTCCCCAGCTTCTCAATAGCCGGGTTCCGGTCATACTTAGCCCGCTGGACAGGAGTTAAGCCCTGTCTAGCTCTGGGTTTCGGTACTGGAACTGAGACCATGGTCTGCTGTTGGTTCAACATCGTTGAACCAGTAGATGGGTGGGTGTACCCTGGAGGTGTTGCCGTGCCTCCAAAGGCGCCACCACAGACCGGAGTCTGTAGATAGCTAGCCCCCATCTGAGGTGTCATACCTGTTACCGTGGTGTGTACTAGCGGCGGGACACTTGAAGGTGTCACGGTCGTGTACACACTGGGTGCGGGTATGGCTGGAGGTACCACCGTGGTAGGTGGTGGTACTTGCTCCGACTTCGTCTTCAGGTCCTGATTGACTTGCCTTAGGCTTGCGAGGTCTTGTCTGGCTAAGTGGAGCTGCGTGCTCAAATCCTTTCCCAAGGAAGTTAAGCTTGCAACCTCACATTCGCCCGACACCCTCTGGTGCAAAAGTTTGTCAACCTCCACCTTGTGGGAAGCCATCTCGTTCTGGAGTTCCAGTAGGAACTTTTTCTTCTCATCAACCTCCCTTAGGAATAACTTCCTAGTTTGATTGATGGAAGCAAGTTCCCTCCGGGCTTCAGCGAGCTCATGCAACTCAGTTTTCTTGGTGGGGATCCCCATGGCAGCTAGTAGGTCCCCATCCAGTGGTAAACTGGATGGCTCATCTACTGCTGGCGGGTACCCCTTACCAGGAGCTTCTGTTGCCACGTTAGTTTTCTTTGATAGCCCGCCACCCCCCATACCGTTCGGTGTAGGAGTGGCACCATCAGTGAAAACCGACGTGTTTGGATCCAATGAAGGATCTGCTACCGTCGGTGTAGAACCGAAGGCAGCTGGGCCGAGAGTTTTAGGCTCTCTACCCGGTATTTTCTGACCCTCAGGACAGAAAAGATTCGTGGAAAGGGAGTCCAACGATCTCCTGGAGCTTATATCAAAGGGTCCCGGGATTGGAGATTGCTCCCCATCCTCTCCTTTGGTAAAGGCTTCCACAATAGGATCACCTATTGCTTCTTGGGAGAGGTCGTCCCCGGGCACCTCCAAGGCTGCCCGGCTCTCCCGCCTATTGGATTTGCCTGTGAAGAAGCGTACATTCTGTACGGCTTCCTCACGTTCCTCAGCAGGGGTTTTAGTCCTGCCGCTGAACGAGCTGACAAAATCGTATAGGTAATCCATATACTGTAAGTCTATTTAATACCCTATCAATGGTTGGTTCGATCAAGTGGTCACGGCACCAATGTAGTTGGTCTCTTACTACGTATGTGACACTTGAGTACAAAAACCAGACAAGGTAAATTAGACTTTAATATACGGCGACTTTATTGTAAAGGTAACTCTGGTGTATTATAGTACAAGTATAACCAGCGGATATACCAGATCAGAACAGATATATAATACAGTGGGGCAACCCTATAGCATAGAGTTAAGCCCGTGAGCACAGGGTGGTCATGTCACGACAGTCCCAAACCTGACTGACTTCCAATGGGGAAGCAGCCGTCTTATATACAGCGCTGCGTAGCCACGTGACCGTACTAGCAGCGCCACCTGTTAGGTTTAGTTATGTAAAAATGATTATGTAACAACTACCGACGGTAACCGAAGGTGGTACCGGTACACTACCGTATAGATAACCGAACTAGAGGAGTCGGTGTATGTAACGAACCGACGACACTAGTTAGATGAATAAAACAGTTATTAAACACAATAGAACCGTGTTGTCTTACATCATACAACATACAATAGATATACAACAATAACAGTTAGACTTTATAGTCAACCCGTTACACTACAATGAAATTGAACTATTTGTGCAGCATTTTTCAACGTCATTGATAAATGTTAAGAACAGCAGTGGCCCTAGGATGGACCCTTGTGGGACTCCATATAATACTTCAGCAGTGTTGGAATGGGTTCCATTAATGAGCAGCCTTTGAGATCTCCCAGTTAAATAGTTTTTCACCCAATTTAGAAGTCTATTTTTAATTCCATATTTTGATAGTTTTTCTAAAAGTATATTGTGATCTACAGTATCGAATGCTTTTTTAAAATCTATAAATACTGCTATTGTGTTATTGCCTAAATTCCTTTCCCTCATAATATCATCAGTTAAATCTCCAATAATTTTGACTGTAGAATAACCTTTCCTGTACCCCCATTGTTTACCACTGAGAATGTTATTATTTTCATAGAATTCCGTGATACGGGTGTGAACTATGCGTTCAAGCATTTTACCTGGGAGAGGTAACAACGAAATAGGCCTATAATTAGAAACTTCTTGTAAATTTCCCTGCTTGGGGATTGGGATAACTGTTGCACATTTCCATTGGGTGGGCACAACTCCATCCTGTAGGGATTTGTTAAACAGTTGAACCAATTGTGGTATCATTAGCCTGAAAGAATCCACCAAACATTTAGTACTTAGACCATCTATAGCACTAGATTTGCTTAATTTTACTTCATTTAAGATTTTAACCATCTCGTCTGCATCAGTGGTAATCTCATCAAGGAGACTTGTATCATTCTCATCGCCCCAGAAGGTCCAGTTAGAATTGAAATTCTGTGCTAGTTTGCTTCCAATTCCAGCAAAATATATGATTGGTTCATGAGAATGAGCCAAAAAATCCGGTAGTGGAGTCCCAACTTTAAAATAAATGTAAAAGTGTACACTCCCTTAAAACTGAGGTAAGAAAGGTCTCCCTCCTCCCACTCGTCTCATGTGTGTGGTGAATAGTTTTAAGCAATAATTCATTCAAATCAATGTTTAAAGATACTCCAATGTATTGAATCTAAACGAACAAACCTATACCTATCACGAATTTAGGGAAAATGACATTACTTCTAATTCAGTTTACAAATGTAGCAAATAACGTTGGAAAACCTCTGTCATTTTTTAGAGACTCTAAATCCATAGAAGCTCAATAATTGGCAGAGAATTGCCTCATCTCGAGAAGAAGTTTGAAGTTTGAAGATTTTTATTGGCCACAAGTTCATAATGTCGATGCTTTTCATATTACAGTCATTGTAATGTGTACATAGAGGTTTCTAAAACAATCACTACTTTTTTATACAGTTTAATGAATAATGCCATATAGAACAAATATCAAATACAAAATAGGAATTACGACAATGCCTAGAGATAATTCAAAGTGGCTATAAACAATTTTTACCAATGACTGCAAAATGCTCGTCCAAAATAATACTTCTGTGCACATAACATAATTGACCAATATCACAAAATAGCTAGGGATTAGCTAGTATATGAGTATTGACCTCTAATTACCGTATTTCCTCCTGTACTTATACCTATAGTAGGCCTACTAAGTGAAACATTTCCCCCCACAAATAAGTCGAACCAGAGGGCATGTACTGCATGCAGTGCGTTAAAACTGGGCAGTTTGTGCGTTTCGATTTAAACTTGTTCTTGGATAAGCTCGGGCTCCACTAGGGCGTCACAGATACCTTGAAAACGTGGCGTTCTTTTCAATCCTTTGTCCCAGAAAAGATCGCTACATTCCGCCTCATTTCGCGGCAATGTCGCCCTGAGTATTGCCAGGTGCAGGGTAATACTCAGGGCGATACTGCCGTGAAATGCAGTGAAATGTCAAAGACAACCCTAAAAAGATCGCAACGTTTTGCAGGTAGGTGTGGAGCCCTAGTGGAGCCCAGGCTATTCCGCACTATAAATCAATGTTATTATCTTAAATAGATATGCTAACGTTTTTAAGATTGGACAGTTTAAGAAAGTTTAAGACTGGACAGATTATTTTGTTGACGCTCCCGGGTGAGTCTGTCCACTTGTGCGTGCGTGCAGAGACCATTTTAACCATAGCCAAAAGTCGCCAGGTCGCTTAAATTATTGTTCCAGGTCACTAGTTTGCCTGGAAAACAGCCCAGGTTGCCACATCGTTCTTTACCCCTCTGGAGCCACTTGCAGCCCTGACCACATGGGAAAGTATAAGTGATGCACATACATAAATGTAAAAAGGAGGAATAGAAGTCCAACTTATTATTAACCTAGTTTAATGCAGTCAAATCTCAGTTACAACTGAATTGGCCCCAATTGATGATGCTACTTGGATTATTACTTTATTCACTCATGATTAGAGTTAGATTGCCAAAAAGGTTAACACGCAGTTGCAAATGGCATTGCAGAACATATTGAACAACACCGATTTCAAATGTATTGAGTTTATTTATGTCGAATGAGCGCACACATTCCAACAAGACATGATGTACAAATTCATACTTACAAAGTTGCGCAACTCTTTACAGTATGTCGTCAGTCGAAACAGGACTGGCGACACAACACAAGGTGAAGCGACTCAACTACAACTGGGGAGGGCTGAACACATACAGTTAGTGGAGGGGAGAGTCCATTCTGGTCAGACCATTCTTGAATACTTAGACACACTGACTGCAACAAACACAGAATACAAATGGACTATTTTGCTTTTGAGAGAGTATAGAATGACAATCTCAGATGCTATGTGTTTTAACTTTGGTTTAAACCCTTTTTTAACTAGAACTATATACAGAGTTGTATTGATGAACATGTATTCAACACAGTTAATTTCATTTTGACAGGAATCGGGAGTTTGATGTTTGAACCTACACAGGTTTCATGTGCTACCAACGGTGTGGGTAGAATGTAGATGTGGCGCCACCTGATAACCGATAACAAGGCCCCCTAGTTAGTATTGGTATCTTATACGCTGAGATACTAGACTTTGTGAGTTTGTTGCGAATCCCTGAATTCTGCATATCATTATGACAGGTGTTCTCTTGTGCCATTCTAGAGTTTCAAATTGCTGTGCCATTGTGATTGATATCAAAGCAACATCCATTCATAACCATGCATCGGAGGTAATCTGCTACATGGTACAATCCAGCACGATGCAACATTATAAATAAATGACGGCGACACAAATAACACACAATTTAATGGGCATCACCACCTTTGGAACCTGTACAAAGAATATAATCATTGATGTGACCGTCATAAATACATTATGGACTAGACCGACTGTCATCATTCCCTGATTATACATTAATTCAATGCGGAATAATGTCATGTTAGTGTAGTTAGACAGCTCTGCGCCCTGTCCTGTGCGCTGCCTAAACAATGTATGCATAACTTAACAAATCACAAACTATAGCAAAAAAAGCCGAAGCTCATCATCAATATCCATTTCCTCCATCTATTGGCTACTCTACATCTGTATACTACCAAGTATTCAAATTCATCTGAATGTACAAACTCATACTGATTTCATGGAGGTGAACATGCACCGTATTATCATTATTATGCCATTGTGTCGGATATTCTTCTTGCGAATGATATCCTCTGTATGTTTCATAGGAGATGATTATGCTGTATATAAGATGATATTTGATCACATTCAAATAACCAAGAACTCAGAACAAATGAGGTGCACCACCAATATTGGCCTACTGCTATACTTGTACACCAGAACTGTGACGATGGCACACATAAACAAAGCGAATCATACACGGAGCACCAGTAAGAGACATGTACACAAAATGTTTTTGTACTTTCAACTCAGGAAACAGAATATACAAGTACAAGTATAAATTCTTCCTAAATACTGAATTTCCCTTTGTTGTGATACCATAATAAACATGCTTCATAAATATGTTACATTATTTCCACTAATATTATTGCATTTCATTCGTCTAACAATTTATAGCAATTTCATTACATAAATCCTGAAATACAATTTGTGTTCTTATCAAATCTTTTCTAACAATCATGTTAAATCGGTGACATACATAATTCTTCAACAACAAAAGAACCAACATACTCTCCCCTGATCATCTTCTCAATGAGTCAAATACAAAAAACAATCGCGGGAACATAGGCAAGGCAATGAGTGGGACATTGCTTCGGCACCGCTTTGGTCACAAAGAAAAAATACTACAAAAATGGAAACACAATATCTGCAATTTGTATGTATATGTATATATACATACACAGGGAAGCAGTTACTCCTATCTCTCAGCAATGGCTTAGTTTCTCGGGACGCATTCCTCTGGAAAGATGTCACATGCACACAGCTGCTGTCCAGTTTGATTTCTTCTCACAATAATCCTCAACGGTCTGGTTGACAAATGCAAACAATCTCGCTAGACATTTTTCTTGCATGCATTACAATGAGCTAAATAGATGGTGAAATTCTACTCGGTGAGATAAGGAAACAGATGTGGAGGGTGATAAAGTGTACGCTAACAAATCAACTCGTATTACAGGACACAGAATGGACCCTCGCGTTACTCTGTTTGGTGCGTCATCATTTGTACTGTCACCCACTGAACTACAGCAGCTGAATCTGATTTCAAACAATAAATAATCGGGACGCGAATTGCCATGCAGGGGAGCCGTTTCCATTGACCATACTTGGATCATGAATACCTGAATTGAGTTGAGGCATGATTCAATGATACTTTAGTTGTTGCCAGAAAAAACAGCAAGCTGTGCCAATGTCATGGTTTACTGATGATTAATTTCATAGACTTGCACCACATTTGAGATGCAGAATAAGCACATGCACTTTTATTATTTCTGCTTGTGTCATATGCCTGAAAAACATGGGTGCCTGAAAGCTAATTGACTTAGCTAAGTAGAGTCAGTTGATGTCTATTACAGTAGGTATTACTAGGTCCATTAATTGTACGCTCTGAAAACTGGTCTTCCCTGCAGCACAATGTTCGCAGTTAATAAATAGTCCGTGACAACATAGCACCAACGAAAAAAGCTGCACCGAGTTCTTCATGTCAGGAATATTCATATGTATTGGTATGTTTATCATATGCTGGAAACAACCAGCTTCATAGGTGGCATCCAATGAGATATTGCAAACAACACATATCTGAGAACCTTTCCACTTGTGTTGTTTAAGAGTAGCAGCATGATAATGAAAGTGAAAGCATTATATAAATGAGTGGGAAGAGGCTGGGACAGACAGGTTTAATGTACAAGTGGGGGAGGACATGGGGCATGACTAGACCACAACAACAATGGTGATCCCTTGGGATTCTTCTCTCTGGGCTGAAAATACTTATATAATATGTGGTGCAGACTTTGTATCATACGCCTCGCTTCTCTTTAATACGGAGGAGTTTTTTTCTCAACGGCAGTAAAGCTTCACAAGTGTCTATTACTCCGCTCACATGCTGATGCTTAAGTACAGAGGCACATGCGAACCCTCTCACACACACCCCAAACAAGGGTTATTGATCATTCTGTCCTCATCTCACATACTTATGTCCTTCTGTTTTCATGAATTGAGACAGGTAAGCCTAACTTAGCTGAATAATAATGATAATATCAATCATAATCATTGTACAAGTGCACCGTCTGGTGTTGGAGCATTTCTATAGTGCTGCCATCTAGTGTATACCTTGGACTTTCCTAATAAGGAAGATGGCGCGCTAAGAAACAATATGAGACACTTGATGAGTTCATAGTGGCGGGCGAGGACTGCGATGAGACACCAATGAGTATACACTGTTGCTACTAGTCTGTGGCTACTGACTCAATACTTACTACTTGGCTCATAGTCATCTCCTTTAACTAAGCATTTTTTGCCACGTTTTGGCTACAAAAATAGGTCTACTGTCTCGTATTGAAGACCTGCTTGGGGTCTCGTGCTGCTCGGTAACAAATCGACAAATGTACAAATACCACAAAGGTGAAGGGAGAAGCCCCAAGCTTCGTCGCCCTTCCTAAACACAGAGTGAGCTCGCAATTCACTTTTTTCTTGAACATCCAGACAAATGGGGTTATAATATGGCATATCTCACATAGAATTGGGATACTACATTCAAGACTCATCCGCAATGATGCATTACATTTTCTCTCTCGTTTACTGTATACAGGATGTCCTCTGCTAGCGTGAGCTTGATGATTTATACAATACCAGAGAGTTTCAATCTAAGCGGTGGTCTCTGGGCCCCTTACCTCACTTGGAGCCCAACAGATGACCATATCAAGTATTCTGCCAGGATGCCTCTAGCCACAAACCCTGCTGCAAGAGGCTGGAAGTCCTTTGTTTGATCCAAGATGCTGCCTTCTTGTCCACAGACAGGCGCAGTGTGCAGCTACCACACCGCTTTGTAACATTTGACATCTGGCCTGTGGCGCGACGACGGCCATCACAAGAGGACGGCCCACGGGCCAGGCAGAACGGTCAATGTCCTCGCAGGGAATAAGAAGTCTTTGGAATGGTCCAGCTGGGCAGTCAGTTACAAAACTGACTGCAAAATGCATTGATACATTTAGTTAGTTGATAATTTGATTATTTTGGTTGTATCTAGTCCATTTTTGATTGATTAATGATGGAGGTCCTGACATGGTGCCTTTGGAGAAGACCTAGTTACTTCACAGAGAACTTGTTGAAGTTTATTACATTGGCAATGCAGTGGTTGAGACCCATGGTGCCATCCTCCTAGAGGTGGCATCCCACTGTGCTGCATATAGTAGGACTGCCTGTTACTTTTAGTACAGAGTCCTGGAAGAGGCTCAGTACCCTACTGATGATGGAACAATCCTTCCTATATATATATGCCTGGGACTTGAAGTCTCTGAGGAAGATGAAACTGTTAAATGTATGCAAAGACATGACCATTTAGATCACAGAATGTCAGCATTGTCCATTGTGTCATCACTTTATAAAGTTTGTGCACCAAATTCTGCTGAGGTGCAGATTTAGTCTTTTGACACACAGCTGACTTGGCCTCCTCCAATGACAATAAAATGAAACTTCTCAAAATGAAACAACACAATGAAATGAAACTGTATCAGCTGATCCCTCCTTGCAGACCTGAGGGAAGTTAACTGGGTTGTCTGAAACCTCCAGGATTGCTCTTCCATACAAGATACCACTTGTGTCCATCAATAATAACCAAGAGCTGCTACGGCTACGAGTACACTAGCTCCTCAAGCATCCACAGTCATCACTAGTCTGTATTTATTGCACAGTTCCAAGGGTACATACAAGCTGTAGTCCGCCTGCTTACTCACTCGTCCTCGCTCTCACCACCCCCGTACATGTCGGCAAGTTTGGTGAAGCGGGGACCCAAGCCATTCAGGTGGTCCCAGTCCTGTTCATTTTGTAGTGAATTTGTGGAGGCTAGTGAGCTGAGTGATCCAGCCGTGCTGCCCGCCCCCTCGTACCCGTACTCGCGGACACTGTCGTGTGGGGGCGCTGTGGGGTCAGCGTCTGCGTCTTCCAATCGCCTGTTTATAAAGTTGCCCACATCTGGCTGCTCCCCTGGTGGGGCTGAAAGAAGGAGGGGAAACTCTATAATAATAACATGATCAAAATCTTGCAGAGATGCCACTCCCTGGTACACTAAAAAGTAGGCAATCTTAAGATATTGGTCACCTTTATCTAGTCTAATACAGAAATGCTAGCTGAAAAGTAGGAATTCCTGCAAAAGTAGGAAAAGTGGCATCTCTTGTTCTTCATAAAACTTGTTTCTTCAAATTATTCACCTATCATGTCAAAGTTTACATGTTTGACTAACGGTATTGCTATTTTTTTTCAAATAAATACCATCATCTAATTATTAAATCTCCAATTGATATTTCCAAGTTCTACAAATGAAACAGTAAATTATTATTTAAAAACATTTAAAAATAGGGAGTGGATATCCATTGGCAATAGGAAGAGTCATAGTTATTGGTCATCATGATGCTTGAATGCAGCCAAAGCAAGTAGCTCGCCAGGGCTGCATTTATGCATCATGCCGACCCCATGGAATAGATACACTCATGGAGGGTCGGTATGATGTTTGAATGCTGCACTGGTGAGTTGCCAGCAAGGGCTGCATTCATGCATCATGACAACCAATAACTATGACTTTTCCCGTTGGCAATGGATATCCACTCCCTATTTTAAATGTTTTTAAATGATAATTTTACTTTTTCTGCCATTTCACATCTGAGGCCCTTAAAAATTGACCCATTTGGAATGCACGAAAACTGGCACGTAGCTAAAGACTTGGAGATCACTGCTGAGACCTGCTGGCTGCGCTCGGCCTATCGGCCTTATTGTGCCTATATGTTTTAGTTTTGGCCTTTGCAACTGATATGCAGCATACATGATAGAGCACACTATTGCTGATTCCATGGGCAAAATAAAATACCCCTATACTGCTCATTGGGCTTTACCACTGTCAAGATGACTTTCCCTATCCCTGTGAATGTCCTCTCGCTTGATCGAATGGTTTAAACAATAGATTTTACTTTTTCTGCCATTTTCACTCTGTAGACCTTAATAATTGTCCGATTTGAAATCCGCGAAAATTGGCAGGTAGCTAAAGACTTGGGGATCACTGAAAAGTCCTGCTGACTGCACTGCTCTTGTTGCTCTTGCTATGGCGGCGAAATACGCAATCGCGATTTCATATGAATGGTTTGAGCTATAGTTTTACTTTTTTCTGCCATTTTACCTCTGCAGACCTTAATATTTGTCCGATTTGAAATTCGTGAAAACTGGCAGGTAGCTAAAGGCCTGGGCATTGTGCACGACCCCTGTCATCTGTGGTTTGATGGACTTATTTGGCGTTCCCGACGATCATAGTGATTTAAAATAGCATTTTCGTTCTAGGCACATTGAATTGATATTAATAAAACCATCAAGGACCCTCTCAATAACTGTTTACTCCTTCTTTCCCCCAGTATCTAAATGCCTGGGACATGGTCATGCACTCGCTCAGTGCAGGCCTTATGGTGTGAAAGGGGCTCACAGGGCTAGAGGTCATGAGGAAGCAATTATTATTCCTCTATGTTTCTATATAGCATAATGCACAAAATCAGCCATCTACAAAATTATTTGGCCATAGTCTTAGCCCTAGTCTAGTTCAACAATCCCTCACACACAATGTTTCAGCCTCAATAAACGGGTCCACCATGAAAATCTCAAGAAAGTCACTTTCATGTACAGGTAGTCCCACTCTGCCCTGTTTTTGGGCCTAAAATCGACCTTTGGCCACATCAGGTTTTGCATGCCTCAGAAATTCCCCAACCCTTTACATACCATAAAACTACATGCACTATTCTATCCAGAGGGTACTTGGGAACACCTGTAAATTTTCTCACAATTTGAGCCATTTTTGTTTCATCTGAAATATAACCCAATCAGCAGCCAGAACACTCTTCAATGCAGACCAGAATACCATATGACTCGGTAGATGGCGCCATTTACTTCCATGTGACGTGCTGCAAAACTAGTGCCACATTTTCCCACCAGATGGCAGCACTATCAAGTCTGGAGAGTATTCCCATATCAGCTGAGCAAAAGCAACACCATAAAGAAGTCACCCAAGTATTGTTTTGTGTTTAAACCTGTTCCCAGATGATTACCCATGTTGCTTGATTCTTTATGCAGGAGAATAGGTCGACAAATCACATGCATTTGATGTCAATGGGCCAATTTGAGAGGTAGGACACCACTTTGGTGGTAATGAAAGTAGTATAAAGCCTTGCATGCACAAGTTATCTCCAAAGGGTTGAATGGCATATTGCTTTACCCCACTATACCCTAACTAACTTATTCTCTCATGATATTGGTAATGCCTACTGAATGGCAAACACCCCAGTTGTAAATGGTATTGCAGAACATATTGAGCAAGACAGATTTTAAATGTATTGAGTTTATTTATGTCGAATGAGCGCACACATTCCAACAAGACATGATGTACAAATTCATACTTACAAAGTTGCGCAACTCTTTACAGTATGTCGTCAGTCGAAACAGGACTGGCGACACAACACAAGGTGAAGCGACTCAACTACAACTGGGGAGGGCTGAACACATACAGTTAGTGGAGGGGAGAGTCCATTCTGGTCAGACCATTCTTGAATACTTAGACACACTGACTGCAACAAACACAGAATACAAATGGACTATTTTGCTTTTGAGAGAGTATAGAATGACAATCTCAGATGCTATGTGTTTTAACTTTGGTTTAAACCCTTTTTTAACTAGAACTATATACAGAGTTGTATTGATGAACATGTATTCAACACAGTTAATTTCATTTTGACAGGAATCGGGAGTTTGATGTTTGAACCTACACAGGTTTCATGTGTTACCAACAGTGTGGGTAGAATGTAGATGTGGCGCCACCTGATAACCGATAACAAGGCCCCCTAGTTAGTATTGGTATCTTATACGCTGAGATACTAGACTTTGTGAGTTTGTTGCGAATCCCTGAATTCTGCATATCGTTATGACAGGTGTTCTCTTATGCCATTCTAGAGTTTCAAATTCCTGTGCCATTGTGATTGATATCAAAGCAACATCCATTCATGACCATGCATCGGAGGTAATCTGCTACATGGTACAATCCAGCACGATGCAACATTATAAATAAATGACGGCGACACAAATAACACAATTTAATGGGCATCACCACCTTTGGAACCTGTACAAAGAATATAATCATTGATGTGACCGTCATAAATACATTATGGACTAGACCGACTGTCATCATTCCCTGATTATACATTAATTCAATGTGGAATAATGTCATGTTAGTGTAGTTAGACAGCTCTGCGCCCTGTCCTGTGCGCTGCCTAAACAATGTATGCATAACTTAACAAATCACAAACTATAGCAAAAAAAGCCGAAGCTCATTATCAATATCCATTTCCTCCATCTATTGGCTACTCTACATCTGTATACTACCAACTATTCGAATTCATCTGAATGTACAAACTCATACTGATTTCTTGGAGGTGAACATGCACCGTATTATCATTATTATGCCATTGTGTCAGATATTCTTCTTGCGAATGATATCCTCCGTATGTTTTATAGGAGATGATTATGCTGTATATAAGATGATATTTGATCACATTCAAATAACCAAGAACTCAGAACAAATGAGGTGCACCACCAATATTGGCCTACTGCTATACTTGTACACCAGAACTGTGACGATGGCACACATAAACAAAGCGAATCATACACGGAGCACCAGTAAGAGACATGTACACAAAATGTTTTTGTACTTTCAACTCAGGAAACAGATTATACAAGTACAAGCATAAATTCTTCCTAAATACTGAATTTCCCTTTGTTGTGATACCATAATAAACATGCTTCATAAATATGTTACATTATTTCCACTAATATTATTGCATTTCATTCGTCTAACAATTTATAGCAATTTCATTACATAAATCCTGAAATACAATTTGTGTTCTTATCAAATCTTTTCTAACAATCATGTTAAATCGGTGACATACATAATTCTTCAACAACAAAAGAACCAACATACTGTCCCCTGATCATCTTCTCAATGAGTCAAATACAAAAACAATCGCGGGAACATAGGCAAGGCAATGAGTGGGACATTGCTTCGGCACCGCTTTGGTCACAAAGAAAAAATACTACAAAAATGGAAACACAATATCTGCAATTTGTATGCATATGTATATACATACACAGGGAAGCAGTTACTCCTATCTCTCAGCAATGGCTTAGTTTCTCGGGACGCATTCCTCTGGAAAGATGTCACATGCACACAGCTGCTGTCCAGTTTGATTTCTTCTCACAATAATCCTCAACGGTCTGGTTGACAAATGCAAACAATCTCGCTAGACATTTTTCTTGCATGCATTACAATGAGCTAAATAGATGGTGAAATTCTACTCGGTGAGATAAGGAAACATATGTGGAGGGTGATAAAGTGTACGCTTACAAATCAACTCGTATTACAGGACACAGAATGGACCCTCGCGTTACTCTGTTTGGTGCGTCATCCTTTGTACTGTCACCCACTGAACTACAGCAGCTGAATCTGATTTCAAACAATAAATAATCGGGACGCGAATTGCCATGCAGGGGAGCCGTTTCCATTGACCTTACTTGGACCATGAATATCTGAATTGAGTTGAGGCATGATTCAATGATACTTTAGTTGTTGCCAGAAAAAACAGCAAGCTGTGCCAATGTCATGGTTTACTGATGGTTAATTTCATAGACTTGCACCACATTTGAGATGCAGAATAAGCACATGCACTTTTATTATTTCTGCTTGTGTCATATGCCTGAAAAACATGTGTGCCTGAAAGCTAATTTACTTAGCTAAGTAGAGTCAGTAGATGTCTATTACAGTAGGTATTACTAGGTCCATTGATTGTACGCCCTGAAAACTGGTCTTCCCTGCAGCACAATGTTCGCAGTTAATGAATAGTCCGTGACAACATAGCACCAACGAAAAAAGCTGCACTGAGTTCTTCATGTCAGGAATATTCATATGTATCGGTATGTTTATCATACGCTGGAAACAACCAGCTTCATAGGTGGCATCCAATGAGATATTGCAAACAACACATATCTGAGAACCTTTCCACTTGTGTTGTTTAAGAGTAGCAGCATGATAATGAAAGTGAAAGCATTATATAAATGAGTGGGAAGAGGCTGGGACAGACAGGTTTAATGTACAAGTGGGGGAGGACATGGGGCATGACTAGACCACAACAACAATGGTGATCCCTTGGGATTCTTCTTTCTGGGCTGCAAATACTTATATAATATGTGGTGCAGACTTTGTATAATACGCCTCGCTTCTGTTTAATACGGAGGAGTTTTTTTCTCAACGGCAGTAAAGCTTCACAAGTGTCTATTACTCCGCTCACATGCTGATGCTTAAGTACAGAGGCACATGCGAACGCTCTCACACACACCCCAAACAAGGGTTATTGATCATTCTGTCCTCATCTCACATACTTATGTCCTTCTGTTTTCATGAATTGAGACAGGTAAGCCTAACTTAGCTGAATAATAATGATAATATCAATCATAATCACTGTACAAGTGCACCGTCTGGTGTTGGAGCATTTCTATAGTGCTGCCATCTAGTGTATACCTTGGACTTTCCTAATAAGGAAGATGGCGCGCTAAGAAACAATATGAGACACTTGATGAGTTCATGGTGGCGGGCGAGGACTGCGATGAGACACCAATGAGTATACACTGTTGCTACTAGTCTGTGGCTACTGACTCAATACTTACTACTTGGCTCATAGTCATCTCCTTTAACTAAGCATTTTTTTGCCACGTTTTGGCTACAAAAATAGGTCTACTGTCTCGTATTGAAGACCTGCTTGGGGTCTTGTGCTGCTCGGTAACAAATCGACAAATGTACAAATACCACAAAGGTGAAGGGAGAAGCCCCAAGCTTTGTCGCCCTTCCTAAACACAGAGTGAGCTCGCAATTCAGTTTTTTCTTGAACATCCAGACAAATGGGGTTATAATATGGCATATCTCACATAGAATTGGGATACTACATTCAAGACTCATCCGCAATGATGCATTACATTTTCTCTCTCGTTTACTGTATACAGGATGTCTTCTGCTAGTGTGAGCTTGATGATTTATACAATACCAGAGAGTTTCAATCTAAGCGGTGGTCTCTGGGCCCCTTACCTCACTTGGAGCCCAACAGATGACCATATCAAGTATTCTGCCAGGATGCCTCTAGCCACAAACCCTGCTGCAAGAGGCTGGAAGTCCTTTGTTTGATCCAAGATGCTGCCTTCTTGTCCACAGACAGGCGCAGTGTGCAGCTACCACACCGCTTTGTAACGTGTGACATCTGGCCTGTGACGCGACGACGGCCATCACAAGAGGACGGCCCATGGGCCAGGCAGAACGGTCAATGTCCTCGCAGGGAATAAGAAGTCTTTGGAATGGTCCAGCTGGGCAGTCAGTTACAAAACTGACTGCAAAATGCATTGATACATTTAGTTAGTTGATAATTAGATTATTTTGGTTGTATCTAGTCCATTTTTGATTGATTAATGATGGAGGTCCTGACATGATGCCTTTGGAGAAGACCTAGTTACTTCACAGAGAACTTGTTGAAGTTTATTACATTGGCAATGCAGTGGTTGAGACCCATGGTGCCATCCTCCTAGAGGTGGCATGCCACTGTGCTGCATATAGTAGGACTGCCTGTTACTTTTAGCACAGAGTCCTTCCTAGAAAGGGCTTAGTACCCTACTGATGATGGCACACCTCCTACATATGCCTGGGACTTGAAGGTCTCTGAGGAAGATGAAACTGTTAAATGTATGCAAAGACATGACCATTTAGATCACAGAATGTCAGCATTGTCCATTGTGTCATCACTTTATAAAGTTTGTGCACCAAATTCTGCAGAGGTGCAGTTTAGTCTTTTGACACACAGCTGACTTGGCCTCCTCCAATGACGATAAAATGAAACTTCTCAAAATGAAACAACACAATGAAATGAAACTGTATCAGCTGATCCCTCCTTGCAGACCTGAGGGAAGAAGTTAACTGGGTTGTCTGAAACCTCCAGGATTGCTCTTCCATACAAGATACCACTTGTGTCCATCAATAATAACCAAGAGCTGCTACGGCTACGAGTACACTAGCTCCTCAAGCATCCACAGTCATCACTAGTCTGTATTTATTGCACAGTTCCAAGGGTACATACAAGCTGTAGTCCGCCTGCTTACTCACTCGTCCTCGCTCTCACCACCCCCGTACATGTCGGCAAGTTTGGTGAAGCGGGGACCCCAGCCATTCAGGTGGTCCCAGTCCTGTTCATTTTGTAGTGAATTTGTGGAGGCTAGTGAGCTGAGTGATCCAGCGGTGCTGCCCGCCCCCTCGTACCCGTACTCGCGGACACTGTCGTGTGGGGGCGCTGTGGGGTCAGCGTCTGCGTCTTCCAATCGCCTGTTTATAAAGTTGCCCACATCTGGCTGCTCCCCTGGCGGGGCTGAAAGAGGGAGGGGAAACTCTATAATAATAACATGATCAAAATCTTCCAGAGATGCCTTTCCCTGGTACACTAAAAAGTAGGCAATCTTGAGATATTGGTCACCTTTATGTAATCTAATACAGAAATGCTAGCTGAAAAGTAGGAATTCCTACAAAAGTAGGAAAAGTGGCATCTCTTGTTCTTCATAAAAGTTGTTTCTTCAAATCATTCGCCTATCATGTCAAAATCTATGTGTTTGTCTAACGGTATTGCTATTTTTCAAATAAATACCATCATCTAATTATCAAATCTCCAAATGATATTTCCAGGTTCTACAAATGAAACATCAAATTATCATTTAAAAACATTTAAAATAGGGAGTGGATATCCATTGGCAATAGGAAGAGTCATAGTTATTGGTCATCATGAAGCTTGAATGCAGCCCTAGCAAGTAGCTCGCCAGGGCTGCATTTATGCATCATGCCGACCCCATGGAATAGATACACTCATGGAGGGTCGGTATGATGTTTGAATGCCGCACTGGTGAGTTAGCAGCCAGGGCTGCATTCATGCATCGTGACAACCAATAACTATGACTTTTCCTGTTGGCAATGGATATCCACTCCCTATTTTTAAATGTTTTTAAATGATAATTTTACTTTTTCTGCCATTTCACATCTGTAGCCCTTAAAAATTGACCAATTTGGAATGCGCGAAAACTGGCACGTAGCTAAAGACTTGGAGAGTCCTGCTGAGTCCTGCTGGCTGTGCTCGGCCTATTGCCCTTATTGTGGCGTTAAAAATATGCACCCGCGATACACAAATAGATGCCTATATGTTTTAGTTTTGGCCTTTGCAACTGATATGCAGCATACATGATAGAACACACTATATCTGATTCCATGTGCAAAATAAAATACCCCTATACTGCTCATTGGGCTTTACCACTGTCACTATGACTTTTCCTATCCCTGTGAATATCCTCTCGCTTGATTGAATGCTTTAAACAATAGATTTTACTTTTTCTGCCATTTTCCCTCTGTAGACCTTAATAATTGTCCGATTTGAAATCCGCGGAAATTGGCAGGTAGCTAAAGACTTGGAGATCACTGACAAGTCCTGCTGACTGCACTGCTCTTGTTGCTCTTGCTATGGCGGCGAAATACGCAATCGCGATTTCATATGAATGGTTGGAGCAATAGTTTAACTTTTTCTGCCATTTTACCTCTGCAGACCTTAATATTTGTCTGATTTGAAATCCGTGAAAACTGGCAGGTAGCTAAAGGCCTGGGCATTGTGCACGACCCCTGTCATCCGTGGTTTGATGGACTAATTTGGCGTTCCCGGCGATCATAGTGATTGAAATAGCATTTTCATTCTAGGCACATTGAATTGATATTAATAAAACCATCTGCCCTGTTTTTGGGCCTAAAATCGACCTTTGGCCACATTAGTTTTTGCATGCCTCAGAAAGTCCCCAACCCTTTACATAGCATAAAACTACATGCACTATTCTATCTAAAGGGTACTTGGGAACACCTGTAAATTTTCTCACAATTTGAGCCATTTATGTTTCATCTGAAATATAACCCAATCAGCAGCCAGAACACTCTTCAATGCAGACCAGAATACCATATGACTCAGTAGATGGCGCCATTTACTTCCATGTGACGTGCTGCAAAACTAGTGCCACCTTTTCCCACCAGATGGCAGCACTATCAAGTCAGGAGAGAATTCCCATATCAGCTGAGCAAAAGAGACACCATAAAACAGTCACCCAAGGATTATTTTGTGTTTAAACTGGTTCCCAGATGATTATCCATGTTGCCTAATTGTTTATGCAGGACAATAGGTCGACAAACCACATACATTTGACGTCAATGGGCCACTTTGAGAGCTAGGACACCACTTTGGTGGTAATGAAAGTAGTATAAAGCCTCGCGTGCACAAATTATATCTCCATCGGCGTAGCCTTAGCGGCGATATACGCGTGAAAAGAATGAAGAAAAAGAGTTAAAGGGCATATTGCCTGACCACACTATACCCTAACTTACTTATTCTCTAATGATATTGATGAAGCCAACTGAAAGGCAAACACCCCAATTCTAAGTGGTATTGCAGACCATATTGAACAACACAGATTTTAAATGTATTGAGTTTATTTATGTCGAATGAGCGCACACATTCCAACAAGACATGATGTACAAATTCATACTTACAAAGTTGCGCAACTCTTTACAGTATGTCCTCAGTCCAAACAGGACTGGCGACACAACACAAGGTGAAGCGACTCAACTACAACTGGGGAGGGCTGAACACATACAGTTAGTGGAGGGGAGAGTCCATTCTGGTCAGACCATTCTTGAATACTTAGACACACTGACTGCAACAAACACAGAATACAAATGGACTATTTTGCTTTTGAGAGAGTATAGAATGACAATCTCAGATGCTATGTGTTTTAACTTTGGTTTAAACCCTTTTTTAACTAGAACTATATACAGAGTTGTATTGATGAACATGTATTCAACACAGTTAATTTCATTTTGACAGGAATTGGGAGTTTGATGTTTGAACCCTCACAGGTTTCATGTGTTACCAACAGTGTGGGTAGAATGTAGATGTGGCGCCACCTGATAACCTATAACAAGGCCCCCTAGTTAGTATTGGTATCTTATACGCTGAGATACTAGACTTTGTGAGTTTGTTGCGAATCCCTGAATTCTGCATATCGTTATGACAGGTGTTCTCTTATGCCATTCTAGAGTTTCAAATTCCTGTGCCATTGTGATTGATATCAAAGTAACATCCATTCATGACCATGCATCGGAGGTAATCTGCTACATGGTACAATCCAGCACGATGCAACATTATAAATAAATGACGGCGACACAAATAACACACAATTTAATGGGCATCACCACCTTTGGAACCTGTACAAAGAATATAATCATTGATGTGACCGTCATAAATACATTATAGACTAGACCGACTGTCATCATTCCCTGATTATACATTAATTCAATGCGGAATAATGTCATGTTAGTGTAGTTAGACAGCTCTGCGCCCTGTCTTGTGCGCTGCCTAAAAATGTATGCATAACTTAACAAATCACAAACTATAGCAAAAAAAGCCGAAGCTCATCATCAATATCCATTTCCTCCATCTATTGGCTACTCTACATCTGTATACTACCAACTATTCAAATTCATCTGAATGTACAAACTCATACTGATTTCTTGGAGGTGAACATGCACCGTATTATCATTATTATGCCATTGTGTCAGATATTCTTCTTGCGAATGATATCCTCTGTATGTTTTATAGGAGATGATTATGCTGTATATAAGATGATATTTGATCACATTCAAATAACCAAGAACTCAGAACAAATGAGGTGCACCACCAATATTGGCCTACTGCTATACTTGTACACCAGAACTGTGACGATGGCACACATAAACAAAGCGAATCATACACGGAGCACCAGTAAGAGACATGTACACAAAATGTTTTTGTACTTTCAACTCAGGAAACAGAATATACAAGTACAAGTATAAATTCTTCCTAAATACTGAATTTCCCTTTGTTGTGATACCATATTAACATGCTTCATAAATATGTTACATTATTTCCACTAATATTATTGCATTTCATTCGTCTAACAATTTATAGCAATTTCATTACATAAATCCTGAAATACAATTTGTGTTCTTATCAAATCTTTTCTAACAATCATGTTAAATCGATGACATACATAATTCTTCAACAACAAAAGAACCAACATACTGTCCCCTGATCATCTTCTCAATGAGTCAAATACAAAAACAATCTCGGGAACATAGGCAAGGCAATGAGTGGGACATTGCTTCGGCACCGCTTTGGTCACAAAGAAAAAATACTACAAAAATGGAAACACAATATCTGCAATTTGTATGCATATGTATATACATACACAGGGAAGCAGTTACTCCTATCTCTCAGCAATGGCTTAGTTTCTCGGGACGCATTCCTCTGGAAAGATGTCACATGCACACAGCTCAGTCCAGTTTGATTTCTTCTCACAATAATCCTCAACGGTCTGGTTGACAAATGCAAACAATCTCGCTAGACATTTTTCTTGCATGCATTACAATGAGCTAAATAGATGGTGAAATTCTACTCGGTGAGATAAGGAAACAGATGTGGAGGGTGATAAAGTGTACGCTAACAAATCAACTTGTATTACAGGACACAGAATGGACCCTCGCGTTACTCTGTTTGGTGCGTCATCATTTGTACTGTCACCCACTGAACTACAGCAGCTGAATCTGATTTCAAACAATAAATAATCGGGACGCGAATTGCCATGCAGGGGAGCCGTTTCCATTGACCTTACTTGGACCGTGAATATCTGAATTGAGTTGAGGCATGATTCAATGATACTTTAGTTGTTGCCAGAAAAAAAAACAAGCTGTGCCAATGTCATTGTTTACTGATGATTAATTTCATAGACTTGCACCACATTTGAGATGCAGAATAAGCACATGCACTTTTATTATTTCTGCTTGTGTCATATGCCTGAAAAACATGTGTACCTGAAATCTAATTTACTTAGCTAAGTAGAGTCAGTTGATGTCTATTACAGTAGGTATTACTAGGTCCATTAATTGTACGCTCTGAAAACTGGTCTTCCCTGCAGCACAATGTTCGCAGTTAATGAATAGTCCGTGACAACATAGCACCAACGAAAAAAGCTGCACCGAGTTCTTCATGTCAGGAATATTCATATGTATTGGTATGTTTATCATATGCTGGAAACAACCAGCTTCATAGGTGGCATCCAATGAGATATTGCAAACAACACATATCTGAGAACCTTTCCACTTGTGTTGTTTAAGAGTAGCAGCATGATAATGAAAGTGAAAGCATTATATAAATGAGTGGGAAGAGGCTGGGACAGACAGGTTTAATGTACAAGTGGGGGAGGACATGGGGCATGACTAGACCACAACAACAATGGTGATCCCTTGGGATTCTTCTCTCTGGGCTGCAAATACTTATATAATATGTGGTGCAGACTTTGTATCATACGCCTCGCTTCTGTTTAATACGGAGGAGTTTTTTTCTCAACGGCAGTAAAGCTTCACAAGTGTCTATTACTCCGCTCACATGCTGATGCTTAAGTACAGAGGCACATGCGAACGCTCTCACACACACCCCAAACAAGGGTTATTGATCATTCTGTCCTCATCTCACATACTTATGTCCTTCTGTGTTCATGAATTGAGACAGGTAAGCCTAACTTAGCTGAATAATAATGATAATATCAATCATAATCATTGTACAAGTGCACCGTCTGGTGTTGGAGCATTTCTATAGTGCTGCCATCTAGTGTATACCTTGGACTTTCCTAATAAGGAAGATGGCGCGCTAAGAAACAATATGAGACACTTGATGAGTTCATGGTGGCGGGAGAGGACTGCGATGAGACACCAATGAGTATACACTGTTGCTACTAGTCTGTGGCTACTGACTCAATACTTACTACTTGGCTCATAGTCATCTCCTTTAACTAAGCATTTTTTTGCCATGTTTTGGCTACAAAAATAGGTCTACTGTCTCGTATTGAAGACCTGCTTGGGGTCTCGTGCTGCTCGGTAACAAATCGACAAATGTACAAATACCACAAAGGTGAAGGGAGAAGCCCCAAGCTTCGTCGCCCTTCCTAAACACAGAGTGAGCTCGCAATTCAGTTTTTTCTTGAACATCCAGACAAATGGGGTTATAATATGGCATATCTCACATAGAATTGGGATACTACATTCAAGACTCATCCGCAATGATGCATTACATTTTCTCTCTCGTTTACTGTATACAGGATGTCCTCTGCTAGCGTGAGCTTGATGATTTATACAATACCAGAGAGTTTCAATCTAAGCAGTGGTCTCTGGGCCCCTTACCTCACTTGGGGCCCAACAGATGACCATATCAAGTATTCTGCCAGGATGCCTCTAGCCACAAACCCTGCTGCAAGAGGCTGGAAGTCCTTTGCTTGATCCAAGATGCTGCCTTCTTGTCCACAGACAGGCGCAGTGTGCAGCTACCACACCACTTTGTAACGTGTGACATCCGGCCTGTGACGCGACGACGGCCATCACAAGAGGACGGCCCACGGGCCAGGCAGAACAGTCAATGTCCTCGCAGGGAATAAGAAGTCTTTGGAATGGTCCAGCTGGGCAGTCAGTTACAAAACTGACTGCAAAATGCATTGATACATTTAGTTAGTTGATAATTTGATTATTTTGGTTGTATCTAGTCCATTTTTGATTGATTAATGATGGAGGTCCTGACATGATGCCTTTGGAGAAGACCTAGTTACTTCACAGAGAACTTGTTGAAGTTTATTACATTGGCAATGCAGTGGTTGAGACCCATGGTGCCATCCTCCTAGAGGTGGCATCCCACTGTGCTGCATATAGTAGGACTGCCTGTTACTTTTAGCACAGAGTCCTGGAAGAGGCTCAGTACCCTACTGATGATGGAACAACCCTTCCTACATATGCCTGGGACTTGAAGTCTCTGAGGAAGATGAAACTGTTAAATGTATGCAAAGACATGACCATTTAGATCACAGAATGTCAGCATTGTCCATTGTGTCATCACTTTATAAAGTTTGTGCACCAAATTCTGCAGAGGTGCAGATTTAGTCTTTTGACACACAGCTGACTTGGCCTCCTCCAATGACAATAAAATGAAACTTCTCAAAATGAAACAACACAATGAAATGAAACTGTATCAGCTGATCCCTCCTTGCAGACCTGAGGGAAGTTAACTGGGTTGTCTGAAACCTCCAGGATTGCTCTTCCATACAAGATACCACTTGTGTCCATCAATAATAACCAAGAGCTGCTACGGCTACGAGTACACTAGCTCCTCAAGCATCCACAGTCATCACTAGTCTGTATTTATTGCACAGTTCCAAGGGTACATACAAGCTGTAGTCCGCCTGCTTACTCACTCGTCCTCGCTCTCACCACCCCCGTACATGTCGGCAAGTTTGGTGAAGCGGGGACCCCAGCCATTCAGGTGGTCCCAGTCCTGTTCATTTTGTAGTGAATTTGTGGAGGCTAGTGAGCTGAGTGATCCAGCCGTGCTGCCCGCCCCCTCGTACCCGTACTCGCGGACACTGTCGTGTGGGGGCGCTGTGGGGTCAGCGTCTGCGTCTTCCAATCGCCTGTTTATAAAGTTGCCCACATCTGGCTGCTCCCCTGGCGGGGCTGAAAGAGGGAGGGGAAACTCTATAACAATGATTTAACCATAACTTGAAAATTTGCCTATCATGTCAAAGTCTAAATTGGGATTAGAAACTCTATGACCATCAATATATCAATTTCTTCCCAAGATGCTACTCCCTGGTGAATTAAAAGGAGGAAATCTTTAGATATTGGTCAATTTTATGTAGGAAATTTATGTAATTTAATACAGAAATCCTAGGTGAAAAGTAGGAATTCCTGCAGAAGTAGAAAAAGTGACACCTCTGTTCTTCATATAACTTGTATGTATCTTGTCAAAGTATAACAAGAGGGAGTGGAAACACTATAATAATCATATAATCAATTTCTTCACATAACTTGTATATTGCCTATCATTTTAAAATCTGTAAGTTTGACTAAATATATTGCTAATTTTAATCCCAAACCAATGTGAAATAAAACCACCTGATGGCTAAAAATAACCTCGGCTAGTGGCTGTTTCATGGTTCTACACTAAAATGAAGCATTTCTATTTGATAAATATGAATCGGCTGAACTTACGTCTGTAATATGGCCGAGGTTGAGTCTGTGGCCTTTCTTCAACTGGAGGTTTCTTGAGGATATTTGGTGGTGGATTTTCATCTATAGGCTTTTTGAGACGGTTAATATCATAAGCATCTTGATCCTCTTCACCTGTAACATGAAAACACAGTGTCATTGTTGAACATATTTTCAGACATTCTCAGATTATATTGTATTGAGATTTCTACATTATATTGTTTTTGAATATTATGCTATTAGGAAAAAGGATATGGTTCATTAATGGTATGCCCACAAATGTGGAAAAGCACAGGCTCTAGGCAATGAAAGGTATACCTGGTGCACTTTCTGTCAACTGTACTTCTAAGTGTTACAGACACAGCAGAGAGTTAAACATCCGGCTGGGTGAGGCTGAGAAAATTTCACCAAGAATGTGTACCAAGTGTTACAGACATGCTTCAAAAGACAACTCACCTACACCCTCCTCATCGTAATGTATAATGTTCTCCCTCACATCGTCGTCAGGGTCCATGGCAACGACCAGTTGGTTTGGTCGCCGCCTACGACTGTATACTATAAATAGTAGCACCAACACTGCAACCAAAAAGAGGTATTCATGATAAATTGAAACTTATTAGCAGTACACATTGTTTTGTACATGATGCAATAATTCAAACTATCTTTCTTTCATTTAAAATGATAAGTTTATATTCATAAGCATTAGAGAATACTTTGCCTCATTTCTTTTTTCAAGAATAGAAAATTCTTTAAACCTGAGAATCACTGAACTGTATAAAGATAGTTTTACCTTTATAAGCATCAGAAAATGTTTACATTGCATTTTTCCCCCAAGAATAGATAAATGATTAAACCTGAGAATCACTAAACTGCACTTACATAACACAACCATGACACAGATCACAATTGCAAAGATGGCGCCCGTGCTCATGTAAGCTACATAGGCCTGTTCCTTGGCAGAGCACAGCTGGCCTGTCCATCCAGGATCACAGGCGCACAGGAAGCCGTTGCGCTGGTCGATGCACTCCCCATGCACACACGGCCGCTCCTGACACTCATCGACATTGACACACACCTCCTCAGTGTACACCAAGACTTGCCCCTTTGGACACCTGCAAATGGAGGTGGTCAACATTTGAAAACACAGGTCACACCTTAAATTGTATATCATATGCCTACAGATTTCACATATGAATCAATCATGTTATATGCCGAGGTACACCACTCGTATTGCAAATTTTTTTGTGATATTACTATAATCAATATAAATAACCATTTTTGGCATTCTAAAGCAAGAACTAGAGTAGTTTTCTGGACAAAAACAGATGTTATAACATTTCTGTAATGCCTCACAATGAACTATTATTGCTTACATTGAAATTCTAGATCATTCCATTCGTAACTATCTGGTTGGCCGGTTGCGAATCTTGTAACGGAAGGATCATACAGTGAAATAAACTGAAAAAAAAGAAGAAAAAGGTGACCCACCTGCACTCGGCATACCGCCACAGGTTGGTGCAGATAAGCGGCAGCCTGCAGGTTATGGCCAGGCAGGCCTCGGACACGCAGTCATTTGTGATTCCAGACCAGCGCTTTAATTCTGCTGCCTCACTAAGGTGGTTGTCTTGTCGGTCCATCGGTAACCATTCTCCGTTGAAACGGATATCATTTACACAGCCTAGAAAGGTGAAATAGAAAGTCTTTTATGTTAAACATCTTAACCTTTATTCAACATTTTGATTTTGAAAATATAAAATAATTGATTTTACAGATATAAAGTATACATAGTAGTAAGCTCCAAAAGTGCTGAGCTTTATTAGTAAACAATCTAGAATAAGAATAATTGGTCATTCATAATTCCATGGATAACTGTTTTCTAAAGGGGAAAAAAACAACACTTACTGTCCCTGAAGTCATAGTCAACGATGGCTGGGGCCTGGGATGATGGGAATTTCACGTCACCACCAGCGTAGAATTGTCGCTTGGCCACACGTATCTGCAAGTGGCCCCCATTACTTCCCAGCGACACATTATAGAAGCGGCCTTCTCCGCCATCAAGCTTCAGCGTAGCAGCTTTTCCAATACGATCCACATAGACTGTATGCCACTGGCCATCAGAGACATTGACATGGGAGAGGGCCACCATTTCCTCTCCGCTGCCGAGGTTGTATCGGAACCGCACCTTCTGGTCCTTGATCTGAAATGTGTAAATAGTGGTTATTACAATGTGTAAAGTATGATTATTACAATATGGCAAGTATGGTTATTACAATGTCTGAAGTATGGTCATCTTGGGGAAAAGAATTGATTCTGCTAAATAACACACTCCTATCATATATACCACATGAAAATCTTTTTCAAAAATTTCATTACATTGAGGTCAGGTATTGCTGTCAGTGGCCCAAAAATAGCCTTGCATTAAAGGCCTATTTTTACCAAATTTATCTTCACATTGACAATTAGATTTTCCTCAAATCCTTGGCACAGGGCAGTATAGTGTATCATCGCAGGAATCACTGACACAGTAACAAATGAATATGAAGTATTGAGGCAACATCATCCTTAAAGGGTTAGAATGTGTGTGTGCCCTACCTCTAGCACCATGTACTCTGACTTCTGCATGTTCTGGACCTTGAAGAGCAGCCCCATGTCCTGTCGTGTGCGGAACATGAGTTGGAGCTCGTTGTGGTGCGCTCGTCTCTCCAGCAGCTCATAGAACTTCTCCTTGAAGTCCCACTCGATGAAACTCCTCTCCCGGAAGTCTTTCACTGCGGTGGCTGCAAGTAGCATGAAACAATGCATTTAGCCCTTTTATCTCCTTAATGCATTTGAATTAATTGAAATTTCACATTACAGTGGCTCCAAAAAGTACAAAACAATACAGGATAATGTAATGTTCAAGCCACACTTCGGTCCCTCCGTGTTTTTTTAAACGAAGCCCTAAAACTCCTTATATAGCCCATTTTGAATATACATATTGCTGAGGTTTGACATACATAGCTAGTGTAAGGAAGTGATCTAGAGGGGTCCAAATAATTCCTTCCTCCTCAAAGAAACCTACATTCTCAGAAGGATCATGATCTGTTTTGAAATTCCACATTGCTGAGCCAGTACTACTAGGTACCCTAGCCAGCCTGAGAGAGTGATCTTTATTCAACAACACAGGGGTTAACATAATTCTGCCCACCCCTTAAAGATGGGTTAGGAGCTAATTTGGGGTAGATTTTAATTTTTAATTTTTTCAACGTATTTGCGCTCATAATGTCCATATAAATATGTGTGTAGCTTTTTAAATCATTCTGATGTGTGTAAAGGCATAAGAAATAGAGAAACCCAGGAGACCACTTTATGTAATAGAGTCGGGTCGCATGACCCATTCTGACCATAATTTGCTCTACTTTTTATGGATTTATATGTGTCTGAATGATTTAAAAAGCTACACACATATTTATATGGACAGTATGAACACAAATATGTTGAAAATATTAAAAACAAAAATTGACCCCAAATTAGCTCCTAACCCATCTTTAAAAGATGTCCACATTTTGAGAGGTACATTGTAAAACTCACCAGACTGGCAGCGTGTGCCTCTGGACCCCGGGTTGCACACACAGTGGAACTCGCCCCTGTTGAAGGTACCCCGACATGTACCATTCAGACCGCACTTTGGTCCCTCTACGTCGTTCAAACCACACACAATGTCCTCTGCAGGGCAGCCGTCTTCTGAGTTTTCCTGTTCACCCACTCGTCCTATGTGCAGGTCATACAACTATGGAACACAAGACACAAGAGGGTGAGTAAAATGTAAGAAACCTTAAAAAAGAGTGCAGAGGTGTGGCCTTGGGGGAATTTATCAGTATATCCTCTGCCCTCACTTCCTTGAATTTGAAAAATGCTAGGAAAATTGTCTGAGGAAGCAAATTATCCGAGGAAATAAGTCCAAATATAATGGAACATATAAAGACAGTTACCAGGCTACTGCTTAAGAAGTTATGGATCCGAGGAAGTAAATGTTTGAGGTAGTGAGAGTTGACTACATAGAGTAAAAGTTCCCCTTCGTCGTCTTCAGATACCACTTTTTATAGCATCCTAAAGCATTCAAATTAATCATTCATAGAGTCAAAAGAGATTTCTCACCTCCCCATTGTGCATCAGGTTCTTGACGCAGCCATTAAGTCCCTGAGTCAGCACGTTGTCAGGTAAGGCGACCGCTGCGTTGGAGCGCCCTCCAAGCTGCAGGGGTGTGTTGATGTTGAGGTATTTGTTGGAGCCCGGGGTCTGCTTCTCCGCCTCACAGGGCGCTCGGTCCTCCATCGACGTCTGGTCGTTCTCATTCTCGTGTCGCACTGCCGTGGTGCATTCATCCACTGTTAGGCGCACCCACTGTAAGTAGGGTAGGAATATTGCTGATGCACAAAGTCTCTTACACATGGCATGGGGTGAAATAGTTTGACTTAAGGTTTATAGGACTCTGCAATGTCTATTGGCAGTCAAGGATGTACCATTTCTGTCCTTAATTTCTAATTTGGTGAAAAGAATTGTGAAATAATTGAATATAATATGCTTAAATTTCTATCTTTTTTATAAGATACAGTGAAAGCTCATTATAGGTATGGAGCTCTGGTATAAGGAAGTTTCTGTTACAAGGAGCTCATTTTCATGGTCACAATTTTCTATTCTCTGTTATCTTTAGTATTGGTTATAAGGAACATTGCTTATAAGGATCAAATTTGTCTGGTCCAATAGCCTTCCTTACAATGTGGTTTTATTGTAAAAAGATAAAATATATCTAATTATAAAATTGTCATGCACAATGGCATCACTTGGTGTTCAAGTCTTACCTTGCCTTCACGGAAGATATCTATTCGATGCCATCTACCGTCGTTTAGCTTGTGCATGCGGAGCTGACCTCGGCTGTCACGACCGTCGATGACTAACTTAGCCTCCCCAGACCCATGGTTAATCCTCAGGACAGGGTAGCCATTACGCAGCTCTAGCAGAATGAAGTCTTGGTCTTCGTGAGCCTCCAAGTCCCGGACCGGCCCGTTGTATAGGATGATGCCATCCCGTACACGTGTGATGAACTGGAGTGAGGTGTGGCTGTCTTCACACTGTGCGAGCGGCTTGTACCACGCCCAACCGTTACCTGTGAAGGAGTGGTGGGTCTGCTGGCACCGCGGCCCATCAAAGCCAGTGGGACACTCACAACTGGCAATACAAACAGAATACATGTTTACTGATGTGTAATATCACATACATTGTACTGGTATAATCAAGGGAAAATACAAAACATTTTCTCAAATAACCAATCAAGGGAAAATACAAAACATTTTCTCAAATAACCAATCATATTAAGCCTACTAATCTAAACACCCTTTTCAGTAATCTTGTTATTTTTACCATTTTCCAATCAGCGTTGATAGTTGATATATATCTTAAATTAATTATTGAGATCTCAGACTAGCTACACCAGCAATTGAATCTACTAATAAATCCTACAAGTATATGTTCTATACTAGGTATTATTTTTTGGGTGAAAATTTCTCACTCCCCCAAGCCTAGTGTCTGACCTCCTACCATTGTACTGAGTACCGAGGAAGTCATGCATGAAGCCTTCTCTCTTGGAGAGGAGTGGCCTTCCGCAAAAAAATATCTATCTATTATCAAACTTTAAATTGGAACTTACACAATGTCGTAGACGCGTTGGTGGCAGGTACCTCCATTGTAACAGCTGTCGGGGCGACATTTCACATCGGCACTGATGGCGCTAAAGGAGCGGGCAGCGCACTCA
Organism: Harmothoe impar; assembly: GCA_947462335.1. NCBI lineage: Eukaryota > Metazoa > Annelida > Polychaeta > Phyllodocida > Polynoidae > Harmothoe > Harmothoe impar. Next base: position 67,431,204 of record OX381712.1, on the reverse strand, counting down.
CACTTAGCCACGATGTAGGCGGTCACACCGATCAGGGAGGTGCCGTTGGTGTTGACGAGGAGCGGGTCACTGGTGGTGATCAGTTTGTTGGCACAGCCCCCGGCTTCACATCGTTCCTTCAGGCACTCGTCTATCGGCACCATCGCTATCTTGATGCCCAAGTCTGCCTCAAACTGTTAACAAAATAAAATAATTAATTTATAACCAACCTTTGGTGAAGAACATAGTCAAGTTTCATTTACAGTCAACCCACATTGACTCAGATGCAGGGGATTCATTGAAACACATCAGAAGCAGTAAATTTTCCCAAAGTAAAATATTTTATTTTAAACTAATGATTTGGTTCATATGCTTTTCATGGTGATGTAGAATCAAATTTCATGTTAAGTAACTGTGAGTAAAGAAACACATCTCAAGCAGGGAATCATGAAAGTTCAAAAAGCAGTAAATTATCCAATACAAATTAGAAATACAAGGCCTGTCAATGTTACTGTCTGAAGAAGTGAGGAATCCCAAAGTTATAAGTATAAGGTGTTGAGCATAGGCTGAACTTTAATATCAAGTTTTGAGTTTATAATGTTTTTTATTAAATAAAGTGCTTTTATAAAGCACAATGAACAAAGTTCAATATTAATGTTACTGACCTGGTCTTTGTTCTGGTTAACGAGACCGTCGAGCCTGGCTGACCGGTAGTACGGTGACCCGTGGGCAGCAAACCGCACATCGGTGGTACGAGGCAGGGTGGGGTGGTTCATCACGGTGAACACATGCACATTGCCCACTGGCACCTTCAGCTTCTCCGCTATCATCATCTGGAACATGTCGTATTTACTTTTGCCATACTCCTGGATACCAGGCCCCCTCTTCTGACGGTGCACAAACTCCTCCGCAGTAATATCTGAAAAACATATTATATCAATTTAAGTGCCTTATTCTATACTTCAAGTGTAGATGAGATTTTTCAAGCTAATGACTTGATGTGCTAAAACTCTTTATAAGGCCAGTTTATTTCTTAATTTGCCTTCCCTTAGAACCCTTAGAAAGCATGCTAACCCTTTTGCTTGGATCCTTCCTTGCTGTATTTGTCAACATTCCGGTTGACTTTGTCAGTCCCTCCTTGTAAATGTCCTTTAAAGGCGCACTGAGCTCAGGACCTAGCCCTGCCGAGTTTTGTACGCAAATGACGTCGTGGGTTCAGTGCGCCTTTAACTTGACTTAAAAGTCTTCTCTGGACAACCCCTCAATGTCAAGTGAAAGATCAACTTACCTGTAAGTCTTACAGATCCTGAGTTGAAGACAGCATCGTCGTTAATCTCTCGCACCTTGACAGTAACTGATGACACCACGTTCCGTTTCCATTCGCGGTCATAGACGTTGACTTGGAATGTGTAGTCCCCTTCCCGTATGCCGCCCTTCATGGTAAGGTCGCCCGTCTCCTTCCCGAGGCTGCAAGCCAATTGTGTTGTTGTTATGTGGAGTCAAGTGGAGTTCATATTGAATCTCAAGAACATAGAGATTATGATTTGTTAAATAGGTTCAATATCCATTCTTGATTGATTATTTAATGTACTCATAGCAAATAGCATGTCACTTGTTGGACAAATGAAAAGTTAACAGACAGCCATCTGTATATTTAACTCTTTTCAAAGAATCAAAAGACCCATTAGGGCCTCTTCCTTACCTAAAGAAGCGAGCTGCTTCTCCACTGAAGAAACTGAACTCTTTATCGCTAACATCCCAATCATCCGGATCATCCGCGTAGACATTTCCAAGCGGTGCATTTGTAAATTCACCTGGAAAATTAAAACAAATCACATTTTTTAGACTGTTTTTCACATGAAAGGAAATAAGACTGATTTATTTTTCATAAATGATGCAGGATATATTGCCAAATGAGACTCCCGCTGCTGGATGATGTTTTATGCAATGAAAGGGAAGGAGGCATCAAAGCATGGCATAGTTTAGCATCTGCTTGAAATGGCATAAAAGCAGAACCCTCACCAGCAGCCATAGCTTTTACTTGCACAGTCCACATCCATGTGATTATCCCTTGGCTTCTTACTAAGTTGTATACATACTTCTTGCCATTTATATTTGCCAATTCTGGGTCTTTTTTTGCTTTCCATTGTCAACTATACTACAGAACTGACAATCTACAGACAAGACTTTATAAAACACTGAAGTAATAGGCAAAGGACTCCTGCACTGACCCATTACTTTTTCACAGATTTCACCAAATATTTATTGACAATCATTTATCAACTTGTGAGAATTACCTATCTTGGTTACATTAGTGTCCTAATGATAAAAGGTAAGCAAGACACACAATAATAAAGAGTAACTTGTATTGTTATGTACAAATTCAGCCTCTCGTTAACAGAGTCAAACCTTTCCTCAATTGCCCCCTTTTCTATTTTGAAATTATAAAAGGTCATACAAATGAACTAAATAGCATGCCTATGGAAAAGTTTTGAAATTAATAAATAAATTGATGAATTATGTTTCAACAACTAAATTGTTCCTTGAACTCAAAGATGATTATTTTTGACAGAATGACATAAATATATTATATAAACTGTGATATAGGTAGTGTATGCATAGATATAGAAAAGGGTAAAATATGTAAGAATACAAGAAGAAGTAACAGTCAAACATATAACAGTACAGGCAATACCACTGAAAAGCATGTTTGAAAGATCTTAACACTTGGTCTTGATGAAGAAAGCTTGGATTCCAGTGTCATATTGTACATAGCAGATTATAAATCTTGGTGAAGCAACCAAACTAAAGATATTTTCTCACTGGATCTGTACAATCACAAGGGTGACCTTTTTAGCCTTCAAAATTCCAAAATTCCTGAAGAATCCCATGCCCAACAGATTATGAATGTTTATAACACATATACCAAATGATGTAAAGGTAGTTCAAACATGCAAAGTACACCAACATGAACAATCATAATAAAGTTTAGATGAAACGCAAGAACCTATGCAAGTCTAAAGATGAAAAAGAAAAGAATTGGGGGGAGTTGCCGAGCGGCGTCCTACTCTACTCACCGGTCCACCCTGAGGGGTAAGGAAGGAGACACAAGCAAAGTGCAAAGGTCAGAACAGTCAGATTAGTTCATCCAATGTCCACTATGGGGCGCTGTTCGTCTGCGCCACCTAGTGGATATTGCATACACTACTACATCGGTGCAAGTTTAACACCTAGAGCTAAGTACTCCACAACAACCTTAGTTTTTGTGCTACTCAAGTATGTGTATCTTGTGTATTAGGCCTTATGGCTATACAAAAATACATTCATATCAGTTATTATCTGTTATTATTGGTTAGAGAGTATGCGTATAATAATTTACAATATAGACAGACCTTAATATCCCACTTTCCTTACATTTATAACAATATGAATATAGTAGGAGTGCATACAAGAGGCATTGTGTGTGGAGTTGTTGGACATATACAAACAGGACAAGTTGCATGGACTTTGTTTTGTCGAACACAATGCTACATCATACGGCCATGAAAAAACATACAATAGCATTTCTAATGTATGTTTCCTTTGGTGAAATGCACTATACTTAGGAAGATTCCTTTATACATTCTACATTTGATTCATGAAAAATCTCTAAAACTCTCATTGGTGAGTTCAAAAGGAGGTGCTTTCTCATTACTTCAACAGAAGAGTAGGAAGTGTCTTCTGGGTAATAAGTTGATAGGAGGGATACTCTTCTCAGACTTAGCTATTGGTAGCCTAGACAACCTATAAATGTGCTCAGTAGCTGTGAATTAGATCTTCAGTAACTGTCAGCTTAGTCCATGCTTATTGTATGTGTGTCAAACAGAAATGTGAATATCATCAGCATTGCATTCAGGCAGCATTTCAAGTCTGCTAACACGGTCGTGAATTGATTAGTCACTATTGTTATCAGTATTGATAGGTTAAGTGTTTTTCATAGATAGTAACCCGGGGTATATCTCCTTACCTTTGTAGTTGTAGACAAAGATATTCTTGTGTCCTGGGCTGTGTTTGTTGTCATTGCGGTCCCCAATGGTGATGGTAAGGGTGTTGGTGCCGCTGATCATCGGCTTACCACTGTCACGCATGATGATCGGCATGTAGTAGTACTTTCGGTCTTCCCGGTTAAACGACCGTTTTGTTGTCACGATGCCTGAACCCCGGCCATTCATTCCTCCTCCTGTCATCATAATTAAAGATATGGAGATTAGAAAACTGGGGAATTGTTCTATCATATATAGCCCTAGTGAATACAACAGTTCTTTCGTAGAGAAAGTCATCTTTTAATTAACACTGGTGCACCATCCTCCACAGTGTCATGAAACACATACATAACACCCATTTGCCTTTTGTATTCAAAATTGTTGTGTTGGTAACAACATTTTCAACTGTTTGATTTTCATAATGTTATTTGTGGCTAAGATTTTATCTGTGATAAGCATTATCTTTCTCTCTGCATCAATCCTTTCAGGCAGATTATCTCTCTAAAATTTCTGTTGCAAGGCAGAGTTATCAAAGTGTGTAGAGATTTAGCGAGTTGCAAGAGCACTATTTGGTGTCGACGCAGTGAGTTATCATAGCACACTTTATTCATGGACCTATAATTGGCCTTGAAGTGCTTGTTGCTTGGTGCTCAGAATTCTCAGAATATCACAAAATATTAGTTTTTATTTATGAAATATTCAGGTTTTGCTGACAATAGTAACAAGAATGGTATATATAGTGTCTTAATCCTAGGACAATCAACATGGTCACAGATTTAATGTGTAAAAATCAACAATCTATACTGAAAACTGTAACATTACTCAAAAAGATGAAAGGCGTAGCTTTCTTATCAGAGGGTAGAATGACAGAATTGTGCCATAATACCAAATAATAATTTTTCTTGTACAGTATTCTAAGAAATAAGAAAAAGTGATGCTTATATTCTAAGATCAAAATTGTTGATTCTTTATGCCACATGTCAAAGGTAACTTCTGAAAATTAATGTCTTTTCTATACACTGGTGTTGCTGGCCTCTGCCTGGTGCTACAACCAATGGTCTCTACCATATACAGGTGCAAGTCCACTTGTCTTATCACTAGGTCTCTTGCCACATTGAGTATAAAACAACCACAATATTCAATATCTACGAGTTGAGGATATCTAAATATTGTATAGAGACATCAGGTTACGGTGTGTTTATAATGTACAAATAACAGCACAGACATGTACTTCAGTGTAGTCCACCTGTCAATCTGTCTGACCGGTTTATTTCTTTTGTCTCAAAAGCTTCTCATATCATCGTAAACCTGGTGCGTGCACCCATTATTTTACCTTTTTTTATTCTCCTCTTATTCAATTTCTCTTTTCCTTCATACTTCATGTTGGTATTGATCTTTGTGAGATATGATCACTTTAAATAGGTTATTATTAGGTTTTTGTATTTTTATGAATTTATATTTCTTGACTTTACACAGTCCTGATAATACCAACATGGTATTCATGTATATTGTGTTTTATATTAAACATTTAGCACACAATAAAACAGCTAAATATGGTAATATATCTAGGAGATAAACTACCAAAATAACTCTCATCTCAAGATGATAAACATTGTAACATGTCTTAAGTTAGGTCAGCCTACCAAACTAGGCTATACATATTCCATGCGGACTGGGGACTATGGAGTCCTAGCGTGCCCGGTTCTGCTCATTGCTACCTTAGTGTGCCCAAACCAGAGTTCTAGCCTTGTACATGCGTCAAACCATCACCCGGTCTACCGCTTCAACGATAGCAACCTGTGGCCCCCACCTAGTAGTGCTGGGGACCAACACAACCACTAACCTCCTAGGTAAGGAACTGCCCAAGAAGTGCAGCAATTATTAATCAAAATAGGAAATCTGGGAGTTGGAGGAAAACCATGAAAATTCCAATCCTGCTCAAACTGCTCAAAATTATAAGCAAAATAAAAGTTCTGTATCAAGAGATCTTTGCACCCGTGTTTATCACTTTTTTTTTTGTTGGAAAAAATGGGGCAAGGACAAGTCCTTAAGGAATTGAATAAAACCAAAAACAAAAGCTGAACGTGCTTGAATACCTAACTGCAAATGTGATAAAGAGAGGTATATTGGGCGGCATACTTTAACATGTAATTTGTTAACCGTTGAGTAAGTGTGAACATGGGGTAAATCTCAGTTCAGATTTCAAGGTCATATACATATATTTCAAGGTCGGTCAGGTTATTAAAGGTTAAAAGGTTAGCTGGTCAAGATGGCGGTGTTGAGTGATAAAGCACCCGGAAAGAGTGAGTAGTAATAGAGTCAACGACTTTCGACAACCCCTCTTCGCGAGTCCCTCACCTGTGTACTCATCTGTTGCGACGACGCGCCACATGGAAGAAGCGGACAGTCATTAGCACACTGTACACTCTGCCACTCACAGCATCACATTATCATTTTATTTACCGTATTCAACTTAATAAGCACCCTCCGCCTAATAACCGCCCCACTTTTCAGATTTTTTGCCAGATTTTTAAAAATATTACTCCTTAATTTTGTTACTGTTTTTTCACACCTTTGTGTGACGTGGCGCACTTCACACCTGTACAGGTGTTAAGGCCAAGACAAGTGTGAAGGCATAGGGTTGAGTAGAAGTCCTCTAAAGGCCACTGAAGTAGGCTAGTAGTCTGTTTTAGATAGCCATGTGGGCGCTTATCAAAATAGATATTTGAGGTCGATTCTTTCACTCAAAATAATTAGGTGCCCAGGGCGCTTATTACGTCGAATACGGTATTCATTATTCATTAATATTAGATTATACTGTGGTATAGGGTCTGTACATGGGACCATTCACTTAGTCCTTGGTGGAAACAGTTTGCAGGAGTAGATGTTGCAAGGCACAGAATCAGATTTTATTTGGATGTATAAAGTATGGATTCAGTTGGGAGTAATTTTACTGATTCATCAGGAGGAAATAAACCAATAATTGCTTCCCTGAAGCAGAACCAATTTCATGTAGAGCTTGTATTTGCCTTATTATCACACACAGAATCATTTAGCAAATCCTGTGGTTTTTGTTTTAATCTTAAATATTAAAATACTCATTATTATGGTTGAAGGGAGAGTAAGACCAAAAGTATATATCTGTGTGTGGGAATTAGGCAAAAAAGTTTATTGTTTTCAGAACATCGTCAAGATAAATGGTTCAGAAGATATGAAACGATCTGCCTATAGCAAAGCACCCTCTCACATGGAGCTTTCTTACCACAACATTCGCCTAATATAGAGGGTGGTTACATTATAAGACTATGTACACTATAAATTATTCAGTGTCATAGCACCCTTAATGTCCCCAAATTATCATCATTTCTCACTACAAATTACAAGTGCCTACCTGGTATGAAGTTAAAAGCGAAGTCATCACAGGTAGGGTTTTCAGCGCAGGGACAGCCCCCGCGGCACGGGAGCCAGAATTCAAACGGAGGTCCATTGGTGGCCGTGTCCTTATCTATAGCACTGATGGTGACCACTGTTTGTCCCTTATTCTCGTTCTCAAAGATGACCGGCTGGTAGTCTTCGGCAAATTCAGGGAAGTTGTCGTTGATGTCGTTCAGACTGACGATGAGTGTACCAGTTCCGGTCTGGGGTGGAATACCTGGGGAAAATATGTCCAATTGATGTTATATTTTAACTGGTACCATTCAGAGGCTAGTCGTTCACAAATATATCATATGTAGAAATTCATAATTATTGTTATACATTGCATATTTATGACATGAACATAAACACTTCTGGAAATCAATTGCAACTTATTCCTCGCCCTAATACAATCTCTGGATTTGATTGAATCTCACTTTTCAAGTGAACATTTACTAAAATACACCAGGTCATACACTAATATTCTGAAACATTTTCATACTAATTTATTTACCTTTATCAATAGCCAGGATATGGATTCTATGGACTGGGGTTGTTTCTCGATCAAGTAATTTGGCAGTAGTGACAAGGCCGGTACCATCAACGGCAAACTGTCGGTCAGGGTCCGTCGCAAAGTCCACAGCATAGCTAGTGAAAAACAAGAGACATTTAATATGAGGACGTTGAAAGTACATTCAGACATCTTATACGGCTTGAAACCAAATACTTTGAAAATATTTAAGCAATATGAAGAAATGTATATTGCAAAACAGCTATTACTATGACATCATTGTTAGAAGCATTTATATTAAATATAAGACCCTTTTTATTTCAGGAAACAAGAAATCAAGCAAGAAGCCTAGCATGTTGCTAAACACTGACCTGAATTGTCGGTTCATACCAGTGTCCTTATCAGTGGCGGTAAACCGCGCCAAAGACGTGCCTCGCGTTACATTTTCATCGATGGGCACTTTCCTCGTGTTAGGCTGGAACACTGGTGGGTTGTCATTATAATCTGTTACATAGACTTCGATATAGGCCACATCTTGATGTGTTGAATCTGTGTCTTGCACGTACACAGTGAGGTTGAAGAAGGGGTTCACGAGCGTATCATAGTCAACGGGCTGCAAGAGAGTTGTAAAATAAAGGCATTGCCAACTTTAAGCAAACTTAGAATCAATCTTGATAGAGTCATCTTGAAGCCATCAATAAACTCTGTCTTTATTTTATTTCGTTCTGGTACAGTAGAGTATACCTTTTAAACAAATGACACTTGTTATATTAACATTGATATTATTAGTTATGAAAGAAATAAAAAAATAAATAAGGATCAAATTTTTCTCAGTTTTTTCTTTGTCCATAGAACATCATTTCTTTTTAAAACCTATACTTCTGGCAAAACAAATATCAAATACTATATACCTTGAAGACTTTGAGCACGCCAGTGTTTGTTGCCATGACACTCGACATAAAGAAGTTCTCGCGGTCGCGTTCTTTAAGCGTGTATGTCATTTTGGCGTTGGTTCCCATGTCGCGATCAGTGGCCGACACTGAAGTGATGGAGCGGCCTACTGGGTAGTTCTCAGACATGGTGGTTTGATAAACCTTCTGTGTAAAACGGGGAGCGTGATCGTTGATGTCATCCACATTGATCGTAACTGTAGCACTCGCTGAAAACATAAAGTCATATATTGATTTAAAAAGATTGCTTATCAGATCAGAAAGTATAGTAACTGTCAAAAAAAGGCAATGTTTTATCAATGTATCTGAAGTGGGAAGCCAACAGCAAATTTTTACCACATGAACTACCTGTCTTATAATTCCATGTCTGAACGTTTTGAAACAATACATACCTCATGCGAATGAATATCAATTCAATTCCCCCTCCCCAATTTTAATTATGATCTGTAATATCACTTTTATTCTAAGACCTTCTATTCTGCAGGCATGTATAATTTTAAAAAATATCTGCAGGCATGTATAAATAAAAGTACTTAAACAGTATAAATAAAGTGACTTAAAAATCTAAAAAAACAAAAAACTTACATGACTGGGCATCAGGGGTACCCTGATCTTTCGCCTGTACAATTATGAGGTAGCTTTCCTGCACCTCGCGATCGAGAGCATTGCTCATCGTGGTAGTGATGAGACCTGTGTTGGGGTGGATGTTAAACAGTGCCTGTCCGTCTTTTACCGGCACCTGTTTCAACGAGTAAGTCACGGTGCCGTTGTTGCCTTTATCCGCATCAGTGGCGATGACGGTCAACACGAGCACACCTGGAGAGCGAGGAAACAAAGGGTACGTACTATTAGAACCATAGTTTAAGATGACAAATTATCCATCAGCATTTTGTCACCAGTGTATGCCTGAGAGAAAATTCTGCAAAAATTATTATCAAACATTAAAGGCACATATCACTTTCATCCTGGCTACAGACTGTAACATTTAACCACGATGCACCATGATATACCGCTATACACAACTGCTAACACTACCTCTGCTAACAAACAGACAAATCAAGCTCCAGCTAAATCTGAAGAACACTTACTATTTCAAGATTTTCTAATCTAAAAGCATCATTAACTCCACTTTTTGTTGTTGGTGTGACGAGGAAGATTCTGATTTCATTTGTAACGTATCAATGTCTGATTCGTAACGGAGTATATTTTCCTCAACGGTTCTCTTGTTGATTAAGAGAATTGTAGTCATCTTTCAAATTAACTATTGGTCTCTCTTTTCAAGAATAACATGACAATCACAATTAGCCCTAACATGTGTTGAAATAATCAAATAGAAATTTAATAGAGAAGGTACTAAAATTTCTCACTACATAAGCTTTTCCTTGTAAAAATTGCAAATCTAATACATAAATTGCAGATAATGATAATGTTATTTACACACCAAGCCACATGTTTGTAACACAATATGCAAACTATTTAATAATATTTAATTCACTTTTAATGTTGCTTTGCAAGGCATATGTTCAGCAAGAGTATACTGAATCATGTTTTTTGAGGGAGAATTGACAAATAACAATGCCTGCTGCAGATTTTTACACAGCAACATGTACTACATGTGAGGATATGCTGACAGCTACTTCTATGTCATTAAGATAGAAGTACAGGATTGGTATTTAGTCAATTCCTCCACTGCGGTTTGTGCATTGTAAACTCTCTAGATGAGCACATTTGTTCACACAAAGAAGTGTTGTGTCGGAGGGAAGTTTGGGTTTTTGAGAACAGACAAGCTTCAGTCACTCGACGCTCACAAAGTGGGTCAACTCTCACATTGGATGCTAAGTACATGACTGAGCACACCTTGTCACATCCGACATACGGAAGCACAAAAAGTCTTAACAATTCATAGAAATCACAGGGACGGTACACTGTTGCTGAGCTTCACACAGATGGGTGATTTTTTTAAAAGCCATTTACTTCAATGCTTTTGGAGGACACAGTTGTTCATCTTATAACAAAATATTTCTCTAAACATAATTCAGGTTTTGCTGCAGTTGCAGCCACTTTTACCATCATCAACATATTCTTGTCCATACTTTCTTTAAATGAAAAAAATAATCAAACAGTACAAATTTGAATTCAATGCAAACTTTGCAGAACTGAAGCAAATGTAATTCAAACAAAAATCTCTTAAAAACTGAATACAAAAAAATATATGTAAACTAGATTAGACCAACTGTGACTCAATGTTCTTTTTGAGTAGAGACAATATTGTTTCCATCAATATTTTCTATGCATCAATATGTAATGCCTTGATGGGAACAAAGCAATACAAATGATTATAATCACTGAATCCACTGCTTCAGTTAGAGAAAAGAAATTCAATAAGAGAGAGGAACCATAACTTATTAATGCAAAATTATTTTCAAATGTTTTGTTGTTATGGATTATTAATGAGGGTTACTTTCTGGATTCTCTAGCTGCGGCGATGTTCCGCTGGGACACAGACACCTCTTCACTATAACATGGGATGAAGACAAGGGTATTGAAGTCATCGATAACTGAATTCCACAAATAACCTGGTTACTATGAATAACTCTATACTTCCTTCAGTATCTGGCTATCCTCATTTGTTTCTTTTTGATGTTGTTTTGTGATGAATATCATAACACATTGGTTATTGTGATCTGCTCCTTGATCTTCTCATGAGAACCTAATATATTGATGTACATAGTGCCAGCTGTCTTTGCACTAGTTGCATGATGTAGATGAATTGTTGTATGTGAAATATATCATGATGAACAGCACTGTCAGCATGTGCATGTCATCATAAGTATCTGTATAGTATCAGTTTTTGTTATGGCTACATTTATTGTTGTACATCCTGTTAATTCCCTGCTGACTGAGTGAACTATAACCGCTTTTGCGTATCTACCACTTCATCCTAAAATGCTGTGTTTCGAGGAAATTCAGATGCGCTAAAGCAACCTCGACATAGAAAAGGACCATCGAAGACAATCAACAGATTATCTTGGGTCCTAGACACACTGCCACCTCATACATCCATTTCAGTCAGCATACACTGCAGTCCAAAGAGGCAAGCAACATACTTCTCCAAACCACATCACACCTTGTCCCAGTCTGGGGCCACTAGCATTTCCTTTCCTATATCCACACGCTCATCTCATTCCAGTGAGGCAACTAAGGTAAAAGGAATACCGGCGTGTAGGTAAACTTGCACAGCGCTGCCTGCGAGGGCAGTGCTTTCAATCAACCCCACTACCTGTCAACCCACAACCGACTCGAGCACTTTTACATTACATGCAGCTACCATGACTGCGGAGGGTTCAATGTCTTGTTAGTCGGGAGGAATATGTCGCGAGGTTTTAGTGTAGTTGACAGGTAGGGGCTGGATGATGGGGAGGGGGCAGGCTCTGTTCTAGTTTTGGGTGAATGTGAGGTGGTTAGTTCTATCCACAAACACCAGGGGTGGTAATAATAAACTACAGACCTGTCAACAGGTGGCAGTATATATGATGCAGGAATGCATCTAGAGCTTAAAGGGGCATTCTCACCACTCGCACTTAACCACATAGTAGACTAGAACAGTACTAGAATTGTGAGTGGGATATGCTCGGTGATTATGCCACTTCAAGGTGGTGTGTGGAGGTTCAGTTTAGGTGGGATATTGTAGGCAATATATAAACGCGCATGATTCGCTCTGCGATTTCATCGAATCGCATTTATTGCAGTACACATTCTGTGCAGCTATACATTTTTCAACTGTATAGCTTTTGCACTGTGTGCAACTGGAAGGTTAAGAAACCATTAACCGATGAATGTTGTACGCAGTTGTTAGTTGGGTTAGTCACGAAATAAACACCTCCTCCACACCAGTCATGCTCAATCCAGTTCACCGACAAATCCCACGGCAATGTTTGTGTTGACAGGTCTGTGGCCTTTGTATTAGATTTAATTGAACACAGTAAGCCATGACAAATTCAAAGATGGTTGCTAAAGACAACAACACAGGATGAGAGATAAGTAAATAGAGAATGATGGTTGGAAGGCGGATGCCACGGGGGCGCTGGGTTCTTCGGTAAGCCACTAAGTGGCAAAGTTTGTTAGGGGGTGTGGTATCTGGACTGTGTGCATCGGTTGTGTCTTGGGCGTTGGGTGGTGTTTTGGCCGGTGTATAGGAAGTACGTGGCAGTACTTACCCCCCTCTGTATTGTTGTCAAACCTGTTGAGGCACGTGCAGCCTAACAGACGGTAGATACAGACGGAGGCAAAAACCACGGTTACAAGAGTGTCCACCAGGTTGTGCTACTGTATACATTTAGGCAGTATAATGCTAGCGACTGTTGAGGGGGGGAAGTGTCACCGCAAAATTATAATCCTTCTATCTTATTCATATTCAAGGGGAGATAGTGGGACAGAGGTGAAACCGTAAGCAGCTGGGCGCAGGTGGGTGGTGGAGCTAAGCTGATCGAGAAGTGATGCTTCGTAATCCAAGGGCTCCCCATTCGTTAGACAGCATCATTTCAAAGCAACCCTGACAACCTCTGTTAGGCACTGCGGAAATTAAATTTCTGTGCAAACCCTCAATAATTTTACAATATTTAAAGCACCATGGAAATAATTGCACTCCTACAGCGGTATAGGTTTCGATTCATTTCGAAGTGTCTCCTCTCCGTTTATTTGAAAACGTGGTGCAGTACTGCGCAAGCAAAACTGTCTTAACAGTTGCCAGTATATTTTACAGACATCAGGGATGCAAGAGGCCAATCGCAAAATGCCAGTTAAAGTGGAGGTCTAGCAGTCTTCTAATTATATGTCTTGGCAACAAATATATATGTTGAAATTTAGGAAAACCATTCATCCCAGTGTACTTTAAATTGATGAAGTGCATTTTATAACATATATTTTCAACTTTGCTTGCGTAGTAAGTTAAATTCCCAACCCACTTACCACCACCCTCTAAATGTGCATAATTTGGACTTGCAAGTTGTAGCACCAAAGTGTTCTCTTCCCTCATGTAAGGTATATTGCAGTATTTACTAGAATCTAGCTGCTTTTGTGTGAAGGGAGCTAGTAGGAAGCCATTTTGCACAATCGCCTGATTGCGACACTAAAGCATTGAACAATCGAGCAAGGCAGCTGCAATTCAAGCAAACACGGATGCACGGTAGCAGACACCAGCAAGGGACCGTTTCCTAGGACACTGACTGGAGCAATCCTTATTTTAGATGAATCTTCCTCTTAACATCCTAGCGTGATAATCATTTTAATGACATCTGTCCTGGGAAACGGTACCGTTTATGGGAAGGGTATGTACCAGGCAGTGCATTCAACATCTCCTTTGATACCAAGTGGGATTTGCGCTTCTAGGATCTTGGAGGAATATACCTAAGTGATCAATCGAGTTACCCTGGCTAAGAGTTTAAACGCTAAGACGAATCGTCTATAAATATCAACTTTATATGATAATAAGATTGGTCCATTTCTATATCTTATAGACACTAAGTCAATAGGCTGATCATACAGGTATGATAAAGGATATAATCTATGACTAACAATATTCAAATAATATAAAGAAATGAAGAAAGCATATCCCTGCCATCCAAGCACTAAAGCAGCATTCAGATAGGGCCACATTCAAATAGTCACCTTCCATACATTATTAGGATAACTATACAATCTTATATCATCTCAAGTATGAATTGCACTAGGGTACATATATTGTGGAATAACATGTATATCATTTTCTCTTTCACATATTTACATATATGTTCATATATACACAGACAAACAGGGAATTCAAACAGTTCTGTACTCACCAGCTCTAGAATGTTCTGGTACGCTTCCAACCAAACGATTATTATCAAAGACAGGAGCATTGTCATTGATATCTTGCGGAAATACTTGGACGACAGCGTATCCTGTGAGAGACTGGCCAGAACCAGGTTCGTCGTGAGCTAATACATTGAAATTCCAGATATTGCGTCCATACGGCTTGTCCCGGTCCAGTTTCTTGGTGACATAAATGTCACCGGTAATCTCATTGATTTTGAAATAACCGTTGACAGAAAACTGGCCGGTCAGACCATACCGGATGTTAGATTGTCGATCTATGTCAGGGTCCTCCGCGCGCACCTGAGGTAAGGAGGAGACATGTTAAATCTCATGTGGTTTATCCTGGAAGATCTCTACATAATACTTTGTACTGCTAGGCACTTGCATTTATAGAACATTTAATAGAAGCATAATGTATATTAATGTTAAAACTTGACTGCTCAGGCAAGATCTACATACAATAATTCTTATAAAAGAAGCTCATCAAATAATTATCTGGTTCATTTTATGTCATTTGTTGAACTGCAATTACATTTAATGCTAATCTAATATATTAGAGAAATTATTTTGCTGAATATATTCAGATAAGGCTGCACACACACATGTATACACAAATTCATTCACCCCTAAACACAGTCTACAGTAGACAAAAAAAAGTAGACAAATAAAATGTTCAATTCTTTACATTTCCCATATATCATACCTGCTAGCATTCTCTAAAGAATAGTCTGCAAATGTCTCTAGATGACAGCTTACCCTGATAAGGAACTTGGGGTTGTTTTCGCTAACATCTGGATCTTCTTCTATTACGTCCATTACTTCATAAACCGATCTCTCAAATTGTGGCGCATTGTCGTTCACATCTGAAATCTTTATCACCACTGTTGCGCTGTTTGCAAACTTTTCATCGAATACTCTATAGGTAAGTCGATATTCCTGAAAAATATGAGAAATGAATTCTTTCCTTAGTTGGATACATATGATGGTTTCTGCGATAATGGTAAAATATAAAAAACAATGATAGCATATCTGTGCACTACTATAATATTATAAATAAAACTCATATTTGCAACGGAAGCAAAAATGATATTATTGAAAAGGGAAGAACAACGAAATTAACGGTTTAGGTTTACTCAAAGTCAGACTGTTAAATAAAACAAACACAAAATCATTCATATTCCTTACAAAATATCTGTGAAATGCCGATAGAAAGATGAGGGAAATAAATAGATGTTGCCCCCCCCCCCCAAAAAAAAGTTTGGTTGAAACACAGCTTTGTTTTGACACAAGTAAAGTGCCACATGGAAAAGTAAAACCAAAATAAAAAGTGCAACCTTTCTTAACCATGCTACTAAGATATCAAGTATACTTGTTGGGAGACAAATGTGCCAATAATCTACTATAGGGAGTATACTGTCTAGGTGAAAGTCATAGAATGTCATTGCCTTGTCATTAAAGATATTGGGTCTGATATTTTTATTCCTGTATTTAATAGCAAAAGGAAAGGCAATATCAACATCAAGCAGTAAGAGATATTCATCAACTCTTCCTCCAAGAGGTGGCTGCAAGTATTTAAATGCAGTTCATCTCCATAAATCCTCCATAAGTCAAAGGTGTAGCTAAAGCACAGGGTATGCAATAGAACAGGATTCTACAGCCCTGGTGTAAGAGATAAGACCACCACCAGCACCAAGGGAAGTGGAAAAGGACTTTCTGTCCTCCTTTTATTCAGCCAGTAAGATAGGTGCCTAGCAGTAAAGGTATGCAGAGGGTAGAGTATAGCATCAAGTTGAAACCGTAAAATATTGAAAAAATGAATCTTAGAATAAGTAGCAGTGTCCGCCCCTCGGTATATACTATTGAATACTTGACCGTTAGAGCACAACACATCGTTTCTATACTTTTGTGCACCCATATCATATTTATGTTATACATGTACTACCACACATAATATCTAGATCTTTTCTGATCAAATTTATTCTTAAGCATTCGTTTCATTTCTGTCAATCAACTAACAGTAGGATTGTGCTGGGTCAAAAGAGTTATGGCTTTCCCTATTTCAATAATTTAGAGACTTCATGTTCTAGAATTCATTAAAATATATATTCTGATCGGAGATCATGAATATGTGAATTTGGTAATATGTCTTTTATTAATGAAAAGTATTTTATTTTCTCTCAAATGATGTCATAATATTGTTTAATTTCTCATTTATGAAGTGTTGGGTAGTTCATTGTCATTCTTATTAAAGGGTATTCCATAGTGAAGTTTTCATTTAATGTTAATATGTCAAAAATGTCTGTGTAACATTCAAACCATTTAACAATTCCTAGTTACCTGACTATGAGGGATGTAATAACAATCCTATCTAGCAGTTGTTAGTTAAAATTCTTGCTGGTATTCTCTGAGGCCTATAAACGCAACATGCAAAGTTCTTAACTAAACGTATACTTACAACCCGACCGTCAATCTAAAATATCACAACAAATTCATTTAAAAGGATAGAAGGAAAAAACTCATGCAAACTTTTTCATGTAGTATGTTACACAAGGAAATTTGTATGGCCAAGAATGTGATGAAGTTTATTTGAGGATAATTCCTTTCGTAGGCTTAATTTCCTTGTGTAAAATAACAATTGAAATTAAACAAATTACAAATCAAAATACAAGAGATGCATCTATGAGAGCAAAGTAATGTTTGATCCTCAGTCAAAACAGCATTTGCCACAACGAGAAAAGCTCACATCTAAATGAATGAAAAAGATGGGTAAAACTCTTACTCTTGGGCCTTTCTCGTAGTCGAGTTTTCCTCGGACCTTTATTTGTCCTAAGTCGGGAACGACTTCAAACGCGTTCCCAACATTTCCTCCCGTTATAGAGTAGGACATTTGATTTTCTGAGTTAGAGAAAAATGAGAACATCAAATGTTTATGTTTCTCCATGTAACCTATTCTCCTATTCAATCATGGAAGTAAATGATGAAGACAGTTTTCAATGAATATAATAACAATGACTTAGGAATAAAATATAGATCTGTATTAAAATATAAATTTCTGTAGCAAATCTCATGTTGTATTTTTTGGCATATATTTCCATTTACTCACTTAATTTCTAAAAGTAGGGTATCACTTTATAGGTAATTTTAATACTTTAGATGAAGTGAGAAAAAATCCCCTTCATTTATTGAATTGGTCTAATTTCTATCTCAAAGGGGGTCGGCCTAAAGGTGTTTCATTTTATGGTGAATGAATTTTTTAAAATTTTTTTAGTAAATAAAATAACATACCTTCATCCTCGTCTTCAGCCGTGACAGTTATAATAATGGCGCCTGTGTCTGTGTTCTCCGGGAGTGAGGCGTTGTACGTGCGGTGTTTGAAGAACGGCGGGTTATCGTTCTTATCTGTGATCCTGATCTGGATCTCAGCCTCACCTGATGAAGGGAAAGTAATGTGAGGGTTACAAGGTGTGCCTAATATTCAATGTATTTAATAACTATTATAATGTACATTGTAATGTATCATGTCTACCATAAAACTGACATCCATTATGAGTCGAATTAGGCCTCAAATCCCAGAATTTGGTTGGCTTATCAGAGAGGTTTTATAGTAGACTCGATTAAGTGGTAATATTTATATTCTCAAATGTGGTCATGATTCGTATGTAGGTAATAACTAAAATACAGCATCCAGATTTTTGTCTCCAGATTAAGCCACAATAGCAACAGTTAGTCTATATAGACCCTCAGCAAAATCTTACAAAAAATGTGGATTGAACAATGAAACTTATCTCTATTCACCTGTGCACTTTAAGAAAAAAAAGACTCTTTTTATCATAATTTATTTAGGGGGTACCGTAAAACCTCTCTGATAAGCCGACCTCCCTTATAAGCCGACCCCCCAGTTTGAGAGAATTCTATAAGCCGAATCCTGGGTCATTTAGAGAGCTTTAAACTACAATGTACTGGATAATATACCTCCCTTTAAGCCGACCCCCCACTATGAGCAGATGCTATAAGCCGAATCAGGTCAAAAATCTCACAAAAAGGTCGGCTTATGAGAGAGGTTTTACGGTAGGTATGGCCCTATAGAACAGAGTGGGTACCTTGGTTGGCGGTGCCCGGAGGTTGGTGGTTGGGGCGGTCAGACTTGGCTCCATCCTCGGCTACTACAGTCAGGTAGTATTCATCTTTTTCTTCTCTGTCAAACGTCTCGCGTGTTGTCACCAAGCCGGTGTCGCTGTCTATAGCAAACTTATCATGGTCCAGACCGTATGGCTTGATGGAGTAACGGATCTGTACACGAAAAGAAGGAAGAATTAATACCAGAATGTTAGGTAGCTGATATCGGCCGCATTCTAACTTGTACAACGGGTCACAACTCACAAGCCGACCAGCCAAAGATACATGACTTATGGATGAGATTTTTGAATTTCATTTTGCAGCAAACTATTTGTTTATCTATATAAATCAATCAATCACTCAATTTTTATGCTTCTAATAATCATGTCTATGAATATATTACACATATTTTGCTGTACTAAATAACTGAGTATCATAATATATCATATCATCATTCAGTAATCTTTAATGTAAGGCAGAAATCTCAGTGAAAAAGTAGGAATCCTTACAAAAGTAGAAAAGTTGTATATCTGAAGACATAAATTAATGAGACTAGTAGCGTCAAAACAAGATGGCTGACCTGTCTATAGTCGCGGAACTCGTCCCTGTCGGTGGCTGTGATGGTGATGACCTGGGCCCCCTGGGGGAGGTTCTCTGCGACGCTACCGGAGTACCGCCCGTACTCATCTAACCCGACAAACTGAGGGATCTCGTCATTCTTGTCGATCAGCTCAATTGTGATACGGGTATCATTACGTAGAGAGTTGGTAGCCCGGTTCTGAAAGTGTCAAGTTTGCTTATCAAAATGATGTTTTGGTATCCTTTTATATAAACATGTTTATTGAATCTATTAGAATGAAGAAAATGATTTATTTTAATTTCATTATATGCATATTACACTTCTGATCTGAAAATAAATGGCTTAAAAAAAGAAAAAGTCTTTTACCTATTACATAAGTGTGATTGAAAAGATATTAGCATTTGATAGGGGTGAATAACAATACTGCACTTACAAGACAAGAGCTTGGGGAGTTTTACCCTAAAAATCTATGTTGGCCATACATTCAGTTCCTAAAATTAATTATGAGCCTTTTAAATTGTCAGAGAGGGTGGATATAGTATGGAAAATACAATGCACTCCCACAGGTTCTTTATATCATACTCACAGAAGCTCGGATAGTGAGGGTGTATTTCGGGATGGTCTCGAAGTCGAGTGCTCTGTACACATACAGCAGCATCTCATTTGACGATTCATCAATTCGAGTATGGAAGCTTCTCGGGGCCCCGTTCTGCTCGGGCGTCTCTCCCGGCTGGATGACATAGTTAACGGTAGCATCAGGCATGTTGGAGTAAGCTTTAAGGCGCTTTACGAGATAGTTCACCGGGACGTTCTCCGGTAACTGGATGGGCCGGGCTGAGTAGTCCTCCACCCACTGGGGGTAGGCGTTCACCGTCTGGGTGATGTCGATCTGAACCTGAACTTTTCGGCTCATTGACGGTACTCCCTGATCCCGCGCCACGATCTCCAAGTTAGCCTGCTTTTTCTGTGAACATGAACATGGCACAAGTAAGTAAAAAGAAATTTCTATTTTTTTTCTGTAAATATTGACTTGCATAAGGTAGAAGGGAATGTTTCACTTTTTTACCTCAAACTCATTCTTTACAATTAGTGTTATTTAGTGTTTATCTTGAACTCAATCTTACTTTCTAAATTGAAGGGAGACATGAATATACTTCTAGAATTGTCTGCAAGCATAGTTTTAAGATTTGCTTTCTCTAATAGAAAGCTTCCAAATGAATACTGCATTTTCCCCGTTTATAAACCCAGGCTTAAACTGATTTCAAGTGCCAAAATTGACCAATATTATACAGGCAGGCTCATACGGGCTGCATCGTGACAACATGAAAGGCATAATGCATTAAAGTGGCATAATAACCGGGCGTATCCCACTCACAATTCTAGTGGTGTTCTAGTCTACTATGTGGTTAAGTGCGAGTGGTGAAAATACCCCTTTAAAGTACTACGCCACCCTTTAAGACACTCCTCACTTACCCCGCTCATGGCCGACTTGACGGTGATCCATCCTGTGTGTCGATTCACCTCGAAGAATCCCGAGTCATCGCTCTCCATGATATACTCAATCTGTCCGTTATCTCTCGTATCCTTATCTGACGCATAAACCTGCAGCACGCGTTTTCCTATGGGGCTGCTCTCCTCGATACTGGTAAGGTAGCTGGGGAAGTCAAACACAGGGGGGTTGTCGTTCTTGTCGTCAATCCTGACCCTAAAGGTACAGAAACCTGCTAAACTAGGACTGCCCTGGTCCTCCGCTTTTACTGTTACACCGTAGTCGGTCGCACTCACGCCGGTCCTTGCTTCTCGGTTGAACACCTCAGCCGTACGGACGATACCCGAGATCGGCTCAATCGTGAAGCGGTCGCTGTCCTGGTCAATGGATTTGATTAGGGAATATGTGACGTTCCCATTGGCCCCTGTGTCTAGATCAACCGCTGTCACCTGCAATGGAGAGTTGTGGAAATATTAAGTATCATAAAACTTTGATCATAAAATAATAACAGAAGGGTTTATTGATATTTCCACTGCAGAAGCTGTGATAATGATTACAAACCAACCATTATAAGCAAACCCTGAGCAAACCACCAGATTTGAGAAAAATACATGTTATACTAAACATTTTTAACACACTTCTAGTAGTTTAAGTGCACTGTCGAATACAACGATTTTGCGCCATTTCTAGTACTGAGTTTCCAAAGAGAGATATGTATGCTCATTAGAGTATCTGTTATGATATCATTGGATATGGAAAGCTTTTTTGGGTATATGGGTACTTTGAAGTGATGATTACATTCATGTTGAATTTATGTACGGTGCCCTCCCTGAAATCTCTAACTAAAGAGGTGATATTTATATAAATCTACCCATAAAACGGTATCTGTAATATATCAAAATTCAATTCAAACTAACTTTCTTACACTATATAAGGCTTTGTCATTAGTTTCAAAACAAAACCTGAAGTCCAAACTATTTAAATTTTATCATTGTTAATTAAATTTAAAAAAAATCTAAACCTTACCGTAATGACAGACGTTCCTACATCTTCCCCCTCCGGTACTGTGGGGTGGTAGTTCCCGCACTCGGGGAATCTCGGCGCGTTGTTATTAATATCCTTCACCTCAACAATGACCAACCCTCGACTACTCCTGCTCATCTTCCTTCCACAACACCTCCCATTGTCTGTCGCCGTTATGTTCAGTTTATACACCACCTTCGACTTGTCCATTTGTCCTTCTAACGTTAGGATCCCCGAATTGGGATCTATCCGGAACGGTCCGTCTACTAACTTGTCACCTATTTTTGAGAGGAATGGAGGAATTAGATGAGGATCAATATCCAGCTTAATAAACATCACATAAGACACCCCCACTTCTAATTTAATCATTTAATGAGTGGTACCAGAGTAGGCAAGGAATATGATGTTGTTACTACCTTAATGTATGTAAATAATACAATTATCTGTCTTAATATCAGTTGGGAAGTTGAACGCTCTAGCTATCAACTGAAACCAGTGTTAGCCAGAGGTTTTTAGTTTCTGAGACACACACTAGGGGGTGTACACGTAGCAGGCTCTAGTAGTTCCCGAAAGGCTCCCCAGGTGTCTCTACTCTACACTAGTGGTCACTCGAACCCTAGATAGAGACTAGGTGCAAACATTGTAGTTGTAGGGGAGGAAAAGCCATATCAGCCCTCCATGGCTAAATAAGATGCCTCATAGACAAAGGGCAGCAATGGCTGCAATGTTTTTTGAAAGTTTGACCTTTCAAGCTCAGAGTCATTCTATCATATCATATATGTAAAAGAATAAATACAGAGGTGTGAACTGGGAAAAAGCAAAAGATCTGAGGGTTTGCGCGGAATAGGGGTTCCGAGACAAAATGAATGGTATTGGTGATTGGCATCACATGTGACCCAGGGGAGGGAGAGGGAGAGGGAGAGGGAGAGGGAGAGGGAGAGGGAGAGGGAGGGAGGGAGGGAGGGAAAAAAGGTTGGAAAAAAAAGTTTGGAAAAAAAAGTTTGGAAAAAACAAAGTTTGGAAAAAAAAAGTTTGGAAAAAGAATAGTTTGGAAAAAAAAAAAAAAAATTAGAGGGAGGTACCCACAAGGCGTCTCATATACCGTCTCAAAAAAACGTTCCTGGCTGCTTTAACATGGAACTCTATGGGCTCGACAAGTTGGTGGAGGACATTAGAGGGAGGTTTTTCCTATACCAGCAGTGTTAAAGAAATTTGTCAAAAAAAAGCCAAAAGTGACACATTTTGAAATGCCATTTTTGACCATTTGACAAAACCCATAGTTGCAATACTTGTATAGGGACATGGGCATTTGTCAGGAGATTATGAGACAGTGACATTTGTTTTGCAGAAAGCTTTATTTGCAGAATTATTTCAGATACAAGTGATGGGAAAAATGTCTTAAATTGAGTTCAGAACCGTCATATAAGACCCTGCGGCACAGAAGGGCCCCTGGGTCAACAACTATATTTATCTATAGGGAGCTTTGGAAAAAATTTGAAAATCAAGAGTGCAAATAGTGCGATTCGATGTATTTTGGTGTTCTGGTCTGTTGAGATTTCCAAGTTCCTCCCCCTTCATAAAGTCAATCAGATTTCTCATCGGATCTGGACTAACCACAAGAATGACCAATTTAAAGACCCAATGATCTGAATTCAGATTTTAGTCAGAGCTTTCACAGTCCTTGATTGATTGATTGATTGATTGATTTGTTTAACGTCTAGACGTACATCAAGTACCTCACGGGACATCTCAAGTTGGCAAGGAGTCATCCACAAATAGTGGTAGTCTGCCTTGCAGTAGTAGGACAGATATTTATATGCTGCTTGCCCAATACAGCAGTGACCGCATCTATGGTTGATCGAATCTATGAAATGAATGACCGCATCTATGAGGTGAGGGAGAAAACCGCTACCGGGGCACGTCCCCTACACTTTTCGAAGGATAGCAAGTGTTCTTTTATTTGCCTGGCCCTAGATACCTGGGCTAGTACCATAGCAGGCAGGGCCAGACAAACCATGGCCTTTGATATCTCAGACGTGGTTCACTGAGGAGGAATCCCATGCCAGACCACCAGCAAGAAGGCCCGGGCCCGCGCATATGTTCACAGTCCTGAAATAAAAGGAGCAATAACCCTACCTGTAAAACTGTAAGTGACTTCGTCTCCGTCTGGATCGTAGGCCTGTATGACGTGTACGACCGTGTTGGGCGAGGCGTCCTCGCTCACCTGCACGTGTTCCACCGCCTGGAAGAACTCCGGGTCCTCGTCGTTCACGTTGGTTACCGTCACCCTCACCTGGGCCGACCCCGAGTTGGCCGGCGACCCGTTGTCCGTGGCCACGATGGTGAAGTTGTATGTGTGGTCCGGGATGTGGTCATAATCCAGCGGCCTGTGTGGAATATATATATTTATTTTTATTTAGTCACGCATCTCAACATGATCACCAATAAATTGTGTAGCGTAAATTCTGGTCTAGATTCTGGGTAAATTGATATCAAAGTACATCCTGAATTTCAGTCTGCAATATACATTACTCTATGGTAACAAAGATTTGGTAGATTCATCAATCACAGATGTGCCTATTTGGCCTTTCTCGCCAGAAAGTCAATTGATAACAAATAACCTGGATTATCATATGAGTATAGCTGCTTAAGAATAAGATATTGGGTTACTTTAAGACCAATGATATCACTCCACTTATAATAGTTAACCATTGCCACAGGTCTTAATAGTGCCTACAGGACTATTTTTGTCCATTTCTCAATATGGAGTTTCCTTAAAATGGTTTAACAGGTGAATATGATGTAATAGATTATATTGTTGAAAAGTGTTGAAAAGAGTTGAAAAACTATTTCCCTCTTACCTGGCCGTTTTGATGTAGCCTATGTTGTTGAGGCTTTCTACTGTGAAGTTCCCGTCACTCACACTGTACGTGAGTTGGGAGTTGGTGACTGAGTCCAGATCAGTCGCCGTCACTGAAAAACAAAGCACATTATCACATCAGCTTTTTCCTTCACCACTGGGACAAATATCAAGGATAACCCAGCTAACAAAAATACGTCAAAATAACATTTTTAACGTTATATAACGTTTTGCCACACCAAGGAGCCAAAGAGAGACGTTATATAACGATGTGTAATGTTTTTTGTTTACTGGGAAGCTGGATTTTCAATGCATATTCTACCATGTATATTCCAAAAAACGCATATAAAATGTGGTTTATGAATTTTACTACTGGGTTTGCATTGCTGTGGCATGCATCTTTTTCCATTTTCACATATAATTCCAAATTGCTTGAGGGCAATCTTTTGTGTAAGCCCATTAATATAAATATCCATTGAAAAGTGACTGCAGGCAAATGATAAGTGTCTATTTTCTTATTGCAAATGAGAAAAGTAATATGGTGATTGGATGTATGTTTGATTTCTACACTGAAGACGAAGATGGCTGTATTCAGTTATATATTGATGAGAATTAAAAACGGAAAAGTGTCTGGTGAATTCTAATGAGAACAAGAATACACTCACTTAATAGAAATTAAAGATTGCAGTTGGTTTTATATTATACAATAAATCATGAATGGCGTCGATTAAAATTTGTTATTTGTCATTTGATCCTTATGAATACAAGTGATCTTCAAAATGCGTAATATCAGGGTCTTTATCCTTGGTAAGTCATAGAGAATTTATATCCTCCTTTAATTGAAATAGGCTAATGATAGATGTACATTGTATTTAAGATCATAATATCTGTGTGTAGCAGACTTTATGAGCAGGGATGAAAGTGACCAATCTCAAATAAATTGAAATGTTCAAATTATTAAAGGCCCCTCTACAGTTATCAAGTTCAAGTCTTCGCGATATTAAAAAAAATTAAAAATCAAAATAAAGGAAAACTTGAAACTTTCATACCCATATGAGATCCTCTACAGTTAGGTTCAGGTATGCGATATTAAAAAAATCTTGAAATCCAGGAAAAACTTGAAATCCAGGAAAAACTTGAAACTTTCATCCCTGAATGAGATCCATTTCCCCATGCACCTACCTTGTATAATGTGGGTGCCGTTGGGCACCGTCTCAGATATACCCTGTACGATGTACTGGGACAGGGGGAACGTGGGCCTGTTGTCGTTCATGTCCACTAAGTTAATGATTAACTGAAAACAAAAATGCATATTCTTGGGTCAGATCAGGGCTCGACAAATCGCTGTGTCCAGTGCCTGTGTCACAGAAAAATTACACAGGACACAGAAATATTTGACAGTTGTGCCCGGTGGACACAAGTGAAACTGAGCAAATTTTGGACCATATTTCCATGAGCAAAAACCACCAGACAAATAATGAAGTGTTATACATCGTTGGAAAGCTTGCAGTATCAGGATTCTTAATATGGAGGTCAATATCTCAATACAAGTTCTTAAAACATATCATCCTAATTAAAGAGAAATATCTCCAAATTTTCATGGTTCAGTCGGGCACAGATTTCAGCGACTGGACACAACATATTTTAGTATCTGTGCCCAGCGGACACACACATGCTGAACGATTTGTCGAGCCCTGCAGATTCATCTTCAACACATTACTTTTAAACTAGTGTGCAATTATGACGGTCCATCAGCTATATGATGCATGAATACAGCTCTGATGAGTAATTCGCTGATATTCTAATGAAAGATGCCATTAAAAGACAATAGTAGTGAAAATGTCCCTTGACTATGACTGGTGACAGCAGGATTTTAAGCCATCAGAATTTTTTTTCCTTCAGAAAATATATAAATTCTAAACTTTTTCCATGACTATGACCCCCAAATCATCACCTTACATCCAACAGTATTTAAGAGAGCTGTAATTTTAACAACAAGGCTGGGTGGTGAATTTTTGTTCAAGCATGCCAAACAAATTTTCGTCTTTTAAGCCCTAGTAACGTACACAATTCTCCCTTAAAAGGAGTGAACTATTTTTGGTCCCCCCAAAGATTGAACCAAATTGTTTGGCTCCCCCTTTTTTCCATTTTTTTGGGGGTCCCCCCACAAAAATCCTAACCCCCCCCCCCCATATTTAAAAAAAGACCATTCAATTAAGAAAAAAACAACTCTACTCACATGTACACTACTGTAGCGTGGGGGGGGGCGCCCGTTCTCTATCTTCTAAGCTATAGTAATATGCATTATTCTCGCTTAAAAGAACTGTTTTTGGTCTCCCATTTCAAGGGGTCAATTTCTTTTGCCCCCCCCCCCCCATCCAAAAAAAAAAATTGCTATCAAATAACCACTCCCTAAGCAAATCTCCTACTCACATGTACACTGCTGTATCGCGGGGGGCGCCCGTTCTCTATAGACCGGACCCGGAGGTGGTACTGTTGCGGGTCCTTCTCATAATCGAGGCGGCGGAGTAAGTCAACTACCCCAGTACTGGAGTCAATAGCAAACTCATTACTCTGTACTCCCGACTCCGATGTCAACTCATATGTGATGGGGTAGCCCTGATGACTGTACGCCTTCACCTCAATTATCCTGCAAGATAAAAGTAGCATAATATTCTCATTATTATTGTATAAAGCAGCTAAACATGTGTATTTCAGTATATTTATGTCGGTGACAGAAAAGTAGCCAAACACTCTCAATATTGTTGCATAAAACACTAACATATACATTGTGTATTACAACCTGTGGGTAACAGAATTTCGAAAGTAGCAAAACACTTTCAATAGTGTTGTACATAACATCAAAAATATCTATATTTCAGGCTGTGGGTGACCGAAAATGTGAATTTGAGAACTGGGACAAGAAAGAAATGGTTGACGACAGCAAGAATAGCATTTTCTCTAGATACTTTCTCATCCTAATACTTTCAATGTCGTAAACACTTTTGCACGTGAATAAAACAGAGCACTTGGGTTAATACAGGAGTCGGCTTATGGTGCTGCCCTGTTTTAAAAAAAAATCTATTAATAAATCTTCATAAACAAACATTCAACACTGCAGCATTACAAATTATAGGAAAAGGTATAACTATTTATGGACATAGAAATATATCTAATATGTTACATGGAGTATGTTCCCCCTTTCTCTGGTAGCAAGCATATATATATGGTACATTATAAGCACTGTGCTGATTTTGTGTCTGGTAATATCTGATATAACGGCATTAGACACTCGACCCACCCACCCACCCACCCACCGAGAACAAGCCCATAACAGTGCGAGGATGTATGCGCTATAATATACACCGTATGTTGATATAAGCCCCCTAGGGGGCCGCAATGAGGCAGTGGGCGACTCCGTTAGCGCGATTTATTATCAAATTACATACGGGCCCGCCCGGCCATATTTGCCGCCTCTTCTCGTACAGAGCCAGACGGCAACACGATTTGGGTCTCGTCCCTGTGAAGGGCCGGCCGGGTAATCAAATATGTCGACATCAGTCGGTACATACCACTAGAGTCTGTGTACATCTACAACATTACTGGGGTGTACAGGAGGATGCCTCTGTCATAACCCTCTTATATAGGGAGAGGGTCAAACACAGCCAAACAGGGGGTCACCAAGAAAGGTTGTATTCTGTATTTATATAAGGGAGGAAAGTGACCAATCTAAAAAAAAAAAGACTTGAAATGTTCAAATTGAGGCCCCTGAAAATGGTCCTCTATAGTCAAGTACAGGTCTATATGCGTCAAAAAAATCTTGAAATGAGGGGAAACTTCAAGATTTTCATCTCTGTTTAGTGTTATATCCACATTTAAAAATTCCAAAATGCAGCAGAGTTTGCATGATACAGATTGCTATGTATTCAGAATTCGGGCTCCAGAGAGTTTTAATTCATGGGGAAATGAGCAATTATACCTCCAAAGGTGGGATACAATGAACAGCAATGTCCCATGGCAAAGCCGGTTACATTGACACAACGTCGAAAAAGCACAAACATGGCTATTTTTCTTTTTGCGCAGATGAAGTTTAATGTTTATTAACAGCGGCCACTCAATGGCAATTCCAGCGACTGCAGATTAAATTCAGCCTTTTCAATTTCACCGCCAATCGTTGATTCCACTTGGCTTGACACAGCACTTTCCACTGCTGCTTCACCGCCTTGACTTGTTTAGTCTGAGGATTGAAAATCCATTTAAGCTTGACTCAAGTAAAGACAGAACTAGTGTGTTTTCACTTAGTAGAGCTTATACTAGCTATAGCACACACAGGCCGCTCCAAATAATATCCTTGTTTCTCATCACTGAGCCATGACAAATATGATGAGGGCGCTTTTTCTTTGCTCTTTTTTTTCTTTTTTTTTGCTAAAGACCAAATAGGTAGGGGGATCTAGGTTCTCAGCAAACTTGACATTCACATTTGGATGATTAAGAATAATTAATAATTTATAAAGGTTTTGAATGTGTATATTTCTTCTAGCCCATTGCCTTTGCACCACTGTTAGCTTCAATTTGATACTAAATATGCCCACATTTGTCTATCATTATCAAATTTTCTCTTCAAATTTGCAAAAAAAAATCCAAAAAACATCCAAGATACTATTTTGGTGACGCGCGCGGTGATGAGAAACAAGGATATTATTTGGAGTGGCCAAAGTGATTTTTCCCTTCTAATTTAGGAGTATTTGTCATTTTACAAGTATGCAGTCGGTGGGAAGAGAGTTGCAGTCAGTGATTTTTGTTGTGAGACTTCAATATTTATTGTTTTACCACCATGAACAAATAGATGGGAAAAAATCCAGTTTCATGATCATTTCATTTCAATGATTTAGGTTTGACAGAAAAGTCAGAACAATAGTCAGCACTCAGTTTCAACTGCCCTTCCCGACTGAGTATCATGAGTATACAATGCACGTACATGTCTAGTCAAGCAATAGGGATTCTCTGTGCTACAGGGGTTAGGAAGAGGGAGGGGGGATCATGAATTCTGATTGATTGCTCAACTTCTTGGAAAAATATTTGATTTTGAAAAAAAAAATTACAAATTTTTTAGGCTAAAATTTAGTCTTTCTGCTTTTAATTCTTATGCTATTTCATTCTGAAAGTAAGAAAAAATTGTTAGAAGCCATCCATTTCACATGCGTCGCAGGTGTTTAGGCTGTTTTATTTTGATAACTTGGATTACGGATCCGCCGCTGAGATTTTTGGCAATTTGCAAAAAAAAAGAAAAAAGTACATGTTGATCAGAAAAAGGTAGAATGAGGCCTTTCAGATTGGGGATAATTCTCAATATATCATCATTAGATTGCCCAGAAATGAAATTTTCCATGCCATTTTTTTTTTTTTTTGCCTCTGCCCTTCGGGAAATTTTGTGATCTGGTGCCCCCCGTAGGGCAGCTTTTTCTTCTTTTTTTTTGCCTCTGCCCTTCCAAAAATTTGGAGCCAAAAGCCCGTAATCCAAGTTATCAAAAAAAGACGGCCTTATGAAAGTCATTGACAGCAGGAGCAGCGCAGCAGCAGCTGCAGCAGAGTGTGTCCGGCATGACTAATGCCCCCAGCATGTTAGATACCCCGACTAGTAGAGGAGGTCCTAAAGGTTAGACCCGGGCTGTAAGACGGCCAGCCCACTGCCACATTCCAGGCAGGTAGTCCTAAATCACCCCTGGTGACGTGAATCTCCCGTCACCAACCCCGCCGCGTCACTAATGACGTCATTTACATGCAGCCAATCAGCATGACGTTCACTTCGACCTTCGGCAGCCCTGCCATCCAGGTCATTATCAACATGCTCCATTAGACAGCCTGTGATTGGTCGAGCTGCTGGTGGGCCACCGCCCCATGGCAGCTCGGAATAGACAATGTGCGTTCTTTGACGCTGCACAACCTGTTTTATTACTCCTCTCGGCCAATCAAGTCGGCTGAGGGTCGCGGGGGTCAAAGTCTTACATACAGACCTTGGTCTAACCTTCAGTTAACTCTCTTTAACCTTCTGTTAAAAACAATTCTTTTAACTGCAGTTTACTTTTTTTCAACAGGTCTGACTGCAGCTGCGAAAACCAATCAAATTCTCCGGTCTAGCTCCCCGGGCTATTCCTATCACCAATCAGAGGTTAGGAACACCGGGGTATCCATTTCAAATGAAGAATGACCACTTGGTATTTGAAACCAGAAGTGAGGCGTTAAAATTCCTTTTAGTACCCAGCACGCAGGACTGCCTGTTAACGGCTTCACAGCTCGCCCCAGGGAACCAGCGACATACGACCGGTCATCGACTTCCTGTCGCCGGCTGCCATTGCTCAGACGCGCCTACCGCCGGAAGTTCAAACTGAGCATGCGCCAGAATCAGCCAATCAGAAGATGGATAGCAGGACTCACTGGGGTCGAAGGGGCGGTGGAAGAGTTGGCCGGTAGGTGGAGATGGAGGCTGGGAACTTTCCAAGTGGCGCGGACAAAAAAAACAGTCTGGTGCCTTTCAGCTAAAATACTGCTCACAGCGGAGTAAAGTGGTGCTCGCAGTTTGTCAATAAACCTCCGTGTGTTTTCATACCCTATCCATTACACAACTTATACATGTACGTGGGAGGCTCACTTATAGGCAGTATAAACAAAGCATATTGGCAGCCAGGGAGCAATGCTATAAGTGTAGGCCTACTATTTGTGACCATGTTATCACATAAATCCCATCTACATCATGACCCATGTCAATGTATTGCCAAAAAATCAACTCTATGCATTAAGCAAACATTTCATCTGCCATTTAGCCAAATGCACAGATCTAGCTGCACCGATATATTCCCTGTTTGATGTTAAAGCCTTTATATCTGTTGCGGCATTTGTCGTATAACTAATACATTGAGTCTGTGATATGAGATATTATATGACCAGGAATGCTGGTTATTGGTACGTTTGTGTCGCGTGTGGTCTGCGTGTGGTTACGCATATCAAACAGGTCAGTATTGATGTCACCCTCACACCTCAAAGGGCCCCCAACCCCACCAATAACAAGCCAAAAGGGGCCTCCTACCCCACTAACAACAAGCCAAAATGGCCCCTAAACCCAGCAACAACAAGTCACTTGATCAGCAGCCAATGGGATTTGATGTGAATGGTGTTTACTTCCTCCTCCGCAACTTCCTGATTGCATTTTGGGTAATTAGATTGCGTCTATTTAGGTAATTTGATTTTTCCGTCTGGTTGCGAGTGTTTGTGCGTAAGATGGTGAATGAACACAGAATTGGCATGACCTTGAATATATGTTTTTTTTGTGTATTTTCCTGACAAGGTAATATTTCTAGTAACATAACAAGATGGTTCACCAGTCAACTACATACTTAAGTAAAATCTATAATGTATGTATATTGAAAATACATGTATACATTCTTCATTCTGACAAATTGAAATCTTTAATGTATGTATTTTGAAACTACATACATTCTTCATTCTAGCAAATTGAAAGCATTGAAAGTGCCATCAAATCTGGGGAAATTTTGCTTCACCCTAAGCTTGGTCAGTTAATTATAAAACCCTTCAGGAAATCACAAACCATTATCAGCCTGGCATTGCCTCAAAGCTGCAGTCTATGCTGTATGTATAAAGCTGCCTCCGTCCGCTTACACAGTCAGGCCACACCTACAAGTTTGTGTTATTGGCGCCCATTGATCGTGGCTCCCCCTATTGACGTGCGTGTTAAACACGCCGAGAGACGCTCGGATGGGGGACGTCAGCGCTCAGCCTCTCACAGATCACCACTCTCCTTGTTGCTGTTATGGACACTTGTATCTCTGCCCCAATCTGCCTGTTCACAGATTCTGTCATAGCACTTTCTCAACTAAATTCTCACAAGTTCTCAATGGAAATGTAAGTATGAAATTGAGAAATTCAGAGAAATCATTGCTGATTATGAGCTACATATGGAAGAATAGAGTCTCAAGCACTTTTTTTTGAAAAGATGCATGCAGAGTGTGATCAGGATAGGAGGTAGGGAAAGTTAAAGTCCCTGATCGTCTTACCTCCTTAAAGGAGAGTTCTATACAGGTTGGGGCAGAGTCGAATATGCGGTTTCTGTGCGGGAGAGTGGAAAGCAGGGTGATCGAGATGTCAACATTGCGCGATGCATGCGCCACTGCCACCTAGTGGTAGGTATGTAAAACAGCCTCCACATAGCAATACAAACATACAACCCAATAGTCAGCTGCAGTGGACGGGAGATTGATGTGCTCTATTGATGAGAGAAGTGGTGGAATAAGCCCAATACTGAGTTGCAGGAGGGAAAGATTGGTATGCTATATTGATGAAAGAGAGGTTGGAATAAGCCCAATGCTGAGCTGCACGGGAGCGGAGATTGATATGCTGTATTCAGAGACGCCACATCTTGCTAACAAAAAGTAGGAAATCTTAAGATGTTGATCAATTTTCTGTAGGAAACTACCATAATTCAACACTAGATTCTAGAAAAACAAAGACTGTGGTTTGAAACCTGCGGCGGCAAACCGACCACACACACACCACCTAGAGGGTGGAAGCAGAACTAACTTCCGCGCCCGCCGGATAACAAGGCGAGGCACCCGACCTTACACTTCGGTATATACATATATAAATACCTACATTATTTATATAGTTAAATAATGGGTCGCATAAGCAAATCGCTCCTCAGTCTTTTCACAGTGCTATTTTTTTGTACTCTTTTGCTCCCCCCTCCTCAGCATATATGCTTGCAGAGAAAGTCTCAGTGTATGTGATTAGCAGTGAGGAGGTTGATAGGTGTTACAGGATTTATGTGCAGCCCAGTGCTGGTAGTCAGCAGGTGTGCTGGTGACCTCTGAACCCTCCTTCATACCATATACATCACCACCTCAAGGGTGGACAATAAATTCAGGCTACCACAAGCCAAAAAAGGTGTTTTTTCAGCAGCGATGCAACTCAGTCTTCGACAAAAAGTAAGAAATCTTACAATCTTGGTCAAAGTTCTGTAGGAAATTGCCATATTTTAATACAGAAATCTTAGCCAAAAAGTAGGAATTCCTGAAAAAGTAGGAAAAGTGGCATCTCTGTTTCAGGTTACATGGTCTAAAAAGCTAGGGTTGGTCGGTCAGATTTGTTCAATATTTGTTATTTTAACCTGGCCATGAAGTATCATACCCAGAAATTGACTTGGTAACTCTGGCGCCGACTCACTGATCACATCCTTGACTCGTAGACCAACAAACCCTCCCACTAAAATAATCCCCAAAATGACCTAAAATCATTGAAATCTGAATATGCAAAATAAGGCCTATATTGCTACCCTAAAATTCTCACGTATAAGCCTAACTCTTATATAAGCCGCACTTCGAGTTTGTGTTGATCCTATATGGCGCACTTGCCATCTGATTATGGTGGCCAGTACGTTTTTCATGCAATTTTGAAATTTGGTAAATTTTACCCTTTTTTGGTAAATTTTTGCGTTTTCGGAGAGGCCGGCCAGTACTTTCATGTTGAAAAAAAAAAAGTGAAAAAAAAAAAAAAATCTGACCTACCGACCCTATATTTTCTTGCCATGTTACCTGAAACAAACCTTCTTTTTTTTTGGCCTAAGCCGCACCCTGACTCTTAACAGTAAGTAAGGCGGGGTAACCTGAAACACACCTTTTACCTTTTTCGGCTCTACCCTGGTGCTCCTGGCAGGGCATGACCAAGGAGGGAAGGTATTTATCGCAGCAGGTGTTTGCATACCTAACCCACCCATCACCTCCCCCGCCGCTCGGTGCTACATCAAAAGTCTTCTGTCCAGGTCAGGTCAAAAATCAATCTTCTTAGATATGGAACAGGATGAGCCATTGAGTTGGGGTCAGCTTGTTATGCTGTGTTTTAAAGCGGCGCTCTCAGCGCAGGGCGACAGGTCGCTGCATTGGTTGACTAACAAGCAGTAAACTATTCAATGACTAGCACTGCTTAGCTTACTTGCCTTAGCTAGTCACATGACCACCCCTTGACCAATCAAGACACGTAGAGACGCATTGAGTTTGGGCACTAATCTTCGAGCAGGTACCCATCATTGTAATTTGCAGCGCTAAGCCCTCTTTCAGATGTACTTATTGGTATTGTCCATGTATCAGTTCTGGTGATGATTTTAAGAAACTCTAAAGTCCCTTGCAGATTTTTAAGAAATAAATTTTATCCCTTGGTGATCTTTTAAGAAATAGATCTTGTCACTTGTGCCAACCCCTATCATCCCCTTGTCCCAAAACGGTAGCTTGTTGCCTTGTTGATTTTCCCCATCTGGGAACCCCCACATGCATTTTGGGTGAGAGGGTATCTTTAAGATGCAATACAGACTCATATTGTTCATGTTCATGATACGGGGGGGAGAGGGTAACTTAAAGACACTGTACTTACTCGTATTGTTCATGTGCCAGCTCGGGTACGCTGGCCACATACATGGCCTCATAGAACTGTGGGTCTCTCTCCCCAACCAGGATCTTCAGCGACTGTGTGGGAGAGCGCTGGGGGCTGTTGGCAGCGACGTCGGAGGCCGACACGCCTATCTCGTACTCCTTACCCTGCCGGAAGGGCTGGTTACCCTTGGTGCGCACCACCCCGCTCTCCGTGTCCACTTCAAACCGGTCCTCCCCTCCTGAAATATGAAGCATTTAGTTATTTTATTACATTCATTCACCAAAAAAATATTTCTGTGATTTTACTGAAATAGTAACAATTGTGAAGTTTGTTTTATTACTATTATATTTCTGTGATTTTACTGAAATACCCGCTAGTAACAATAGGAAATTTTCTTTCATTCCTATTACATTTATGTAATTTTATCTGAAATAGCCACAACTATGAATCATTGATGTCTTTGAACATGTCAAACGGGAATTATTCAGATGGTGTATCAATTTCTTTCAGAGTCAGTATTTGTGGCATTAAGAGCTGCATATGGTTTATATCATACCCGTTGGGACGGCATAGTGTGTAAATGCAGCACAAGCGGGTTACTCATCAGTACTGTATTTACACATCATCAAGTGCATAGGGTATTCAACTATTGTGGGTTAAAGAGTCAAACTTCATGACATTGTTAATAGCACCCAAACTTACCGGACTCGAGGTTGTAGTTGACGGTACTGTCCTTGTCGTCATCTCGTGCCATGAGCTGGTACACACTGGTCCCCGGTGGTGCATTCTGGGATACCGTGGCCAGGAAGGGGCGCGGCACGTTCACAAACTGCGGCGACTCGTCGTTCACATCTGTCAGTTTGATCTTCACCGGTTGTTGTACTGTAAAGATAAAAGGGGAAATAATGGTGAGTTTATTTCTTTATATGATCTGCACAAATCACAGGCGTGACCTTTTGGCCTTCAAAAATCCGGAAATCAGGATAAATCTGGAAGAATCCCATGCCTGAAAGGTCCTCTATAGTTAAGTACAGGTCTTCGCGACAAAATAAAACCTGAAATCAGGGAAGGTTTCATCCCTGACAGATGTTTCATTCCCATGTTTAAATTAGTTTTTAATATCTTCCCCTCCCCAAGCAAGAGGAGCTTGGAAAACCTTAAACTTTTATCCCTATATTAATAAGAATTGACGTGAGTCTAACAATGTGGTTGATGCGGGGTTTCTTAATCACATCTATAAGCGAGCTAGCAACGTGGAAGGCAATTAAATGGTCAACACGCAAAATGAGGTTGAAATGGGTTTTTCTTGTGTGATTTAAATCCTATTATTATTAATGATTATTTTACAGAGAATACTTGTTCTCCACCCTCAACAATAGCAGCAGCAAAAACAGTGGTCAACCGCAGAGAAAAGCTGGACAACAAAAACTAGGGAACTTTCCAATTCTGCTCAATTTTCTGTGGCAAATTAATGTAATTTGATCCTGCAATCCAAATCTAAGAACAGGAATTCCTACAAAAGGAGGGGAGTAACCACAAGAAAGCAGGTGACCAAAAACATGCTGACCAGCAGAAAATGCCCCACTGTGATCAGCTCATTGGGCCGTCTTTAACACCCTTTAAGGACGGATGTCGCTAAAAGATGACAATTGTCGTCATGATGCACCAATGCAGCCCCGGCGAGTAACTCGCCAGTGTTGCATCGGTGCATCATGCCAAGCCTTCAGGAGTGTCTCAACCTCACAAGGTCGGCATGATGCTTGAATGCAGCCCTGGCGAGTTGCTCGCCAGGGCTACATTCATGCATCATGACGACCAAGGGCATGATGCATTAAGGCATCATGCCGTCCTTAAAGGGTTTTAACACAGGTAATCAGGCAGCTCTGGGGTGTAAGGGGCCACAATGGGAACCTTCAAGGGGCCGGGTACGGCTAACCGGAGACAACCCCAAAACACTGTGTTATAACCCTTTAAGGACAGCACAATGGTTAATTCAAGGCTTCATTTTCATTGGTGTGATCATGGTGCACCAATATAGCGCGGGTGAGTAACTCGCCGCAGGAGCATTGGTGCATCATGCTAACCCTCTGGGAGTGTATCAAGAGAAGCCAATCTCTGATAGACAAAAAGTAGGATCTCTTAGGATTTTCGACATTTCTATATAGGAATTTGACACGAATCACTACGGATACCAAATCCAAAAAAAGGAATTACTGAAAAAGTAGGAAAATTGGAATCAACTCATGAATGAATGAGGCATTGGCGAGTTACTCACCGCGGCTGTATTCAATTCAAAATACATGTACCGACAAATCGGTGAAGCGCATGGAAGAACTCTGCCATGATTAAAGGGTTAAAACCTGACCCTCCATTGGCAGTCACAAAGAGCCTGTGTAGGACCTCTTAGAAAAAGCTGGAAGCTGCCACAGTGTAAAGAATAGGGTCAACTTCTGTGGAGGAATTCTTCCTTTTGTGCCAATGCTTCCCTGCATAGTGATGGGGGAATAATTCTTTATTGCTCATTTGGTGTTTTGGTGTAATCTCATTAACATTGTTGTTGATTAGGTTTTTGTAAGGCGTCATCAAACTAATTAATTTGTGTCAGAGTCGTGCCTAAAAAGGGTTCTGAGGGGAACGCGCTCACACTGGTTTCTTGCGATTGAATTTGGTATTTTCAGTTATTTTTACTAGTTTCAATTATGTTTCTGTGTTTTTTGATTTCTCTGTGAATTTCTGGGTGACATCCTCGGAGAAGCAGCTCATGAGTTGCTAGTCACGTCTGACATCGGGGGGGGGGGGGGGGGGGTCTATGACACTACTCACTGACTTCCAAACTACCGCCCGCCTAAAAGCAGTAGCAGCCAAACCGCCACCTTGCATTAATGCAGAGGACCGCCCCTGATTCCTTATAGATCAGCCACCGCCCTTGTTATTTCAGGGACCCCTGCAATACTACCTTTATTTCCTAATGCAAATAATGCAGTGGAAATTGATAATTCATTTTTCTATCATTTACACTTTTAATACTGGGACCCACTTACTGCCCTTTCCTTTAGAGTTACCGCCCCCTATTTTGAGAGTGCCTGGAGTCACCACCCTTGATTTTAAGAACTACTGTTACCATTTCTGAGGGTCGTTTGGCAGTGGGTACCCATTTAAGACTTGAGTAACCCCCCCCCCCCCCCCCGAGAACGACAGTGGCATGTGTAGCCCTCAATGAGTGCCAGCTCATCACGAGTACGTTTTAGCATGGTGTCAGTTCAACTCATGATTCGCTCGGTACCCAACGCCAATTCCAATGTAGTAGGGGTCTTCGCTAACGCTTGATGGCTGAAAGTTTTGACGTTACGAGCTCTAAGAGAGCTTCTGACATCATTCTTCACTTTGGGGGGGAAATTCTCACCAAATACATTTATTTGTGTATAGCTGATGCCGGATGTGAGTAACAAACGCATACATCTGTACTTTTAATATATCATACCTTTACTTGTAAATAACAGCTCATTATTGTCTCTGAACCTCATGAATAAGCTAAGTGTAATTATGTACTTCCAACTCCCCAAAAATACATGATCCTGTACTCGAATTATTAGAATACATAAATTTGAATGTACTAATATATATGCATGTATTTGTACTTACATGAATATGTGGGAAATGCCCTAAGATGAAGCTAGATTTCAACAATGACCAATATAGCCACATACCAGCTAAACTCACTTCTACAGCCTACACCACAGTAAACCCTTTTAGCGTGATTAAACTTTTCCTATATTCACAGATAATGAAATCAGACTGTCCGAGTCCGGCATCCATGCCTGCCCTTATCTACCGACCACACAAAGCCCCGTACCTCCATCCCAGTCATGTCTCCTGCTTATGGCTCGCGACAGCCACAATTTAGTCGTCGCGGAGGGGAATATCTACTGCCGGAGAGACGGCCATTTTTTGTTGAGCGGCTACAGGGCAGTGATGTATAGTCATGTGCATGAGTCCTGACATGGTACTTTATCCTGCCCCTGCTGGCCACTTAAAATGGCCGCCATGGTACAGAGACTGCGAAAAGGGTGGTTTATGGGTTTACAACCAGATGTTCTAAGCCTCAGATTTTGTTGAAGAAATTATTTTTGGTTATAAAAGCCCTTATAGATCTGGTATTCAGTGTTCATATTGTGGTCTTTGAGAATGAATTCCACAGAAGAGTTCCTGGATGGGCTGTGGGTTTAGGCAGATATACGGTGCGAGTCGATTACCGGAGAGTGATACGCGAGGTTTTACGGTACATACATTTAGTGCGCTGACACTGAAAATGGCGGAATCTAGGCAGAGGCTAGCTTGGAACATCTGCTTGGAGAGTGACCATCCCCCAAAATACCCTCACACCAGAGACACATATCAGGTCTCTGTGAGCTCATTGCCCTTCAGCCATCTTGGATTTCAGCCATCTTGAATTTCTACTCATTTAGTTTCTCTTCATGAGAAATGATGAAATACAATGATGAAGCACATGGTTATCTGACTAATAATTTAAAAGCTTTCAGGAAATTGAATTAAAATTTAACAATACACGTGATGCGTACAAAATGTATTACATTCACATTCAAAGACCACAGCACATCTTTGTGAAAGACTGTTTGGTAATTTTCTCCGTTTAATACACCCACACAAAAGCTGTAAAATGATGCAGAAAACCTCTGAACCAGCTTTGGAAAATGGCTGGTACTTTTTCTGTATTTAATATACTCACGCTAGTGAACTTAACAACATATTCACGATGGTTCATAGCTGACATAAAACTTTATTACGACTGCATATACAAGTTTGTACTTCTTGGTACCAAATGCTGAGCCATGACGTAACAAGGTTTATTATACTTCATAGTGACTTTAGTACTGTCGTATACATCTAAACACTCGTGTATAAGCCGCACCCTGACTTTGCCCATATCCTATAAGCCGCACTAGCAATCTGAGTCGCGTACTAGCCGCGGCTTCTACGCAAGAATTTACTGTACTTAGTATGGGCACAATGTGGGTGGGTGAGGGCACACCAACAGTGAAGGGTTGGGTGTCAGTCGGAAGGTGAATAAGGCAATATGCACGCTGGTCAGTTGGACGGATAAGATGTCGATACCGCCTTTCGCTGATATCCCGACGAACCACCCGAGCCTCCAGTGACCCCCACATCCCATTTCCACCATATTCCCATATCATCTCCACGCATGCTACACTTATAATTAAATATGGCGGCGGCAGAATCTGGGAAATACTCATACTGACTAAGGAAAGCCAATTATCCTCTAAGGTGACTCTAGCGGCCATTGACACTTGGCAAGCAGAAATATGAAGCAATAAATTACAACTTTTTATAAGTTCATTCGTCTAAAAAAAAAAAAAAATTCGTCAAGGTTTACACATTGACTTGGACTATGAGTTAACATTTCGCTGGTTCCCATCACATGTAAATGCCCCTCATGAAATCACACCGGGTACCAGCGAAGTGTCATGGCCGCCGCGTATCTGCGCACCCCACGTGAGACGCATACCGAGTAGCGCGGACACGGCCAGAATCAATAACAACCCCCCTGGTGGCCAAATGGGCACAACATTCAGTTCAACATTGAATCAACATTGACAACCATTTATCGATGTTTATTCAATGTGCTGTGCCCATTGGTGGTATGGCTGTCATCAAAAGGTTCCCACAAAAGATTTCAGATATATAAATTCTAGACTTTCTCTGACATTTCAGATTGAAATTACCTGACCTTTTTCACAACTAATAATCACCATTTTCCTTGACAGTACTTACGCGATGTCTCAATATAGGGTCAGAAAATTCCCCAAACCTAAAAACCAAATGGTTAATTCTAGCGGATTTTGTGATGATAATTTTCTTTTTAATTTTCCCTGACTTGCTTAAAAATTCCGTTACTTTCCTTTACCACTCTCTTTTCCATGACTAGATTCCATCACTTCTCATGACTTTCCCTCCCCACTTTTTCCCCGACCTGTGGGAACCCTGTCACCATGCTGTCAGGTGGAGTAGATGGTGAGGTCCTCACAGAATGAGTCAATACAGAGCTGCTCAGTCACTGAGGTCAGCCGAGCAGCTGTCTCAGGTCAGCTTCTGTGATATACTCATTTGTACAGTAAGGTTAAATAGCTTTTATATTGGCTTGTCAGGTGGGTAAATGCTCTACCCTTTTCGCCTCCAATATGGCTCTTATCTCAGGCACTATCATCTGTCCTATGGTACGTCAGCCTCCTAGATGGCAGCTTTAATATGGCTGTACCGTCGTATTTAAATCCCTACCCCATAAGCACCATGGATATGAGGTAAATTTCCACTTACCACTATAATATGTATTGATTAAGTACCTGTCTTGTATAAGCGCTGGGGGTAGCCAGGCCTCCAAATCTATATTAAAGTACCGGGAGGCCTTGTCATGACACTACCATATTTATTTAGCGGTATCTTTCTTAGACTACGGCCCTTACTACAGGTCCCTTGAGATGTTTTATGAGCAAAATTTAAGAGGAGAGTTTCATGGAGTTATGAGGACATGAAACCAGACAGCCTATCGTGAAGTCACAGACTGCCCTCCTACCCACGGCCTTGACCTTCACCCTCCTGCCACAACCCATGACCATTTGACCTTGACATGACCTACTTTCTGACCTTGAGATGAGCGATAATAAAGCACACTGAGTGAACCCGGGGATTACCATAGGGCGCGAGGTGAAGGGGGTGTCTGCCCGCCTCCAGCCTCGGTTTGATAAATCCAAGATGGCGGTTATTGGCATTTCCACGCCCCTTCCTGCGGTAAAAAAAGAATCCGACCCCTGCAGGGCGGAGAGGGAAAGGCCGAAAAATTGTTTTCGGAAAGGGTTGTCGGATGGGGCAGTGCTGGATGGGGGGTGGTGGGGAGGGGGTGGTGGTGAAACGACGCGCAGACGCGGCGGAAGCGGAAGCTGCCGTCGTCTCGCTGTGAGGGACGCTAGGGGGCGCCACATACGTCATAGCGTCTAGATTACCCAGGTCAGCGTTCCCGCCTCTGCCCCCCCCCCTGGCTAACACCCCCCCCCCCCATCCCGCTAGCCACCAGGTACTGCGCTCTGCCATTCTGCACCAGACAGGAGTCATAAGAAGGCCTCTCTGTGGGGTTCTTGTCTCTAACACGGGCATCAATTTCCTACCAGATTATTGGTCTCAAATTCAAGTGTATGAATTAACATACATTATCCACCAATGGATAAAGATGGCGGTATCGGTATAGAGAGGTAATTGACCTTGATGGGTGGCGCCATCTCTATTACAGAATGGACGTGTACCTCTCTGACCACTGCGGTACCAGATTGATGAATCCTGCCTCGGTGCGGCGTCTATTTATACCACACTAATATCTTACCAACCCCGCCTTTAACACCATCCCTCACACACCCCTCCTGCTGATATG
The DNA here is from genome assembly GCA_947462335.1 of Harmothoe impar. NCBI lineage: Eukaryota > Metazoa > Annelida > Polychaeta > Phyllodocida > Polynoidae > Harmothoe > Harmothoe impar. The sequence goes on along the minus strand of OX381712.1, from coordinate 67,388,514 downwards.
CTACCCCCCCCCCCCACCCCACGTTCAGTACTATCTGTGCAGCCCTCCTCCTATCGGGTCCCACTATCTGAACTTTCTACCTCTATCATCAGGCGATATTTGACTCTTCTCCTGCACCCCCCTCCCCACCCAACCCCCCATTCTCATCTTTCTATCACTTTAATAGGCCGAGAAAAACAACTTTATTCTAGGATTATTTGGCAAATTAAGTACATTTTTACCCATATCTTACATTCAAATCCTGGATACCAGTCCCAGCCCACAGTCTGATAGGAAGTCTCGATCCCTTATTAATATAGCAGTTTGTCCAGTCCCCCTTTGTACCCCTTGTGGCGAATAATGTAACTAGAGCTCAACCACCCCCCCCCCCCCCCACCCCCCCAAACCCCCTTGGCCTGCATATCTCCCATTGTCATCTGGACAATGAGTGAAGACGTGAAGACGGTGAGTGTGATGTATAGCTAGATAACAGAGTTACATTGTATGCGTGGTGGCAGATAACAAGGGGGTCTGTAGGGGTCTGCATACAAACCTACCTACAGGCTGCCCACCCTGATACAATAAGATACCACCTTAAGATACCACCATACACACATATAGCACATGTCTGTAGCACTGCAGATAAGAGAGTTACAAGGGGATGCATACCAATTATAGGGGGGGGGGTAACACGCAATCTGCATACCAATACTGTATATAATATTATGTGGATAGCATTGAATAGTCTATGGGATTGAAGGCTACATTCTGGTATATGTACATGTGTATGCACATGTGTATGCACATGGTGGCCCACGCTACACTGTGAGTAGTCTATGGATATGGGCCTTAGAATCTGGTTTCTGTGGATGTGAGTAGTATATGGAAATTGAGATTAAATTCTGGTATGCATGGGGATAGACCAAACTCCTCTCTGAGTAGTATCTAGATATGGGAATTACACCCAGGTCTATGTACATTTGGATGGCCATTGACATGGGGCTTATATGTTGGCGTATGTGTATGTGAGTAGTATATAGAAACTGGGCTTAAATTCTGGTTTGCATGGATAGCCCAAACTCCATTCTCAGTGGTATACAGATATGGGGATTATACCCAGGTTTATGTCTATGTGGATGGCCATTGTGAGTCATATACGGACATGGGGCTTAGATTTTGATGCTTTTGTATAAGAGGGTACCCCGATCTGTGAGTAGCCTATGGAAACTGGTCTTAAATTCTGGTACATTGGATGTATGAGGCAAACTCAAACCTCACTTTGAGTAGTCTATGGACATGGGCCTATACCCTTGTATATATGGCACAGGCAATATGGATATGGGGTCTTACTATATTGTGATCATATAGCGGTACAGAACCTGGTATTATAGGGCTAGCCTAATATGGAAATGTAGCTTTCATACATTGTGCTAAGGGGGGAGGGGTATAAGCACACTGTAGTCTGTGTAAATATGGCTTATATTGTTGTGGGACGCTGGTATATATTTATCTAAGAAACCGCCCCCTCTCTAAGACTAAGTGAATGGATCGTATTTCCGCATGACAAAGCCCGATTAGCGTCTCGCTACGACGCACGGTGCCACAATCTGTGCATATTGAATGCAATAAGATTTTTATTGGCTTAGCGTACAGGCCGATCTATAATGTGGTACACAACAAAATATAGCCTTCCGCATGCCATGCTAAGGTCTTTGTCTCGTGGGGTATGTATGATGTATCAAAGCACTAGGCTCTAAGGTTAAATCTAAAGCTCATGGGAGTTTCTCTCATGCAAAATCAGTTCATGAGATATGTGTATTTGGTTTGGATAAATATAGCTTCTTGTGAGTGGCACAGTGAAACTAGAGAGAGAGCTCACTGGGAAGGGGAGCAGCTCAGACCTCTAGTCAGTCTAACACTTTAAAGTCCACATAGTGCTTAAATGCATTATCCATTTGTCGTCATAATGCAATGAACGCAGCCCTGGCAAGTAACTCACGAGGGCTTCATTCATGCATCATGCCAACCCTACTGGTTTGATACACTCTCGAGAGGTCGGCATGATGTATGAATAGACTGGCCAGGGCTGCACTCATGCACCAAGATGCCAAAGGGTATATCGCATTAAAGCACTATGCGGCCCTTAAAGGGTTAACATGCATCACGTGATCACTGACATGCTGTCTGCATGAGCATGCCAATAACATGGAGGGGTGTGTGTGTGTGGGGGGGGGGGGTTGGTAGAGGGGCATAGGGGGTGGGGGAAGGCATGGCTCCCCCATGGGGCCAGTAGGGCGGGCAGGTCTAGGGTTGGGAGAAGATGTATGGATCACACGAGGCGATGAAAGAGGTCGGTTGTTGGTCAAGCCGGGCAAAGGAGAATGAAATGCCTTGAGATATGGCGCCAGGAGGTTGCAGAGGCCCATCAGGGTATTAACCCACTAAGGGCAGCATAGCGCTTTATTCGCTGTCTTTAGGTTGTCATAATGTCTGAATGTATTGGTGAGTAAGTCTCCAGAGCTGCATTCAGGTATTATTTCGATCCTATGTGATGGATACATATTGAAAGGGCCAGCATGATGCACCAATGCTGCACCAGCGAAAATTAAAAAGCCCATGCTGTATCCTGACCACAAAGCAACGGAAAGCGTTGAGTTATCATCCTGTCCCTGTAGGAAAAAAAATTAACCCTTTAAGCACTCATGTCGCTAAAAGATGACATTTGTCGTCATGATGCCCCATTGTAGCCCCGCGAGAAACTTGCCGGTGCTGCATCATGCTGACCCTTCGGGAGTGTCTCAACCTCATAAGTCCAGCATGATGCTTGAATGCAGCACTGGCGAGTTACCTGTCAGGGCTGCATTCATACATTATGACGACCAAGGGCATTATGCATAAGGCCAAAAAAAGAAGAAGTTGTGTTCAGGTATCCCTAACGACCCTATTTTTTTGGCCCTATCCACTTCTTTTTTTTTTGGAAGGCATTTTGTGTTTTTTCTACCGAAAAACACTTTTATTTAATGATTTTTCTTTTCATAAAATCATACAAAAATCGGAGGAATTTTGTCTCAAAACCCTTAAAAAAATATGGTAATTTTTTTTAAAAGTCGACCTACCTATACTACTTTTTTTGGGCCATGTTACCTGAACACAACTTTTTTTTTTTTTTTTGGCCTAAAGGCATCATACGGTCCTTGCAGGTTTAATAGCAGCAGGGCAGTGGTGTCTCTATCAGTGAGTCTGGGCATGGATCCCGGGCGGGGGTCACCGCCCTATACAGACTGCATGCAGCACGTCCATCATCTTTTTATACCCTCAGTACCTCATCTGTGTCTCGGTACCTCATCTCTGCTTTATGGTAAATCAATACACAAACCCCTGCAGCCTCAAGCCTCAGGCACCCTACACCTCCATAAACCCCAGCATCCCTGATGGTCCTGTCTTAAGACGCCGCCCGCAGGGGAAGAAGAGCCCTGCAGCCAGCGTGGCCATCTTGGATCGCAGCCATCTTGGATTACAGGAATGAAAGTGACCAAGCTCTAATAAACTTGAAATCTTCAGATAGAGGTCCCTGAATGAAGGTTCTCTACAGTTAAGTACAGGTCTTTGTGACATAAAAAACCTTGGGGAAAAATCAGGAGAATCCCTGTTTCTTGGGTAGCCGCCATTTTGGAAGTCATCTTGGAATCAGTACCTATGCAGCAGATTCTACGCCGCACACCTAAAGTATAGAGGTAGGAGACCTCTGGGGGAGAGTGTGCTGCGCAGTGAGGATGCTGGGAACCACCCGGATGTAAATCTGCTCAATGATGTCACTTCCTGCATTTTACAAGATGGCTGTCCTGTCAACAAGACCTTGCGATAAGGTATAGCAAACACTAGCGCTACATGTATGGAAACGGCCAACCTCTACACTACCACCCCCCCCCCGACTACCCCATATCCAGACAACAGCAGACTGACCCAGTCAGCACCCTCCCCTACAACCCCCCCCCCCCCCCCCCCAACACACCCCCTTTATGATCCATCTCCTCTCCTTTATGTTAATTACTAAAACTGATTTCATTAGCTTCCTCCGCCGCCTGGCTCAGGGTATAATTTGATTGGCAAGCTCTTCTGTGGGGAGGGAGGAATCAGTGCCTCATTTCTGTTTTCCCCGGAGGAGAGTTCGGCGTAGCGTCTGTCTGACCGACAGTACGGAGGGGTGAGGTGGAGTTATCTATAGAAGCCACAGTCTGCCTTCTCAACACAAGCCACGTCTAATTTAGGCTTTATACTGTGATATTACACTGCTGCCACATTCTCCTGGTAACTACAGTATGTCCCTAGCCATGGTAGTCATTGAGATAAGGGTGAGGAAGGGAGGGGAGGGAAAGGAAGGGAGAGGGGCAAACTGAGAGATGGGAAGGTAGGAGATAGAAAGGCAGAGAAGGGGCAAGGGGAAAAGTGGGAGAGGTAGAGAGGGAAGGGAGGGGAAGGGAAGGAAAGGGAAGGGAAGGGAAGGGAAGGGAAGGGATGGGGGAGAGAAGAGGGAAGAGGCAAGGATAGTAGGAAAGATGAGAGTAAGAGAAGAGGAGCGGGTGTAAGGGAGTTAAGGTCAGACGACTATTCATGTAGACGCTGGGGTAGGGGCCTCTGGGGAGAGGGTACTGTAGGTACAGTGGCCCAGGAGGGTCAAAAAGTGAAATTCCATTTCACAAATGAAAATTGAAATGAAAATTCATTTTTTGAAAATTGAAATGAAAATTCACTTTACAATATGAGAATTCATTTTTCAAAATGAAAATTGAAATGAAAATTCACTTTTCAAAGTGAAAATTGAAATGGAAATTCACTTTCACATCTTAACTTCAATTTTACTATCACATTTGCAAGTGAGAAATCACTACTGTCAAGGTGTCAACTGTCAACACACAGTCAATTGTAGAGTTAAAGTGAATTTTCATTTCAGAAATGGGTGCTGTCAATCTGTCAACTGTCAAGAACAGATTGTGACAGGTATCCTTTAGGCTTTAACATTGATATGAAGCCCTACAAGGAGTGTAGTGTGGGGGCATTGGTGGGAATATAGGGTAATGGGTTAATATTAGTTAAAAAAGAGCTTATTTAGTAAGAAAAAGTTCAAAAATGCAAGAAAGTGAAAAAAGTGAAATTTCCCCAAAAAGGCCCAATTTGGCGAGAAAAAAAGGTCAAAAATGGAAAAAGTGAAATTTGTCCAAAAAGGCCCAATTTGGCGAGAAATAAGGTCAACAACAGAAAAAAGTGAAATTTCCCAAAAAAGGCCCAATTTGGCGAGAAAATGGGTCAAAAATGGAAAAAAGTGAAATTTCCCTTAAAAGGCCCAATTTGGCGAGAAAAAGGGTCAAAAATGGAAAAAAGTGAAATTTCGCTAAAAAAGGCCCAATTTGGCGAGAAAAAGGGTCAAAAATGGAAAAAAGTGAAATTGCTCCACAAACACCCAATTTGGTGAGAAAATGGGTCAAAAATGGAAAAAAGTGAAAATTGCTCCACAAACACCCAATTTGGCGAGAAAATGGGTCAAAAATGGAAAAAAGTGAAATTTCCCCAAAAAGGCCCAATATGGTACGAAAAAAGGTCAAAGACAGAAAAAAGTGAGATTTCCCCAAAAAGGCCCAATTTGGCGAGAAAATGGGTCAAAAATTGAAAAAAGTGAAATTGCTCCAAAAATGCCCAATTTGGCGAGAAAATGGGTCAAAAATGAAAAAAAGTGAAATTTCCCTGCTTTCCGTTCTTGACCCATTTTCTCGCCAAATAAGGCATTTTTGGAGCATTTTCACTTTTCCCATTTTTGACCCATTTTCTCACCAAATTGGGCCTTTTTGGACAAATTTCCCTTTTTTTCCATTTTTGACCCATTTTCTTGCCAAATTGGGCCTTTTGGAGCGATTTCACTTTTTTCCGTATTTAACCCATTTTCTCGCCAAATCAGGCCTTTTTGGCGAGAAAATGGGTCAAAAATGAAAAAAAGTGAAATTTCCCTGCTTTCCGTTCTTGACCCATTTTCTCGCCAAATAAGGCATTTTTGGAGCATTTTCACTTTTCCCATTTTTGACCCATTTTCTCACCAAATTGGGCCTTTTTGGACAAATTTCACTTTTTTTCCATTTTTGACCCATTGTCTCGCCAAATTGGGCCTTTTTGGAGCGATTTCACTTTTTTCCGTTTTTGACCCATTTTCTCGCCAAATCAGGCCTTTTTGGGGAAATTTCATTTTTTTTCCGTTCTTGACCTTTTTTCTTGCGAAATTGGGCCTTTTTGGGGAAATTTCCCTTTTTTCCGTTCTTGACCTTTTTTCTTGCCAAATTGGGCCTTTTTGGGGAAATTTCACTTTTTTCCGTTTTTGACCCTTTTTCTTGCCAAATTGGGCCTTTTAAGGGAAATTTCATTTTTTTCCGTTCTTGACCTTTTTTCTTGCGAAATTGGGCCTTTTTGGGGAAATTTCACTTTTTTCCGTTCTTGACCTTTTTTCTTGCCAAATTGGGCCTTTTTGGGGAAATTTCACTTTTTTCCGTTTTTGACCCTTTTTCTCGCAAAATTGGGCCTTTTAAGGGAAATTTCACTTTTTTCCGTTTTTAACCCATTTTCTCGCCAAATCGGGCCTTTTTGGGGAAATTTCATTTTTTTTCCGTTCTTGACCTTTTTTCTTGCCAAATTGGGCCTTTTTAGGGAAATTTCACTTTTTTCCATTCTTGACCTTTTTTCTTGCCAAATTGGGCCTTTTTGGGGAAATTTCACTTTTTTCCGTTTTTGACCCTTTTTCTTGCCAAATTGGGCCTTTTAAGGGAAATTTCATTTTTTTCCGTTCTTGACCTTTTTTCTTGCGAAATTGGGCCTTTTTGGGGAAATTTCACTTTTTTCCGTTCTTGACCTTTTTTCTTGCCAAATTGGGCCTTTTTGGGGAAATTTCACTTTTTTTCCGTTTTTGACCCTTTTTCTCGCAAAATTGGGCCTTTTAAGGGAAATTTCACTTTTTTCCGTTTTTAACCCATTTTCTCGCCAAATCGGGCCTTTTTGGGGAAATTTCATTTTTTTCCGTTCTTGACCTTTTTTCTTGCCAAATTGGGCCTTTTTAGGGAAATTTCACTTTTTTCCATTCTTGACCTTTTTTCTTGCCAAATTGGGCCTTTTTGGGGAAATTTCACTTTTTTCCGTTTTTGACCCTTTTTCTCGCCAAATTGGGCCTTTTTGGACAAATTTCACTTTTTTCCATTTTTGACCCATTTTCTCACCAAATTCGGCCTTTTTGGGGAAATTTTACTTTTTTCCGTTTTTGACCTTTTTTCTCGCCAAATTAGGCCTTTTTGGGAAATTTTTTTTTTTTTCCACTTTCTTGCATTTTTGAACTTTTTCTTACTAAATAAGCTCTTTTTTAACTAATATTAACCCATTACCCTATATTCCCACCAATGCCCCCACACTACACTCCTTGTAGGGCTTCATATCAATGTTAAAGCCTAAAGGATACCTGTCACAATCTGTTCTTGACAGTTGACAGATTGACAGCACCCATTTCTGAAATGAAAATTCACTTTAACTCTACAATTGACTGTGTGTTGACAGTTGACACCTTGACAGTAGTGATTTCTCACTTGCAAATGTGATAGTAAAATTGAAGTTAAGATGTGAAAGTGAATTTCCATTTCAATTTTCACTTTGAAAAGTGAATTTTCATTTCAATTTTCATTTTGAAAAATGAATTCTCATATTGTAAAGTGAATTTTTATTTCAATTTTCAAAAAATGAATTTTCATTTCAATTTTCATTTGTGAAATGGAATTTCACTTTTTGACCCTCCTGGGCCACTGTATGTAGGGTATTATTGGCACTCTAATCCTGTTACCGACAGTCTGACGTGCGTGCATGTCTGCAAACACGCGAACCCCCCCCCCCCCCCCCCCACATCACCACCATCCTTCCTCCTCCGCTCACTAACGTAAATTCTCGTGTAGAAGCCGCAGCTTGTACGCGTGTCAGACTCAGCTTTCCTTTACTGATACCAAACATGCCTTTATGAATAGGATCCAACTTCTGCGGGTTTCTATTAGTATACTACAGTACTAAAGTCGCCAAAATAAAATACCCTATTCAGCTTATGGATTGTCATAGGTTAGGTGTACGGCTCATACGCGCGTTAAGCTTATGCGATAATTTACGGTATGTGCCCCCCCCCCCCCCGGGGGAACCCCTCTTGCATGTCGTCATGGTAACGGCATCGGTATGACCGGGTCAGGCTGTATTGTCCCCCAGACAGCCGTAACCTTTAAGGACGGCATGATACCTTAATACATCATGCCCTTGGTCGTTATGATGCATGAATGCAGTCCTGGCGAATAACTCACCAGTGCTGCATTCAAGCATCATGCCCACCCTACGGGGTGAATTCAAACACTCCCGAAGGCTCAGCATGATGCACTAATGCAGCACCGGAGAGTTACTCGCCGGGGCTGCATTGGTGCATCATGACGACAAATATCATGTTTTATTGACATGCCATCCTTAAAGGGTTAAGACGCTCCAGCTGGCGCGGCTGGCATGCTTCCCACGTTGCCTTCTCAACATGTGATGGTTATTGTCTTCTTACTGTGAGTGGTAAGGGTCTCAGTGACATCTCACATTGAGTCACAAGTGTGGACTTCAGGCACCATATCTTTAACCCTTTAAAGGGGCATTCTCACCACTCACACTTGACCACATAGTAGACTAGAACAATACTTGGATTGTGAGTGGGATACGGTCAGTGATTATGCCACTTTAAAGGGCCTAATAACAGGGATGAAACTGACTAAGCTAAAAGAAATTGAAAGGTTCAACTTGAGGCCCCAGAATGAAGGTTCCCTATAGTTAAGTACAGGTATTCGTAACATAAGAAAAGACTTGAAATCAGGGAAAAACATTCATTTGAATATCAATTGAAAGTGACATTAACTATCCTTCCTGCTTCCTTTTCTTCATTCATAGTATGATGTCCCGAGACCTGAGAACACAAACTCATACATTGTATTCAATAGCTATGCATATATATATCTACTAAATGGGTAGTGATTCTGATCTATGTTTGGCATTGGAGTGGGAGGAGGGGGCTGGTAGGGGGGTGGGTGGGGGGTGGTAGGAGGGTTGTCCTGCTACACAGTTTTATCACGTTGCTGTATATTCTACATATGGCTAACATCCTAATTTAGCTGCTACTAAGTCCTAATCAGTTCTTGTTATCCCCGCTAGGAGGCTTCTCTAGTCAGTGGTTAGTGCCCACGTCCTCCCCATAATCACTGGGCTCACTCTCTCCCCTCCCTCTCCCTTCCCCTACTCCCCCATGCCCCTTCTGACTGTGATTTACAGTCATTGGTCGTGTAATATTTGCCATTGTCTCGCGTAGTCTCGCGGCGTCTCGGCCTACAAACGAGATTACGAGTGGACGCGGGGTAAGCGTCCCTTGATGAAGACGAAGCACGTCCACGGCCGCCGCGCCCTCTACTGGGACGCCGCCTCCCTACAATCTCCAAGCACACGGCCTGCTCATTAACACTGCCTCAGGTTCATGTGACCCACAATCTGCTTGGAGATTGTCTCAATAAGAGCTCCCTCTGGTGACTGTCATCAACGCGCATGCGCACATCATCAGACGCTGCTTTCTTTTAAGTGCCCTTTTATTTCTCTTCCACCTCCTTCCCTCTTTTTCAGCATTATGTCCATAGTATAATTCATTGGACGTTACCATGCCTCCCTTTATTGTTTTATATATCTATGTCACCTAGCCTTTGATCTTTACTATGAGTGAAAGCGTTTCATCTCTTTCATACAGAAGGCGTTTCTTGTCTCTTTAAGTGACACTTCATTTTTCTACCCCCTGTTCTAGCCAGTCTTCCGCTTTGTTAACATACCCTGTGGTGGACGAATCCTTTTAGGGAAGCATAGTGCATTATGCCCATGGTCGTTCCGATGAATGGATGCAGCCCTGGTGAGTAACTCGCCAGTGCGGCATTCAAGCATCATGCCGACCCTAAGGGGTTGAGATACTCCTGAAGGGTCGGTATAATGCACCAATGCAGCCCCGGCGCGTTACTCACCAAGGCCACATTGGTGCATCATGACGACCAATGTTATCTTTTAGCGACATACCATCCTTAAAGGGCTAACCCCGGTGGTGCCGCTTTTTATGCTGCCCCTGTATGATTCAGACACCACTTTACAAGGAGGCTAGTGTTTTTGTTGGTGATCAATGTCTACAGTTTGTTCTTCGTTAGGCCCCTCAACGAGTTAACCCCTTAAGGACGGTGTAATGTACTGTCTCCATTGTCATCATGATGCATGAGTGCAGCCCTGGCGAGTAACTCGCCAGTGCTGCATTCATGAGGATGCTACGAGGTTGATACACTCCCGAAGGGTTGGCATGATGCAACAATGCAATAGTGTATCATGAGAATAGATGAAGATGAAGCTTTGAGGCATCATGCCGTTATTAAAGGGTTAGACCCCACCGTTGTGATACGGATACCGTCACTAATCAGCACACTCTCCTAGCATAGTCGCTAATCAGCGAACTCTCCTAGCACCGGCACTGCCACAGGCACAGCGTCTTTTTAACGTTAGATGCTGATTACTACCTTATTATAGTTTATACCCTCACAGTGCTGAAAGGATAGGGGATGTGTGTGTGTGTGGGGGGGGGGGGGGGTATCAAGCCTTGAGCGCCTAAGCTATGTAGTATTCCTTTTAGGTTGATATTTTACCCTCTAGATAGACATTGCGGTTCATTGAATTTGCTGGACAAAGTTTGTTATATTACATATATATTTTGTACATTTTATTTCATAGTATAGGTCATGATTATAAACCCTTCTGAAAAAGGTCTGTTTCCAGTGCAGGCAAGGCATGGGGAGGGGGGGGGGGGTTAAGAACCCTAATCCATCAGATCCCACCACATAATACAGCATATACAGCTGCCCCACCCTAATGTCACAGTGCTCAGGGTATATATGTAAATGAGGCTCATTTACATATATGTAAATGAGGCTCATTTACATACCACCTGTCCAGCATCTACCTGATTATCCACCAATCAGGGAGCAGCTCGGGGGGAGCTGCTCACAACCTTAGCCTACCATAAATACATGGAGTAGGAAAAAGGGGTGGGGGGTGGGGGGGGGGGGGCTTGGTACGATTATACTGGTTAATCTTCTTGTGACGACTTACACCTTTAAAGCACCGCATACTGCCCTAAGGCCAAAAAAAAAAGAAGTTTGTTTCAGGTAACATGGCAAAAAAGTGTAGGGTCGGAAGGTCGGATTTTTAAAATTATCATTATTATTTTTTTTTTAACATGAAAGTATTAGTCGGCCTCTCCGAAAACCCACAAATTTACCAAAAAAGGGTAAAAATACAAAAATTCTTCAAAATTGTATAAAAAAAAGTAGGGTCGGCCCTGTTTTGATAAGGGTCGGTCGGGTTACCTAAAACAAAGCTTCTTTTTTTTGGGCCTAAAGTAGCATGTAAATGTAGACATACTAATAATGCACACATGCAGCACATAGTGTGGACCCTTTAGGAATGTATCAAGCTCGAAAGGGTCAGCATGATGCTTGAATGCAGCGTTGGCAAGTCACTCGCAAGAGCTGCATTCATGCATCATGCCCACAAAGGGCATATCACCCTATACAGGTCACGCAGGACTTGAAAGGTTGAGAAACGTGAAATATATACGGGAGAGTTGGGTCTATAGTATAGTTTAATGCCGGCAGGTGGCGGTACCAGTACTCACGGACGTCCGTGACCCCTCAGTTCACACCAGATACGTACCTGAAAGGAACAAGATAACACGGGTAAGTAAAACTTTCAGATGGAAATATCTCATTATTACATTAAAATATCTATGTAGTACATAAAACAGAATAACATAATGTGTCCTTTCCCATACATGTCTGTAATCCATACAGACACCACCGCATCAAGTATATATTCCTGAAGTTGAAACTGGAAAGGGTTCATACCGTCTACCCTTGCACATTGCGACCGCTTGAAGTATATTTCTATGAAAGTAAGATTTTTAAAAGAAATACTTATCCCCCCAATCTTACCAACTTTGTTCCCTGAAATAAAAATAAACCTTTTCTTGGAGGTTGAGGTGGTGGTGGCTTAGAGTCATTTATTAACGGCCACTCAGTACACTGGTAGAGTATACATATTGTATGAGGACGGTGATGAAGGATTTGTGGCCATTCACATCTCACACTAAGCCCTTTTACCCAGCACCTACTGAGGTCAGACAGCTTACATTACTGACACTAATCATGGGGGCTTCATGAAGACCTGATGTTGTAAGGACAGGGTAAGTGGCCTTAGTACAAAGTGTTCTACACTGATAATCTAAATGCCACGGCCCTTAGTCTGTAGTGGCTATATCAGGTTAGTCAAAGGGACATTGGTCAGGCATGAACAAGTGCTATTCAAAAATGACTGAGGCAAAACAGCATATGACTAATGCCTTACTCAAAAGGACTTGGCCTAATACTCATCAACATAGAGATGCTTGAGGTGAGTTGGGCAGTACTGACCATTCTAACAGTATTAACTAACCTGGGTTGGTCGTATAGGGAGCCAGAATATGAAAGATATGACTACCTTTTTTTAGGTTAGGTATTATACTGATTGATTAGTTAGCCAGTACTGACTACATTCTGTAGCCTAATGATTATCAGTGTACACGTGCTGAGAGGGATGTAGGTCTATACAAGACAGTCTAGGGCCGGCAGGTGCCTCTCTTGATCCCACTCTGAAACCTATTGGATTAGGGTAGATTCACCTAGATCCGGACACTGAATCTTCTGTATATTCAAATTGTCTAATCTCTTTATTTGTGAGTATTAGTTAGGTTTAGGTCTAATTTTTTCCCTAACAAAGAATCACTATGAATAACTAGAAATCTCAGTGCCCGTGTCATGGTGAATCTACCCTGCGGCACCGCCATTCAACAAGGCACATGGGCCGAACGCCATTTTGGACATCACAGAACAATTGTCATTGATACGAGTTTAAGACTGATATGGGTAATGACGTGCAACCCACCCCATTAAATCATTTTCTGGCCATTAAAGAGCTAAATTATCTTTGCATTTCTTCCTGTTCATCCTTGACGTTCTTGTCAGCCTGGTTTCTTCCACTCAGCGCTTTCTCCCAGATCTCCAACCCCCCCCTCCCACCCCCACCTGTCCGCGGGGCCCTTCTCGGCGGCTCTACGGGGGATAATTAATGTTTTAATGAGGTCTAACTTAATGACATCTCAGCCTCCCAGCCCTCCCAGCCTAGAGGCTGTACATGCTTGTCCTTCTAAATCTCATGCCCACCATTGGTTTTTAGAGAAACAGTCTAAAACCTAAAAGACCAATCTAAAAAAACAACTTGAAATGTTTAAATGGAGATCCCTGAATAGAGTTTCTCTATACCTAAGTACAGGAATTCGTGAGATGAAAGAACACACACTTGAAATCAGGGGAATACTTGAAAGGCTTTCATCCCTGGAGTAGGCTGAAATGTGACTCTTAATTTGAAAATTCAAATAATTCACAAAATCTCAAGAATTAGAAGAGCAGAAATAGATGACGACCCCCACCCCCCGTACACACAAAGACAGAACTAGCCCCCCCCCCATCTGCAGTGTCTGTGGGTTTAGTTCCGAGTTTGTCCACCAGAGGGCAGCGCAGTTTGCTCGGCCCGCCCACACGTGAGGGGTTTGTAGGATCAATGTCTGAGTCTGGTCTCGGCGTGCCTGGGATCTAAGTAGGTGCGGCTTAACACTTTAACAGTTTAAGGGCAGAGCAGGAACAACATCTTCATGATGCATGAATGCAGCAATAGCGAGTCTACTCGAACAACCTGGAGTGAGTCCGATTTTTATCGAATTCTAAACCCTATGTTCCAAAGACTGTAAAGACAAATGTCTATGGGAAATATTGGCTCAAAATGGGGTCCCATAGGGCTTAGTCAGGGTGTGCATTTTCAATGTGTACGATTCCATTCCATCCATTGCCCATAATTGGCCAATAAGATCCAATTTGAGCAAAATGACAGTTGAGCAAGGGAACTATGGACTATGTCAACATCCTGGGTTAACTTCAGGAAGATTGAATTTTAAGTGACAACCATCGGATATACCCACTTTAACCCCTTATGGGTCGCAAAGTACCTTTATGCATCATGCTATAGGTCGTCATAATGAATGAATGCAGCCATGGCGAGTCTCACCAGTGCTTCATGCATTGGTGCATCATCTTGACCTAGGAGTATCTCAACCCTGTAAGGTGGCATGATGCTTGAATGCAGCTCTGGTGAGTTACTCACCAGGGCTGCATTCATGCATCAAGACAACCAAGGGGATGATGCATTAAGGCATGATACCATCCTTAAAGGGTTAAAGAGCTAACCCCCAGATGGAGTATAGACCTGTGGAGTGGCGCGCTGAGTGACTCACCCCTAGTCACGTCCGGCAAACACAGGCATCACTTTGAGCAATTCAAATCCGACTCCCAACTGCTCAGAGTCGCTCGCCGTGAGCGATTCAAGTCAGGTCCCTGAGCCGCTTGGTGATCCCCCAGGTGGGTTGGAGAGGGGGGGGGGGGGGGCAGATCATGATAAGCACTGGGTTTATCCTGACTTTCCACAATCAATTCTGACATAAAGGGAAGACGCCAGAGAGAAGCCATTTTAATAGAAACCGTGTAAAGCGATGCTGACGCGAGAAAGTCCAAGACGAAGCCATCAAGAAGCCACATGTTGAAGCCACATTATGAGTGGAGTCAAATGTAGATTTCACAGTTTGAAGCCACAGAATTAAGTCAAATGTTAGGGCCATATGTAGAAGCCACATATTGTAGAATGTAGAAACCACATACTAGTATATGGTCCACTTGCCAAGCGCCCAAGGCACTTCAAAGCCATGTTGGGCCAAAAAGAAGCCACATAAAAGGGATAAAGAAGGTATCTAGGAACCATCTAGAAGCCAAATAGAGCTCATGTTGACGCCACCCACAAGCAATTGAGACCCAGTGTTGAAATCTGGTCGAAGCCATGAAGAACCTATGTTGAATTCACGTAAAGGCCATATAAAAGGTATACAGAAGAGTTGCCTGAGCCATGCAGGAAGAAGTAAAGTAGGCACAGAGGCCACTACTGAAGGCAGTATTGGTGCAACGACAGCCAGAATTGAATCTAAACATATTTACATTTCTTTGCTTTCAGAGACCCTGAGGAGAGGCATTGCATCTAGATATTGTTCTGCATAAGTGAATTCCTATTGGGTTTTATGCCTTTGCAGTTGCGTGTACCCGCCCACATACGCCTTACAGAGAAACATTATGCTTCTGTCGCATGCTGAATATTTCCACCGTCAGCATGTCTCCGTGAGGTCTGCATGTCCTTTATGTGTCTAGGGTCCCATGTATAGGGAGCCTAGGAATATCAGTGTAATAACCCTTTAAAGGACTGCATAGTGCCTTAATGCATCATGCCCTTTGAGGTCATAAAGCATGAATGCAGCCCTGGCCAGTAACTCATCAGTGCTGCATCGAAGCATCATGCTTATCATACTGGGTGCATGATACATGAATGCAGCATTAGCAAGTTACTCACCACCGCTGCATTCAAGCATCATGGTAACAAAGGGCATAGCACATCAAAGTCTAAAGAGATGCAAAGCAGGAGATCTTAAGACTTGGTCAATTTTATGTATGAAATTCAGATAGTTCAACACATTCCAGCAAAAAAGTAAGAATTCTTACAAAAGTTGGAACAAACTTGTGCCATTTCTGAGTCTGCTATGTTTCTAGGTTTAGCATGTCCAGCGTTGCTGAAATAGCGCCGGCACGCGTAGAATCTGAATGGCCGGCGTAGGGCCTTAGGACCCAGGCCACAATGGCCTGCCATGATGTCAGCTTTCTAATGGTGAAAGAATGTTTAAAATCGGCCAATTAGAAGCGAAGATAGGGCCATATTTGTAGAATTGAATATTTTGCAAATATCAAAATTCATATGGCCTGCGTGAGAAGGAAATCGCCTGCGTAAGATGCCAAGAGGCAGGCCACCTTGGCCTGCGTTGAGAAAAAGTTTTCGGCAACACTGCATCTCTAACATGTGTGTAGGCTTGAACTTTATGGCTCCCGCCCACCTCGCACTCCCACACTACTAGAGCCCTTTAATGGCAGGTAAAACAATGGCGGCAGTTTGCAGACATCAGGACCCATTAGCTACAGTCGTTACAACTTACTCAGTCACCGCGCGCCACTCGTAACTCTCTACTCCCGAGTCAATAAAAAGGCACCAGCTCAGTATTGTTTGTATACAGGTACTACAGACTTTCAGATCTCAGAGCTGTGTTGAGCAAGAAAGGACATGCATTATTATGTACAGTGCAGGGAAGGGGTTATGGAGAAGGGCTTCAAGAAATGTCTAGGTTATGTCTAGGAGTATGCCTTTGTCGAAATGATGCATGAAATTAGCCCCTGGGTCCATTTGCCAGGGCTGCATTCATGCATCATGAAAACCCTGCTTACTCCCTCCCCCTCTAAAGCTTGTGGCGTCACCATAATGTTTGAATGCAGCACTGGTAAGTTACTCGCCAGTGCTGCATTCATGCATCATGCCGACCCTACAGGGTAGAGACACTCCTGAGGGGTCGGCATAATGCATACATGTACCACCAGCTAGTTATGCGCCAGGGCTGCATTGGTGCATCATGACAACAAATATCATCTTTTAGCGACATGCCACACTTAAAGGGTAAAAGGGTTAGGCCTAGTGTACATGATGGCACTGTCATGTAGAGGTCAATGAAATGGCTGCAGCACCATAAAGCACCCCCCCCACCATCATGCTGATGGTACATGGGGGGGGGGGGCAGTAAACACTTTGTGGGCCCCATCAGCAATACCCACTCTCCTGAATACCCCCAGATACTGATACCCATCACCACTACCAACCACACTGAGCACTACAGATACTGAATCTGGCTCTGGGTGCCATTCAGGCCAGTAAAGGGATTCATTAAAGTGCTCACGGCTGGATTGTATTTCCAGTGTAGTGCAGGGCAAAAGCAGTTTTCCTTGCACTTTCCAAATTCGAGGAAGTGAGGCTGACAGTAGCTCAGGGGTCAGGAGGTCACAGGGCCACAGTGCTAATGACAGCCCCATGTATACCTAATGAGTAGTCATCATAATGGCCACTGTTGTAATGGCCACTCTTATAATAGCCACTGTTTACAGCGCACTAACATGGCTTTATGACCCGTGCATGTGTTGTCTGAACCCTACTCTGGTTCATTTAACCCTATAAGGATGGCATGTCGTTAAAAGATGAATTTGTCGTAATGATGCACCAATGCTGTATTGGTTCATCATGCCGACCCTTCAGGAGGGTCTTAACTCCACAGGATCAACATGATGCTTGAATGCAGCATTGGCGAATTACTCGCCAAGGCTGCATTCATGCATCATGACGACCAAGGGCATGATGCATTAATGGACTATGCAGCCCTTAAAGGGTAGATGAGGCAGGTTTGGGTGGTATTTGTTGAACTGCTGTAAATGTATCATATTACATGTGTGCTCTGGTGCTGTAAAATGTGCACTGTTTATACAGCATTAAAATGTGCTATTGCACACTTTACAGCATGTATGGGACTTTGTGTCTCTGGTGGTCTTCATAGTGAAAAACCTACATGCAGTGTTACTACAGTGGTGGCTCAGGGAGTGAATTTTAGCACTGGATTCTTGAGAAAAAAAGGGGTGTCAGTTTTTGGCCTACCTCCCGAGCAGGGTTTTCTTGGTCCCCCCTTCTTTTGCCCACCCCTCCTCCTGTTGTTAAAAATTTGAAAGACTACTCCCTAAGTTTGCACCTCTCTATAGTTAGAATAGCCTCA
The DNA here is from genome assembly GCA_947462335.1 of Harmothoe impar. NCBI lineage: Eukaryota > Metazoa > Annelida > Polychaeta > Phyllodocida > Polynoidae > Harmothoe > Harmothoe impar. The sequence continues at coordinate 67,370,612 of OX381712.1, read as the reverse complement.
CAGTTTATATTAGGCCTTCACATGGGGTAGTCACTATTGACTGGTATAAACCTATTTGGCAGAGCAGAGCCTGTTTGGCATTGATAAGCGCCGGGACGCTTACCGTACCATTGTGTATAAGCGTCTAGCCGTTTATATGATGATCATGTCCTGGGGATTATTCAAGAGAATATTTCAGTGCTTACAACACATTCGAAGACCCCGTATCCCCACCAAGTTTGAAAAACACGGCCCTTCGACGCGGCAATACAGTAACCGGCCGATACAACAGTAAACCAGCATAATGCCCACCTCTGACTGATCCCCCAGAAACAACCATCTTTCATGGAGCCCTGATCTCTAGATGCCCCCAGTGGCTCCCCCTACTGAGACCCAGCCGTGATTGATACCCTACCAGGCAGGACCCACCAAGGCCCCTCACTCTCCAAGCCCATTATGCTAGCCGTGCCCCCCTGACACTGCTAAGTGGTCAGCGCCAAGCCTGTGCTGGGAGAATAATGGGCGTGCGACCGCTGCGCCGCCTGGCGACGACTGTTTTGTAAATGGCCGTATTGGGGGTTCTATGCAGCAGGGTGGGGTGGTGCACAGACTGGTGCTCTATTTCCTGCCTCCTAGAATACCCTCAACCAGGCCTCTTATAGAATACCCTCAACCAGGCCTCTTATAGAATACCCTCACCCAGGTCTTTGAGAATACCCTCAGCGAGGACTCTAATACTTTCAAAATACAGTGAGGCTTTCTATACTAAGTTACCATAAAACCTCTCTGATAAGCCAATCTTCTCAGGCCTGAATCAGCTTGAAATTTCTTCTTAAGATTTTTCCTTAGAGAGGCCGGGGGACAGTTTTAATCCTGTGAATATAGTCTAAATGTGTTAAAATGACTCGGAATGCAGTTTATTAATTTCCCTCAAACTGTTCATAAGGGAGGTTGGCTTATCAGAGTGGGTTGTTTGGTAGCTTATATGTATGGGCTAGGACGATTTTACAGGTGCATGTTTTCTTCCATAATTGCTTTCTTGGGCACCAATGGTAGGTTATTTTTACATTCCACAAATAACATGCATTAATTCTGTGAATGTACACTTTGGGTAATATAAATAGCACCTATTGCAGCACGACCTTTCCACACTCTATTCAATGTCAGGTAAACAGAATAACAACCATTTTGGGAGCAGCTCAGGTGAAAATGTATCAAATTATTAACCCTTTTGAGGACACCATATTGCCTTTAGGCTTGATGGTCATTTGCGGTTATGATACACCAATGACTAAGCGACCAGCCAGCAGTGCATCATCCTTCTGTGAGTGTGTCAACCCCGTAGAATTGGCATGATGCGTGAATGCAGCAATGGTGAGTTACTCGCTGGTGTCTCATTCACGCATCCTTCACGCTGACAAAAGGGCTTACTTCACTACAGCACTATGCTGCCCTTAAAGGGTTAATAATAATTCCCTGGATGTCCCTTACCCCTGTAGACCCAGGTATTGTGGTGTCCTGCAGCCCCAGGTGGCACAAACTAATGAGGAACCAGCTCACAATCAACATGGCGCCAAACGCAGTTCACCTTCACGACTAAAGCGAGCGAGCAGCTTAATCTGCGGGGGAGTAGTTCAACAATAACTTGGCGAGTCAATAGGCGTGAGTAAATCACTGTTACATGTTTACAACACTGAGCTGTTCACACTCTCACAGCAGATTCTGCTGCTGGTGTTGGTAAACAGTAGTTAAGGAAAAAGATGTCTACCGAGTAAGTGATAAGTTGCTAATAAAAGGGGCAGAAATATTTTGGGTATCCTTGTGGTTTGCTTAAACGGTCGGTACTTTTTTATTTCAATTTCACTGAGCCCCTGACGCTTGTATGGGGCCATGCTCATATTCAAAACCCAAGCTTTCATGGCTAATATTTATTTCAATAAGACTCTACAGGCTTATTCAAAGACCTGGTACTTAAACAAGTCTCTCCGCAGGTTAATACATTTCTGTCCTTCACAATGTTAATCTGTCAATGCAATATACAGTTATTTATGTCTATTCCACTGATTGATATTCTTCCTTGCAATACAAATAACGATTCATTGTAGGAGAGGACATGATTTTGAAAGATTTCTAATTATCACTCAGCTATTTCCATCTCACCAAATTGAATGCATGTATACATGCGATAGAAGTCTATGCTGAATAAACCTCAATACCGACTCGGTCTCTATACCCAGTAGGGCTGTAAAGGCGATAGGGTTGGAGGCATAGTGGGTGCAGGATGGGGTAGTAGTGAGCATGCGGGGGTGGGGAGCTGGTCGTCCAGCCATCACTTTAACATTCTGATCACAATCGGGGCCGGCCGATCATAAATCGCTGCTCCCCCACCCACAACATGGCGGCCCCTGATCCCGAGCGTCATATTTACACACATCCACACAACCCGCTTCCTCCAACATCCTGGCCACTTCCCTCCTACCACCATCCCTAACCCCAGTCTCTCTATAGGGTTTACATATAGCACTTCCCTCCCACTACCATCCCTAACCCCACAGCATATATATAGGGCTTTCACTATAGGGCATACATATAGCCCTCTCTCCAACCAATCTCCCTAAACTCTCTGTACATATAATGCACTCTGAGTATCAGTTAGGATTATCATTCCCTTTCATTTTTACCATATGATTTATAGACCATTAATTTGTGTGATCAATATTTGATGGTAGACTATATAAATTCAATATATTTCATGTGAAAATCAATTAAAGGTATTCTGTTTAAAGCTTAGTACACTGAACTTTAATCTACCATTGGCAATGCAGCGGGCACATCAACGGCGCTGCATTGGTAATCTAAAGCATTGCAGAGTAACTCGCTAGGGCTGCATCAATGCATCAGGATAGCATTGAAGCACCAAACAGACCCTAAATGATTAAAATCACATCGATTTCCCATTAAATTGTAATCAACCATGCAGAAAGGATCCTACATGTTGGGCTCATGGAGGATCCTTCCTAAATGGCTGCTCATTCTCCAATATAACTCACATGATACGAGCAAAGTGCCTGATCGGCGGAGATGGGCCGGGCTCTAATATCAGCCCAATTACGGTAATATTTATGTGCTCTCTACCAATATCGGCTTCCACGGGGCAGCGGATATGAAATTGGGTCCGTGAGCGATATGATCAAAACATGAATGATCGCGCTGGGAAGAGTTTGCCGTCATATAATGGAAAATTACTCCACGATCGACAAAAGCCTTTTTTTCTTGTGGCTGGTGGAAGTAACTTCACATCAATAGTTAAGGGCCTGCAACTGATACCCTGGACATAAATCTAGGCACTACAAAAGAGATATTGATTTTTAGTACCTTAGGGCATCATAATAGGGTAGCTCTTTGGTCGCCTATATGTATACAATTCTATGTATATGCACTTTTCTATAGAATAATCATTTTTTTCAGTGGATCTTCACATGTTCTGCTTGACCCCATCATTAAGTTGAATTTAGATGGAGTCGCTTCCCATACACATCTAATATACATGAGAATGCATCTCAGGAAGGGTAATTCCATTTAGGATCACCTCCTATTGAGTAGCTCTACTATACCTCGACCTATCACTCTGTCTCCCCTCTTTGTGAAGAGATGCTCCATTCTCTATTAACCCTTTAAGGGCCGCATTGTGCATTTATGCATCATACCGTTGGTCATCATGATGCATGAATGTAGCCCTGGCGAGTAACTCGCCAGGGCTGCATTCATGCATCATGACGACCCTATGGGGTTGATATCGTCCCAAAGGGTCAGCATGGTGCACCGATGTAGCACCAGCCAGTTACTCGCCGCGTTACATTGGTGCATAATGCTTACAAATGTCGCAAAAGCGACATGTTGTCCTTAAAGGGTAAACCAGCGGGATAACAGAGTGAGCTCTAGCTCCATGGGAAGGCGCAATTCCTCTGCCTTTGTCCTTGCCACAAGTCGGGCGATGTGATAACCCTTTACGGACGGCATTATGCCTTAATGTTTATGTTCATTTATCATCATGATGCACCAATGTAGTGTCGGCGAGTTACCCACCAGTGCATTGGTACATTATACTGACCCGTTGAGTAGGAAAGTTGAACCAATGCAGCACTAGAACTGCATCCATGCTTTATGATCACACAAGGGGCATAGCTATGCTACCCTTAAAGGGTTATAAAGCCCAGATAACAGCCTTAGTTTACGACCAAGGGTGGCAGCCTAGGGGCAGAGGGGTGAGGGGGGCACTCAGACCCCCAGACCCCCCCCCCCCACCCACACAAACCTACCATAAACAAGGCTTAATGTCTCAGTACAGGGACCAGCACTGGAGGCCAGCGGTGGAGGCCAACGGGAGAAGCCACTGAGAAGCCACTGCATTTACAGCAGACCTGGCTGCAGGCAATTGTGAAGCCACTGTAAGTACCAACTGATGAAGCCACTAGTGAATACAGCTATGGGAAGCCATTGTTGAAGAAAAGGTATGGGAAGCCACTAGTGAGGTAAGCTGTGGGAAGCCACCAGTGAATGCTATACAAACTATTAATGAGGTTCAGGGAAGCCACTAGTATTGTAAGCTATGTGAAGCTATTGGAGCTATGGAAAGGCACTGGTAAAAACTATAAGATCCCACTATTGAGGCTATGGGAAGCTACTTAATAAAGTTATGGGAAGCCACTGGTGAAAGCCATGGAAAGCCAGTGGTGAAAGCTATGAGAAGCCACTAGTGAAGCTGTAGAAAGCCACTGGTGAAAGCTATGAGAAGCCACTGATGAAAGCTACGAGAAGCCAATGGTGAAGGCTATGCAAAGGCTATGGGAAGACACTATTGAAGCCACAAATTTCAAGCACTTTGATCATGAGCCGAAAATTTTACCAAAGTCACATTTGGCTTATAACCAAGGTAGGCTTATAACCGAGGTTTTACAGTACATGCCTTCCAAGGGCAGGCTATTCCCAATATTCAGCCAGTATAATACATAAGAGGGGGGTGTATACTAAGGTGCTGCATACAAGGTACCTTGTGGGGGTAAGGGGTAGGGGTACTACAGGGTAGGTGGTGGGGGTAGGGGTGTTGGTGCTTCATCATACTGAGTGCATTATGTATAGTAGAGTGGGCACCAGGCACAAAGCACAGGAACCTGAATCTAGCATAATATGCACATAGACATACCGCGGGGTATACACAAGGCCCGACACAAGGCCCACCGTACACCATAAGGCAAAAAAAGGGCCTGTCTTCAGGCAATATAGCCAAAAGAATAATGGTAGGTGGGTTGATTCCTTTTTTTTTTACAATCTCTTTTTTTTTTGAAATATTAAATTGCAAAATTTTAGTCCCATTTTAGTGCATTTTACAGATAATTCACAATTTTAACTGCCAAGGAATTTACCACTGATGCATTTGTGAATAATGATGACCTTTTAGGATTGTATCGAACCCATGATACATGAATGCAGTAATGGTGAGTTACTTCCATAGTACATAGAATCAAAGCCCTAACGCAGTTAAATGTCCCAGCCAAAAGCATTAGTAAATGCATATTTTACTATTACAGACGGTATATTTGTATTATATATGCATGGACAAGAGGGATATACAATGTCTGAATATAAATCCACTCTACTATTATTGTATTTCTACCCATTATAAAAACAAATTAATTTGCAAGATGATGATATCCTTAAGAAGATGGATGAACTTCAGTTCAGGCTTTTATGTTTACGATACGTTCTGTATTCACAGAGAGAATACAGCTTTGAAATTGAAATAAAACCTGCCTGTATTATTATGAGGCGCAAGTCTTTCTGTGCTTCTGTTTGTATGCATTTGTTGGATGGCATTTCAATATTAATTCTTATTTGTCTTCTTCTTTCTGCTGCGCCGTATCAATTCTACTTACCATATCACATCTCATTCAAACACTATCAAAGAAATAACTCAGGATGAAATAAATTGTGTCGCAGATAATGCACTGACGTAAAAGTCAGAGAGAGAAACATTCGTAAACAACATAAATTACCTTTTAATCGATTTGCTTTACACACAGACCTTAATTAGTTATCCTACTCAAGATTATTTGTATCTTTATTTGACTTGCAGTTTTTTATCAATTATCTGCATTTGAATTGCCTTGCAGTGCAACGCGTTTGCCACAAAAGCCAATATGCGCCTCATTTGCTCCTCGGTGACCACTGAGGACAATTTTCTTGATAGGTCAGCAAATATCCAAATTAATTGGATATCAACAGAAAACTTCTCACACAGCTGTGAATCTAACCCATCTTGCAATGAACAATATTTCTATAAAAAAATTAATGAATGCATTTAAACCTTTTTTATATAAAAAAAAGCTACGTATTTTATCATATATTGAAATATATTGCAATGAACAAAATATGATCTGCCAAAGTTCTGTCAGATAAACAGTTGTCTTAACATTTGTCTGAAAACACAAACGAAATCGCAGGGATCAACTTTAAATGTTTGCACTGTATGGAAACCATTGGAGCTGTATTTCAAGAAGGTCAGTAAACAACACCCCACCTCCTTCCTCCCCTGCTCCTATCTCATTGCCCTCAGGTGCCAATTACCTACAGTTTCTTCCTGACACCAACACCCACCCTCCAGTCCCAGCACCAATATGTGGTGTTAACCCTTTAAGGATGGCATAATGCCTAAATGCATCAGGCCCTTGGTCAACAGGATGCACCAATGCAACACCAGCAATGTCTCTCCCCGGTGTTCAAAATTTAGAAAATCTTAAAAACTTGATCTATTGGTCTATTGACTGCTGGGAATAATACATTATATATCACAGAAGTTCCTGTCAAGAAGTTCCAAGTCTGTGCTTAGAGAGTGATGCCTCTGCTGTAGGCTTGAAGCAATCAGAGATGTTATTTGTTTATCAAGAAATAAGAAATCTACTAATTTTAGTCAATTTCCTTTAGCATAACAACATGACCAGACAAACATAAATATTAATGTAGGAATTCCTGGAAATGTTTGGTTGACAGGTTGTAAATGCTATTACTGCAGCACTGTCCTTGTTGGGCTTCCTCCCCCACACGGTAACCGTTGCTGTGTAAAGCCCCCTGGTGGCATGTCGTAACCACGGTTACCACATGACGCGAGACGAGAATGCCAGGTGAGAAATGTTTTAATGAGAGCTCCAGGTGAGTGGGTGTGCGTAGGAGGAGGGTAGGCGAGCAGGTGGTGACATTAGGAGGAAGTATGACAGTGGTATCACCATGGTGAGTGGATTGGTATTGCAATCGCAGTTTAAAGGGGTTATATCACCACTAACACTTAACCACGTACTAGACTAGAACAGTACTAGTAATGTGAATTGGACACGCTCGCTGATTATGCTGCTTTAACTGTGGCTATATCGGGGTATACCAACTGTTTGGAAAGAGTGCTGGTTTTGGATAAGCTTCAGGGGTAGAGAGCTATTGAAATGTTCCTTAAGCACTAAAGTAAGATCCTGTTTTTTGGGAGAAAAGATCCCGCCAAGTTGCACAGCAGCTGTTAAGTCGCTATTAAAGTAACAGTTTTACATCTTGTTGCGATGGATCCACGCAGTGCCAGTAAGTACCTTATGAAGCTCTCTGATGCAGCAGCTCTACGGGTGTATCTGTAGGATGCATGAACGCAGCATGAACGAAGTTGAGTTACTCGCTAATGCAATCATGAATCATAATGACAGGAGGGTGTAGTGCATTAACCCTTTAGGGGTGGCATGGTGCCTTAATGCATGCGGCCCTTGATCATCATGATGCATGAATGCTGCCCTGGCGAGTAACTCACCAGGGCTGCATTCATACATCATGCCAACCCTACGGGGTTGAGACACTCTACAAGGGTGGGCAGCACCGCTGAGTTACTCACCAGGACTGCATTGGTGCATCATGATGACCTTTAACGACATGCTGTAATTAGAGGGTTAAAGCACCCCCTGTGTGGGCTGAGTCTGAGCACGAGTTGCTCCTCAATGGGAGTCTCCTGGAGCAGCTCACAAGTAGCTGGCCTCTTGAGAACTGCTCAGAGCTGGACCCCTTAACTCTTTATGTGCTGCCATTTTACCCTCAAGATGCATGAATGTAGTCCCGGTGAGTCGCTCAGCAGTGCCGCATTCATGCATCATGCCGACCCTGACACAGTTAATTTGCTCTGCAACAGTCGGCATGATGCATCAGTACACTGCATTGGTGCATCATGACAACAAATGAAGACTAACGTTGAAACATCATGCTGTCCTTGACCCTTCAAGGACCGTGGAATGCCTTAATGCATTAAGCCCTTGGTTGTCATGATGAATGAATGCAGCCCTGGCGAGCAACACGCCAGCGCTGCATCATGACGACCCTATGAGGTTGAGACACTCTCTAAGGGTTGGCATGATGCATCAATGTAGCACCTGGGAGTTACTCTCCAGGGGCTACACAGTGCATCAACACATCATTTTTGAGCGACATGCCGTCCTCAAAGAGTTATAAGGGACTAAGCACTTGCTCAGAGCAGCTCACAGAGCGTCTGGGCACCACAAGAAAGCACTCAGCCCAGCCTCAGCCCCTCCTGTACCCCGGTCTTGCACCAATACCAATAAACCCAACCAGGTCTCTGACCCAGTCCCTCTTGAACTCATGACCCCTCAATGACCCCATAAGTCACGTGACTCCTCTCAGAGTCACTCAGCACCCTCTGGTGCCTAACCCCCCCCCCTCCCACCGACACACCCACACACACCGCCTCGCCGCCCAAATCCTGAAATATGCAGGAATTATTCCGAGGTTTGCATCCAGACTGAATCTCCCCCTCACCGCCTCATCATCTCAGCCCCTCGACACTGCAAGACGATGGAGATTGGGAGCAGCTCAGAATCTGGGTCAAGATCATTTTGTGCTGGTTGATGCTGAGGAATGATGCCCCAGAGGTGCTGATGATGCCAGAATAACACCTGAGGGGTACAGCACAGTCTCAGCAGAAATCCTGCCACAAAGGTAGCCACAGCCAAAAACACTGTGGTGTCTGTTGCAGCTAAGAGTTAACCTGATACATCATTAACCCTTTAAGGACGGCATGTTGTAAAAGATGGCATTTGCCATGAGGATGCACCAATGCAGCCCCAGAAAGTAATTCACTGGAGCTGCATTGGTGCATAAAGACAACCCTTTGGGAGTGTGTCCACCTTGTAGGGTTGGCATGATGCTTGAATGCAGCCCTGCCGAGTTACTCACCAGGGCTGCATTCATGCATCATGACGATCAAGGGCATGATGCATTAAAGGGTTAATCCTTAAAGGGCAGCATCATGACTCCACATTCATGCTTATATGATGGTGACACTTGCAAGGCAGATTGGTGTATAATGTCAACTCTTCGGGAGTACATGAACTAGGTCAGCATTTATTTTAACGCATGACTGTAGCACAGCTACTCGCCAGGGCTGCATTCAAGCATCACAACTGCAAAAGCCAATGGTGGATTAAAACCAGTATGCGGTGCTTAAAGAGTTAACCTGATAAATCCTTAATCAGCGTCGTGGCCTGCGCCCACCGCGTTCAATGAGGATCTATTTCGGTTCCATCAGAGCGGCCTTTATAATCCGGTGGTGTTCCCTGGACGCCCCCTCCCAATGCCACCCACAGCCCTTTAAGGACAGCAGGGGGCTTTAATGTACTTAATATACTTTTTGATGTCATGAAGCATGAATGCAGCCCTGGGGAGTGACACTCCAGTGCTGCATTGGTGCAGCATGCCGACCCTCTATGAGTGTTTCAACCCAGAAGGGTCTGCATAATGCTTGAATATAGCATTAGGGAGTTACTCACCAGGGCTACATTCATGCATCATGAAGACAAATGACATAATTCATTTAAGCATCATGCTGCCCTTAAAGGGGTAGTGGGAGCAGCTCGTCTGCCTCAGTCTCCCATTGGGAGCACCTGAGGAGGGTAGGGGAGGGGGTGGTGACCGGGAGGGGGGGGGGGCATTCAGGTACCGACTCAGCAGATTCTCTCTGTGGTCTCCCCAGGGTGACAAGTGCCTCAAACCGAGACCAAGCCGACTGTGTGGCAGACTATAAAGAGAGAAATGGCCTCAAGGAAAGCATTGGTGGCAATGCTACACACACCACACAAGTAGACAGTGACATTCATCTGCCTATTTTCTACAACTTTCTTCTACCAACATATCTACTGCTAACATCCTCTATTCACAGGTGCCAACCACCACGCATTTTTCCACTAATCTTCTGGAAAAAGGGTAGATTTAAGTTTCAAGCTGGAAGCAATCCCCACACACCCTAGTCATTACCTACCTGGAACTATAGCAGAGATGCCACTCCCTGGATAGGCAATATTTCAGTGTTTTTTTTTTACAATTTCTGCATGAAATCAAAATAATTCAATGCTTGAATTTCAGGACTTCCTGCAAAATCAGGAAAAGTCTCCGCAGACAGGCACCTACCACCAACACAATCCTGGGATGAAAGTGACTTATCTAAAAAAAATATGCAAAGTTAAAATTGAGATCCCTCAATTAAGGTCTCTATGGTTAAGTACAGGTCTCCGCAACATAAAATAAACTTGAAATCAGGGGAAAACTTGAAGTCTTTCATCCCTGAGTCAATCTGTCCTACTGTTTCACAGACCATGAAAGCTATCATTTCTAACACAGACCCACAAACAGTTCCCAGTCTCTCCTGCTTCACAGAATACTCCCCCCCCACACAAACTCCCTAAAACCACCCACCTCCCCACCACCACAGGCTAGGTGTACTGTTGTGCCCCCCCTAAGGGATCACTGATCAACAGGCTGCAGGCTACAACACGGGGCGCCGCGGGGGGAGGTGCAGGGGAGCGTGGAGGGCACAATGACACTACTCCATCCACAACAAATGTAAATTGCCGATTCGTGTCTCCTCAGGGGAGTGTGGGTTTTATTCCGTGGACGCGGGGAACAGCTCGAGGTTTCAGCACGGTTGGGGATGATTTACGAGTAGCTCTGTTACTCAGGGGATTCGCCCTGTTTTATTGATAGCCCTTTTATACTCTACTGCGGATGGATGGGACCAAGCCCGGTGGGTCTCGCTAATGCGACAAGGTAATTGTGATAATTAAAAGGTGTGGATTTAGTGAGGACCTATCTCCATTGAAATCTGGTCTTTTAAAAAAAGTAAAGTGAATACCGGGTAGTTTTATACAAAGGGTGGTAAATCAGTAACAAGTAACTGGGAATGTTTCGGTCTAAACTGAATCTAAACAGATAATGAATCTAATTCTAGGACCTTCTCCTTTTCATTTGATATCGCCTGGAGTATTCCCTGAATCAAACACATTAATTAAGAGGCAAATAACAGTCAGCCCTAACTTCCTCGCATTTGTAAAATGCAAGGAAAATGTCTGAGGAAGCAAATTATCTAAAGAAATGGAATAATATAAGGCCAGTTGCAAGGCTTTTTGTCTGAAGAAGTGAGGAATTTAAAGTAGTAAATTTTCGAGGAAGTGAAGTTGGACTGTATGCAAACATCCCCATTAATGATGCTACAGAACAGATAAAGTTGTGAGACTAAGCAAAGCCCAAGGCATTAGAATAGAGAGCACAATCCTATGATAACCCCCCCTCCCCAACCTCAATACCCCCGCCATAAGTCTCACTTACACTAGCATGTGGTCATTTATTCATGTCGCGACTGGACGGAAACCCAGAGAATCACTCGTGTGGACACTTAATGTGTCTGCACCGTCATTTATTGCGGACATTAGCCGAGTCCCGTCGTCACTCGGTGCAGAACCCACCACTGACTGACCAGCACCCACAGGCTTTATTAGCTGCACAAACTGATGCCCTTCATTGCAGCTATTACAGTTGCCATGTCAGATGTTTATCAGAATTGTAAATCCCACTTAAATGTGTTCCAAACACAGAAAATATTGTTTGGGAGATGACGGACAATCTAATGATTTTCAGGAGTAGAAGACACAGTTCAGACAGGGGGTTCCATGGGGCCCAGCTATGGTCTTTTACTGTGCGTTTTCAATGTGTGTTACTTTTTTTTGTGCACTCCAAGCATAAAGCTGACAACCAGGGAATTGATGCATGGATGGCTAGGGTTAGAGGGAGAGAAATGGGTGTGAAGGAGCCGGGGATGGGGAGAGGAGGAGGGTAGAAGTATGATACCGACTATCATACAACCGGACGACACATCATAAATGCTGCTGCTGTCAAGTCATAAACTCTCCACTGGTTTGACTAGTTATAGCTGTATCCACGCCACCACCCTGACTGAATAAGTGTTAATGATCTATTGCAATAATAATAACCCGCTCAGAGGAGAGACTCCATTTGGTTCTGTGGGAAGGAGAGACATTGCGATATTGATCCGGGCTACTTTGGGGCTGAGTAAAGTGAGGGCTATGAGTGTCGGGAAATCACTAGCGCCCCCTAATCTGACGGCCGCAGACCCCAGTACCTGCCCATGGAGTATAATCACAGCGCGAGTAGACTGGACGAGCACTTTGATGGAGGACCTCATTCACCACTAAGTATGCCTCAAGCCTGCTCACACCGCTTAGACGCTCGCTGAGAAATATACACTGAATACGCACTGGGGAAATACCCTGCATGCTAAAAACAGACCCAGACAGGCAAGGAAATGTGGACTACTTTAATGGAAAAACTGCATTGAATGTATTAGGTCTTTCATGTTTTTGACCTAATCCTAAGGATCTCCAGCCTCCACTACGAGCCATTTGGATGTCTGGCCTCGGCTGGCAATTGAATTGCCTTCCTGTTATGGCATGCAAGGCAATGCCCTACCACTTGGTAACCACTGTGGGTAATCCTTTATCCTAACCCTGCTCCACCTGGGGGATATATAGCTGTTAGAAGGCTGACAGTCAGTTTGTAATGACCAGTTTCAGCCCTTCACTTTCCCGTCTCCACCCACTCCAGTCCATTCTGATCGAGACAGATGTACCAAAGTAGTGTCGGATTAGTTCAAGCTGCAGTAGAAGCACCACTCTCCCTACACATTCTTAGCAGTAGACCCAAACAGAGATGAACCTAGATTCAAGTACAAAATAATTGGCAGTGATTAGAGATGACTGTAAAATATAGAGAGTACTAAACTCCCTGTTGCCACTGAGCATCTCATGACAGAATTCACCCGTCTCTTTAGCACCAACATATGTAATAGTAGTAGTGCGTTGGGAAGTTGTCGCACAGTGACGTCTGGTGTCGTCATCGCACACTAACCTGCTCTGCAGGGGAACCGGGCATTGTGGGTAATTCGGCTGAATGCTGGTCCCCGGCAGGCGGCTGCTTCTGTGTACAGTGCTGATTACCTTACTTAGGTACCAGCGAAACGACAAGCACAAGGGGAGCATCAGAGGAACCAGCTTCAGCTCTCTTCAATATTCTACATCAAAAGAATTGTAGCATCCCGCCTTTACATAGCCATTTATTGCGCCATAAATGGTAATGAAACCCAAACAGGTTCCAGTTTATGACATCACATGTATGCTTTGTTTGATGAGTTTCTCCACAATGGTTTCAGTTGAAGCCAGTGTAGTTGAGCCCATTCACCACAGAATCATACATTCACATTCATAAGAGAAGTAGAAGTTTAACATCCTTTGTTTAAAAATTTTAGTAAAAGGACCCAGCACAAATCTCCTTGCATTGTGCGGTCTTCACATAGAAGCAGATAAGGTGGTAAAAGTTCATATATATATTCATTACAACATAAGCATTCAGGTTTATCCTATATGAAATCAAATCATACCCGCCCTACTTTCTGAGATGCCTCATAATAGGGAAAGTCATCCATCCACTGGGGTTTCCCTTTTTTATTAATGGCCGCTGCATCAAATATGGCGCCTCATCTTTCCGGTGCTGCCTTGCCATTTAATACATGTGCACACTAGGCCCTCCTGCTGCGGCGGCCGGGTGGGGGGAGTATGCGGGGGGTGGGTGGGGTTATATTCTCATGGGGGCATTAATTCTTCTGTGCTGTAGCGCGTAGACATGGAGACGGGTAGCAACTAGACTGACTGACGCCCTTCTGTACATAAATTTGACTCAAATATGTATTCCCTTTGAATTCATATTTCATAATAAGTCTGCACAAAAACACTGTACATTTCATATGCATATGTTTAATTTTCGCAGGGTCATGATCTTTGCATTAAAATTAAAAGCCATGGAGCAAAGAGATATAGTTGGAGGTGAGAGCTTTCTTGTCGCCATTCCCCATCTATATTCACATCCTTTTGAAGGCACTGAAATATTGATTGAAACCACTGAAAACACATGTTTCTCAAAGTTTTACCAAACACCTGGGACTCTCTACAACTCTGGGGCTGAAATGTTGTAAAATGTCAAGGTTGCTAATGCTAGTATGAAGCCACAACAGTCCCTGCAGGAAGCCATACACAGAGAGACAGGTCTTAAGAAGCCACTGCCTTCTCAGATGTCAAAGCCACAGAAAAAGCTTGTCCTGCGAAAAAGTAAAAAGCTCTCAGGTTAACTAAGTCAGGCACTTTGATAAACCACGTAACTGAAACCCACCATCCCGAGGGCGGCTACCTCTTGTAAAAAGTTGTTGAATTGTTTATTGTGGAATCACTGAGTTTTTCTGAATCAAGCCCTCTGTCAATCGCCACCTTTCCTTCTTTTGATTGGGGTTCTGTAGAAACATGAATCGTCTATTTGGGCAGTCCCCCACCCCACACGAGATTCAATCCTTTTCCCGTGAATGCTTCATTGCCTATTGCTGGGCTACAATTTGGCCTTCTTTTCATTCAAGTAATCTGAGAAGCCACTGAATTGACTACTGTGGGGCGACATTTCCAATTTTACACTGAATTGCCTATTACGAAACCCCTCTTTTTGTCATTGCTTTTTTTCACTCTCAAGTCCTCTCACATAAATACTGAATTACCCATTGTGAAGAACCGATTTTCACTTTTTCTTCCAATTTCTCTCTCACAACCTTCATTCCTGTAATTGTATTTTCCCTTGAGGACACTGAATAGTGGCGGAAAAGCCACAGTTTATTGAACTTGTAACTGAACTGTTTTATAGTGATATCTCATTACTATGTTTGCCATGCAACAATCCAACGCTGCTGAGCAAAATCCTCATTGTAAACAAACGCACACGGATTGTACCGTAATGTTGCAATTTAGCACCTGGGCGCTTTTCAAAACTCAAACTGGCATTGAATTGGTTACTCCTCAGGTTTAACCTAACAACCCATTGGGTCAAATCCAGCCCTAGAAAGCCATCTGCCGACTAAGAGGCCTTAAATACCTCAAAGACCATCAGCAAGTTTAGCTGGGTTGGGGTACACAAAGAGATAGATGAGGGGTAGTATTGGTGATGGGATGGACATGTATTCAACTTGCATCGGTCGCATACAAACTCTCACTCCTCAACCGCATTCTGTCTTGGGACATCAGGGCACAGCATGGTCAACGGTAGTCTTTGTACGTTCGACGCCATCTTTAACCACTTGCGCCTAATGTATGTATCTTAGTCAGCTCCTTGTAAGCACTAAACCTGTGCTTAGAGAGTGATGCCTGGTCTGCTTTGCTTGTCCAAAGCGGTGATCCCATCTATGGCTGATTGCATATATTGGATGATGAACGACAGAAAACCCCAGTTCATAAGCCAACCCCGGTCATAAGCTGAGCTTCTACTTTACAAAAAATGTTATAAATTGATTTCAGCTGGAAAAAGCCGGAAGATATTTGATTATGACAAAAACTTTACGGTTTATCTAGGGAGAGCTTGAACCAATCAGAGATGTACATTATTGGTTAATTCAGTTCTCGATCAGAATAGGGCGGCTAAGTCTCGTCACGTGATCGCCAACTTCCTATTATCGCCCGCAGGCCTGAAGGATGGGCGAAAAATTTCGACCCCCCATATCTCCACTAATATAGAGAGTTGGGGTATAAAATTCCAGATCTGGGGCCTTTTTAGGCTAACTTAGATGTGGGTATTTTTAGTTAGAACCGGCAAAAAAATTATGACAACACTTTATCGCGAGACTTAGCCTCCCTATGCACTATCGGCCACTACTCGGTCTCATCTAAAAGCACCAGTGTCATCTGTATGAGGACTGCTGCCTGCTTACAACACCTCCTCACCAGAACCTGTATTCAACATGCTCCATTTATACACCACCACACAAGGCCTCAGACATTCTGAGGCACAGTCCAACTGAGGAATGCCCTCTCTGGGGGGGTCAAAATCTGTCGCTGAGGCCCCACTCTCCATACACAGTCTTGGTGTCGACTCAGACTCAGTTGCACAAATTGTTGTACATGCAGTCAATGGCTAAGAATGGCTGTATCCGTACCGAGAGGTATTGGGCTCAGATGGTGCCATTTCTCGTTACAGAATATGCCTCGTATACAGCACCCAACAGTGAGGGCCTCCCCTGGGCTCCTCCCATCGACTGTCTAGATGTGGAGGGAATATGGCGCTCGCATACAAAGTATGCTGAAACGAAGCAGTTGAAAAGAAGTCTTTGCTGCACACATCATTCTCACTATGCAAACACTCCCCTAATACTGCCTGGAAAGTATCATTTTGCAAAAAAACTAATATATGGTGTATTGCAAAATGAATATCACCAAGTTTTGGTGAAAGAAGGCCCTAGATGGCTATTGTTATTGAAATACAAGAGCCATACTCATAACTCGGTGAATTAGTCACTGACAAAATTCAATATCACTTTTGAAATGTCACTGAGAATATCAAATATAAATATAGGAATAAAGCTACATATTACAAAGTCAGTTTGCTCTGTTTTAATATGACATGGTGCTATTGTAGTGTTTTTTACACAATATAGACTGAACAAACCTAAGTCTGGGCTGGGTAAAATGTAGACTGTAGACAATGAATTCTCTCACTCCTGTCAAGAACAGACGCACATAATACTGGGAAATATACAGGCGAAATAAATAAAAAAGGAGACAATATTCTCGTGAAAAAGGTACCTTATGTTGTAATCTCATGTCAGCACACGGCCCCTATGGCTTTCGCAACAATGTCGATCACTCTCAACCATGCGAGATAGATCTCCATATATTGTGTGTTTTTCCCATATGGGCCTTTCTTCTATTTGAAAACAGAATTACTTTTTAAGGCGCTACATATTGGACGTTTCCGTGATAAGAAGCCGCTTATTCTACCATTGTGGCACATTGCTACAGGGATGACAATGGCAGGGGCAGATCGCTATGATTATTTGATTTCGATGCGGTATTTTACCCGCAGTACGAGCCATGAAGTATTAAGTGAAGGGGGCGGGGGCGGCTGTAGTTGTCAGAGGGGGGTTGGGGGTTGGGAGGATTGTGTGCTCTTAGTTAATCAGGGTAGTATTGTCACACTCCCTAGTGACACAACAAAAACCATGTTCCAGGCGACTCCGGCCGGTGCTATTTCTGTAAGCTCCCTGCGGGGTGGGCTGCAATAGATGAGGAACAGTTAGCGACGCTGTGTGAAAAATCAATGACTGCAAAGCCAACAACCTGACTTTTAAAACCTGTGACCGACTCCCTCTGGACCCCACAACCTTTTCCAACCACCACCTTATCCAGACAGGAAACTAGGTCACATGACCACTCCGGAAGTGGCTTTTTGATTGGTTGGTGCTAAACAGTTCCCATGGCAACCGCAAGGCATCATGGGAGCAGCAGGAACCGGATGTCAAAGCTGCAGGAGCAAGGGCTTGTGGGAACCGAGCGGTAAAACGAATTGAATAGCGTGTTTGGAATTCAATCGTCACGAGGGGAGAAATTGTGAATGAGAGATGGATTGCATTGGTGGTGGTTGAGGAGGGAGATCAACTTTCAGCTTACCCCAGCACTTTAGCGCACTGCGGCTGCTGGCAATTCTCCAATCAATAACTACTATTGTGGGTTTTATTTCACTGTTGGCTAACACAGTATTAGTTAGCCCTTTAAGGACTGCATAGTGCTTTAATGCACCATTCCTCTGTCATTAAAATGCATGAATGCTGCCCTGGCAATTTAGTTGCCCCCCAGGGCTATTTCCTCGCATTATACCTACCCTTCGCGAGTGTATCAACCAGGTAGGATCAGCATGATACATGAATGCCTCCATGCATTATGTACATTAAAAAATTAAAGTGCTATGCGACCCTTAAAGGGTCATCGCTTCGACACACTGTGTAATCATTGTATTGTGCTGCAGAATTAAACTCAAATGATAACATTGAATTTGAAATTCTGTTTGATGAAAGGGAGGTGATTTGTCTAATAATCTAAGGCAAACCAACATAAATAGAGTAGCATTTGTCATGTTATTCACTATGACATACAAAGCAGTTGAAAGCAGATATTATAGCTTTTTTTAATGTAATAGAGATCTCAGAGGGTTCTACAATATGGTGAGCAACAAAGGTATAGAAAGTATTGTTTCTTTGTGTTGGTTTAACATCCGATTGGCTGTGCATTTGGCATCCAGAGTATATAGAATACATGCTCATGGGAAGTTTTATGGGGGGGGGGGTGTCCAAGAATTTTGTTTGGGGAATAGGGGAGGGTATAGTAAGGAATCTAGTGTAACCACTGAGCCATCCAAGCCAGCATTAAATATGACACATGAGCCATGTTTATGGGGTATACCCTATATGTGAGGTACTTCCACCTCAGCCACCTTCCATACATCACACTGGTAACCCTTTAAGAGTGCTTTAATGCATTATGCCCTTTTGTTGTCATGATACAGTGAATATGCAGCCTTAGCGAGTAACTTGCGAGCCAACCAGAGTAACTTGCGAGCCAACCAGACGGGATTGATACCTTCCCAAACTATGACCTTCCTGAAAATGTTGGCATGATGCATGAATGCAGCTCTGGCAACTACCGGCTGCATTCATGCATCATGCCATCCAACGACATTAAAGCGCGATACGACCCTAAAAGGGTTAATGGTGCCCAGGGTGATCATGAGTGAAGAGACAGTTTGCGCAGGTGACTTATTTCAGTCGTTCCTGTAGAATGAACCAATATATTTCAGACAGAGAATTACGGATCTAGGAAATTCATCAAATTTAGGCAGCGGTTAATGCCTTTAGCCATCTGTCATCGGGCTGGGCTCCCAGTAATCATCTCCTGATGGAGCAGGGGTAAAGAGGAAGGGGGCAAGGGTGAGTATTACCATAAAAGCTTTGAAATGATAAACAGGTGAAATGTATTTGCTGAATACACGGGAATATAGTAATGTATTCGCCGAATACACGGGAATGAAATAAAGGTTGAGTACAGGTTTTCGCGACATTAAACATTTAAAATTGGGGGAATACTTTCATCCCTGAATACACCTATTCCTAACTTGCGAATCAAATTCACACAATAAAGCAATTGAGGAAAGGGAGTTTGCCTAGCCTTTCTTTGACTTGAGCTGATTTGGTTTCACACTAGACGGGAGCTTATTGCTGTATACTGTAGTAACTTATAAGACGATATGGCTTAATAAACACACCAATATATAATCAGTATTAGAACTGTGCTTCTAGAGAAAATGCCATTTCAAGTAAAAGCACCATGGCATTGGTATAGGAGTCTATAGACCAAGCCTATATAGTCTTCCATGGTATAAAGACTAAACCTGTAGTCCTGTGTGACAATGGCAGGAGCTCTAAGACTGAGGCTGTAGTCAGCGGTTGAAACACGGTCTGGGTGACCGAGGTAACAGGGGTCGGAGGTCGGCTACCCAACTACCCGCCGCCGTGCTTTACGACCTCCGCCTGAGCTGCTCAAGTAACTAGGGACTGGGATGGAGGGGAACGGGGAGGAAGGGGAGCAGCTCAGGAGGGGAGCAGCTCAGACTGAGGGAAGGGAGCAGCTAAGGTTGGGAGGAGGGTCTTTCTTAACCTGGTTGTAGGGTTCATATCTGCCTCTGATGCATTTGTGCATTGCCAATAAGGTACTGCATTCATGGCGAGTTAGTCCTCAGTTGGTGCATTCAGGATAAAACACCTTCTATTAAAAGCCCAGGGACATGTCCTTTGTCTCTACAGACCTATGCCTTTCTCTTCTAACAAGGATTTATCCCCTCAGGAATTGTCGCCAGAATCTGCAGACACAAGAATTCTGCCATATGAACACTATCTTTGACTACAACTTACAATAAGGAGGGAGGCATAGCTTTGTCTATGAGACTGGCCATCTACAATGTGACAACTCCCTATACTACTAACTACCACTTACTAAGACTGTACACACTGCCACCATAACCCTTTAAGGACACATGTCACTAAAGGATTAGTAACTCGTCGGTGTTGCATTGGTGCATCATGCCGACTCCTTGGGGGTGTCTCAACCTTTTTAGGTTGGCATCATGATTGAAAGCAGCACTTACTCGCCAGGGCTGCATTCTTGCATCAAGACGACCAAGGGCATAATTCATTAAGGTATCATGTCGTCCTAAAAGGGCCACTTACACCACCGGGCATGTTGGCTACACTGAAAACAGACGCTAAAGGCATGGCGTGGTCACATGGTTTATTACAACCTAAACACTACTTAAGCCGTTTTATTTTGATAACTTGGATTACGGATCCGCCGGCGAGATTTTTGGCATTTTGCAAAAAAAAAAAAAAAGTTTTTTTTTTTTTTTTTTACCTTTCCCCTCCGAGATTTTTTGAGAATTTTACAAAAAAAAAGAAAAAAGTACATGTTGACCAGCAAAAGGTAGAATGAGGCCTTTCAGATTGGGGATAATTCTCAATATATCTTCACTAGATTGCCCAGAAATTAGATTTTTCATGCCTTTTTTTTTTTTTTTTCGCCTCTGCCCTTCGAGAAATTTTGTGATCTGGTGCCCCCCGTAGGACAGCTTTTTTTTTTTTTTTTGCCTCTGCCCTTCCAAAAATTTGGAGCCAAAAGCCCGTAATCCAAGTTATCAAAAAAAGGTGGCCTTAGCGCCAATACCACTAATTAACACATTCTGTGTGAAAAGGGGAGAAAGGGCCACTTTAAAGAGTGGCTAGGCAAGCTCAGACAGTAGTGCCCGATAGCTTACTGGACATAATACTTGTACTTACGACCAGTCCCCACTCACTCAGATCTTCGACACATACCTGCAAGCAAAGAGAAATGATACATCAGTTAAGCATATATTACATGTATTTATTCAAATATATATTAAAACCAACAAGAGAATAAGAATAAGCAAAATTGATGGCTAATGCAAACTTCTATCAATTCCTAAGATATTGTCCAAAGACCCTAAGTACAGTGATAGAGGAAGTATCAAATCATAGAGATGACTGTAGAATGGGTATTGTGTAAAGGGCTGGTTTTGAATTCTTCATCAATAATCAATTAATGAAGTTTTCAGATCGTTAATTACTGATAATATTAGGTCATTGACCTGGCAGAGAATTGCCACTTGTAATTATCAATCTGTGGACGATGAATTAAATCAATGCCTGTCATTATGACGGAATAGGACGTGTGATGTGTCGTTAACTATTCATGCAGCGTCAAATGACACAATTTCCCCATAAAGGACCTTATAGTGCATTATTAGTGCATCATGCCCTTGGTCGTGATGATGCATGAATGCAGCCCTGGCGAGTAACTTGCTAGTGCTAAATTTAAGGATCATGCCCACCCTACGCGGGTAATATACTCCAATGTGTAGGCATGATGCACAGATGCAACACTGGTGAGTTGGTTCTGCATTGGTACACCATGACAACAAACTTCAGCTTTTAGCAACATGCCATCATTAAAGGGTTAATATTGTAGAAATGGCCCATTTCCTCATGAGTCAGTAAAGCTGGGTTTACTACCATGCTTCAAGGGGTGACTGGATCATATTACAAAGCTGTATCCTCAGTTCTACAGTGCTTTGTCCAATATGACAGTAATTCTAGACCCAGGAGCCTCATTTAAATCTGACAAAGCTTCCCCTGTAGACATATTATTTACAATGTGTTACAGATGTCTTCCCCGCTATTGTTCTCTGTGCCTCCCATTGTGTTCCTATAGCTTGTAATGACAAGGTACCTACAGAAATCTAACTTCACTTGTTGTAGTTCTGATTTGACAGTTGCATTTCATATATCAATAGGGTTTGCTTATCCCTTTAAGGACGGCATGTCGCTTAAAGATGACATTTATCGGCATTGGTGCATCATGCCGACCCTTTAGGGGTTTCCCAACACTTAAGGGTTGGCATAGTGTTTGAATGCAGCACTGGTGAGTTACTTGCAAGGGCTGCATTCATGCATTATGATGACCAAGGACATGATACATTAAAGACCACCTCCGGAGGTTTTGAATAATATGAGAAAACCAGAATATACCACTGCAGACATGCTGTTTTGAATAATCCTTTAGTATATGTGACATAAATATGTCAATAAAGTGGTGTTTTTAGCAAGAATAGTAAATCCCTCCAAATACTGAATTGGTCAATGTGTGCTTTCCTCACTTTGCACAAGGGGGCACTGCTGAACATGGTCTGCTGTGAGAGGCCGTTGCTAAGTACATGTGTGAGAGAGAGTGTGTGTGTGTGGGGGGGGGGGGGTGTAGTTGTACCCACATACCCCCCCCCCCCCCTGCTTGCAGGGAAACTAACTACCCAATGGATTGCCCGTTGTTACACTCTGTATTGAAGTATGGTGAGTGATCAGGGCCAGTGCTCAGTGATTGGGTGGGGGAGGGAGGGAAGGTCAGTGGGAGGTAAGTGCTTCAGGCAGACTGACCACTGCAGGGGCCCAGGGGGGCCACTCCCACAGTTTTGGCTAGCATGTGTGACCATGATTCCAAGGGAAAGGGTACTTTCTGGGACCCTTTACAGATAGGGATTAGGAGGGGTTTCTCATCAAATTAGTGCTAGTTTGTTGATTTACCTCTTGTAATAAGAATACCAGGTTTGAAGTGATATTTGCACATGCATGTAGTTTCTATAGAAAATGTATGGGGTGGCCTCCCCATTGGGTTGGTTGTCACCCAATATGAGATCACATTGGGTATTTGGGCTGTAGTTCATGTGCTTCTCACTGGGGACAGCACAATCACTGATATTTAGGATATGAGGTCTCATGGATTGGCCCCCAACTAAACCAAGTAATAAATGAATAAATATAGCTCTACAGGAGTTACCTTTAGATAGGAAGTCAGTTAACATACCTAGGTACCTGATTACAATAGCGAAATTGCCAATTAAAAACCTCCGGAGGTGGTCTTCAAGGGCCGGGCAACATTGTCATCATGATGCGCCGACTCAGCACAGGTGAGTAACTCGCCGGCGCAGTGTTGGTGCAACATGCCGGACCAACATAATAAATAAATGTACCACTGACCTGTTACTCACAAGGTATCATTCGGAAAAGGGCAACCGTGCATAAAAGTGTAATGCAGCCCTTATAAAGGGTTGAACATGAATGGCGTAGGGCCAAAAAAAAAAAGGGTCCGTTTCAGGTAACATGGCAAGAAAATGTAGGGTCGGTAGGTCGGATTTTTTTTTTTTTACTGATTTTTTTTAAACATGAAAGTAATACCCAGCCTCTCCGAAGACCCTAAAATTGACCAAAAAAGGGTAAAAATACGAAAATTTCTTCAAAATTGCATAAAAAAACGTAGGGTCGACCCTGTTTTGATAGGGTCGGTCGGGTGACCTGAAACAAACCTTTTTTTTATTAGGCCTAATTGTGCATAGAAATTACTACTTTGGATGAGGGAAATGAGAGCTCCATCACCATCACTTGGCGGATCTACCACCGGACGGCTGCCAATCTACCCATGATGCCCCAGCCATCATGGCCGCCATGTTGCCTGGCAACCAGACCGGAAGTTAACCAGGCCCTGAGGTGGCACTAGGGGGCACTGCTGGGCCTCGTTTTGAAACTGGTGCGGAGATTGGCAATCACGTGATACAGCTGTTGCTATGGTTATGTCCTTAGGATGCCTCCTACACCCCCCCCCTCCACATACCCCCCCCCCCCACCCCCTACCGTTACCATACCTCCAGGGCCTGTATCAACTCTACCCACCTTCACCCCAGGCACCTCACTGTTCTTATAGGCCTAGAGGTGTAGATATGTGGGGAGGAGGTTCTGTTCAGAATGAGTGTGTCAGGGGGATATTGTATTTTTCTTCTTCTTGTTTTCCCCTCCATATGCCTTAATATGCATGGGCCCTTTTTACCATATCCTGAAAGTTGCAAAATACCGGTAATTCAAGTGCTGTCCACTCATTATTTGTGTCCGATCAGCGTGTCTGGGCTAGAAGTGTGTGTTACCATGTTCCAATCCCCTTCTCTTTATACTACTTACCCCCTTCTACACTTATCACTGTACCAGTGCTAGACGCCGCATTATCACCAAAAGTACGCAGGTTTTCTGCTAATAGATGAAGCCCTGAGGAGTAACTCGCTAGGTCTGCATTCATGCATCACGCACGACCAAAGATATGGCACAGAGAGATGCCACTCAAACATCGACAAAAAGCAGGAGATTTTCTATTGTAAATTTTGGTCATTTTTTTTGTAGTTAATTAACATAATCTAATACAGAAATTCCAGTAAATGTGTAGGAATCCCTGCAAAAGTATGAAGAGTGGCATCTATGGCAGCACACAAAAGGCTGTGATCCACTGCCGCGAATTTGCTGCGATTTTGCTGCGAATGACACTCGTGCGTGTAAACACGGAGAAAAGGTTCCAGCAGTGGATCTGCTGCTGCAAGTCCCTGCAACAACGCAGTCGCAAGGGCTGTGCGACCTGCCAGTAAATTCGCAGAAATCTAAAAGTTTTGATTTTTACGAGTGTACTCGCAAGCTTCTCTCGCACGATGATATTCGCAGCAAATTTGCGGCAGTGGATCACCGGCTAAACTCACTATAGCCCTTGCTATCAAAAAAAGTCGGAATTCCCACAATAAACAAAAGTAGTGAAAGTGGCACCCCTGTATAATGCGGCACTCACAGAGCTAACTAGGGCCCCTATAACTGCATCTATAATGCAGCGTCTGATATCGCCTCCTGCGGGGTACAGGTACAGGGGGGACATCTTGTGGTGGGCCCTCACTCTCCCAGCAGATTCTTCCCTCCTTTTTGTACCAGTACTACTGTGAAAGTACTTATTTTCATGGGTTTAAATTTTCGGGGATGAGTGAAAATCGGCAAATTCGCGGGTATTTATTTCATACTTAAGCATATAAAAACTGCGCGGATTTTTCATTTCTGCGAACATCGCGGAAATATATACACAGCGAAATAAAGTACTTTCACAGTACTTCCTTCTCTGCAAAAAGGGTGGCGGATCATTTTGCAAATTTGTCTACCTAATACTTTTAAAATACCTATTCATACAACTATGAATCAATTCAGATATATCAAGGGATATGTGAGGAGTAAATATATTTAAAAAGATTGAATGTGTGATTAACATCACAGATGACTTAGGGTCAGGGTGATAAAGTGATTGAAATGATGGACTAAACAACTGAATCCGTAAATATTTTTTCAGGAACAATGAATTATTTGTCAATTCTGAGAGCAGGAATGTATTCCTGGGTCAAAACTACCCTCAAATCATGTGTCTCACTAGTATGTGATCATATTTCAGCTGAGCAGGTGTGTGTGGGGGTGCTGGTGGGTGTGGGTGCGACGGTGGGTGTGGGCGAGCCGGTGTGTGTGGGCGAGCAAGTGCGTCTGGGCAAGCAGGTGGCTGTCGGCGTCAGCGCCTGGTGGCGTGTAACCGCCGTTTTACGTCTCGGCCGAAAAGCGAGTTGATCAGAGCATCAGCAGAGACACCATGTCCGGTTCTGTTTCGCCGTGTCGGCCGGCCGCAGGGCGGCGTGTGTAACAGATCATTAACTCCCCCCAGTCAATTACCACTGCCTGCATATCTAGCAGGGGGGGTACTCGCATTTCCATAGTCTTTGTAACGATATGTGCATTATCAGTGCAAAGTGAATCAGGGTTATCACTGTTATAAAAATAATAGCAAGTAACCTCCCCTGTAAATTACCTCTAGTACTTAAGTGTTTGATAGATGTCTGAAAAAAAGTGTCTCACCTACCCCTCCCATAGAGATAGCATTGGTTGTCACGAACTATCCAAATTTGGGGTTGTCGGTTATCTTCGCGCTCCCATAGAGCTCTATGCTGAAGCAAATTACTACCAATTACAGCCTAATATTATTTTTCATTTTTTTGGGGGGTTATAATAGGAATTTGTGAAAAACAAATACACCATTAGATAGATATTGTGGAAAGTGATTTATTGAGACCATGCAAGATGCAAAGAGTGAAATATTAACCAAATGGGAGCAATTTCATTTTTTCAAGGAAAAGAGGTGTCCAGAATCGTCTCACTTGACTCAGGGAGGACCCTGAGTCAATTACAGAAGTATTGATCATGTTTTTATGTGAGATTTTGGCCATATTTCTGGGAACTATTTTTGGTGTATGAAAATGGCAATGTATAATGGAGACAGGAGAGCTGACAAGTTGTACCGTTTTCGCCCCTTCTTCCACAAGAGACTTCCTAAAAACTTTAAGTCTTGGCAGTCTTATTTGAGACTGTGCTGGGAGAGTGGTGGGCGGGGTGAGGAGAGGCTGTCACCATAAACAAGGATTGCTTATTCACGAGGCCGTCATGGAGGAGGGGGAGGAGGAGGGAAGGGGGTGTGCTCGTGGAGCTGATTTAACTGCCGCCCCTCACAACATCTCTGTGTGGTAACTCTGATACAACTCTGTGGTACAACTAGAAACCTTCAAGGACAGGCTCATGCCACAAGGATTCAACGCAATTCTTTTTAAAGAGATGAAAATCAGTGATGGTCCAATGTAATTCTCAAACAATTCTCCCTAATAGTTACTATTTTTCATGTTATGAGGATCTGTGAAGGATCCCAAAATACTATGAGTGACTCTAGGGTAACTTACAAAAAACACTATATGCTTCAATTGATGCTTGTTGTTATATTGCACCAATGCAGCATTGGTATGCAACTCAGTGACCACGCGTAGGTGCATTATGCTAAACACTGATAAATATGAGAGAGATTGTGTCTGTTCTTTTAATGGTGTAAAAGTAACAGAAACTCAAATATAGCGGGACTTTGGGTACAGGTAACTTACAAGAGTCAACTCCCAACATCAGATACTAACTTCACTGGGAATACTGACCAGGCCCAACCCCTGCGGCCCCAGCATAATGCACCTAGAGTTGAGCCTATTTGTATTATAGCATCACACAAGTGAGCGGCCGTACAAGTGTTAGCATTACGGGTCACTCGGTGGACGCCTCAGATTGGCTCAAGGTCAAGGGGTGACATTGAGGGGCTGAGTAGAGGTCACAGGGGTCATGAACCAGAGAGAGGCTGGGGAGCCCCTTGGGAGTCCTGGAAGTGACAGTGACACTGTCCCAGCCACCATGCTGGATAATGTGTCATCTGGGTAATGAGATTTGAGGCTGCCCACTGTAGTGCCCCCCCCCCCCTCCACCCAACCCACCCCTGGTGGCACCTATTCAGCTATACGGGACTAGCACATCCTGGTACTTCAGGTAGTCGGGGGCTATCTCCTTATCAGGCTAATCCCCTCAATTCACACCTTGAACAAAGGGGCTGATGAGGAATTCTCCCATGATGCACTGCTCTGGAGTTGGGGGCCTAACCACAATGCATTGCTCTGAGGCAAGATGGCGGCCCCCCTAGCCTAATGCGCTAGTCCCGTATAGGTTCCCAGAGCCCTCCTGGTGGTCCCCCCCCCGCACACACACACAGACACAACCTCCAGCCCTCCAGGTGGTATAACGATACTTTGGGTAGCTCCGTGTGCGCGGCCATGTCAGTTCTGTCCACGGAATATCCCGCGAGATTTACCGTAGCCTGGTACCACACTCAAACAGACCGTAGTGCCAGGAACAAGCTACATTCCGAGAGCAGAACCAAGATCTCACGAGAGCTGCCACCCGTTTTATCCCATACACTGTACAGGCGGGTAAAAAGGAAGGAGACAAATGATAAGGCAAACATGTAGGCGACAGAAGCTTCAGGCAACTTCAAGCAACTGAGTCATGCTTAATTCATATATTATTCATAAAATGTTTTCTTCCATGACATTCTGCTGTGTTTCACTATTTGACTTGAGACTCCCCTTCCTTCCTCTGACATGAAACTCCAATATCAATTCAACAAAATGCAATATTGGATAATGAAGCTCGCATTACCGATTCAATAATCTGTGATATTGGATATTGAAACTAGGGTATCAATTCAATAAACTGTGATATTGTATAACAAACCTCTTTGTCAATTCAAGAAAATCTGATATGGAATATCGAAACTCCAAGAAACTCAAGAAACTGCAATATTGGATAATGAAACTCAAACATGAATTCAACAAACTGTGATGTTCTATAATGAAAATCCAATGTCAATTAAGCAAACTGTGATATTGGATAAGGAAACTCCCGATATCAATTTAACAAACTGCAATATTGGATGTTGAAAATGTGCTCTCAATAGAACAAGTGGTGATATTGGATATTAAAACTGTGATATCAATTGCACACACTAGAATATTGAACAATGAAATTCCGATATCAAGTAAAACAACTGTGATATTAGATAATGAAACTCCGCTATCAATTCTACAAACTGCGATATTGGATAACAAAACTTAGATATCAAGAGTGGTCATTTGAGCTGCCAGAGGCGCCGACAACATGTCGTAAACACAGGAGACAGCGACATAACACCCTCTTCCAGCTCTTCTATTATCTTCTATTATTGACCGGGCTCTGTCGCGAAACTTGTTTCCGCAGTGATAACGCATGAGCTATAGCTCTCTCAGTATTAACCCTTTAAGGTCAGCAGCTCACTTTAATGAGTTTTGAGTTTGAGTTTTGAAAAATGTTTATTGACACAAAATATACACAACAAGTTGCGCCTTTCAATATCGTGTCATGTAAATAGAGCATCGTACTCCAAATTGTCAATATGTTATACAAATATATATCAATATGTACGACAAATAGCACCACTTTGCGAGATGCTACACAGAAAAAACATTCATCATACATACAAGTAGGCAACAAAGTTAGCAGAACATCTTTCAACATGGTTCAGGTCATGCAATCAGATCCATATATACGTAAGCATTTTAACATCATTGACTTTACATATCAGCAATTCGGTCAAGTGTGGAATTAGACGTTTGCACCAACCATGGTATCTCAAAGTACTTATTACGGTACTTTCAATATCGCGACATAAAATGTGCGATTTATTATAAACATCATAATTTTGACATGAACATTTCAATCGTATTAGCATGCTGTATCTCAGCATTCAATTCATTCCATAGCAAAGAACCCTGATATAACGGACTCCTACGATACAACTCTCCCTTTGGGCGCTGTAGTTTAAACTGAAGCAGTGCATTACTCCTCAAAACACGTCGTGGCACTATTAGATTGTCGGCCTTTTTAGACAATTTATACATCAAGCATAGTGTAGACCTTCTTCTACGGATATGAAGTCTCTCACAGTCACATCTGATATGCAATGCATTTGTTCTAATATCCCTAGGATTATAAACACCAATACAACACCGCAGACAATGATTCTGGACAGTTTGGAGCTCTCTGGAAATACCATCAGGGCCACTACTAAGAATGAAAGCACAGTACTCTAGTGTGGGGACAATCATTTGTCTGTACATTAAAAGAGACAGTGACGTGTCCATATGCTCCTTTAACCTTCTTAAGTGGCTTAGTCTACCATTACCTGATTTTAGCACCTTAGTACAATGAGCATCAAAGGATAGGGTACTGTCGATCAAAACACCCAGGTAGTTAAACGTAGACACCACCTTAAGCTTATTTTGATTCAACATTATTTCATACTCATCAAAATTACGTCCATCTCCAATACTATGGCACCAAAATACATGTGTTTTACAACTATTAACAGTGAGCCTATGTTCATTACACCATCCAACAAGGCTATCAACATCAGACTGTATCAAAGACTGTACAATCACCGGGTCCTTATTACTAACAAGAATAGCAAGGTCGTCCGCATACATATAGTGGTCAGCATGCTGTAGAGAACTAGTAATATTATTTATGTATATATTAAAGAGGAGGGGTCCTAACACAGAACCCTGCGGTACACCACAGGTAATTGGCATTTTACATGAGGTAGCTATGTTAATGTCAAGTCCCGGTACAGTTGTAACTTGACTCCTTCCTGCGAGGTAACTTTTAAACCATCTCACAC
Organism: Harmothoe impar; assembly: GCA_947462335.1. Taxonomy (NCBI): domain Eukaryota; kingdom Metazoa; phylum Annelida; class Polychaeta; order Phyllodocida; family Polynoidae; genus Harmothoe; species Harmothoe impar. The sequence goes on along the minus strand of OX381712.1, from coordinate 67,340,307 downwards.
ATGATTCGCTACAACCAATGCTATAAAGTTTATTTATTAGGATGAGGTGATTGACTGTGTCAAATGCTTTCCGTAGATCGAAAAACACTACAGCAACCACCTCACCCCTATTTAGACATTCAAATAGTCTTTGAATTAACCCTAAGCATGCATCTGTGGTCGAGCGACCCGGCATAAATCCAAACTGTCTGGCGTCAATCAAATTATATTCTAGTAAGTAGGCCATCAGCTGGAAGTGAACAGCCTTTTCTAACAATTTTGAGAAAATACTTAATTGGCTCACAGGCCTCCAGTTGGTTACCAGAGTTAAATCACCCCCTTTTGGAAGAGGAATGACGACGGCACCCTTTAAAGAGGTTGGAAAAATTCCATCTCTAATCGATGAGTTGACAATCCTTGCCAATACAGTAGGTTTATGGAGTAGTGCATCTCTTATTACCGTAGTTCTTATATTTGCCACACACGAGGATTTATTTAGTTTAATTTTCTTTATGAGTTTCAGAATCTGGCTAGGTCCAAGTTCAACAAGTGTCAACTTCGGTCTGTCCAGGACAATATCATCGTCCACTAGTGCTACCGGTAGTTGGACATTTATGAAACTAGACGCAAGTTTTGACCCAATCTCACTATAGTAGACATTCACATAATCAGCCAATGAGTCATTATCAATAAGTATACCAGCATCATTATTTAATTTCATGACAACAGGTTTTTTAGGTCCCTTCCAGACCACATTGACCTCCGCCCAAAACCTCGAGGGGTCATCTTTAAACCGTTCTAGTTTTGTTCTAATACAGTGAAGTCGATTAGAGGCCAATAACATTTTGATTCTTCTATCAATTGCTCTTATGGTGACTGTATAAGTGTTAAAAACACCGATCCGAACCTTCCTAGCTTTGCGCAGTAACCTATTCTTCAAGTCAATCAACTTAACAATACGTGGTGTAAAGCCTTCTGTTAATTCAGTGAACACGTCAAATGTTTTAACAGGGTGACATTCATCTAAATACAAAGATAAATTACCAACAAGCTCAGATATACAATCTTCACTATTCACGTCTATGTTTAAGTTCCAATTACAGAGATCCAAAAACCGTACAATTTTGTTCTTGTCATAGTGTTTGTACGACCTCCCAGTGACATGTTTAGTTTCACGCTTTTTTACAACTTGTATTTGTTTTTTGATGACGTAAACCGGGGCATGATCGCCATACATGTCATTTATCACGCCCACAGCTTGTACATGCTTACAATTCGTATACACGTGGTCTAATGTAGACTTCCCATAGGGGTGGTAATGTGTAGGTTTGGTCTGGAAGTATTTCAACTTACTAGTTTTAAGAAATCGGAACAGTGTTTTACATTTTGGACTATTCCTGTGTAGTGTATCTACATTCAGGTCCCCTAGTAGCCATAATTCCCGATTCCTACAGATTGGTAACTTTATCATATTTTTCAACATTTTATAACAATTTTGAACATTTGATCCTTTTGGAGGGCGGTACAGAGACAAAATAATACGGAATTTCTGACCAGGAAATTTGGTAAGTAGTCCTAAACATTCCAGATCTTTATGAATAAATGTTAGTTCATCCACCACCGTGGTATATGTGGCATAATTATTCGGTACATAAGCGCCCACACCGCCACTTTTCCTGCGTGCCACTAAACGATCCTGTCTAAAAAAGGTCATGCCCGGTAGGTCTACAGACCAGTTAGGGTCCCCTTCATTAAGCCAGGTCTCGGTGACACTTATGTGGTCTACATCCCAAATTATCTTCCTCATCTTTTCAGCCTTATTTCTAAGACTCTGTACATTCATGTTTACCATCTTAAATCCTTTACTTTGACCGAGCTGAGCATAGTTAAGATATGACATAATAATGTAGCCTCAACCCCCAACCATATCTCATACAGAAGTCCACTATGCCTACTAACAAAAACAGAAAGTAAATCAAATCAAACATCAGGTGTGTAAACATAATGCCTCAGGCGCTAACTAGTAGGGCACAGAGTGCAGAGTTGCTTTGTGTTAATCCACGGTGCAGCTCTAGGTGCAATTAAACTCAATACAATCAATGTTAACACATAATCAATCAGCTCCCCTTAGATACACAGTTAGGTGTTGGACTAAGGCACTGATCAGCACATTAATTTATACACATAGATTCCAATAATCAATCGGCAACTCAGAAGTATAATAAGTACCGTACAGATGTAGCTGAATCAGTTAAATAATGTTATCACAAAAGAGAGGAACAGAGAATTATACAACAAGTTAATAGTTACAGTCTATTAAATTTAGTAACTAATTGAAATTAGTATATAAAGGACGTATATGTATGCGTCTGCATTTGCACTTGCACCCCCGTATTCATGAAAATCAATACTATTCAACTCATATCACATGATCGACATTGAGGATAAACATGTACAATTACCGGTAGTTTGGCCAACTACGAAGACATTATGACAGAGCTTGTTTTTACTAAAATATCTGCAAGCTACGTTTCATTTTCAAATAAGCATCCAATCATGACCTTACAAGTAGGCGACAATCAAGTCCAAGAGTCAAAAGTCATACTTCAAAAAATCAAATCAAATTCAAAATTGACACCTCAGACTAATACTTCATCTTCTAATCCATACTAAGTATAAATAAGAATCAACAGAATTAATCATACAAGACGAATCTCTAGGTAGTAGAGACTTACATAGCCAGTAATGTTATGTCCATTCGAGAGTACACAAGACATTTATTTATGTAAACAAGATAACCCATATTTATCTCTATGGCAAGTCATTAATCATCTTAGATAGACTTCTGGATATTACATTCATAAGTCAATACGATTAATAATACAAGATGAATCTCTATATAGTAAAGGCTTAAATAGCCTGTAATGTTATGTCTAGCCGAGAGTACACAAAGACATTTATTATTTTAAACATAATAACCCATATTTATCTCTATAGCAGATCATTAATTGTATGAGGTAGGCTTCTGGCTATTACTTCATGAGTCAATACGAAATCGCTCCGAAATTAAGCAGTAGAAACAGCAAGCTGTTTATACGAATACCATAGCTGCATAGAATATTTTAAGACAATTTACAGCTGATGTATAGCTATGACAGTTCATCAACACATTTAGCAATCTGCTCAACCGTTATATTATGATAGTCATGACTTGCTCGTATTCCATCATGCAAACGGTGGTAGCTATGGACCCAGCGACCAGTGGCAGGATTCTTGTTGTGTAGGATAGAATCAATCCTCGGTGTCCCCAGGCCTCTGTTATTGTTGTAACGTAGAAGATGTCTATTTATGCCATACACCACACATTCTGTCAGCTTCTGATGGGCAGTTGTAGTCTTATCCAAGTTACAGTATTCCCCGTTCATATTAAGATTAGCCTTGCCTAAGCTCGCTCCATACAAAGTTCCCACCAGGACTGTGACATCAGGCCTTAGTTGATACGCCTTGTCAACCATCGAAGAGACACTGCACAAAACATCAGTTACCAGATTGGTAATGTTATGACTTCTCAGAATAGCACTACGAGGTCCAGGACCCTTCCCCGGCTTGTTCACCTCAGGATTAATATCCAGGAAGTCATGGAGGCCAGGTAGGACCACTGCAACATTGATTGGCGTGTCGTCTAGTAGGCGCATTGACAGGTAGTCCGCCATGTTTGTTATTGTTCCACATTCCAGGATAGTGACTCGACGCAGACCGTTCAGTTTGTGACCGGCGTAGTCATCCAGCCACCTAACACGGCCATCACCAATCACCTCAATGATTTTTGTTTGTAGTGCCATTACTCATTCGTCTTCACACAGATCAGAGATAGACGATTCCCTGGTCAGATCTATATCATTCGCCAAAAGAGTTTCGTCTTCTTCGCTCTCGAGTTGTCCCGCATCGCCATTCGTCTCGTTTGAGCTCTCGTGTACGGCGTGATCCTGGCGTCCACTCTCCAAGCCGACTTTTAGGACGTTAGGCGTTGTCAGGGACGCAGCGTCGGCTACACTCGCCAGCCGATGTTTGCTTTGTTTTCGCGCCGCACCATCAGCCTTGCGTTCTCCCTTCTCGAGCTGGTCACGGAGTTCCACTAGGAGCTTACCCAACACATTCTGACCCTTGTATTTACCAGAATTAAAGATCTTATCGTCGTACTTAGCCCTGGCTCCCCAAAAATCGTTTAGAGTACATTCCACTAGATGGGATCCCCTAGTATTCAGGAGCGCTGCCCTCTTGTCGGCGTTTCTAGTGAATTTTCTAAGCAGACACATTCTCATGGCTGGGACTTCCATTTTGTCCCATTCTTCACTTGTCTCACATTCAAAAGCAGCCCTCTTGGCTTCAAGACCAGTTGTGGTTCTCATGACTGCCTCTGCCCTGATATGGTCATTATTTTCAGTGCATTTAAGAAATTGAAAAAGCTGTTCGCTACTATGGAATTGCATGCCTTCATATTCAATAAGACATGGGTGAAAGTTACTTAAGAAAGAGCGTGCACCATTGAATATAACCCCGGCTGGTGTTGTTTTTTGATGGAGAGGACCAGTTTTAGCAATTTCTGTGGCCCTAATAATACGTTCTGGTATAGAGGGTATTTGATGATCCATAGAACGATCAGTTTCACGTATAGCCTTCATAGGGTTCTTTTGCTTTCTACGATTCTCACTCGGTGTCTTGGTAGGTCTTTCTCTAAGTACTATACTTGATTTAACAGTCTCCCTCTTTTGTGAGGCATTTTTCCTAGTACCCTTTACACTTTTGGGCGTCTGATCACAATCTTTCCCACTAGCTGGGACCACGATAGGTGTAGAGGCTTTAAACTGGGTCAGCTGACGTTGTTTTTCAAAGTCAGCTATTCGTTCCCTTGGCAGCATGGGGGTATTTCCTTCAGGTGACATAATTCTGTCCTCTGACGTCATGTCCCCAACTCGGTGTCTGGGAGAGGCCCTCCAGTTCCTATCCATGTCACTAGTTAGGCGGTGTTGAGATGGAGACGTATCATTACCTCCACCTTGACCACTAGCAACAGCAGCAGAATGATGGCCTCTGTCAACGCTGCCACTGCCTTGATTGAAACGTACTCTAGACCCACCCCTAATCACTTCTCGGCCTCTATTGAGTTGATCATCCGCCCTGTAATTGGCTCGATCCAAATTCTTCTGTTTCATGTCGTCAGGTTTATACCTGTCAGGTATGCTGTTGATGTTGTAGGCATCAAAGAGGTCACCATCTATCAAAATGCTTGTACCCTTTAACTGGACATCACAGTTTAGGACATCTCGACAGTGCCTACCCAGGGCTCTCACTATGCCCTTGACTCTTCTTGTGGGTAGATCCTCATCAGCATTAATGAAGACGGACTTGTATTTATCTTTGAACTTCTTATCATGTATGAGCAGATGCTTAAGCTGCAAACAGTCATCTCTCAACCATGATGTTGCAAAGCAGACCAGCATGGGCCTGGGACCCGTGAAGTTGCCAGACGATCTGTTTAGACGTTTCACAAGTGTTAACTCATGGGGGTCCACCTCCAGCCCTAGCTCACTTAAGAAATTGATTACTTGTACATGAGGTTTCAGGCCTATATTCTCCGGAAGTCCCTCAATCATAAGTAGTATAGTATGTATCGGAACGGGACTATAGTTAAGTACTGTTTATTACTCAATCGACATGCAGCCAATCAGAGGCCTCCATTTGGTCACGTGACCGGAAGTGACCTACTTAGGGGATTAGTGGTGACGTCACGTGACCTAGTTAGCCAATCAGAGGCCTCCATTTGGTCACGTGACCGGAAGTGACCTACTTAGGGGATTAGCGGTGCATTCTGGGTAACCCTGAAGCCAATCAGAGGCCTCCATTGGGTGACCGGAAGTGACCTACTTAGGGGATGGTGCATTCTGGGTAACCTACTGACCTACTTAGGGGACCGGAAGTGACGTCACATGACCTAATGGCCAACCGGAAGTGACCTCATTGAGGATCACGTGACCGGAAGTGACCTGATTGATCACGTGACCGGAAGAAGAAGAAGAAGAAGAAGAAGAAGAAGAAGAAGAAGTGACGTCACGCGACTTAATGAAGAGATGAGCGTCTTTAAGGGGTCACGGGCTTTAAAATGTGATATCTTTTTTTTTTGGAGGAGGAGGCGAGTCTCTTATTTTTTTTCGGTAAACTAATAAAAAACACTACGATATAAGTTTTTTTTTCATTTTTTTTCATTTTTTATTGTTTTACGAGCGACTGGAAGTGACTTATTGAACTAGGTAGAAGCGTTCTTTAGAGTGTATAAGGGGGGGAGGGGAGGGGAGGGGGGGGAGGGGGGCTTCTTTAAGATGCATGGGGAGGGGGGCGCTTTTAGGATGCATGGGGCGGGTGGTGGGGGGGAGGGGGGGGAGGGGGGAGGGGGGCACTCTAGGGGGGTGGGGGAGCACTCTAAGGGGCGTTTGTCTCTTTTAAGAAAAAAAGAAAAGAAAAAGATTTCAATCGAGAGACACGCTTCTTCCTCTCGAGAGGAAGAAGCGTGTCTCTTCGTTTTTTTTTTGTTTATCACGTGCTGCGATGAGGCGATCAGCTGCGACTGGAGGAAGTGACACTTTAAGAGATCGCGCGTCTTAATTGTTATGATATTTTTTTTTTTACTTACTAATAAAGAAGACGTATGAAAATAAAACACAACAATTCACATGTCCGTCGTTCTCGTTGTTTCTTGCTTGATAAAGTCAAGTAATATCGCGATGCCGAGGCCAAACTTTCCCATGTCCTCAGTCAACACTCGAAGGAGTTCAAAAGGCGTACCGCCGGCGCCGTCAGCTTCATCTTGCCACATTTTCAACACTCGGAAGGCCCACTCAGCGGGACTTCCTCCGTATTCGCATTCTTCAGCGATCTTATCTAACCTCTCAGGCGACAATTTTAAATGGTCCCCCACCTCTTTCCACCTGCTACCCAGACGTCTGCCGAGGGTGCCCAAGTGCTTATGCATCGCGCGCGAGTCGGGGTTTTCGAAATCCAACCCCTGTCTGTGGAGAAGGGCCATCCACTGAGCCAACAGTTCCATGCGTCTTATGCGGGTGAAGACGCGACCGAGCTCGCCCCATCTATGACGATGCGGGGTTTCACCCCACCACACTCGGAACATCGCCGTACACAGCTCCTCCGGTGTCTTGACACTGCGCTCTACTAGAGCATCCATACGGGCGGCGCTGACTTTTAAGCTACTGCCCAACTCTCTCCAACAGCCGCTCAACTCTTTACCTAGTTGACGAAGCAAGGCGTCGCTATAGGCTAACCGCCGCTGTCCTACCTGTCGGGTCTCCCCATCATCGGTCTGCTGCCTCGCGCCGCGTCTCACGTCGTCAAGCCGCATTAACTTTTTTTCAGGCGCACCGGGCGGTGAAGGCGAGCTTGAAAGTGGAATAGCTTGAGCCATCTCGTCTCGTCTTGGCGGCGGCGGCAGCGGCGGCGGCGGCGGCGGTGGCGGCGGTGGTGGTGGTGGCGGTGGTGGTGGTAGTAGCCGTTACTGGGGTCAGAGGTGATATGTTTTTTTTCCAACAGAAATGAGAGCTTTTTATACAGAGGGAGTTTAATCCCATTTCCAACAGCGCTCCAGCTGTCTAGCACCCTGTCCGCATGACGCTTTTTCAGCCGCTCCGCTCCTTAAGAGCTTAGATGACGAGGGGGTGTGGCATCGCTATCCGTGGAGACCAGCTGAAAACGGTGTTTTTTCCTCACTCATAGCCTTAATACCTCCTACCCCCTACCCGAGGACGTCTCCCTCCCTCTGACATTCATTGTAACAAACGTCAGAGGTCAGGTGAAAATCGGATTTTTTTTCATGCACAGCCTTAGGCAGCTGTCACCCCTCCCTATTGAACTAGCCGGCCGCCCGCCCGCCTGGCCGGCCCGGTCTACTCACCACGGCAGGAGGTGGCGATTTTTGTCTTACACTTAAGTCGCTCACCACATGCACACGCCTCTACTCACAGACAGACACGTTCGTCTTAGGGGGGTCCTGCTTCACGCCACACGCCTCCTGTAGTTTTTTTTTGTATACACTCTGTAAGCTCATCACCGTTACCGTTAATCCTTTATACAGCTAACGCGCGCTGAATGGCTGAACAGGGTGGTAAGCGGCTTAGCTCACCACAGTGGATCCCTCAAAAAGGGATCCAGCTGAAAACGTCATACCTTATGTCTTTGTGAATGGCCGCCGCCGGTCAGTCGACGGCAGGCAGCAACCGCTTAACCCTTTATACAGCTAATGCGCGTTGAATTGCTGAACAGGGTGGTAAGCGGCTTAGCTCATCATCACAGTCGATCTCTCAAAAGAGGGGGGGGGAAAGGGATCCAGCTGAAAACGTCATGCCTTATGTCTTTTTGTTTCTCTTTGTGAATGGCCGCCGGCCAGCCGGCGGCAGCTGAACAGGGTCGGTAAGTAGCTTAGCTCTAGAAGCGAGAAGGCGTATATAAGGGGCTTGGAAACCTCCATTCACTCACTCATTCTTTTTTGCTGCTCTCTACAGTCACCACCATGAGCAAAAGACAACAGCTAGCGGCGTTCAAGAACAAGAAGACTACGCGGAACAGCGTTCGTTTAGCGTCAGTGCCTGCTCTTGCTACTGAACATGAGACTACCGCCGCAGCCGGTTGGTCTTATCACCCTCCTGCTGTAGCGAGCGCTCGCGGCAGTAGTAGTAGTAGTAGTAGTAGCAGTAGCACTAGTAGTAGCAGTAGTAGTAGTAGTGGTAGTAGTACTAGTAGTACTACTGGTAGCAGTCGTCGTGCTAGCGACGTTGTTACACTCGCGACGGTACACGTTGCTGCTAAGCGCGCTGCCGCTGCTACCGCCGTCCCGCCTGCCGCTGCTGCTGCTGCTGCTGCTGCTGCTGCGCCTGCTACTGCTGCGCTTGCTACGGCTGCGCCTGCTGAGGCTGCTGCTGCGCCTGCTACTGTTGCGTCTGCTGCGGCTGCGCCTGCTGCGGCTGCTTCTGCTGCACTTGCTGCTACTGCTACTACTACTGACGACAACGCTCCTGGCACAGCGCAGTACTGGCAACCGGGTTTTTACCTCCCCACTACTGTTGATGACTTTGATGACCTGCCGCACGTTGCACAGCCCCTCTCCTCCACCACTACATCGACGGACGCCCTCGACGCCGCTCGCGCTGAGAGTTACAGCTATTCGGACACTCAGCCCCTGAACCGAGAAGAAGAGGAGGAGGAGGAGCAGCAACAGGGTGAGACAGAGAACGACGCTGACGACGAGGCGTACGAAGAACCCGAAGGGCAAGGGGTGAGCGGTACGTTTTTCGGCTTCCCTCTTCGACCTTTCGACCTCACTTCCTCCACTGCTAGCGCCCCCCCGTCCGGTCCGTGGCGACTGCCCTCACCGCCACCTTACGAGGGCGGCGGCGGCGCTTCATCTTCTACCGCTACACACAGCACGGACGGCGTGTGGCTGCGCTGTTCCAACAACGAGACCTCCGATACCACCAGCGCTGACGCTGCTCCTGCTATCGGTTCTGCTGCTGATTCAGCTCACGCTGATGGTGTTACTCATCCTGCGGGTGTGAAACGTTCTAAGGTGAGTTCCAGAACAACAAGGCCCACTAAGAAGAGAAAAATACAAGAAAAAGAAGGAGATGGACGAGAAGAAGCAGAGAAAACACTCGGGTTAGAGTTCTGCTTAGACGGAGCTTTGACGCTGGAGATCTGGGAGGACGTGGCTAGACTGTCTAGGAGGCCGCGCTACACAAAAGACGGCCAGGTGAAAGAGGCGTCTCTGACCAGAAGCAAGCGAGTGCACTTCACGGCCGACGCGCTGCGCGAGCTCATAGCACGCATCGCCGATATCCGCGCAGTGGTGCGCATACGCGACACAGCGGCCGCGCAAGGAAAACCTAATCACACCCCCTGGTTCGCAGTGCTGGATGAGGCGGGCGAAGTGTACGCAGCTGTGAGCTACTACAGCGGTAAGAACCTCGTCCACGTGCGCAAGTATGAAGGTCCTGACAAAAAACCCACACAGCAGGGGGTGACGCTGTCCGCCAGAGCGCTCAAAGAGTTGGATGACAAAACAGAGATCATTCTGAAATATCTCGGCATAGATTCGGAATGAGAGACGCTCAACGCTCACGCGCGCACACACACACACACAGCGTTTGACGTACGCTGTATGAGACAGACAGACAGACAGACAGACAGACGGATACACAGACAGCAGACAGAAAGATAGTTACATAGACGACAGATTGATAGATGGCTAGATAGATAGATAGATAGTTAGACGGCTAAGTAGTTGGTAACCGAGTGAAAAAAAACATGACACAGTACGTATGCGAAAAGTGTTTCAAAATGTTTAAAAGAGCGTACAACCACGAGAGACACGTAGAAAATTGTAGAGTAGTAGCTAAGTTTTGCCCTCTATGCGGCGAAGGGGATTGCCGAAAGAGCGCTTGTCGACGCGAATCTCTGGACGGGGTGACCGTCCCTCCGCGCATATGTGCTGTACCGAACGGGGAGGAAACGTTCACGGCGAATTGGCCTGCGATACAAACGGGCGTCAGGATGCACGGGACTCGCGTGAGTGTAACAAACTTCAGGCTACCAACCGGCGAGTTGAGTGACGCTGTAGATACTATGCGTCGCATTCACTTGACACAAAGATTCAGATACAAAGTGGGTTTCTCGGTAGGCTTACTGTTACAACACAGAGAAGACAAGAGCAAACTGCGCTACTTCCACGCCTCCCAGAACAACGCAACTCTCATACAACCGCTCCCTACTGTAACTAATTCAGAAACTTTGGAAGAGCTCCTCTCAAAGATGCAAAACACCGTCGCTTGCGAGGAGGTACGGAAACTTTGCGACGCTGACACCAAGTGGCACGTTCTTTTTCCTACCAATTTGAACATCTGCGTTTACATGGGACCGGGGGAATTCCCCATAGGCGGTAGGATCACTCAGGCCGGTCGAGTTGGAAAGAGAAGCGGCGTGTTAGATTTTCCCAACAAGGACAACCTCTGCATCTTCCGCTGCATTTCCTTTCACTTATACAACACCAGCAAGCGCGCTTCAGATTTGTTACGTCAGTTCTGTCCCGCTGCCACACCTGAATCCTTTCCGGGTCTGAACATCCGCGACTTACCCGCGTTAGAGAACTTGTTTGACGTACAAATAGCGGTTTACACCGCGTCGCGTCAAGTGCCGGGGCGGAAGTTGAGAAGACGCGTTACTCTGATCAGACCGCCTTCCAGAACTGTGGCCGCCCGAGGTAAAGTCAACCTACACCTGACGGCGAAAGGCGGTTTGCACGTCTCTCTCGTCACGGACTTCAACGCGTACGCGGGCATATACGAATGTTGCAAGTGTAAGGCGGCGTTCACCACCGAGTTCTTGCTGAAGAGACACAGGAACCAGCTTTCCTCTTGCCGACAAGTCAAGTTGCGCTACGTAGGTGGCATCTACCAAAATTCGAGAACGATTTTCGAAGCGCTAGCAGACTTCTCCATTTTTCCCCCCGACGGACATTCCGGAATCTACCCTTACAAGATCGCCTTCGATTTCGAGGCTTTCTTCAGACCGTGCAAAGAACCGTCGACGGAGCACGTGTCCCTGCTGTGGGATCACGTCCCTTTGTCGGCTAGCGTCGCATCCGACTTTCCGGGGTGGGAGGGGCCCGTCTGCTTCGTCAGAGCGTCCGACGCAGATTCCGACCCCTTGTTGGACCGAGTTTTAAATCACATAAACGAGAACGCCAAAGCGATCGGGGAAGCTGTGCTAGAACTTTACCGACCGACGTTAGCGAAGTTAGATGCGGCGATAGGTGAAGCTCTCCTGCTGGAGGAGGCGACGTTCACCACCCCTTCTCCAGGCGGCTTCGCTGCGGCTCAGACCAGACACCCGTTAGTTCAACTGAAGAAGCGTCTTCTGAGATACATCCGTCAAGCTCCAGTGGTGGGCTTCAACTCGGGGCGTTACGACTTGAACCTGATCAAAATACGCCTTCACTCGTTCTTCGCCTCCGGAGACCGAAGAAACCAAGAATTCAGCGTCATAAAGAGAAGCAATCAATACTTGGCGGTTTACACACAGCACACGGTTTTCTTGGACGTAGTCAACTATTTGGCACCCGGTTACAACTACGCGACCTATTTGCGAGCTTTCACCAGGAACGAAGAGAAAGGTCACTTTCCTTACGAATGGATGACGTCTACCAGGAAACTGGCAAACAGAACGCTGCCGCCGAGATCGGCTTTCGACAGCGAGCTGACGGGCGTCAAAATGTCCGAATCCGACTACGCCGCATGTCAGAAAGTTTGGTCCGACGAGAAGATGCAAACTATGGAAGACTACTTGATCCACTACAACAACAAAGACGTGAAACCTTTCATAGAAGCTCTGAAAAATCACGCTAAATTTTTCCAAGATCGCGGCATCGACATGTTGAAAGACGGAGTTTCTCTCGCCGGTTTGACTTTACGCTTCCTCTTCCAAAACCTAGAAGACGCGTTCACAACGTTTCCCCAGTTCGACGCCGTCCTCCACGCTCTGATCAAAGAGAATCTAGTCGGCGGTCCTTCCATCATCTTCCATAGATTTCACGAGAAGGGCACCACGCGGATAAGGGAGCACAAGTACGGCGAAGAAGCGAGACCGTGCCAACACATCCTAGGACTAGACGCTAACTCTCTGTACTTGCGCTGCATGAGCGAAGCGCACTGCACGGGCTATTACGCGGTGAGACGGCCCGAGACCGAGTTCAAGCCCGAAATCAGGCAAAGAAACTCTCACAGCGCTTTGGAGTGGTTACGCTTCGTAGAGCACGACCGCGACGTGAAACTGTGCCACGCTCTGAACGGCGGCGAGATGGCGGTAGGCTGTCGGAGAATTCGCGTGGACGGATTTCACGCGGCCTCTAATACGGTTTTCCAGTTTCACGGGTGTTGGTTCCTCGCTCACGAGTGCATACCGTCGCACCGATATCAGTGCGCTTCACTGAGAGAGGAGAGACGCGACAGAACGACCAGAGTAAGCGCTTACTTGAAAGCGTTAGGTTACAAGCTGGTCGTCGTGTGGGAGTGCGAATGGCGAGAGATGAAGCGTCGAGATGAGCGGGTCAAGGCCTCCCAACAACGCTGGAAGGTTGACGCTTTGAAAGTGTCTCGAAACGCGATGAGCGAGAGCGACATCCTTTCCGCTGTGAAAGAGGAGAAAATGTTCGGTTTAGTTCAAGTGGACATCACTACGCCGCCTCACCTACGAGAGTACTTCGAAGAAATGACCCCCGTTTTCAAGAACGCGACCGTTTCAAAATCGGACATAGGCCCTCACATGTCAGACTTTGCGCAGGAAGAAAAGCTGTTGAGCACGCCTCAGAGATGTCTGATAGGGAGTTACCACGGAAAAAATATTCTCTTGGGAACGCCGCTTCTCAAGTGGTATTTAGAGCACGGTTTGATAGTCACCAAAGTGCAGCTGGTGGTAGAATACCTACCTAAACGCTCCTTTGCCGGTTTCGCGGACGAAGTGACGGCGGCGCGAAGACGTGGCGACGTGAACGAGAACGAGAAAATTCTGTCAGACTGTTACAAGTTAATGGGAAACGCTACGTACGGTAAAACAATCTGCAACAAAGAAAAACACACGGCGGTGAGATACACTGACAGTCGGAAGTTCGAACTATTGGCCAATTCGTGGCGCTTCAAAAAGGCGTCCGAGTTGACTTCCGATCTGTTTGAAGTCGAACTACAACCGAAAACGGTCAAGAACAACCTCCCTATTCAGATAGGGTTCATGGTATACCAGTACGCGAAGTTGAAAATGTTAGAGTTCACATACGACTTCTTGGATAGATTCGTCGATCGGCGCGATTATGCCCTTTGTCAAATGGACACCGACAGTCTTTACATGGCTCTCAGCGGTGCCACGTTGGATGACCTAGTGAAACCTCGCCTGAGAGAGACGTACTTCAGAGAGAAACGAAAGTGGCTTCCGACAGCGGTGTGCGACGAGCACTTAGAGCTTTTCGTGAAGACAAAAACGGAAAGAGTGCGAGAATGGTGTGCGCCGCCCGGCGGATGTTGTGAGAGACGGTACCTTCACGATCTGAGAACTTCGGGGCTCATGAAAGCGGAGTGGGAAGGTGACGGGATCCTAAGTCTCAACCCTAAGACTTACATTTGCTACGATCGAGTCAGCGACACCGGTGAAAGAAAATCCAAAAAATGGAGTGCAAAAGGCGTACAGAAGAAACAAAACCCCCAGGAACCAGACGCCTTCTTGGATGTTCTTCGCCAACGAAAAACTCTCATTGCTGTAAATAGAAATTTCAAAGTGGTGCGAAACAAAATGGTCACCTACACCATAGAGAAAGACGGCGTGCGCTACTTGTATTATAAGCGTCGCGTGCATTCTGACGGTGTGACAACGAGTCCTTTAGAGATATGAAAAAAAAAAAAAAAATAATAAGCGTGTGCATCTTTTCAAAAATAGAGTGTTTATCAAGATTGAAAAAAAAAAATAAAAAAAATTAAAAGAAAATATTGTTGTGTTTTTATTATCATACGGCTTCTTTTACTAGTAAGTCGCGCAGTCTCTTAAAGCGTCACTCATGTGACGACGTCGCTTCCAGTCACGGGATCCTAAACAAAAAAAAAACTTCTTCTTCTTCCGGTCACGTGATCAATCAGGTCGCTTCCGATTGGCCATTAAGTCGTGTGACGTCACTTCCGGTCACGTGACTCATCAGGTCACTTCCGATCACGTGATCCTAAATTAGGTCATATGACGTCACTTCCGGTCCCCTAAGTAGGTCAGTAGGTTACCCAGAATGCACCATCCCCTAAGTAGGTCACTTCCGGTCACCCAATGGAGGCCTCTGATTGGCTGCAGGGTTACCCAGAATGCACCGCTAATCCCCTAAGTAGGTCACTTCCGGTCACGTGACCAAATGGAGGCCTCTGATTGGCTAACTAGGTCACGTGACGTCACCACTAATCCCCTAAGTAGGTCACTTCCGGTCACGTGACCAAATGGAGGCCTCTGATTGGCTGCATGTCGATTGAGTAATAAACAGTACTTAACTATAGTCCCGTTCCGATACATACTATACTACTATCATAGCATTTAATCTCTTTGGTGAGAAGTACTTTTCTTGATCCATACCGTTACCCTCAGATCCATAATTAGGCCGTGCATCACCTCCAGCTGCCCCTCTTTGTATGGCTTTGGTATTGCTTGAGACCATATTCCTCAGTTCCTCAATCTCCCGCTTGGTATCAAGGTGTGCTTGATCATACTTCACTTCCATCGTATGGATTTTTTTATGAACCTCAGAATGATTTTTGTCCATCTTCATATGAACTTCTTTGAATTCCTGGCGCATGATCGAGGTGAGTGTGACAAAGCTACGTTGCATTGGTGACATATGCTTCAAATTAGGGTCCCACTCATTCATGTTTCCACCAGGTATATAACTATTGCCAAGTGGCTGAGGATTTGTTACACCCCATGGAGCACCAGGACTCATATCATGCGGACGATATCTCCTTTTGCTATTAGGCTTTCTACCATTTCTACCGTACGAGCCATAACTCACCGGAGACGGTGTACTGTCAGTGCTTGATTCATGGCCTCTCTTACGATCGGTAGTTTGATGGCCATAATTTTCAGCAACCGACGGCCATTCATTGGTATCGAAAATCTTGCCAGGAGACTTACTTCGTTCAAGATTGTAGTCATCATCGTTGTAGTTGTGCTGATCCATGTTTAAACTAGGTTTAAGCACCTCATATGTCGGACTCCAGTGAGCACCAGGGTAGTGTTGTCGGTTTACTCCGGTGTAGGTGTCCCGCCTGCGACCCATTGTAGCACCGTTGAGTTGTTATGTAACTGTGACCTATTTACTACCACAGGTGAGTGCAGGTTCACCTCGAATTGGTACACACGGTTCCTCAAGAACACACCGAATTTTGTACCAAATAAATCACTTATCCCGGTTTGGCACATATATGCACATGCACCGTTGCTTCATGGATCCTTACAGCAATAGTTGAGTTTGTAGTTGGCCTCTTTCCTAGTTGAACATCGACAAACGGGGGAGCTCTCCGTGAAGACTACTCGTTGGCGGCCATGACATGGAAGCTCTGTCCTATGTGCTATGTCCTTTGTCATGACACATCAGTGCAGCCCTGGCTTGTCTACTCATTAAGGCTATATTCATGTGTCATGCAGACCCTTCCAAAGGGCAGACCAACCCATTTCCATTGCATCAACCCATCTGCCAATGCTGCAGGAAGGAATGCAGCACTGGCATTGTAATCAAAGCATTATGTTGTGCTGAAAATGGGTAAGCTGTAGCTAGCTCCCTATTTCCCCAGAGCTGTTGCCACCACCACCACCACCACCACCACCACCACAACACAGTGGTTTCGTGTGCCATTTGTAACGCTTGACTCAAATTGCAACTCCGCCTACTCCCCGAACCCGGCTGACAAAACGGTGTAGGATTACCCCTGGGCGGGTCGTCTACAACAGTTGTTCTCTGAGCATCAATATTCCTCAATCACTGCCAGCAAAGACAACACACCCTCCCTACACCAAGCCTAGACGGGGATGGGGAGCTCAGAGGTAGCACGTTTGTCTAGCATGCATGACATCATGGGTTCGAGACTCAGTAGCACCCTGCTCTTTGGGCTGAAGACTTTCCCTCTGCTGTGGTAGACATACAGCATATCAAAGGCCTGTCTATCTCACACTATGTCTATGTAGTGTGGGATGTAAAAGAACCATTGCCTTGGTAAAAGTGTAGGGGCGTGCTTTCTACCTTAACTCACTCATAGATTTGATCATCATCACCGCCCTTGAAATTACCATAGCTGTTAATTAGGGCGTAAAGCAACTCAACAACCAACCAACCAACCCAACCTAGACTCAGTAAATCCCCTCAAGCTGGCCCTATGTTGCGCCATGTTAAATAGTCTTAATTAGAGAGCGCTGCTCAGAGCGCACTGCACAGTTACTAGTCCCAAAGCGGGAGCGTCGGAATTGGGACTAGTTTACACCCAGACCTTCTCTAATCTACCATCCTCTACAGTAACAGCTCTCCTGATTGGCTAAGCTCCCATCCCTATGTGGGCTAAGAGTGATGCTGATTGGTCTAGCCGGCTAGACAAAGTAAAAGCCATCTGATGATCAGTCATCATTGTCCTCCTCGTCCCAGCATAGTCTAGGTCTGATTTCATCAGGCTACCAAATCGTAGCGTTGGCTCCTACATAAATGGCCTCAAGCTGATGTTTCATGGCAGCAAGTTCTTTTCTCAAAACATGAATTCAGCTAATGGTTTTGGCATTATGAACTCATGGCTCAGCCACAAAAACTTAACATACATGTGCAAATACTGGAGTAGAGGCAGTATCTGATTCTTGTTAGTAGAATACACCCTTCAGCTGCATGCAGAACAACACTCCTGCAGCAGTCGAGTCCGATTAAATCCTCCATGGCCACATGTCCCAATCTGCGCATTGTCCGCCATTTTACAGATCACACTAACACTTCAAGGATGGCATCATGCCTTAATGCATCATGCTCTTGGTTGGCATGATGCATGGATGCAGCCTTGGCAAGTAACTTGCGAGTGCTGCATCAAGCATCATGCCAACCAATGGGGTTGAGACACTCTGCATGATGCACCATTGCAACCCCAGCGAGTTACTTGCCAGGGCTGAATCGGTGCATCATAACGACAAATGTCATCTTTTAGCAACATGCCGCCTTTAAAGGGCTAATGCGATTACCCACAATACACCAGTTTGTGCCACTCAGGGGAGGCTGCTCGGGCTGATACCACGAGTACTAATAGTCACAGACAACCCGGGGGCACCGCGTACAGCATTAATGTAGCGGTACCCCACGTGACAATCTCAGCCAATCACAGGCCGTTATCTTCTCGTTTGCAGCAGTTTGGACCAATCAGAGATCAGCTCTGCTGTCACGTGACCAGAACGTTTATTATTGGACGCTGCGGTGAGGATTTTGTGCCCGATGGTTCTTCACTCATTTCTTTCTTCCTGTGATAATTGATTTAAAATGTTTTATTCCACAAGTATTTTTGAATATTGATACTATGCATGGATTTGGATTTATAGAAGTGTTTTTCAAGTCAAGTTCCTTTATATGTATGGTACTTCAGAATTTATGCTGAGGGAACAATCCAGTTCCATTTCTTCTATTTAACATTAATTTTCTACAGCAAGTTTTTACAATTGAGTAAGCAAACATCGAATAAAAAGGTATTCAGTGCATGCTTGTTCACACTGGTTCATGAATATCATATCCATTATCTCAATGGAGCTTGGGATCAGCAGGTCAGAAACCGACACTGAAACAGGAGCAGCAAAAAAGTGGGCCATGTCATGTCCTTAGTGCAATACTTCCCCTCACACACTATCCACACCCTGAGGGAGGGGAGGGAGACCACACTGTCTCTGTGTGAGAGTGACAGGCCCCATGTTACCATGGTTACCCTGACCCCCACACAGCCCCCAGTGACCAGGATAGGTGTGTTACAGACTGACTTTTAGATGGGACCTGTCCACTCCCCATATTGAACACTCCCATGTTAAACCGCTAAGGGCTGCATAGTGCATTAATGCATCATGCCCTTGGTTATCATGATGCATGAATTCAGCTCTGGCGAGCGACTCAAAAGTGCTGCATTCAAGCATCATGCCGACCCTATGAGATTAATACACCCTTAAAGCGTCGGCATGATGCACCAATGCAGCTCGGTATGTTACACACTTGGGCTGCATTGGTGCATCATGACAAGAAATGTGTCCTTTTAGCGACATGCTGTCGTAAAAGGGTTACACCACTCTTTTCCCTGACGGCATATCAAACGTGTGACAAGTTGAAGCCGCTGCACTTTCCAAAATGTACTGACTCCTGGTACTCCAGGGGATTTACTTCAACTTTTTGTCTGACCTTTGTAACATCAGTCTTTTCTGTTAGCTGCAGTTCTTTGAGTATGCCTTAGATTAAAATCCGTATTTCATTCATAAAGTGTGTCTCTCATCCCTTCTTTTGCGACTGTATTAAATCTGAGATGAAATACAACTCGTAAACTAATCTGATTTTCAAAGATCAATCCGAGGGGGAAGTATCAAGTGTGTGTAAAAATATAAATGCAAGACAAAATACTGGGAATAATATGAACTCTTTTAAGGAGGGCCTGATACCTTAATGCATCATGCCCTTGGTTGTCATGATGCATAAATTCAGCCCTGGCAAGTTTGCTGCATTCAAGCACAATGCTGAATCTATGGGATTGGGACACTCAGGGTTGGCATGTTGCACCAATGAAGCACCGCTGATTCACTTGAGGCCGCATTGGTGCATCTAGATGACAAAAAGCATCTTTTAGCGACATGCCGTCGTTAAAGGGTTACCCTGAGTGCTCTCTACGCGCATGACTTAACTATGATGTATACATAATCTCTTGTTAGCCGCATTATTCCCAATTTGCAGGTATTTAGCATCTACATACAGCCAGTAGGTACTTGTGGTATTCACCCACTAGATCCTACTTACCTACCAAGACCATACAAACCGGTCTATAAACTGACCCCGATTATAAACTGAGCCCTGACTTTGATAGGAAAATCTTGGAAACTAATTTATATGTATCAAATTTCGAAAAAGAATATGCGGCTTATCGTATTTCAGATTCTTTACACACACAAAGCTTGACAATTTCTTTTTAAACTACATTATTGGGGACTGTATGCTAACCACCTCTAATTCTATAGCAGCTTATGTATAGAGTGCCTGACATGGTATTGTAGCTATGTAGTTATAGTTTAATGCCACCATGCTATGTTCATGGTTATTCTATATTGGAATACTTCCTCATTTGTCATAACAGTTCAATCAACAATATTTTTTCTGCTGCATCAAATAATGGAAATAACCTGCTTGGCGTATTTAAAATATTTCTTGATGAACAGCAGTGTTTCTGTGATGGACGTCCATCAGGTTTTGACTCGAGCTCACAATAATTGTCAACTTTATTCTTGTGACCAAGGTAGTGACAATATGGACATGGCGTAACAATGTGGTATCGTGTAGAAAGGCAATCTTATCGGTTGAGGCTACAAAGGGGCCTGACAGGTTCATTATCCCACCACTGGGGGCGCCACAGTGCTAACGGGCCGCTAGCATGGCGGCCGGGGGGAGGAGGCAGGAAGTGCCGATTCATCTTAACCCTTTTAGGGCGGCATAATGCATTAATGCATCATGCCCATGGTTGACATGATGCATGAATGCAGCCTTGGAGAGTAACTCATGGGGTTGAGACTCCTTAAGGATTGGCTTGATGCACCAAATGCAGCACTGGCGAGTTACTCGTGGGGGGCTACATTGGTGCATCCTGCCGACAAATGAGGGCATGCCATCATTAAAGGGCTAATCTGCCTTCTCTATTCTAGTCCTTAATCTGTGTCTCTATAGGCAATGGTGGTCATTTCAATTGAAATCTGGAATTGCAATCCAAAATTGCAATGTATTTTATTTCATTTTTAAATTTGGGAATTTTGTCATACGGTAGTTGTATATTACTATACTATATTTGCGCTGTACATATTTCCACAGATTATCATTTCCGCGGAATTCGCGAAACCATGTACGGTGCGAAATTACATACATTTAAAGTGTTCTGTAAGTTGCCAAAGCTCCCCTCAGACTTCTCACATAGTTTAAATCACTCGTCCAAGACAATTTCCCTCATGTAAGCTAATACTACAATGGTTGCACAACGAGCATTCTTTTATTTGGGAGACCCCGGGGAAGCCCGGAGGCTCGTATAGCCGGTCCCTCGTATTGATTTTAACGCGGCTTGTGGATGAGGAAAATGCTGAGCGGACAGTTTGACAGGTCATTACGTCAGGAAGGAATTAACTCTCACCACCAGGGACCAAAGGGACTACATCGTACCGCAAATTCTGCCGTAGAAAACGCCATTTGTACATGAGTCAGATGGCCAGTGTGGCTTATAGGAACACGACAAAGTCAATATGCAGCTTATACGGTATTTTTAGATGTACATAAGTACAGTGCAGTACTGTGTCCTAAATTTATGCGAGTTAGGCTTATACTTATACGCGAGGTTTTACAGTATAGACCAATGTATCAAGAAAGGATGACTTTTTCATGATCAAGTTGTCTGTAATTGCTATATATGCAAAACATTTCATATTCACAAGAGAGTTATCCTTCAAATAGCTCATAGGATCTTGAGGTAATATCTATGCGTTTGTCAGTCACACTTTAGGAATGTCCAAAAACATCAACAACTTTTCTGAAAAGTCACCCTTTCTTGCTACATTGATCAATATATTGTGCTATATCTGTGCATCATGATTAAAAAAGGGCACAGTACAATAAAGCATGTTGCTGCCCTTAAAGGATCAGTATTGACCATGCATACAGTACACAGCATCATCAATACAGAACAAATCCCGCCCCACTCCATCATGACTCGGCGGTTTTACGAGCGGCTCGTGGAGGGCCTCGGCGCTGAATGCTGGTTCCGGCAAATACTGTGTGTTTACCTGTATGAGCTGTAACCGTGACGCCGGGAACCAGCAGGAACCGCCATCTGGGACGCCACCTGTCCTGTATCGAGGAACTAAACTGTTTATTTTTCACTTACCGGTACTTACTTTTAACCTAATTATCATCTATATTATTTTCTTATCATACAACTGACTATACAATATCTTCTTGTTATCTAAGCATTTTTATTGGTCTTATCCACTTTTCTTTCCGCAATAGAGAATTTTGTTGTGCATATAAAAGCAATATGTACACAGGAACTCAAAACCTGTACAATACTATTTGACCAAACTATGTCATTATGCATCATGAACAGTTGGGAGTTCTGTGCATTGGCCCTAGAGCAATAGCATGCACTTAAATGGGGCATTTCAGAACTTTACCCAAGAAGGAAATGCAGATGTATACAAATGCCAAATGCAGTATCTAAAATACAAGTAACACAGCCTACACACTATAGCACACTAGTTGTGTGGCTGGGTGTAAGGCAGTGGGAGGCAGTTGTGTCAGTTTTGCTACATCAAATGTCACCCACCTACAGTAACCTTATAAAACAGGAAGGTTGTTGTCGCTGCTGCCTCCTCAAACAATGGGCTTTGTAGTATACGCGCATTACGCATGTGTCTCCCTCTAGGGTATATTTTACTATGGGGCACCTTTCGCACTTTAAGGACAGCATAATGCATTAATGCATCATGACGACCTATAATGCATGAATGCAGCACTGGCGAGTTACTTGTCAGTGATGCATTCAAGCATCATGCCAACCATACTGGGTTTAGACACTCCCAAAGGGTTGACATGATGCACCACTGCAGCACTAGTGAATCATTCACTGGGGCTGCATTGGTGCATCATGACGACAAATGTCATCTTTTAGCGACACGCCGTCCTTAAAGGGTTAAGTACAGCATAATGCCTTATGTTTATTTTCAGATCATGAATGATGAAACACTTTGTGGAGGAGTAACTCGCCGGCACTGCATCGGTGCATCAAAGTGACTCTAAAGGGTCTTTTCGACAAGTAGCAGTGGCGTAGGAATAGGGGGGGGGGCGGGGGGCCCGGGCCCCCCGAATCACTGAGGAGGGCAGGCCTGAATATGTTTGGCCCCCTCCCCCAAAATTTGTCAAGCCCTATGATATAATGCACACAATTTTCAAACCTTCCCTTTCGCGCATAGGAAAAAGTGGGGACAGAGGGGGCCGGGAACCCAAATCAGAACTAGAGGGGGCTCAAACACTTCTTTTCCATACAATCTAATATAAGTATGTATATGATACATCATGCATAAAAATCGATACTTAAAGTTGGTTGGAGTGGGCCCCCCCCTGGGCCCCCCCAATGGAGATTTGCTTCCTACGTCTCTGGGTAGCATTGGCATAAATGCTGTACAGGTGAGTTATTTGTCGGGGATGCATTCATACATCATGGTGACAATGGGCATAGATTGATACAGCACTACGCTGCCTTTAGAGAGTTGATAAAGACCTCCTATTAGAGTTAAACTACTCTGTGATAGAACCACACCGGAACACAATACTGCTGCCACTTGTAATTGTATACATTTACTGTGGGGATTCTACTATGGACCATTTCAACTCATTTCTTAAGAGTGAGGATTCTAAGGTAGCCATGACAACACTTCTTGGTGGCTTTAAATCAGGTCGGCCGCAAACATTTGCTGCACAGTGCCATTCCACCCTAAGTAACACGGGTTGTACTGTTAAAAGCAAAATACTGTTGTGCGCTTCCCTCAATGTGGCAGGCACCAAATGTGTAGCCACAGTACTAGTCCAGCCACTCAGAATATAAAGTACGCTTAGGCCACTCAAATAAAAGTGGTTTCTCATCACCAGGGTCTGAAAATTGTGACGAGGGAGGTTTTTTTTTTTTTTTTTTTTTTTTGCTGGCCAGCTAGACGTTTTTTAATGACCAAAATTCACTGGGCCCTTTTACTGTCATGATGCATGAATGCAGCCCTGGCGAGTAACTCGCCAGTGTTGCATTCATGCATAGTGCTCACTCTATAGGGCTCCTGGGGGTAAGGCCATGGGCGCAGCCATATTCGGGGGTTGGAAGTTCAAGCAGGTACCACTAGATGGACACCTATAGACTCAGAACTGCCCTGTGACGTCATAAACCCCGGTTAGCTGCTCTACCTACTGGCCAAGGGCCTGTACTGCAGGTTCTCAATTTGCCACAAGCGGTGCTGCTGTCGACGGCCAGGTGCCCTATAGAGGCTTAACAGACCTAAGGAATCGAATGATACACTAATGCAGCGCCGCGAGTCACAGGCCGGTGCTTCATTAGTGCATCATGCACGCTAACTCTTGAGGCATCATGCCGTCCTTAAAGGGCTACAACAACTTACATGTCTTGGCGTGGCGCGTGCCAGTGAGTGGAGATTTCATAAAGCTGTTGTGTACATACCTGAAAAAGTAAAGAAAATTACATTAGTATAACAAAACATAATGTTCACTTCTCTTAGTGAGACGCATTATGCTGAGAGGATTTCTGTCCTTGAAAATGTTATTAATACATTTTATATCAAGTTTAAGTGATGAGATTTATTTATTTAAGAGGCTTTTTTTTCATACTTATAATACGCTGAAAGGCTATATCCTTAGCCTCAATAGTTTATGCTGGATCAATCTACCTAACCGTTTAGGGGCGGTTTAATGCATTAATGCATCATACCTTTGGTCGTCATGCAGGGTTCTCCGCACATAGGGATTAAACAGGCGGGCCGCCTGAGTGCTTTTCACTGCCGCCTGTGTGAAATACCCTTAAAATCGCCGCCTGTGTGCTTCTAGCTTTCAATATCTTTTTGAATTTTGCAAATACTCCAATTAGAACAGAAGTTATTCCTTTTTTAGCATTTTTTTCTAACTTTCCTCCCAAAGTGCTTTAGAATGCACCAATTGATATTGATTTTTTCAAAATTTTCTTTGTGAGAGATAAGTAGAGGCAAAAATATGGCTTGTCGGGCTTCCGACACTCGGTACTAATCAAATTTACGCGAAATATACAGTGTGCTTTTTCATCCTGCGGAGAACCCTGGTCATGATGCATAATGCATCTTGTCGACCCTATTGGAGTTGATACACTCCCGAAGGGTCAGTATCATGAAGACAAATATCACATTTTTAGGTACATGCTGTCCTTAAAAACTCAATAGTTTTACAAAAATTCACAAGTTTCCCTGACTTTCCCTGAACACTTTCTTTTTACATCATGATTCCCCCTGACCCGTGGGAGCCCTGGCCTCTGTTTGGTCCTGGTAACCATGGTAACAGCTGACTCAATGTCCAGCTGGCACACCTCTCACCTTGAACTCCTACACGATCTACAATCACAGTCCTAGAACATCTAAAAGAGGAACTCCTTCTCATGGAAACATTTCAATATGTTTTACACAGCAGCTTTGCTGGACGTATATCAAGATTTGGAACGTTCTAATGGGACCCCTGAATAGAGGTCCACTATAGGTAACTATATGACTTTATGGCGTAAAGAAACCCTTGAAATCAAGGAAAAACCTGAACATTTTCATTGTCAGATTGCCCCCCCCCCCAAATAAAGACAAAAAAAAAGAAAGATGAAAACCCATCACATAACCAATATATAGGTAAGCATTTATAGAGAGAAGGAGAATTAGTTTTAAGAGACAATGCACACGGACCAGTAACATACCCCCCCCCCCCCCACTCTGCCGGCCCCGTGGGAGTGTTCCCAGGGTGGCGGGGGGGGGGGGGGGGGTGGGGATGCCCCCAGGTAGGGCACTCAGGTCACGTGATAACCAAGGTCCTGGTGGCGCCATCTATCAACACGCACGTGAAGCGGGCCCGCGGCCTGGGGGGGGGGGGGGTAGAGGGTAACTCGGGAGACAGGAGGAGGGGGTGGTGGGCTTTACTACCAAAGAAGATAACACATTTCGTCAGCTTTCTACCCCTCTTAGTTCATATTTTATGAAGATAATTAGCCAAGCAGCGAGTATAGAGGGGTTGAGCAGGGAAGGGAAGGGAAGGGAAGGGATGGGAAGGGAATAGAAGGGAAGGGAAGGGAATAGAAGGGAAGGGAATAGAAGGGAATGGAAGGGAAGGGAATAGAAGGGAATGGAAGGGAAGGGAATGGAAGGGAATAGAAGGGAATGGAAGGGAAGGGAGGCAGAGAGGAGCCAGATGCCATCTGAGATGGCAGAGAGTGGGAGGATAAGGACATTAGAGCAGCCATATTTGGAATAAAACAGGCATTAAGGGGGTCAACAGGCAAGCAGGGGGAGCGGGAGAGAGTGAGAAAGCGAAGGAGAAAGGCATGCAGATGCCACTCCCTTGTCGAAAAAAGTTGGAAATCCTGAAATGTGGAGGAATTAGCTATATTAAATATCAGAAACAGCCGGGGTGGAGATATACCACAGAAAGGGGCACAGCCAGGTTTGTAGCCGGCAAGCAGCAGAGGGCTTGTACCTGGTCCTCGCACTCTCTAGACTTTGAGACACCATCCTCGTTAGAAAAAAACGCAGATTTCTTCACCCATGGCAGGTTTTGAGCAGGTTTTTCCAAGGAAAAGGGGTAAATTTCTCCTGGTAGAAAACCTGTAATTTGGAAAAAGGGGGTATTTTTCGTATTGTTCACGAGGATGGTGTCAGGTTTGGACTGGGGGTGTGGGGACCGGGGGTTTGTACCACCAGGTGTGTTACTGTAGCAGGAAGGTCGGCAGACAGGAGGCTAAGGCGGCTCTAATCCTCTCTGTGAGCAGCTCACACAGGAGCAGATCACCCCCCCCCCCACCCCCCCACACACACACACCCTCACCACCCCCACACACACACCACCACCGGCTCAGGACCACACAAGATATACCCCACATAATTTCCGGGTTCCTGGCACACCCCCCACGGCCTTAACCATTTCAGAAAGGCATGTCGTTAAAAAGTGATATTTGCCGTCAGGATGCACCAATGCAGCCCCTTGTGTGTAACTCGCCAGGTGCTGCATTGGTGCATCAGGCAGACCCTTCAGGAGTGTCTCAACCACCTTAGCGATGTGACCATAGCGTTGGCCTGAATGCCGCACTGGCGAGTTACTCGCCAGGGCTGCATTCATGCATCATGGCGACCAAGGGCATGATGCATTAATGCACTATGCGGCCCTTAAAGGGTTAATGAACATGAGCTTCTGCATTGTGCCTCAGTGTCCGGGAGAAGGAAGTCTGAGCTGATCCCTCCCCACCCTGAGCTACACAGATAATCTAACAGCCCCAGCCCTTAGTCTGTAGTGGCTAGTATCCCAGGTTGGTCATGGGGACATTGGTCAGGCATGACCAAGTGCTATTCAAGAATGTCTGAGGCAAAACAATATATGACTAATAGCTACTAATGCCTTACTCAAAAGGACTTAGCCTAAAATAGAAAGACTAGGGTGAGATGATCATTAGCATGGGGGTATATTTATATCCCTGTCATTAGTGACCAACCTGACAATATTTACCTAGGTTGTTCGTATAGGGAACCAAAAAATGACTAACTAGGTTAGGTACTAGTAACTGAGAAATTGGTCCTATATAGGAAGAGAATATCAGTGTACCCCCCCCCCCCCCCACAACTCTGAGCTGCTCACAGCTTCTACTGCTGAGTCAGTTATGATGAGGGAGGGACTCATCAAGTCCATGATAACGGTATTAATGGATGGTATGAGCCCCCACTCCACCAGGACTGTCCAATAGGATATACTGTAAACGTACATATTTTCGCGCATATATATTTTCGCGATTTAGCTATGAAGTACAATTTCGCGCGGATTTAAATTCGCGCATTTTAGAGTGTGGTAGTTATATTGCTAAACTGGATAAATATTCGCTCTGTACATATTTTCGCGGATTTTAAAATCCGCGAAAATTGCGAAAATATGTACAGCGTGAAATAAAGTACGTTTACAGTAGGCAGTAATGTTCTCTACGCTAGATCTGCTAGGGGGATTTTTGTCCCTATTCTGCATGGTGGATTGGGGGGGGGGGGAATCCAAATTTACTTAAAAAGTATCAGTTTAGGCACCAAATGTCAAGGAAATATCAAATACAACGTATTTCACATACAAAATCAGTATTTTGATTCAATTTCCTTAGTAAGTCTCCCAAAATTCTAAAATTAATTTTCAGCCTCAAGTCCACAGAAAAAGGGGCTTGTCAACTACATATCGAGTCAGAGTCGGGGCTGGCAATGTGATACTCCCGTCTACAACGCACTCATATGGACCGGGAATGAAGCATAACAAGTTAATGTAAGGACCCCCCCCCCCACGGTAGTTCAGTCCTGATGATAATTAATTGAATTAATCTAAAACAACAGAGAAGTCTTCAATGCAGCCATTCTTCCTCTGGAGAATGAGAAAACAATTTGTAACCCTAGCTTTGTGTGCGGAGTGGGACGCTGAATGGTAAATAGTTAACTCTTTAAGCGCCGCATAGTGCGTTAATGTACTATACCCTTGGTCGTCATGATGCATGAATGCAGCACTGGCGAGTCTTTGATGATTCATGAGCATCATGACGACGGGAGTGTATCGACCCAATAGGGTCGGAATGATGCTTGAATGCAGCGCTGGCGAGTTACTCGCCAGGGTTGCATGATTGTATCATGGCATTAAAGGGCATAATGTATTAAAAGCACTAGGCTGTCAATAAATAGTTGATGTGAATCTTTGCTTGACTTCAATTGCTTCACTTTCCGTCTGGCGCAGTTCTGCCCTGCATTGACTCCCTATTGTGGGATTCATTCATTAACCCTTTAAGGACTACATAGCGCTTTAATGCAGCATACCCTCTGTCGTCATGATGCATGAATGAAGCGCTGGCGATTAACTCAACAGTGCTGCATTCAAGCATCATGCCGACCCTATGGAGTTGATACACTCCCAAAAGAGTCGTCATGATGCATGCATGCAGCCCTGGCGAGTAACTCATTATGACCAAGAACATAACACATTTAAGCACTATGCGGCCCTTAAAGGAGCCGTCTCATTAACCCTTTAAGGACAACATGATGCCATATTATGACCTTCCTGTTAAGCTATCGCTGCGATGCACAAATGCAGCACCGGCGAGTAACTCGGTCCTGTGTCGGTGCATCATAATAAACCCACATATAGGGTTGGCATGATGCATGAATGCAGTATGAAAGCGCTGTATGAATGCATCATGACGACAAATGAACACAGAGCCTTCATGCATCATGCCGTCTGTAGAGGGTTGATGTTAATTTAGGACAGACTCATTAAAGTGCTCCGTCATCTGGGTGACAGAGGCTAGTTTCTTTACTCAAACAATAGTGCGGCCTCTGAGGCTGGTACACTGATAATCTTTAGGCGCCAGAACTTAGTCAGTACTGGTTAACAAATCAGTCAATAGTACCTAACCTAGTTAGTCATATTTTGGCCCCCTATATGACCCCCCTAGGTTAGCTTATATCAGGTTGGTCAGTACTGACTAACTCACCTTAGTCCTCTCCATGTCAATGCGTATCAGGCTAAGTCCTTTTAAGTAAGGCATTATAGTCATATGCTGTTTTGCCTCAGTCAATTTTGAATAGCACTTGGTCATGCCTGACCAATGTCCCTATGACTAACCTGAGATGAACACTACAGACTAAGGGCCGGGGCATTTAGATTATCTGTGTAGACCTCTTCGCAGGTTGGAAGTTGATATCAATCAGTACGACAATAATCCCCATAGGGTTGTCACTAACTTGATGTATCATGACATGCAGCACAGACTACTGATCTATTGCAGAATTGAGTTGTTTTCTTGTACTTCTCATTAGATCCAAATCTCTTGTAAGGATGTCAATATCACCTGTCGTGAGGTCCTTGGACAGTAGTCGAACAGTAGAGTGCTACTGAGACTCGAACCCACGACCTTGTGGGTCCCAGACGAACACTCTACCATCTGAGCCAACTCTTAAAGTCAGCCATGTTTGTAAATGTGTGAAGTATACAGTTTATACAGGGGCAGACGCTGACTGAACGCTGAGTAGACGCTGACTGGACACTCAAGTGGTCAGTATCAGGAGGGATCACTCCTCCAGGGTGGCCGGCCCTATACCAAGAATATTAGATGCAATATAGTTTGCTTTCTTGCCTAGGCCTAAAAAAAAGATTTGTTTCAGGTCACCCGACCGACCCTATGAAAACAGGACCGACCCTACTTTTTTTTGCAATCTTGAAGATTTTTTTTTATATTTTTACACTTTTTTGGGTCAATTTTATGTTTACAAAAATTGTTTGAATTTTTTCTCCATTTTTCCACTTTTTTTTGTATGGAAGTGGGACGGTAAAAAAAAAAAAGTTTAAAAAAAATTAAAACTCTGACATACCGACCCTATATTTTCATCCCATGTTACCTGAAACAAAACTTTTTTTTATTTGGCCCTATGCAAGTGGCATGTATACTCCTGGGGTTGTCTAAGGTCAGACTACTTCTCACCATGTGCTGCCCCCCTCCTAAACATGTCCTCATGCACATATCTGCCCTGGAGGAAACTAAGCCTAGGCCTTTATTTGATGGTATAGCTTCAATACTGGTAATGTCAACTTTTGTACAGTACTAATATACTTCTTTTTCCACACCTTTCTGTTTCCACACTGGTCAGAGATTAGAGCAGCGTCAGGCGGGGGTTGTTTCACAGATAAGGGGTCTCCATGTTCAGAGGCCGTATACACTGTAAGAAGTTACTGTATTTAAACAGCACAATGTGCTGTACATTTACAGCACTTTTTGCTGTAGTTGGTATTACAGCACTATTTGCTGTATAATTACAGCATTATGTACTGTAAATTGGGTCTCCGGCAATGTTGCTGTACATTTACAGTACATTGTGCTGTAGATTTCCGCCACTAGGTGGCAGCAGTAGACCATTTCTGTATTAATTATTCCACCCAACCCTTTCCCGAGTCAAATAAAACCTCGCAAACTCTCAAGACATCGCAGAATAAGAATGGATGAGAGAGACTGAATGCAGTTATTATAAAATGTATTAATATTTGCATAATTGTGTTGAATAATACAAAAAAAACCAGCAAAAGTATAGAATAGACACCACATTGGTGGGAAAATTTAAATGCTTAAGTGCCCGGACTGGGGAAAAGCTTGTATCACATACTGTTCAGCTGTATTGAAGCAGGATTAAACCATTACATTGTGTAGTGTGTATTATCCTAGCTGAGATTGAACTATTATGCAGGAAAGTACTCTCCATGCATGCGTATTAATTGATATAAATTGATGAGAACAACAAAATGAAACCTACAGTAGAAGTTGCTGTAACTTTACAGCACCCAGTTGCTGTACATGTACAGCAAAATCTACTGGAACAAAAGTTGCCAGCAACTTTTGCTGTAGATGTACAGTAGACGTTGCTGTACATTTAAAGTAGAAGTGACTGTAAATTTACAGTAGAAGTTGCTGTAAATTTACAGCAAGTCAGTTGCTGTACACCTACAGCAATATCTACTGGAACAAAAGTTGCCAGCAACTTTTGCTGTAGGTGTACAGTACTTACTTCTTACAGTGTAGGAGTACACAGGGTCTGTGTACGGCGTCTGGTAGGGAGTCGGCTATAGGAGATAACTGTACTGGTGGGAAAGGGCATCGTAAGTGAGAAAGGTCACCACAGGGGGGGGGGGGGTAGAACAAACTACTAAGATTACAACCTATGCACCAATCACGATGGTCTATCTTCCACTGCTACTCACAAAATGGCGGAAAGCAGCAGGCATAGATATATGTATGTGACTAGGTTCCAGCTGGACTGTAAGTTTTCCTTTCTGTTCCTACTGCCCTTTTGTCACCTTATAGAAACCAATCCCCATGGATGGATGGCTTAGCGTTCCGTAACCCTCATAGTATTACGTGGCCATTTTGTGTTCATTTCCATGGTACCTAGAGTATGAGCTTAGCCTTCAGTCCATCCCTTATTTGTCCTTTACACTATGTAAGCTACTATTACCCTCTGTTAGCTACATGCTATTTCATTTTAAGTACTCAGGTTTTCTTTATTCAAACTAGAAGAAATTGATACCAAATCTGTTGAACTAAAAATGTAATCAATCCATGACATATTATTATTCTACGGCTTTACCCACGTAACCACACAATCTTTTCTCCCCCTTTTTGCTGACTCTGCTTTTTACATTGTCATTAAATCAGGAAGTGGGTCAAGCCCCCTCCTGCCTCGTTCCCGTTTTTCACATCCTGTCCACTCCCTCCCACGCCCCTGGGCCGCTGATGGAGACCCCGTAGCCGCCACGTGGTGTGGGCGATAATAAGTGAATCCGGCCACCATTTAGTGCTGGTATTGGAGGAGGCCGTCATTCCAGAGCAGCTTACATGGATGGGGAGACTTGCTACAGTCTCTGACCTAGAAACAGACTTGACCAAGACATAAAATTGCAAAACTAAATGTACCTAGTTTAATCTGTACGGCAAAGTATGTTTTTGGCATAAGAACATTTCTTAATAAAGTAATCTCTTTTTAATGAAGGAATTATATTGAGCCTACTGCATAAGGGTCCTGTAGAGGTAGTTGGAGCTTAAAACCGTTGGAATCTAAGACTGATTGATTGGTTTGTTTAACGTCTAAATGTACATAGTACCTAAAAGGACTGCCTCAAGTTTACACATCCACAAATATTGGTAGTCTGCCTCGCAGTCAGACACATATTTAAATGCTGCTTGTTCAATACAACAGTGATCGCATCTATGGATGATCGAAGCTGCTGCATATAGGGGTCCTCTACAGGTCTATGGAGCATACTAGTATATGTTATAATCGGAATCCAGGTGGCCATAGCTATTGAAGCATGTTATGCCTGCAGAGAGTGTGGCAAGTCTACCCTGTGGGCTGAATGAGGGTGTGTGGCAAGTCTACCCTGTGTGGGCTGAATGAGGGTGTGTGGCAAGTCTACCCTGTTATGTGGGCTGAATGAGGGTGTGTGGCAAGTCTACCCTGTGTGGGCTGAATGAGGGTGTGTGGCAAGTCTACCCTGTTATGTGGGCTGAATGAGGGTGTGTGGCAAGTCTACCCTGTGTGGGCTGAATGAGGGTGTGTGGCAAGTCTACCCTGTTATGTGGGCTGAATGAGGGTGTGTGGCAAGTCTACCCTGTGTGGGCTGAATGAGGGTGTGTGGCAAGTCTAGGGGGCTGAGTGAGCTCAGGCTGGGCCCTGTCTGTCAGGGAGCAGCTCTGAGCAGCTGAGAGCAGATCAAGCTGTTCATTTGTACCCACGAAGTAGCTTTCAGCCCTTAACCCTTTAATGACGGCATGATGCCTTAATGTATCATGCCCTTGGTCGTCATGATGCAGGAATGTAGGAATGATGATGGAGTAACTCTCTAGTCCTGCATTCATGCATCATGTCGACCCTACTGGGTTCATACAATCCCGAAGGGCCGGCATGATGCACCAATGCAGTACCATCGAGGAACACAAGGCTGCATTGATGCATCATGACGACACATCTTGCCTTTCAGCGACATGCTATCCTTGAAGGGTCAAGCAAAAACAGGAACTGTGTTTCCGCCTATCTCACCTTGCTAAAGGCCCTTTCCCACCAAACACCTTTGTTTTATATGAGTCACCTACACACTTGAGTCTAACCTGTCTCTGCTATACAGAAGAACCTCAGACAGGGAGACATTGGTTAGCCCTTCAAGGACGGCATGTCACTAAAGGATGACATTTGTCATCATGATGGACCAATTCTGCATCATTCCGACTCTTCAAGAGTGTTCTCAACCCCATAGGGTCGGCATGATGCTTGAATGCAGCACTGGCGAGTTACTCGCCAGGGATGCATTCATGCAACATGACGACCAAGGGCATGATGCATTAAGGCATTATGCCATCCTTAAAGGGTTAAAGAGCTTGTCTTATCATTAAGGTGTATCAGGAGGTGAGTGAGGTGAGGGTATGTAGTGAGTGAGTGGAGTGGACTGCCCAATTAGCAGTGCTGATCTCTGCTGTAGGACGGGGTGAGGTGGAGGTTAGAGAGATACCAGAATTGGGTTAATTTCTCCCTGAGCTGCTCAGTGTGTTTCTTAGTGAGCTGCTCTTGTGTCTGTCAGCCCTCTGTGAGGGTCTGCTGACTGACGCCTCATACAGTGGTTAAGGAGTAACTCCATCACCAGCCGCTCTCCTGCCACCCACCGGCCTTGGTGCCCAGGGGGGGGGGGGCACTCAGTATAGGAAAGGGTACCAACAGCGGTAATGACCCCAGAGAGCTGTCGCTGTGCGCGCACCGAAGGAGGAAAAAAGGGGGGCTGTTTATGACATAAAAGTAAAAAATATGGGGCTGTCAATAACCAAAAAGTACTGAATAAGGGGCTGTCAATATTTGTATAAAAACAATGAACTCTTACATTTCATACATGACTTGAATAATCTATATAATTCCAAAAGAACCTCATTTTAATGGAAGACGCCTATTAACAGTGGGCTGTCATCTGACTTCCTCGAAAAAATAGGGGGCTGTAAAAATAATACACATTTTCAAGGGGCTGTAAAATGACCAAATAGGGGGGGGGGCTGTAGTTTCGCAGTTGGTAACTAGCATCAACCCGGGCCTTGGTGCCTACTACCATACAGTGGTCCTGTTGGGCAGTATTCAACAATTTGAGCAGTATGCCAATGTGTGCTGCACAATTTGCAAATAGCGCAGTATCAGAACAGCGCAGAATGCCAATCTTGAGCAGATAGAAATATCAGTAAAGATGCGAGCAGCTGTTACATGATTCGAATGTTTCCGAATCAATTTAACACTAATGGTAGTGTCGGGCTGTGCACACAGCCCGGCGGGTCATTGCTCCCCCTGAAGGATCATACCTGTACTATTCATGCCTCAGTGGCTCCACCTCCCTCTCACATCTCACACCTCACCTGTCCGCTTACCGGTCAGCCATTCCTCCTCTCCTTCCTCCAACGTCAACACCTCCAATTTTGCTCCAACCTCCAAGCTACCATACAAGGCCAGGATTACGAGCATACAACCAACCTACCATTGATAGATAAGTATCACAACGCTTATCACACACAGACTGTTGTAAATTGTCGATGGTATATTTTTCCCTCTGATTTCGCTGGATTCTGTTCCCCCACATTTCACCCGCCATGCCGCCCAAGAAAAAGGAGCCGGCAGGTGGGCGTCCAAGAACTAGGACAAGCCAGCGCCCTGTTGTAAATAAGAAAAAGGGAAAGAGGGAAGTGGTTAAGAATAAGGAGGAGGAATTTTCATCCCCGGGTAAGAAGAGCCCCAAGGGTCCCAAGAAAAGTGGCAAGGTCACCCCACCCTCCAAGAAAGTTGCCCGCTTGGAAAAAGGGTTGTCCACTGTCACCACCAAGGTCCAGTCCATGAGCTCTAAGATCGACACCATAGCTCAGTACATTCAGTCTCAGTCGTCAGTAGCCAGCGACGACTCTGACGACCTAAGCTCAGTTGACCCAGGGAGATCCCCCGCCCCAGTGAAGCGCCATGAGAAGAGGGGTAGGGGAAGTAGGCGTGTTGACACTCCAGCAGAACCAAAGGTGAAGTCTCAGGTAGTGAAACCCCGCTCCCCTCCCCGCAGCAGGTCCAGGGATAGACGCCACAGGGGCCGAAAGCGTGACCGCTCCCGGCCGTCACGCTCCAGGTCCCGCACCAGGTCACCCCGGCGGTCAACCCGCCGCCGGGACAAGGCACGCAGGTCTAGATCCTACTCCCCGGGTTACAACATGGAGCGCTACCTGCGTATGGAGGACTACCAGGAGCAGTATCACGATGGTAAGGCCCCTACTGTTGACCCACTCCATGGCAGGCGCCCCATTATTAAGCCATACATGTACATCAGGAGAGAGGGCCTTCACACAGCTAAACAGAAGTTAGATATTCGTCATAAGATAGGGGACTTTGAGTACATCCATGCAGCCATCACTCTGACCCTGGATAGGAAGGCATGTAGGGATGGGGACAGAGACTATATCTTGGCTCATATAGCAGAAGTGGCACGGGATCTGACCCGTAGAAAGTGGCAGGACGTCCGTCGCTGGACACAGGCCATATGGGATAAGGTTGAACTTGAGGAGATTGAGTGGTGGGATACACAGGCGATCCTCAACGAGAAAACAAGCCAGGCATTAACCCCTGCCTACTCACAAGGTGGCGGCCCCAGTCAGCTTATCTCCACCGACGGCGGTGATCCATACAACATTCAGGGTGTGTATTGCCGGGATTACAACTCCGACAAAGGGTGCCGCTTCTCAAGCCACCATGCACACAACAACACGAATTTCTTACACTTCTGTTCATACTGCTGGCGACAGAATAACAAAAGGGCGAACCATACGTACGCGGCATGCCATGTGTAAACAGGACCCGCCCCAACACCCAGGCTGACACACGGTACACCCAGTCAGCTGCACCGTGGGCACACTCCGGTCAGAGTGTCCCTCAAAACCAGTCGTCGTTTCCAAAAAACGCCTAGCTGACGCCCCTCACAACCCCACAGGTGGGGAGGCGTCTACCCCTCAGCCCCAAGAAGTCGTATTTAGTGATATTTGCAGTAATTCAGACAATAATCGAGTTTTATTCACCTGCACAGCCCGAGAAGTCGACATTCCGGAAGGAAGCGAGCACAGCGCGCACCGCGCAGGCGCAGCCTCACGGGCTGAAGCTGGTTCTCCCCGAGCCCCCCGCGTCCCGGTGCGGAGCATCGCGCAGCA
Organism: Harmothoe impar; assembly: GCA_947462335.1. NCBI lineage: Eukaryota > Metazoa > Annelida > Polychaeta > Phyllodocida > Polynoidae > Harmothoe > Harmothoe impar. The sequence continues at coordinate 67,303,924 of OX381712.1, read as the reverse complement.
CGACGGGCACCATCCCACGTGCGTAAACAAAGATGGCGGCCCCCATGAATCGCCATTGTCGACCACAACAACAACAGTTCTCTGCAGTTTAGACGGACACGGCCCGCCTGACGTGTCAATCGGGAGTAAAAGCCAGTTGAGCGGAGCTCTAAGCACACGCCCAGCAGTCACAACCCGCCACACAGACCCGGTCCTCGGTGTGCGGCGTGTCAATACACCGGACTTTGAAAAAATCCGCGCCATGTGTGAAATAGACAGATGGGACCCACTTGTCGACGGCAACCCTGCCGCATTCAGCGAACACAGGAGGCTACTGTGGCCGGACCCTGTCCCAGGCACCCTCCCACCTGACATATGCTACATTTACTCCGCAGTTAAAGCCACAGGTTTGCCCAATGCAGTCAAGGCACGTCTCCCCCTGCCTACTGCACTTAACATTCCAGCGTGGGCCCGCCTGCTCCCCACCGACGAGGATGGGCAGCAGCTCCTGTCATACATCACCTACGGATTCCCAACCGGCTATATGGGCCCAGTAAGTGACATTCAGAGTATCCGCAACCACCCCAGCGCGGATGACTACCCGGTACAGATCAAAGAGTTCATCGACAAAGAGGTGGCACTTGGTGCAATGAGGGGCCCATATAAGGAACCCCCATTCGGCCCATGGGCCCACGTCTCGCCGTTGATGTCCAGGGAAAAGTCCAGTAGTGATGAGAGGCGTGTTATCACGGATCTCACATACCCGCACACCCACTCAGTGAACGCATATATTTTTAAGAACTGCGTTCTCGGAATGGAACGTGAGCACTCATTACCCACTGTTAGACAGTTCGTCCAACTCCTCCAGGGTATTCCACCTACCCCCTGGATGGCCACGTTGGACATTTCCCGAGCTTATAAGAACTTCTATAGTTGTCCAATGTCATGGCCACTTCTGTGTGTCGGCTGGCAAGGTCAACATTATTGTGACCTCACAATGCCGTTTGGTGCTAGAGCCAGCTCGGCCCACATGCAGAGAGTGGCCAACGCCATCGTCACCATGCTGGCAGCCCGCGGTCGCCAGATCAATCATAAAGGAACTCGGACTTCCAGAAGCAGTGGCGAAGGCCCGGGGTTCTGAGTAATGAGTAAACACTATAACAGCAGTACTACATCCCTGAATAAATATTGCTCATCAAAATATATGCAACTGGTTAGAATGTTATAATTCCAATCATTGATCTCACATTAGTAAACAGTGTCCGGCTATTTGAGCTCTGCGCAGATTGGTTAATAGCGCCCAAATGTCCTACCCTACACCGTATACTATGGTCTTTGCTCTATAGTCTGTGCCATAAATGTGCTTGGAGAGTGGGTGGAGAGATTCCCCCATACATGTGCTTGGAGAGTGAGTGGAGACCCATGTCTACTATTTACTACACATCCTTCTTTATCCATCACCCTACACGCTGGTCGCCATGGTGACCGGACGCCGTTGTCATGGCAACCACCCCCAGTTCCACCGGATAACATCCCTCACCCCCTGTCCAATGAAGTGAGCACCTGGGACAAAGTTTTTCCCTCCCTTTTCTACATTTACTCATTATAGATGCCACTATTCAACTTCCACCATTCTCCATTACAATCTGCGCACAGGGGCCACATTGGTGAAGCCACATTGCTAAAGCCTGAAGCCACATTGCTCAAGTTGGATCAGTGCTGAAACCACATCATTCAAAAGCCATATTGCTTAAGTCATAGTCCTTTGATATGCTTTGGTGTATACCCCTTTGCTTTATACGGCTTTGGGTTAGCAATACGCTAGGTGTAATATGTCATAAAACCAATATGAATCTTTAGAAAAGCACCATGCTGACCTTAAAGGGTTAAAACATATATATAACTTGGTGACTACAGAGTAAATTGCCCCATGGCACCAATATGTATAAAAACACACAATTCCCATTAAAGGCCCGTATAGCTGTTCTATCTGTTTATACATGTACAGCTGTTTCATGTGGCTACATAGACATTATTGCCTATTCACGACAATGTTCATATATCATGTTGTCTCCATATATATGTCATAAGTAACATGTATCCAATTTGGTATGATGAGTACCATGGTATGAGGGAGATATTTATGGTAATGTATTATGTCACATCAGGCTTTCCATTAGCTCAACAAACTGCTCTTCATTATAGAAAACGAGAAAACAAGGACCAGTCTCTCTGCCCCCTACTAATTGCAATTCTGCAGTAATTTGATATACAACAAACAAGATACAAAGATAGCTCTGACTCGAAGCCTATAAACTAGATGAGCTACTCTTATGCACCCCATCCCCACACTCTCTAAGGGTGTGGGGAGGGGGTGGGTGGTGAAACTTCATTTCTTCACCCTTGAAATCAGGGAAAACTTGAAAACCTTTCCCCCTGAGAAATGATGTAACGCTTAAAGTGTAGATGGGCAGATGCAGAGCAACTCAAAGCGAACAAAGATAGAAGTCCACACATTCCCCCCATAGCCTGAGATACCATTTTACAATTCTATTAATTTTCTGTAAGAAATTGTAATATTTTGAACAACACAGATGGTCCGACCGAAAAGTAGGAATTCTTGCAAGTAGTAGGATCTGTGGCATCTCTGCAGTATGATGGCCTGAGGAGAGAGTTTTGTGCCGCCATTAGCCACACAAACAAACAGCACAACCCTAGTGGCAGGTCACGGAACTATATATATACACACTTACATATAGCATGGACACTAGTACATCCGCCTATTATGGACATGGCAACCACAGGCAGCATTCATGACCAACAATCAATTTGTGCACCAAAATACCACCCTGCATTCAAAGTACCACCCCACAGGGACAGTTACATATACTGGTGTGTGGGTGGTTGGAAGTAAAAGGGAGGGGTAGGGGGTATTGGCAAAAGTGGCTATTTCCTAAACTGTACTGATACATATGTGGCACAATACAAGGTGACATAAATGTGCCTCTATGAATAGGCACTAGTTATTGCCTGCTAGGAATAGTGTCCTCACGCTCACACTCCAAACACCTATGGCTCTTTAGAACACTACCGGATACCTTCATTCATGCACCTTACCATAAGGGAGTGGTTTTTAAAATTTCGCGCCGTAATTTTTCCATTTGAAAGGTTTGAATCAATCGAAGCCCACCCCTTGAACTATAGTTACGCGCAGGCTTTTCCCTAAAAAGGAGTAGGTTTTTTTCGGTCCAAATTCTTTTGCCCCCTCCCCTCTCTCAAATGGTCCAAATTCTCTTGACCACCCCCAAAATCCACCACTCTGCTATAGAAAATGACCACTCCCTCAGTCAGCCAGGACAGGTGGGAGACTACACATTGATACAGACATGGCCCAGGGCAAACACCATCCACACAAGTGACACAACCGAAGGACAGCTTGTCTGTTTGACGTGTGGAGGTTAAAGGCTTGTGAGGGTGGTGGGGGGGGGGGGTGGTGGGCTGTAGTGGGGTGGAGGGTAGGCAGCCTGGGGTGGGTACTTAGTCTTTGAGGGTATGGATTACAACTGCCGCCCTACTGCCCCACTTATAAAAATTTAGGAATAGTGACCGCCCTATGTTTTAATGGAAAAGCTGTGTACAGTCAAGCCCACTCCAACCACTGCCCCATTATTTCAGGGCTTACTGTGTCCATGTCCATTATGTGGACAATTGCAAGCCTTTGACACTGTAGACGACATTCATCCTTTTTAGCAAGAAAAACGACTAAATACAAGATTATAATTTTGACCGACCTACTAACTAATGAAAATTGCCCGCCACCGCTCTTGACAGTCATACTGCTGTGTTTATTCAATCCATGAGGGAGTAGCCCCCCCCCCCTGCCCCCCTCCCGGGTAGGAAGGTAGACTCAACAAAGGGAAGCAGGCAGTGTCCAGAGAGAGTGGGAGAGAGGTCCTTATCTGTCTGTGTGTCCCTCAGTGTGCCCCCCTTACCCCCCCCCCCCACTGACACACACAGTAGGACAGACAGCTCCATGACTTATGTAGCAGCAGAGGGTAGCCGACCACAGAAGGAGCAGGGGGATATAGGCGCCTAGAGCAATACATTTATTTGAGACCAATGGAAAAGATTTCCGCCCACGTACAGGGGATCCGCTAGTCAGGGACAGGGCAGGGGGAAGGTTTGGAGAAAAAGGAGGAAGCGGGAGAACGAGAGTTCGTTTTGTGAGCTTTGGATAAGCGCCTGTCTTCTAACTCCTTCACCAACATGGCTTGATCATCAATGTAGTTTGAACAATGCGGCTTTGACAATGTGGCTTCCTCAAAGTGGCTCCTGCACCAATGTGGCTTTAGCAATTTGTGTTTTCTTTTCACCAGTGTGGTTTCAGCAACATGGCTTTGGCATTGTGGCCTCACCAATGTGACTTCAGCGCCAATGTGGCTTTAGCACCAAGTGGCTTCTGCTCCAATGTGGCTTAGTCTCCCGATGTGGCTTTGGCAAAGTGGCTTCGGCTAGCATCAATGTGGCTTCACCAATATAGTTCAGTTTGCCAAATTGCCTTTTAGCTTTCAGCCTCAGTTGACAATCAAAAGTGCCTTAGTTTGGCAATGTGGCTCCACCAGTGGGTTCTCACCAACGTGGCTTTGTCAATGTGGCTTCACCTGAGTGGCTTCGGCAATGGCTTCTCAGTAGTTGCAGCGTGTATACGGTAAAGTACAGGAAGCGACGGTAAAGCGGTAGAGCAAGTTGAGTGTGGGTGGATGAGAGAGGAGTCAATAGGCAAACTGTCACAGCCGACAGATCCCTATGGACGCAATGCCTCTGGGGCCCACGCTCAATTTATTGAATTGCTTCCTTATGTCCGCTGCAGACTTTGTCTATACCGAGTATGAACTACTAAGCTAAACATTAACTGTACATATATTATAGGCTGCTTGCACGATGCCCAGAGGGGGTAGCCATCTTGAACTTCACTGGGTACGGTGTCTATGTGCTGGGGGTACCTGAATAAAGGTAGACATCTGATTGGTCTATACCTTACTCCATAACATAAGCCCATGTAGTACAATCACAAATATGCTTCTACAAGAGAGGCTTGCGAAGATCTTGATTTCAGCCGGTACCCATCAAACCACCCTAGCAGAGATGTCGCAGGGACTCGCAGCATCCGATCCACTGCAGGAACATTCTGTGTGTGTTTACGATTGGAATTTGCAGCAATTTTGCAGCAGTGGATCACTACTCAGATCCTTCCAGGCTACTAGTATACCTAGATTTAATCATCTTTAACCTACAAAAACCCTCATTCCCCCCACATTATCAATCCCAACCCTGAATCTGACACAAGCAGAATTAATAGAAGGTTATCCTATACAGTGGCCCCAGCATCCCTAACATTGTTTTCAGGTAAACCCAAGCTGAAGGAGTGGCCATTTTCTAACAGCAGAGGATGAAGGGTAATATTTAATGGCAGAGCTCAAAGCATTTTTCATAGTCCTCTAGAGGGGTCGAAACGTTTTGCCTCATTTGTGCTTGCACCCTTTAACCTTTAATAACAAGTGGGCTTTTTCGCTGGAAACAGGTCAAATCACCCCCATCCCTATTGAATTTCTTACCCCCCCCTTCCCATAGGTACAAAATGAGCACCCCCCTAACCTCCTCCCAGTGTGACGGTATCAGCTGATCAGCCTCCTGTCCCAGCTGACACCAAGACACAGCCTCAGGACTAATACAGATTAACTCTCTAAGGACAGCAGGATGCCTCAAGGTTTTAGGTTTATTTGCAGTATTGTCACTCTAAGGCACACAAAAAAATGGGAAGATTTTGGTCATAATTTAATACAGAAATCCCAACATAAAGGTATGAATTACTGCAAAAAAATAGGAAAAGTGGCAGCTCTAATTTGTCTGCATGATGCACCAATGCAGCGCTGGTGATCAAGTCACTCACTGGCACTGCAATGGTACATCATGCCAGCTGTTCAGGACTGTATCAATCCTATGTGGTATCAACCTGACATGATGCATGACTGCAACACTAGCAGGTAGTCATTAGGGCTGCATTCATGGATCAAGATGATACATGACTGCATTACAGCACTATGCTGCCCTTAGAGGGTTACAGTGATAGGCAGGAGATAGGCAGGCTGGCAGCAGCAGCAGCAGGGTCAGGGAGACATGAGGCAATATAGTGAGACAGACAGGACCTGGCAAGGTGTCAGAGGAGGGTGAACTGACTCCCAGTAATCTGGGTAGGGCTGCAACCTGGGTTTGGATCACACATGGGATTGGGAATTGCCCTGAAAAAGAAAAACATATTTGACCGCAAGGCTTTTGGGTTCGCAGCCCCCACATTTGTATATTTTTTGCAAGGACAGAATCTTGCATATCTACAAGTCTCATGGTGCCAGGGACAGGCTGACATGAATGACTCAGTTTCAAGGTTCCTACAAAGTTCCAAGTAAAATTTTAAATTGGAATTCCCTGACTTTCCCTGCCCCTGCATAGTTATTACAGACTTTACTAAACTTGAAATTTGTTTTACATATATGACCTATAGCAATACTATTATAGTACATCATACCACAGCTAACATGTGACGTTATAACGTGAGGTACAACTACCGACAATGACCTTGGGGCATGGCGCGATGACCTTGGTCTAGACTCCCAGCGGAACTCAAGGTCAGAGGGCACTACAGCTAGGGGAAGGCAGCTCATATAAAATGATGAAAATATGACAACTCGGTGGGTAGCATTTTAACTACCCTGACACTGGACATTCAGGCGCATGGCGGGTGCGGCAGTCACTTAGGGCATAAATCCCCCGCTAGGACCCACACCGACAACGAGGGGGCAGAGATGACAGTGGCCCCACCCTGTTTTGAGTGGTGAACAAGTGAACCACAGAGGAGGTTGGATGTACATCCTTTATAACCTATCGACTTTCCTGTTCGGCCGCTGCCATTTTCCCCCAATTCAAACTGCCAAGTCATTGACGTTTACGACGCGCGAGGTGATATAGTGCGCGGGTCTATTTTACAGTGATATCTATATCATCAGGTACTGAGCATGGGTGGCAGTTATAGCAGCTCTATAGAACAATGCAGTAAGAAAGGGTGACTTTTCAGAAAAAAAACATTTCTAAGGCTTTGACCAACAAATTCATGAATATAACCTCAAAATCCTGCATTCTAATATACATTATTTGAAAGATAATTGTCCTTTGAATCTCCTGATACAAGATGTTTGCAAACATAGATACTGTGGACAATTTCATGAGGGCTCTGCCAAACCAAAGTAAACACAACTTTATTGTGAAAAAGTCACCCTTTCTTGCTGCATTGGTCTATAGCAAGGGTAGCTTAGTGTTTCAAACTCTGGTTTGCAAAACATCAGCAACATTGATATTTGCTGTAAACATAATCCTTCATCATTCAATAAGAGCACCATAATCTAGCAGTGCTACATCATCATCAATATCATAATTCGAGACCACACGATGAAGCATTCATCATCTAATCATTTATTCCTACACGACCGCCGCTACTCCCGCTCGGGCTGATATTCACTGTTGATGCTACAATGCACACCATTGCTATTTATCACCGCCTTTTTCCCCTCGTGATGAGATGTGTCAGTTCTCCGCTTAAAAAAACACCGAGCGGTATGAGAGTCATCTCCCCCGCCTTATGTCCATGACAATGATGACAGCTTATTTTCGCTTAGCAGATCACTTTTTGTTTGTTTTGCACTGACATCAGCTCCTGACTGAGTCTCATCAAATCCACACAACTTGGAAATTTATGACCGGCTCATGTCTATGACCCACTGAAGTCTATGACCAGGCTGACGTCTATGACCAAGAGAACTATAAAAGGCGTCTATATACAGTAAAACCTCGCGTATAAGCCACAGCTAGTACGCGAGTCAGATCTAAAAGTCACCATAATCAGATATCTGGTGCGGCTTACAGGATCGGCCCAAACCCGGGGTGTGGCTTAGACTTATATGTGAGATTTTTTACAGTGTATATGTATATCTATTGTAGAGCATACGTGTTAAAAAGAATGAGACTGATCCATGCTATCCCGGTCACAGACGTCAGCTGGGCATAGACATCAGCCGGTCATAGACATCAGCAGGTCACATAGACATCAGCCTGTCATAGACTTTTCACTTGTATCGCTTTGGTGAGACTGAGCCTTCTGTTCTATGAGCAGACACAAGAGCTTGTTTTAAACAACAGGGTGAGTTTCTTGTTTTACCACAGGCAGGGTTTCTCTGCTTCAACATCTCATGTTACTACAGCTCCTGTCTACACATGAGAGCCCTTTCATAAAACTGTACACCCACATGAGACAGGAGACCCAGACAAAAACCAATAATCCAGGGGAATATGAGGAAGCTGTCTAACTATGTGAAATATAGTACAGAATCAGTCTCATCAACTGTCTGTGCTATTGAGTCAGTTAACCCTTTAAGGATGGCATCATGAGTTAATGCAAGATACCATTTAGTTTTTTTTCAAACAGACAAAACAAGACACCCCTCTCCATAACAGTCCCCTGCATTGATTTCCCACTTGACATCAGGTGCCATCCTATGCTCTGTAGGGGTAGGTACATCATCCCCCCCCCCACCCCCAGCAGCAGCCAGATTGAGCTGTTCAAAGGCTGTGAGTAACTCAGATGTTGGCCACCAGGTGGACAGGAGAACATCTGTGAGCAGCTCATGAGCTTCTGCTTCTGAGCAGCTCAGTCCAACCTGTAACCCTTTGTATACAATACATGAATGTATGCTCAGGCCGTTTTGTATCTTCTCCCAGGCTGGCAGCCAACTATGGTATAAGTGCTGAGAGATGTGCAAGGTGGGGAGTGTATCCGAACATTAGTTCAAGTACGCAGGTATATTTAATAGAGCAGCATCACCATCAAAGTGAAGGGATACGCTAATATTACAATTTAAGTGAATATACGCTCCTCAAGATTCATGTTCATTTGTCATAATGATGCACCTACGCAGTGCCTGTGTGATACTCGCTTGCACTGGGACCATTTTGGAGTGCATCAGCTGCCTGTGCATGAATGCATCATGAGCGCATCACGGCGACAAAGCAGCATTATGTGGTGTGTAAAGGGTTAACCCTTTAAGGATGGCATGATGCCTTAATGCATCATATCCTTGGTTGTCATGATGCATGAATAAAACCCTGCCGAATAACTCACCAGTGTTGCATTTAAGCATCATGCCCATCCTACGAGGTTGAGACAGTCCCAGAGTGTCGGCATGATGCACCAATGCAGCACTGGCGAGTTACTCATTGGTGCATTGGTGCATCATGACGACAAATGTCATCTTTTAGTGACATCCGTCCTTAAATGGTTAACCAAACACAAGGCTCAGCCCCACCTGATTACCTTCAATCATACAGAGGACTCGGTGCACGCCCACCACAAGGCCCATCGATCTGTGCCGCTATATTTACTGCGTGCACTGCAGCACACCCTGGTGGCTACCAGGTGGACTAAACCTGCATATTCTCAGTACCAAGCTGGCCCCACCTCGACCTCCAGCAAGACTCATCACTGGCATGCAAATACCATGATGATACCAAGCTGGCCCCACCTTGACCTCTAGCAAAATTCATTACTGGCATGCAGATAGCAAGCTGGCCCCAGCTCGACCACTGCAATGACTCATCACTGGCATGCAGATACCAAGCTGGCCCTACCTCCATCACTGCAAAGCGTTATCACTAGCATGCAGATACCAAGCTGGCCCCACCTCGACCACTGTAATGACTCATCACTAGCATGCAGATACCAAGCTGGCCCCACCTCGACCACCGCTCTGACTGATCACTGGCATGCAAATACCAAGCCCCACATTGACCACTGTCCTGACTGATCACTGGCATGCAGATAGTGTAGGAAAATTAGTTCCTGGACTGGTTCCAATCCTGTGGTACCAGCATGTGGGCTAGAAGTGGCGTATGAATACATGCTGATGATGCAGTATTCAAAGTGGCAATGGCCCCTCAAAAATGAGGGATACATCCTGGGCAGTAATGGGGTTCGGTAAGATACCGATTGCGGGGCTCATGAGTATTCACCTCTTGAATTCAGGAGACCTGTGTTTTAGAACTTTGTCAGAGGGATATGGAGTCATGTTTTATACCTTTAGAACTTAGGATGAGGGATATAGAGTGGTGTTTTAGAACTTTGTAAGAGCTATGTCGAAATTTGTGTTTTACAACTTTGTCGAGGAATGCAGCTGCAGCTGCTTTACATGAAGACAGCCTCTTGTATACAAAGATCTCCTTAAACCTGAAATGCAACAGCGATCTCCCAGACATATAAATACAAATTGAAATTCATCGATACGCTAACAAAAATGCAACGAAGGAGGATCGAGCCAAAAAAACTAAGATGAATGGTGATAGCGATGGGTGATTTCCCCAGCGTTGAGCTGGCTGGGTGGTGGCTAATGGTCTCTAAGGACTGTGGTATATATGTAGATGCTATGGTACCTTAACCCTTACTGAACAGCATGATACACCAAGGCTTTAATTATCATCATGATGCATCAATGCATCATAAGCAGATCATCTGCTATGTAACAGTGCATCATGACAATCATCAAGAGTGTATCAAACCCATAGGATCAGCATGATGCATGAATGCCTCACTGGTGAGTTACGCGCATTCATGACTGCATTCGTGCATACTTTCGGATAAAAAGGGGCACTGTGCATTAAAGCACTATGCTGCCCTTACAGGGTATTAGAGTAGGCAGGGTAGATGGAGTAAGTTGGTTTTTGTCGCTGTGAGCTGCTCGGTGAGCTGCGCCCTGGGGGGCAGTAGGGATCTGCTCAGAGTGATTGCACATGGAGGGGAGGGGGAGGGGGAGAGGGGCAAGTTGTGTTTTACTACTTTGTATCACTGCCCCATAAAGGTTTCTTTCTCCCTCTAGCCCTAGGCATACTGCTAGCCTTATACTCTTAGTCCCATAAAGGTTTCTTTCTCCCTCTAGCCCTAGGCATATTGCTAGTCTTATATTCTCTCCATCGGTCTGTTGGTATCTACCTTCCTTCCACCGTCTCAGTCCGCTTCTTGGTCACTCCCTCTCTTTCGCCTGTTCAGTCCCTCCCTCCCTCTTGGCTTGTCGGCTTTTCCCTTCACCGTCCCCTTACTCCCAACATCCTGATCTTCATATACCTCCCTCTGGTCCTCTCCTCCCTCCAATAAATAAAATTGCTTTCCCCAGCCTGACCTTCCTTTCCCCCTTCACATAAATAGGGGAAAAAAGGACAGGAATTGAAAGGGCAAGATTTAGAGGGGAATTGATTAGGTGGATGTATCTATCATCCTACCCAGACTTTACTACTTTCCTACAAACCCATATATATTGTACAGAGTCTCCATTGATTGGTGCCTACACTTATATACAGCTCACTTAGGTACAGTTCACCCCCCCTCCCCACTCCCTGCTGTGCCTATGTGTAATGGACTGCATGAACAGCCACTGCACTTGACACCCATAGGGTACCTCACCACTCAGCTGCGTTCTACAAAAATGAGAACTGAGGGTCTTTTTGCATGCACTTTCAATGTCCTTGGATTTCCAAATAACTTTTTTTTCATAAGAAAACACTGCGGATTTTTAAACAACGTTGTTTTTTTCTCAAATGAATTTAAACAAGGGGTCTTTTCCTTAAAACAATCCATTGATTTTGAGAATTGAAGTCAAACATATTCTAAAGAATCCCCTGTCTTCTATAATAAGGGGTCCCCTGTTTTCTATAATTAGGGCCTATCAAAATCTGTGTTTCTCTGGAATAAGGTGTTGTTTAAACCTCGAATTCCATGGGTAGGGGGGCGTTTTTGAAGGTTGAGAACGCAAGCGACATTCCCTTTTGATACCGAGTGCAGGGGCCGGGGCTGCGTGCCACTGTACGGAGGGGTTGTAATTGGGACGTAATGGAGCTCTATATCACGGACCAATAGCACAAGCCCATGCACCCCTACTACTATTCTGTAACCAGAGACCATTCTGTAAAGATAGATGGCGCCACTTGAGCTGAATACCTCTGTTTGGTTACAGCAGCTAATCTATGCACCTTAGTCTAAGTCTACACTAAGACTGTGTTAGGAGAGTGAAGCCTCTGCTACAGATTTGGACCGCTCTGAGAGGGAATTCCTAAGTCTGGCTATGTCTCAGAATGCCAACACCCCCACTACCAGCTTTAAGATATATTACCGCAATGGCTCGTTTAAGCGCAGAATCTTCGGATAACCACAAGGCTGCAATATGCACTAGAATACTAAATTATGTGTCAAACACTTCATCATCTATCTTGAATAAGCATCTGTCTTGTATAAGCGCCAGGTTGCAATGGTATTGAAATCTGTGAACGCCCAGGCGCTTAAACGAGCCACTACGGTATATATGTTCCCAGTTTCCCCCTCCACTTATTGCATGGTATGCAGACCTTCACCATGTGATTGCAGTATACCGCGCAAGGAATGCTCTATACACCAGATCGATACAACTATGTTCTTCTGGCTCTACGGTTATTATCTTGATGCTAATTTCCCTGCAGGCAGCCAGGCCTGGTAAATGAAGCCCGGCCAGAGAAAAATGTTAAATCGACTGTATACAAAGTGAATGTCTTGCATACCAAAGACCCTTCTTGTATAGACTGCTACTGCAATATTTAGATCAAAATTACAATTAATGTGTTATAAATATAATGATGTCTACTGTTGTACAGTGCTGCCTTTCCCTGAAGTGCACAATTACTGTAAAACCTTGTAAAGAGGCCGCAGCTAGTACACAAGTCAGATTGCCGGTGCGGCTTAGGTATATATAGGATGAGGTCAAAGTCAAAGTGAAGCTAATATACAAGTTTTTAGATGTATAGGCCAAAAAAAAAGAAGGTTTGTTTCAGTAAACATGGGCAGAATATGTAGGGTCGGTAGGTCGGATTTTTTTTTAAAACTTTTTTTTTTAAAACATGAAAGTACTTGCCGGCCAGTCCGAAGTCCCTAAAATTGACCAAAAGAGTAAAAATACGAAAATTTCATCAAAATTGCATAAAAGAACGTAAGGTCGGCCCTGTAACCTCAAACAAACCTTTTTTTTGCCATACTACAATACTAAAGTAGCCATAATTAGACCCACTGTGCGGCTTATAGGATTTTCCCAGAGTCTCACTGTGGCTAATATGCGAGTAAGGCTTATATATGCAAGGCTTTACGGTATTTGATATCTTCCTAGCAAAGTGCTCAGTCATTGTTGTCTGCCTTTGCAGCTTCCCCGGTGTCACTGACACTGCAGGAGTTAGCTATAGACATGACTGCTGAATATGGGGCTTTTTGAACTATGTCTACAACCCTATAAGGATAGCATGATGCCTTTTGTTGTCTTGATGCACATATGCAGTGCTGGCAAGTTACTTGCAAGCACTGCATATGTACATCATGCCAACCTTTCCGGAGTAGCTTGTATCAACCCCAGTGTTGTCATGATGCATGAATGCCACACGAGCGAGTTACTCGCCAGCAGTGAATTCATGCCTCACAATGGCGAAATGATACATTAATTAAAGCACTGCCTCTAAAGGATTACTTAAACTAAACTAAGGAGCTTCTGTTGTTCCTAGGGACAGCGAAACACAAGATATCTTCTTCGGAAGCTTTCAGAGCGAACAATATGATGGTTTTACCGTTGTTCGCTGAGTATCAGTCGTCATTAGTATTACAACACATTCTGGTGTACGCCATGCTTTATTAATTCTATCCTAATGCTGTATGAGAATGTATTGTGCTGCGTGAAAACAGTAAAAGCTACCTCTCCATTCCCTCCTCCTACCTGAAGAGTTCCACATCCTCTAGTGGGTCCCCCAAGAACTATGACGTCACGTGTACATACCTGCAAATAGAGAGAAAGATATCACATTAGTACAAGTTTTCACAGGAACACAGGAACTTGAAATGTTTTCTGATGAATTCATGAGAGAATCTGCTAATGCACTAAAAACATACATAATTGTTTCTCTCTTATAAAGCAAGAAATATTCACTCTAATTTGATAAACTGCTACACATAATGCAATGTTTAAGCTATAGGAATGTTTTATTTTCTTGTCCGCATTCAAAAACTGATTACTTCATGCACAAATGAAGGCTTTCTGCGTGCTCAGCACCAGGCTCAGCACCTTCGGTATTACAGATTCCGGCAGTCATGCATCTTTAAACTAAGGTTCCTGTACCCTGTTTACCCTTTAATGTTGAGGACGGCATGATAACTTAATGCATCATGCCCTTGGTCGTCATGATGCATGAATGCAGTCCTGGCGAGGAACTCGCCAGGGCTGCATTCAAGCATCATGCTGACCCTATGGGATTGAGACACTCCCGAAGGGTCGGCATGATGCACCAATGTAGCACCGGCGAGTTCATCGCCAGGGCTGCATTGGTGCATCATAACCAAAGTCATGTTTTAACAAAATGCGTCCTTAAAAGGATAACCACCCCCCAGGTTTGACATGCTAAGCATGCGGCCTGCATGTGATGCATGGTGATAACCTGTAGGGGCCACCCTAACCCCACCAACCCTGATCCATCATCTGCTATTTCCCCCACTCTGGGGAATCCCTCTCTATGTTTCATGCCCTAGTGCTGAATGGCCAAGTCAGACAACCTGTGCAGTACAGGTTAAATTAATGAATATGGAAGACCTTGGCCTATAACCCTTACAGGGTTAGGGTTTCTGTGGTGAGTAGCATTATTTATGTGCTGAGAGGGAAGGAGGCATCATGCCTGTGAGGCTGTGTGTAAGGTACAGATGTTAAGAGTTAAGTTGATTTAACTGTTGGCAGTCTAGTCAGGTGAAATTGATGAATATGGAAGACCTTGACCTGCAACCTGCGAGGTTTTGGTTCCTCCCCCGCTTTACAGGAACCCAATGTTCAGTGTTACACTGGCACCGGCCGGTGTACTACACACATGAGAACCTAGCGTATACAGTAAAAGCTCGCGTATAGGCCGCGTCTAGTACACAAGTCAGATCACCAGTGCAGCTTATAGGATCAGGACAAAGTCAGGGTGCAGCTTAAATGCAGGTTTTTAGAGGCTCTACATACATTACTAAAATACATTACTATATTATACTACTAAATTGTAAATTTACAGACTTCCTGTCAGGCTTATAGGATCTGTGACAATTGGGGGTGCTGCTAATAGGTGAGTTAGGCTTTTATACACCTGGTTTTATGGTAGTCAGGTCAATACCCTCTAGCTACAACCACCTTTAGAATCTCCCTAGTATTCCCTTCAACCCACCCACCCTCACACAAACATCCACCCACCTACACACCCTAAAAGGCCCCACCGGAAGTGAACATGGCATGCAGACACCAGGTGGCGTATCAGGAAGTCGGCGCATGCGCGTGGGACCAAGTCGTGTCTAAATGGGTGACAAAACCAGTGTTAGTCCAGCCCGGGACCCCCAGAGTAGGGACAGGTCCTGGAGTCGGTTTGGCCTGATGGTTGGGAATATTAAGCATGTAACTGATGTCGCTGAAAGATGACATTTGTTTTCATGATGCATCAATTCAGGCCCGACGAGTAACTCACGAGTAACTCGCCGGTGCTGCATTTGTGCATCATGCCGACCCTTCGGGAGTGTCTCAACTCTGTAGGGTCGTCATGAAGTTTGAATGCAGCGCTGGCGAGTTACTCGCCGTGCTGTGTGATGCAAAATGGCGGCTCTAATAGCTAGACTTGATGTCAGTAAAAGACAGCCCTACCTGGTGGTAAACTGTTTCTAGACTAAAGCAGTGTGTGACTAGAAGCAGGCCGAACGCCATGTCTGGGCAACAAGGGGAGTCAATACTAGTCTACAGTACACACAATATACACTAGATGGCCGTAATAGCTCAGGTAAAGTCTACAATATTCTGTCATCTTAGCAGTACGGAAATCCATACCTGAAGGTGACATCACACATCAACAGGCCCCCTCTGTGCATACACATTTCAAGACATGCAACCCTGCATAGTTGTGAACTTACCAAGGTAAGGCGATATTTGATTATGATTTTGCCGAGGGCACCACGAGTGGTGCAGAGTATACAGGCAACTCCAATATAGATAATATCAAAACCAATCAGACAATTTGTTTCTCCCAAGGCCCCTAGCCAATCAAGTACCTTGGCTTATTGCCCAGGTAGTTTCACTGGGTCAAGGCCAGGTGGCATAGGAGCTACATTCGTTTGGCAGGAAAAACTAATTGCCCAGGGCGTATAACTATGTCTCAGGCTTATCATACAATACTTGTAGTGGGGCCCCCTGGTGGATGTGAGTCTCACTACCTAAGACTAGATCAATAGGTACCTACAGAGGCTGGGCACCTGGTGTGTGGGGGCTACCTAAATAAGGCTTTACTGAGGGATGTTAGGTATTCAGGGTGGTTTAGGACCACCCCTTTACCAGGCACCTAAATCAGGTTCTACTGTGGGGTGTTAGGTACTCAGCGATGGTTTAGGAGCTGGGCTTCAACACTCTGCTAGGCACCTTGGCTTTTCTTGTGTATTGAAGCCAAACCTCACATGTCCCATCTATTTATACAATGTTTACAAATAAAGCTTTCTGGTTGAATTTAGGATAGTATTCCCAAAGAAAATTACTGTTTATATGGTATTAAGCGCAATACAGTGTGAATTAAAAGCATTGTTATGAACCCATTGTAACTGTATTCTACCCCCAAACTGACAATTCCTTTAACTTCAGCAGCTCAAAATGTCTACGGGGGTACTATGTCTTCCCACCTTCTCTAGTGTGAATGGCTCAATGGCGATATAAGCAATTAGATGTGGGATTTGTCAACGTCTGCAGAGGCTATAGTATAGGGTGGTTAACCCTCTAAGTATGGCATGATGCCTTAATGCCTGGTGCCCTAGGTCGTCATGATGCAGGAATGCAGCTCTAGCGATTCACTCACCAGTGCTGCATTCAACCATCATGCTGACCATATGAGGTTGAGACACTCCCAAAAGGTCGGCATGATGCATAAAAATGCAGCCCAAGCGCGTCACTCGCCAGGGCTGCATTGGTGCATCATGACGACAAATGTCATTTTTCAGCAACATGCCATCTTTAAAGGGTTAATGCAGGCAGGCTATACGTCATGCCACCTGGTGAGCTACCCCCACACTAACCCCACACGAGGTGGCCGCAGACACCAACGGTCTACTGAGCCCCTCACACCCTGCCACGAGCTGTACAGGGAACATTAAAGACCGAGTAGCTCACACAGAATATTAACCCTTTTAGCGCAGCGTGATGCCTCTGCGCTATATTTGTTGTCCTGATGCACCTATGCAGTGCAGTTGATACTGGCCTGTAGGTACTGCATTGGTGCATCATACTGAGCCTTCAGGAGTGTATCAACCTGGTAGTTAGAGTCAGCATGATGCATGAATGCAGCACTGGTGAGCTACTCACCAGGGCTGCATTCATGCATCATGACAACAAAAGGCAGTGTGCATAAATCCCACTATGCCATCCCTAACCTTTTAAGGGTGGATTGATGGCTCAATGTGTGATGGTAGTCATGATGCATGAATAAAGCGCTGGCAAGTAACTAGCTAGAGATAAACTCCCCTAAGGTCGGCATGAAGCACCAATGCAGCACTGGTGAGTTACTGGTGCATCATGGTGACAAATGTCATCTTTTAACGACACGCCATCCTTAAAGGGTTAGAGACTGAGCAGCTCACGACTCAATGGTGAGCGGCTCGGCGGCCGTCCTGGGAGGTTGATCCCGGCTAGATCTTCATCCATCACCGACCACCAGGGGGAGGTGTATTGAGGTACACACAAACTGCTGAGTCATCCATCAGTACACGGTTAACACTGCGGCCAACCAAATTATACAATTTTATAAGCATTTTTGAGGGTATTTTTGGCAAAATTTCTGCTAGTCCATAGGATTTTCTATAGTCCATAGGATTTTTGAAGTCAAAAAGCAAGTCTGGAGCATCTTATATCAGGGATGAAAGTGACCAATCTAAAAAATAATAATGAAATGTTCAAATTGAGGCCTCTGAATAAAGGGTCTCTATAGTTAAGTAAAGGTCTGCGTGACATAAAAACTTGAAATCAGGGGAAACTTGAAACTTCAATCTCTGAATTATCAGCACTTCCAAAATGCTAATAGAAAGAATGATTTTTTGTTAACAATGTTACCTGAAACAAAACTTTTTTCTGTTGCCTCTGCGGGTTTTCTGAATGCTAATCGGGGCGTAGCACCTTTCCCCCAACTGCCTTCTATACACTATATAGGTGTGGAATATTGCACTGTGCTCTCTCAGAGTCTCTACAGTCGCGGATTATCAACCAGCCACAAAAGAATATATTTACTCCAGTCCTTAACCCTCTAAGGACGGCATGATGCCTTAATGCCTTAATGCATCAAGCTCTTGGTCGTCATGGCATATGAATGCAGCCATGGCGAGTAACTCGGCAGTGCTGCGTTCAAGCATCATGGCGCCGACCCTATGGGGTTGAGACACTCAAAAGGGGTTGACATGATGCATCAATGCAGCATTGGCGAGTTACTGGCCGGGGCTGTATTGGTGCATCATGATGACAAATTCATCGTTTAGCGACATCCATCCTTAAAGGGTTAAAGCCGCTTGATGAGGTCTCTAGTGTAGACAGTGAGGTCCTTCTGAATGGAGCCTCCATAATCCCAGCCCAAAGCTGCTGCTACTGCACAATTTGTATAGAGTGTAATATTTCTTTATTCCCGTCACTGTTATTATGCGAATAATTTAAGCCTGCACCTTGAGAAGTCTTCAAGTCGATATTCCAAGGCGTGGCATTACCACTGTGACCTCTCTTTGATATTTGTGGCGCTGGTACTGTATGTATAAACTGATAGATTAGGAAGAACTAACTTTTTCACTTGAAGCGTTAAACTCCTATATACAGCTCTTTTAGAATCGCTGAGAACTTACTGATCACAAGGCTCACAGTTTCGACAATCGACAACTTCCCCTTTTTGAAAATGTATACAGAACAGGATTAACCTGCTCGTAGAGCAGTTCAGGTGAAAAAATCTTGGGTAACCCATCCTTAGCTCCTTCCTTTTGGCGTGTTTTTTTTTTAATTTGAGAAAAGTTTGATTTGAAATATTGTTGCTCTATGGCCCTACCGTATCAGACGTAATAATGGGGGCTAATAAAATTATTTTTATGAAGTTTTAGTACTTAAGAGTTTAATTGTCTCTAAAATTGTGAATATTTCACCCCTTACTCTAGTCTGAAAATGCCCCCAAAGGAGGGGGGCGCTTATTAGGGGGAGGGCGCTTATTACGTCGAATACGGTATATTCTTTTCCAAGCAAATTACCTGAAGCAGCACTTTTCTGTTTTCTGCCTCCCTCCCCCTCCCCCTACACCCACACTACACACTGCAAACGAAGATATTTTCGCTGGTATAAATTATCGCGGATTTGATGAAAAGTACAATTTCGCTGGGATTTAAATTCGCGGATTTTGAAATATGGTAGTTACAGAGCTATATTGGATAAATTTTTGCTCTGTACATATTTCCGCAGATTTTAAAATCCGCGAAATCCGCAAAAAGATGTACAGCGCGAAATATAATACGTTTACAGTATACCGCGGCCACGGCCACGCCCTCACCAGGCCCAGCTTTGATGTCCTCAGCTACCTGTGAACATCAAGGAGGCAGTCCTAGTGTAGAGCCCTGGGGGACACCTAGGAGACCAGCGGTACAAAGTGTACTACCTGCCTCCTGCTCCTACCTCCCACTCCCCCCTCTCACTCACCCTTAAGGCCAAAAAAAGGAGGTTTGTTTCAGGTCACCCGACCGACCCTATCAAAACAGGGCCGACCCTACGTTTTTTTATGCAATTTTGAATTTTTCTTTTGTATTTTTACCCTTTTTGGTCAATTTTAGAGTCTTTAAAAAAGTTGGCCAGTACATTCATGTTTAAGAAATCAAAAATCAAAAAAATTCGACCTACCGACCCTACATTTTTCTCCCACGTTACCTGAAACAAACCTCTTTTTTTGGCCTAAAGGTGTGTCCTTTCCCCAACCCACCTGGCCACCATCAAGGCAGATCACACACCTGGGGCAATGTGTGTCTTGTGTGTGTGAAGGTGAGTGAGGCAGGGAAAGGAGGCGGGGGGGGGGGGCAGAAAGACCTCTAGGCTACACGATACTTGTCCTCCTATTTGTATGTATAGGTTTATGTCCTCTAGGGTTTTCTTAACCCTTTAACGTTGGGGAGGAGGACAAGGTACACCCTTCCTAATTTTACCTGGCGAATTAAGATGTAAAATTCCTCTAGGTATGGTAGCACCTGTTTTTTTAAATTAAATATTGATATGAACATATATAAAGTATACACATGTACATTAGAAAATGGCTGCAGAAACCTGTGGACCCTGAACTTTAGGTTTTGTGATGAAGAACTATTTTAGTCGATTTTCACCACCTTAAAATTTCCATAGTTATTTTTGTAGAGGGTTCTCTAGGGGTGTTCTAAGGTAGTGCAGGAACAACCACACTGTGTGCAAATTGTATGCATGAGAAGAATTTGCCAAATAACAAATATCCCACTGCAACTTGTACCTGGTTTGACAAAATCTCCAGGGTGCACAAATATGACATCCACAAGGTGGTAAGGTCACATGACCAGATCACATGACCAGGTCACATGACCAAGGTCAGAGTCACCATAAGGTCACAGTAACCTGAACTGCTAATACTGTGTATATGAGACCTCCACTCCACTCTCCACCCGCATTCTACCCCTCTCAACATGAAACAAGATATGGGAAAACACCCTAAACCCCTGCTTGGAGAAGGTCTCCTGTGCCCATGTGTCAGTGTGGGGTACATACCTCTATTATCGCTCACCGTGGCTGTATGTCCTGTATTATCGCTCACTGTGAGGGGTGTGGCTACCTGAACTGACCACCCACCTGTGTGGCAGACAGACAGGTATGTAGGGTAGGGGCTGACTAGTTGATAGAGCCGTTAGCACCTGACTGTGACAACCTCACACCTGTGGGTTAACCCTATAACTCTATAGGGGTCAAGCGTATTGTCCAGTGGGTGCGGCCATTACTTAATCAGGTACTGGCGAGATGAGCACTTATATCAGTTTTACCCTAGGAATTCCGCGGTGAATGAAAGGAATTATTCAATAGGTTAAAAATGTATTCCACTACTGGCAGTATACCGTACTGTCGCGTTTAAGCGCCTGGTTTTCAATAAGCCACTGTCTTGTATATTAAAACGCCAGGGTAGAGGATTTGAGCGGGCGAAATCTCTGTCTTCCTTCTACGCTTGGCTCTTGTCTTAAGCTGCTGTTCCCATCAGGGCCTTAATGTGAAATTTAATTGACTTCTTCCAATTACTTGTTATCTGAAATGGCAGCAGCTGAAAGTTCCAATTCTATTGATCAGTAGACAATATTACCATCAAGGCTGGCATTATTAGTCTGAAATTGGTCTGGCATTGTAGAACCTATTTTGCCCTTTAATGACGACATACCGCAAAAATATTGACATTTGTTGTCATGATGCACCAATGAAGCACCGGCGCTGCATTGGTGCATCATGCCGACCTTAAAGGATCAACAATAAGGCAGCACTATATATTAAAGGCCTCCATTTGATATAAATTGTCTCAGCACATTGATGCATGTTAGAAATATGAAAATTGAAGGCCTGTGGATTTCTTCACATATTCCCAATGCATATTAAAGAGGAGAAACAGTTTGTAACACTACTTGCTCCTACTTTTCACAATGCATATTAAATGATATGCCTTATACACACCAGCAAATTTATAATCTACCACAGTTCCCTAAGCATCCTGCCTTGACAATCTAAGCTGGTGGAGGATTTCCAGAAAGGCTGCGGAGTCAAACTGAAGGCAGCATTTAATCCGTCGGAGGCCCGCGGGCTCGGCTCATCCATTCATTCGCTGACAGATTAACGGTTTTAATCCGCGCCCGATCCCAGCGGATCCTGCCTCTGAGGCTGCGCAGAGAGCGTAGCGGCTTCAAAGGTGCATCATTATCCCAGCCTATAGTGGGGGATCAGCCCCAGCCAGGCACTGACAGTGTTAAACCTATAAGGGCAGCATAGGACTTTTTTTTAGTTTTAGTGGTTATGATACATGAATGCATCACTAACTAGTGATGCAATAATGCATCATGTTGACCATACAGGGTTTGATACATTCCTAATGAGGCCACATGATGCATCACCGGCTCTGTGTTGGTGCATCATGATGCCAAATTGACATAAATCATTAAGGTATCATGATGTCCATAAAGGGTTTAAGTCCAGAGTATTATCTGTCAATTATAGCTCCATACCCTACAGGTTCCCCCTGATATGTAAAGCTCCAAATTCAAACTTAGGGAGTGGTCATTTTTTAACAACAGGGGGGGGGGGGGGGGAGGAGGGGTTCTTTTGGTCTCCCCCCACGGGAGGGGTCGAAATTTTTTTGGTCCCCCCCCTCAGCCGAGTTGAAATTGGGCACGGCTGACCCCTTTGAGCTATAGTAACGGACAGGCCTTTTCACTAAAAACGGGTGCAATTTTTTTGCCCCCCCCCCTCAAGAGGGGTCCAATTTTTTTTACCAACCCCCCCTGTTGTTAAAAAAATGACCACTCCCTTACTAACTTGTAGTAGACAGATGCTGAGCATGTCCTAATGCCAAGTCACCTCAAAAGATAATTTCAAATGCTTCATCTTCAACTAAGTGTGACATGAGTCGTGAAAGGCCAGGTACCAGACCAAATGTCTGTCTGTCGGTCAGAGGTCTATATTGAAAGGTCACAATCTTGAAAGTCAAGGATTTCACTCAAACATGACTCAGCACTTCTGTGAGAAGGTCCACAATTCACAAAACTTTTCTACGTGCATACGCTGTGTGTAATCAGGCGCGGAATCAGAGGGGGCGGACCCGGGGTACGCCCCCCCCCTATTTTCCTGTATGTTTTAATGTAAAAATGTTAAATACCCCCAGTACATTGCCTATTTCACGCCCCCCTTCCAAAATTCCTGGATCCGCCCCTGGTAATGAAGGGGGAGGCTAAAGGGAATGCTTTATCTCTGTTGAAGAATTGTCAGAAAGAAGATGGGTACTTGTGCAAAAGTGTCAAGTCTGATATATATATATATGGCTGTGCGAGAGGTACAATACTGTAATCGTATGTTATTTCACACTGCACATATTTTCAAGAATTTCACGGACATGAAAATCCGCGAAAATATGTACAGTGCAAAGTCCAATATAGTTTTACAACCACCATGATATGCCAAAATCCGCAAAATTATATAGGCCTGCACACAAATTTTGTGATTTTGGGGAAATTGTTGAAAATGTATGTAGATGCGAAAATATGTATGTTTACAGTATACACGACTGTGTGAGAGGTACAATATGCAGGGGCAGGTTGGGAGGGCGTCCTGAGGGAGCCATGAGTACAAGACACTGCTGGGTGAGCTGCTCTAGTCCCGTGTAGGCCGCATTGCCGCACATCTATCCTCCCATACACGTCCGTATTGACGTGAGGAGGGGGCGGGAGGAGGGAGGTGGGGGGGGGGGGGGCAAGGGAGAGAGGGGAGCAGGGGGGCAGGGAGAGAGGTACATGTATAAAGAGGTAGTGGGTCTAAAGTTAGAATGGGCGGTCCCTGGTATGTTAGATACATTCCCAGGATATATTGGCTCTGGCTCTATGGTTTGTCATATGTAAGGCATCGAATCAGCCAACTACATTTGTGTCATGAGCAGAGCCAAACCCACGCAAGAATATGCCGCTACTCTAGCATGCTAACCCTATATCCCGAATGGCCGGCATGATGCTTGAATACAGCCCTGGCCAGTTGCATGAGGCCTGAATGTAGCCAAAGCAACATGAATATAATGATGCAGCCTTGGCGAGTTACTCGCATCAGGCATCATTCTAAGAGGCCTTATAAGTAGCCCTATGGAGCTGGTTATAAGATGAAGACGTTCCCGCCGCCCGTAGCGCCACCTGTCGGCAACTCCTGACACTGACACCAGGGGGCAGTAGGGGTCCTGACCCCCTCCAGGGTGGCTGACAGGGGGTCACATACCTACCCCCCCCCCACTTCCAGACCCTCCCCCCCACACGCACGCACAACCTGCCAGACCCCCTGTCAGACCGTAGTTGACGATGCAGGAGAGAGGCTAGTTACCAGACTCTCTCCAGTTGCATGTAGAGAGATGCCACTCACTAGTAAACAAAAAGTAGGAAATACTTAGATTTTGGTCAAGATTATGTAGAAAATTAACGTAATATATGACAGAAATTCCAGTCAAAAGTAGGAATTCCTGCAAAAGTAGGATTATAGCCTTGAGGCAGCTTGAGGCAAGAGAATTTTCTGCTTAAATAAGCAGAGTTCCTTATACCTATATTAAAGATCTAGGGATCAGATAGGTTATGGAAACGTGTTCCTTAAAACAGGAATGGACTTATATCAATCTAAAACTTATAAGTGACAGGACTCTAAAACGTGACAGCACAGTAACCAAGCAACCACAGTAACCAAGCACCCCCCCCCCCCGTTATGGAACCTTGATTTGAGATGATAAGTCCATATGTCCGTCCGTTACTTAAAATGGAAAAATCTCTGAAAATCAAGAATTGAAGAATTTTTATGTATAGTGTAATGCCTCAGTGATAGCACATTGTCCAAATCCATTCATATCTATAGAGTTCTAACACACTGTAGATAGGGCTTCACTTAGGCACAATTACGTTTACAGTAAATCACAGACATTACCCCCCCCCCCAACCCCGACAGCAGGTCACGTCTCTCAACTGCAGCCATTACTTCTCACCTCTTAAACACGTTAGGGCCGCATGGTGCTTTAATGCATCATGCCCTTGGCCATCATGATGCATGAATGCAGCCCTGGCGAGTAACTCGCCAGCGCTGCATTCATGCATAATGACGACCCTTTGGGAGTGTATATACCCCGCAGGGTCGGCTTGATCGCAGCATTGGCGAGTAATGCGAGTTATTCCCCAGACCTGCATTCCTGCATTTAAAACACAATGCAGCCCTTAAAGGGTTAAACAGTTTCTTTGCATTTTCTCCCTCATTTCCCCTCAGTCGTCTTGCCTACATCTTTACCATCCCACTCCCACCTCTCCTTCCCCGACCTCTGACACCTCAGGTGCCCTTTGGCAACCTCCCTACCAGATGTGTAACCATCTTTTTGTTGTATAATTTGTTCACGTACTCTGGAGGCACGCTTGCTATTCTTCACCTCCCACTCTCCCGCCCCTTCAACACATCTCCCATTCACCTACAGTACATACCAAACACCTTTGTACTTTAACCCTTTAAAGGCTGCATACTGCTTTTATGTGTTATGTTCGTCATAATGCGTCAAGAGTCTACTCGCCAGTGCTGCATTCAAGCATCGTGCAAACGATAGGGATTGATGCCCTCTCAAAAGGGTCAGCATGATGCATGAATGCAGCCCTGGCGAGTTACTCACCAGGGTTACACTTATCATGACTCCTTTGTAACACAAACATTAAAACACTATGCGGCCCTTAAAGGGTTAGTCTTGTTTTTACTTTTTTCCCCTCCTTTTTAAGGTGTGTTTTCCTTCACTGTGGCAGACTGCCATGCGGTGTGACTATGTAGCACCAATGAGTGTAGACCCCAACTCAATCAGGCCAGTATTCCCAGGGTCTATAATTCCCAGGGTAGTTGACTGGGGTGTTTTAAGTGAGAGGTAAAACGTGATTATCCACGCCTGTCAGGGGGTCAGTTTTTACCGTCGGCACCAGGGCTGCTTATTAGCATGCTCTATATTCTATTATTATACGATTGAACGACTCATCGTGCTTTTTAGGTGATATCCCCGTGCTGATATCTAGTGATATCGGCACCCTTCCGGTGGATATCATGCCATTTCCGGTGGTCCTGAGCGATTCCGAAGTTTACTCACCCATAAAATCCGAGGTTTCATGGTGATTCGATCTCAGGACCCCAAGACTAGAAGCCGAAGCCTCTACGCGCCTTGCCAATCCGGCCATACAGAAGGAGGGGATAAAACAAGAAGTCTATACACGTATTCTCAGCCCTCTAGCTCTTATATTAACAGAGATACAGCAACTTTTACACTTTTTGTTATAACTTCTCCTTAAATCATTTTTTTTTAAATTTTTTTTTTTTACTATAAAGGTAGTAGTTGGACTTTAGTTACCTAGTCGTTAAAATAATTCTAGGGGGGGGGATTCACATACATATAGGCCCTTTAAAATTGCTACGGTTCCACCCGTCCACCCTCAGGTTCGAACCGGGGATCTCATGCATGTGAGCCGTACACGCTAACCGCTCGGCCACAGCTGGTATGATACAGGGCTGGGAAACGCTGCCTATATGACCTTCTGTTACCAACCTACACTGGCGCCCTGCTGGTTACTCCAAGCACTGTGAGCCTATAGCAGGGAAACCACAGACTCGAGAGAGGGGTGCGGGATGTCGTTATAAGATTCGGTATCATGCCGACCATTTGGGAGTGTATCAACACCATAGGGTTGGCATGATGCAGTACTAGGAGGAATCGTATAATAAACCTAATAATGAATGGATATCAGGCACTCGGGATGTATATCGTATGGATATAGGCATTCGTGCTACGCACTCATGCCTATATCCTACGATATACAATCCCTCGTGCCTGATATCCATTCATTATTGGTTAAATAGTCAGAACATAGACAGTTGTCAGCGGAGGAGCAAACAGTTACTCAGACGTGACTAGCGAGTGCTGCCACCATTGTAGACTTCAAGTTCTATATGTCATTCCCTTTTCTTGTCACATTTCCTTGGGCATTCATCATGTTATTTGTTCTTATCTATATAATACCTACTAATATGTATATTATATCACAATAGGTAGTGTGTACAGGGGGCACTGAGTTTTGATGGGAAATCAAAGAACCAGTGAAGCCCCCATCTCCCTGAGAAAAATATTTGCTTGTAATAGGCCCCATCCTGGCACCGAGTGGTACTTTTAAATATACATTTATCGACCCTGGAGGGATGGCCGACTTGAGATGTGTGGCCGACTTGGGGTGAACCTACCATAAACTAACAAGTCATAAATGGGTGAATTTGAGAGAAAGATATTCCCCTATTGCCTATGCATTAAGCTCCTAATCAAGACGGTCAGTTGCAATTATCAGCCAGTTGTGCCTATTGGGGCGGAATCCAACCGTATGGACAGGAAATCACTGCCCTGCTCAACCCTTCACATCAATAAATACTGAACGCCGAGAATTGATGTCCGCACTGACCTAATTATTCACCCGGGGTGAGGGGAGGGCACACCCCGCCTGACACCCGGGATCAGGGGAGGGGCTTAATTATTGCTGTTTTTGAATTATCTAACCCTCAATGCACCGTATTATTTTGTTATGATGAACCAATGTAACACCTGTAAGTTACATATGCACTGCATGCATTCATGCATCATGCCGCCCCTTGTGGAGTGTATCAAGCCTGTACAGTCGGTATGATGCATGAATGCAGCACTGGGAAGTCAGACATCAGAGCTGCATTAATGCATCGTAAAGACAAAATGGTACTTGATAAGTATTTTGCGGGCCTTAAAGGGTTATTTGGGATTTGATGATCATTATTGTAATTAGTCCGGAGGGGGAGATCCCAATCGCCCCCCTCATTAGGCCTAGGCTAAAAAATGTAGTTAACTCTTTAAGGACAGCAGAGTTATGCAATGCACTATATCATTTTATCATCAAGATGCTTGGAACTAGCCCTGATGAGTAACTGGACAGGGTTGCATTCAGGCATCATTCAAACCCTTCTTGAGTGTATCAACCCCATATGGTTGGCATGATGCCTAAATGAGGCCCTGGCGAGTT
This sequence comes from Harmothoe impar, assembly GCA_947462335.1. Classification (NCBI taxonomy): domain Eukaryota; kingdom Metazoa; phylum Annelida; class Polychaeta; order Phyllodocida; family Polynoidae; genus Harmothoe; species Harmothoe impar. Next base: position 67,275,951 of record OX381712.1, on the reverse strand, counting down.
ACTCACCAAGGCTGCAGGAATGCTTCATGGCGACCCATGCCAAGAAAAAAAGCCCCCAACTGGACTTTTTTTTACGTTCAGGAATGTTTGTCTCCCGCGGGTTGCGGCCTCATGTCCGGACAACTCAAATTACCGTCAATTAAAAAAATTAACCTGAAGTTCTTTTTTTATCCTATCCATCTCTCTGTAGAACCCAGGGAGGGAGCTTGAATGATGTCTAAACTTGACCATTTTGAAGTCCCGAACATCTCAATTGAACCAAATCAATCTAAAACCTTTAGGAGAATGGCCATTTAAAGGGGCATTCCCACCACTCGCACTAAGTTACCACATAGCAGACAGTAGTAGAATTATGAGTGGCATACGCTCGGTGATTGTACCACTTTAATATTTACATTTATGTCAGTATCAGTAGAGTATTACTCTTAAAACTGTGCCCACTTTGTTTTGTAAGCAGACCACCACATTTAAAGTTTGAAAAATCTTTGCTGTCAATCTCACTAAAGTTGTTAACCGTCTGAGGGAAGCACAGTGCTGTGCCCTTTATCGACATGTTGCATGAATGCAGCCTTGGCAAATCTACTTTCCAATGCTGCATTCAAACATCATGCCAACCCTTCCAGAGTGTATTAACCCTGTGAGGTCAGTTGTCAAAATGAGTGAATGCAGCCCTGGTGATCAGTACTACTTTATTCAAGCGTCATAGGCACTAAAGTCATAAAACATTAAACCACTACGCTGCCCTTAAAGGGTTAACCCCGCTAACCTCCCCAAATCACGTCACAATCGGCCCCTGTTGTGGTCACCCTCTTGTCGACCCACTGCCATTTCCACTCGTACCGCTAGGTGTGCCACTAGTCCCCACCTCAAACACTCACACCCCTCAACACACGTCAAAATCACTTAACTCTCTAAGGGTGGCATGTCGCTAAAAGATGAGCTTTGTCATCATGATGCACCAATGTACATAGCCCTGGCGAGTAACTCACCGGTGCTGCGTTGGTGCATCATGCTGACTCTTCGAGAGTCTCTCAATCCCGTAGGGTTGGTCTCGTGCTTGAATACAGCACTGGCGAGTTACTTGCCAGGGCTGCATTCATGCATCATGTCCACCAAGGGCATTATGCCGTCCTTAATGGGTTAAACAACACTATATTAAAAAGAAATAGCATTGACCAGAGTTGCCCTCATGAATCAGCTCTTGTTTAGTCGCGACATTTTTCTGCGGTGTCGCCGCGAACACTCGCGCCGTTCTCTGCAAGAGTCACAATCGTGCCCAAGTGGCTCCGAGACCCCGCCTTGACTCGGGCCCCTTGTCTTTACTCTCTTTGTTTGTTTTTCCTTTTTAATTCTTTTTTTCTATTTTTGACCTCAACATTTGGGCTTGTTTTCCGGTGGTGTTTTTCTGTCTCAGGGTGAGGTGGAGGTGTTGTAAAAGGTGCCATTTAGTGGGAGGTATAACATTGTGAGAAACTGACGAGCTGAAATAACCTACAGCATATCTCACTCTCTAAATATCTTCTAGTTAATTCAGCATTAATCATTTAAGAACAGAGTGAGGCATCAATGCATCATATTAAATTTTGTCATGATGCACCTAAACAGCAGGCGGGAAGTACTCGGAAGACCTGTGCTGTCGCAGTATATTATGCCGAAACCTTCCTGTAGCGAGCTACTCACCTGTCGCAGGCTACTCAGTTGTTAAGAATTACTCGACTGAAGCGAGTTACTCACCAGGGTTCATTTATGCATTCCCCCAAATTGTCCAAACTAAATTTATTTCTCCTAAAGCAGATTTTTGCATGCTAAAAGGTCATTCATTCAGGTAAATATCTGAATTCACTGGAATGCTTAAAAAAACATTAGTAGGACATGGTTTGAACATTATGAATTGCCTTTAGTAACAATGCCCCCCGCTTCCCATCAAACATCCTCAGGGCTAAAACACAACCCAAATCATTAGTTATAGGCTCTAACATTTTTATCCTGCCGAATAATAATAATAATAATTCTCTTAAATTTCTCCCCATCTGTATCAATCCCCATTTTCGATGCATGCGTGTCGTGCTGCCATGAAGGCATACACCGACCGGCGCGGTTATAAAGACAAGTCGTTATTGGGACTAGTCTGATTAATGTTATCATCATAAGCGATGGCCGATCCGCAGAGTCATTTTGCAACTCACTGCCTCGAGTCGTAAAGAGGCCGCTACACAAAGTGGTGCTCATGGAAAATGGTGTGTGCGGCTGAGAATTGCATGCAAAGTGAGTTGGCAATGATAGCTTTGCAGGCAGCGATTTGGCAGGGGAGTTGTACTGGTGGTAGGAGCATTGAACAGTGTTGAATGAGGATCGATTTCAAAGCCTGCAAAAGGCTTTTGACAATGGAATGAGGCTTATTAAATAATTCCAATTCAAGGTGGAAAAGACTCAATAGAAAGTCTGCACTTGTCTTTCTTGTAGCTAACAGACTAAGAGTAGACGATACAATCTGCAGGGGCCGTTTTAAGAAACACAAGTCCTGTATTCACCGTAGGGCTCTGTGCACAGGCAATACAGACATCACGTTCCATGCTCTAGTATACCGCATGCTATAGCTGTCTACCTTTCAGCTTGATATACGTGCCCCAGGGGACATTACCCCTTTATGGATATCAGGCATGCCGCTAGAATGCTGCATTTGTCATCATGATGCACCAATGCAGCGCTGGCGAGTAACTCGCCGGTGCTGCATTGCTGCATCGTGAGGACCCTTCAAGAGAGTATAAACCCAGTAGCATCGGCATGATGCTTGAATGCAGCCCTGGCGAGCTACTCGCCAGGGCTGCATTCACGCATCATGACGACAAATGCCATGATGCAACAATGCATCATGCTGCCCTTAAATGGTTAACAGGGCCTTGTGTTGGAGCCCTTACACGACAAAAGCCCTTACACGACAAAAGGGCCCAGGCCCCTATAGGCGGCCCTGGGGACCACTTAGGGAAGTGACCTAAGACTGTGGGGGGAATTACTCATGGCATCTGTCAGCCACCCCGAGCAGACTGCTGACAAATAAGGCCCACACATGAAGGCCTTTAACCCTTCAAGGGCAGCAGAGTTCACTCTGTCATGATGCATGGAATTGAATTCAGCATCAGCTCGCTACTGCCAGTAATCATGCATCATGCCGACCCTATGGTGTTGATTTACTCCTAAATTATGGCATGATGCACCAACGTGGCACGGTGGATTCAACCCCGAGGATTACTGGCCAGTGCTGCATTGGTGCATCATTGGTGCATCATGCAAATCATGCAAAAAAAAGGTATCATGTCGTCCTTAAAGGGTTACTATACATGCAATACTGGCCATGCCAGGCTGCATTTATGTATTTGTGGTAATAGTTCTGTAACCCTTGTCCAATCCTGAGACAAAGAGACATTTAGGGTCAATTTTGAAGTGACCCGCTGTGGTCGCCAGGCAGTAGAGGCACCACAGCATACTAGTATACATTGATGTTTAAAGGCCCGGTCAGACTGGTCAAAGTCCTACGATCCGATTTTGCTACGACTGCTAGAGTTGTGCATGCCAAAGTCCTACGATTTTGAAAATCGTACGATTTTGAGCGATTTTCTGCTGATTTTTCTAGTCGTAGCCCTATGCCAGACTGCACGATTTTTGGTCACGATTTTGTAGGGAGAAAATCGGATCGTAGCTTTCCCGTTTCTGCGACTAGTCTGACCGGGCCTTAACCCTTTTAGAGCCATATAATTGTGCTGATGCATTATGCCCTCTACCGTCATGATGCATGAGTACCCATGCTAATATTACGCGGTTGATACATTCCTGCATGCATTTAACCCTGGCGAGTAGACTCGTCAGTGCTGCATTCATGCATCATGACGAACAAGGGCACGACGCATAAAAGCACGATTTGAACAGAAATATGGTGCAGTACTGCAGGACATTGCCAGACAATGCCAATCAATATAGACAAAAGATACCCAAAAAGTAGAACCAGTGCAACATAAAATTCATCTAAATCATAATTTGATTCCCTGTGCTATAAATCAGTAATGCCAGGTAGTGGTAGAAGCAGGGGTGAGGGGAAGGGGAAGGGGAGGGGGTTAGATATCAAACATAATGGCCCATCTGCTACTGATGCTATTACAGACTATTAACCATTTAAGGCCAGCATAGTGCTTTAATACACCCTTGTCATCATCATACTTGGATGCAGCTCTGGCTAGTAAATAACCCCCCAGTGCTGCATTGATGCATCATGCCCACCAAACAAGGTTGATACACCCTTAAAGCATCGGCATGATGCATGCACGTGTTACTGTTACTGTCCCATACTGGCTATATGCGCTGGTGACGACAGATGAACCTGCCTTTAGAGGGTTAATATTGAGATCATGTTGCTCTAATTGTAAACAGAGGCATGTGGGTATTTAATGCAGCCAGCAGTAGCAATTGGTGTACTCATGCAACCCCCTCATTATCGTCCACCTCCCAATCAGGCCATAGCTCATTAACCCTTTCAGGACGGCATGTCGCTAGAAGATGACATTGGTTGTCATGATGCATCAATGCAGCCCCGGCGAGTAACTTGCCGGGGCTGCATTAATGCATCATGCCGACCCTGCAGGAGCGTCTCAATTCCTTTGGGTTGGCATGACACTTGAATGAATGCGGTACTGGCGAGTTAATCACCACCAATGCATTCCTGCATTATGTCGATAAAGGGGACGATGCATTAAGGCATGATGCCGTCCTTAAAGGGGTAACAATACAACTCTATTATGATAGATATCATCTGTACACCCCCCCCCCACACACACACATCTCTATTATAGGCATTATGATGGTGGATGGAACCACTGATAGACAATTAGACATCATCTGTACCTCTCCCCCCCCCCCACACTCCCCTCCTCACACACACAGCTCGATTTGTATCCAGTGTATTGTATGTCAATCTAGCCAGATGTTCATCTTCAAATGATGAATGCCATTTCTTTGTAGAATAGAAATTGGAGAAATATAAAACTTTTTTTCTGTCTTAATTTTTCCATTGGAGTTATCACAATCATTCACAACGTGATGTTCCTACTTTTAACAAAAATAATTATGAGCATGACTCATGTGATGTGCTTTATACTTACTTTTAACACTAGGTAAACTGCACTGTTAAATGGTGGTTGGCTTTTTGTAGGTGTACAGTAGATTCTACTGTAGGTGTACAGTTTATTGTAGGTAAACAGTAGAATCTACTGTAAATCTATATAGGTTTCTACTGTTAATCCATTCTACAGTAGATTGTACTGTAGATCTACGGTAGATTCTACTTTGTACCGACACTAACATTTTAGAGTGAGTGTGTGTACAAGCCAACTTGTATTCCGCATTAGCTAGATGATCACTGTACAGCGCCATTTTGTCTGGTACCAGTGCTCTTTCTTCTACCAACTATAGCAGCCAGCTGGTAAGCCGAAGCTGGTTCCTGTCATGTCCACAATTTGGAGTTTTAGGGGTCACAAACCTTTCTGTCATATGCCTCTATTGTGGGACCTTATGCCATGTGTTCAGATTGGGGGAGTGGTTAGGATACTGGCAATTCAATACAAAGGTCCTGACTTCGAACCCATACCTAGGTTATATGGTTCACACACAATTTTAAAATGCTTTTTGGGTTAGTCAAAATCATGATAGTATCCATTTTAGTTGTAAATTTCCTTAAACTGAAATGATTTTGTATACATCTTTAGTTGTTCTATGTGAATACTATTATCATTCCTCCCCAACTAGGAAAAAAACTAACAATGCAACCTTGGCATGGATTCGAAATCTGGACCTTTGTATTGAATTGCCAGTGCTCTAACCACTCCCCCAATCTGAACAGCTGACATTAGAACTACTCAACTATTACCCATTCGAAAAATGCTGACCCCTAAAACTGTGTATTTTGAACATGCAAGGAACTAGCTTAAGTTATAGGTCTCACAAGGTAGAATCACTGCAACTCGCTAGTGCGGAATAGTCTACTAATAGTATTCTGATGGGGTGGTCTGAGCACTTTAGGGTATTGCTATAATGCCCTGGATATAGACATAAAGGAACATGTGCCAGTAACAACAGTGGGTACAAGTTCTACATTCAAATACATCCAGCTGCTTTGGGGACCCTCTCTCCTCGGCCTGCGTTTTATGAATTCAATGTCACGCACAGGTGCCATAAATATCACCATTCACCTTTTTAAACTGCTATTTTTGTCATTTTCTCTAACTGCCCTTCTCTACTGTGACATGCATTGCTAATCTGACTAGACTTGCAGCATTAGTTAGCCATTGATCGATCCATATTGCCGTATCTTCTCAGCCAAACTCAATGCATATATCAGACTGTCAATATCATCAAGCCTATATTATATGGCAAATCAGCTCATTGATTATGTTTAACATCTAGCTTCCAAATAATTGGGAGAAAAAACACGCCCAAGATCCTATTTCGAAGACCCTTAATCGTTCAAAATGTGAACTGCTATTTCTCTCATTTTCTCTACTGCCTTTCTCCCCCTTCCCTCTCCTGTAAAATGTAAGGAAAAGACCCCATCCATTTGCCTTTATCAAAAACTAAACCCTTTACATCAGCTCCCTCGTCTATATGCTCATCACCAGACCCACTACCCCACCACCCACCTGCTGCATATATTTAGCCCTTTAAGGACGTGTCACAAAAAGGTGATATTTGTCCTCATGATGCACCAATGCAGCCCCCAGCAAAAGTAGCCCGCCGCTACTGCATTGGTGCATCATGCAGACCCTGTGAGAGTGTCTCTACCCCGTAGGGTGGTCATGATGCTTGAATGCAGCACTGGCGAGCTATTTGCCAGGGCTACATTCTTGCATTATGACGACCAAGGCATCATGCATTAATGTATTATGTCCTCCTTAAAGGGTTAGGCCTGGGTGCATGCTTTACATACAGAAGGTCGGTAGGGGATGGAGAAGGGGGGGTAGGAGCTACCCTTTCCAGCAGGTGTTTGCTAAACAGGCGTGAAATGTGGCCTTATGGTGGTGGTCAGTCCCTGTCCTGAGTCGACCTGCTGCTCCACTATAGGCTTCTATGGGGTTGTGGACTTTGGGGCAGGTGGGGGGTGGGGGTGGGGGTGGCTTGGGGTGTGAGGGAATGTGGTCTGTATGCCAAGCGAAATAAAGGCTGTAGCTAACAGCAGGGGCGGATTTAGCATTTTGGAAAAAGGGGTGGGGGGGAGGCGTAAAATAGGCAATGTACTGGGGGTATTGGAAACTGTCACATTAAAATGTAAAGAAAAATAGGGGGGGGCACACACAGGATCTGCCCCCCCCCTAAATCCGCCCCTGACTAACAGTGAGTTGATGTGTGCAGTGGTGGATCTAGAATTCTGAAAGAAACTGCCCATAAAGATATTTGGGCTGAATCTCTCTTTCTTTTTTGATGCAAATTTCCTCCCCAAAAAGGAGGGGGCCCTTCCATAGAAATTTGGATACTGATTCAAATTGTCCCTTTGTCTCATACTAAACACATTTGTTCATTTCCTCCTCTTAAACTGTCTACATATCGCAACTTCAGGTTCTCAAGATGCAACAGCTTCCTGTTTGAAGTTGTACTGAACACAACACCTCATTCACATTAAATGCCTCCTCCCCCCACCCCCAGACACCACACACCAAAAGTAAACTTGTCTCCAGACTCTTCCAAGTGACAGTCATAAAATAAATGAGTCAAAAACTTGTCTAAGTGACAAGGAAGCGGGTCTTCTAGCTGGAGAAAGAAGACCCACTTGGCATGTGCCAGCCCAAAACCTGACATTTGCCAGCTCCAGATTCTATTTGTTGGATGGTAACCTGATAAATTAGACAACTTTTGACTTGGTCATTTTATGATAGTCACTTCGACGAGTCTGGAGACAAGTTTACTTTTTCAGTGCACACACCCAAACACTTGAAGGGTACCCACCGTCAGCTATTGGACTATATAGGACAATTTGAAGACCTACTTTGGCAACCAAAACCTCAAATATGTTAGATAAAAATCGAGGTGCTAAATGCCACAAATTGTTTGCAGGTTGAGTTTCTGTTTGCTCTTTGAAAGTCATATTATATGTTAATCCCTACTTTGAGTCGAGACGCTGGCAGAAATCAAACCTTGTGCGGTTTGCCTCCCATGCTTCCGCGAGCTCCCGGGCTCTAGCTACACCGTATGAAACCGTATCATGGTTGTCAGGCACAAATATTGATATGCGCTCAGATTTTCTTCTTTTGTCACCTTTATACCCATAGCCAGCATAGCACATAAATGTAATACCCTTGGCCTTCGCGATACACAAATAGAGCCCTGGCGATATCTCTCAGCAGGACTATATTTAAGCATCCTGCTGATCCTTCAGAAATCTGACCCAGTATCGCCGGCTAGGTGCTCACCAGGGCTGTATCTATGAATCATGAAGATAAAGGGCATTAAAGCACTAAGCAGACCTTAAAGGGTCTTCATATCGGGCCTCTATTACCCGGTACACACAACCATACCTGACGTTGCCCCGGAAGTGCTGACCTTGCATTCTGCCAGCTTCCATGGGGACCCGTTCACCTGATCCACCCCACGGACAGGTATTTAACCCCCCTACGGTGGCCGAGGAGGGTCACTATTTTTTTTCAAGTAGAATTTGCAGCATACATCTATAAGACATATGAAGTGACATAGAGTGCTTAGAGATACCTGTCACAACCTTTTGTTCTTGAATTGACAGTTGACAGTAAACAACTGAGGTTGGAGTTTTGACTTCTATCTCATTCTACTTTTATCTTTGATACTTGCATTGTGTTTGGTTTCATGTAATATTGAAAGATGCCAGTCACAAGTTGGTCTACTTGAATTGCTATTTGACAGGTGATGGATGATGTTGAGTTTTCACTTTCATTTCAAGTTTTTTTTTGTGTGTGTGTTTGTTTTTTTTGGGGGGGGGGCAAAATGAAGTAATTATTAAAAAAAATTTGACCCTTCCGGACCACCGTACGCCCACCCCAGCTCCCCCTGTGGGCACTAGGGACAGGCTTACAGTACAAACAGCAGTCTGTAGGGTGTGTCTATACACAGAATACTGCACCACCCTGCCGCCAGGGGGACACACCTGTCTCTGCCACCAGGGGCATCTATAAAATGCATGGATTGCCATAAAACTTTTTTTTCTTTTTTAAATCCAGCCATAATTTGGGTATTTGTGACTGTATTCGGCTTTTAGCATTTGTTGAAAGTGCATGGGGAAGAGGAGGTCAGCTTATAAAAGAGGTATAGTTTAAGTTAACCCATATTCAAATGGACCCAAATATGCCCTTTCCCTTTCAGGCTAGCAGTCGGATTGTGAAGAAAGTTGAGTTATAAGAGATTTTCTGGTACTATGCTGCTATTTTGGCTCTTGTCTTGTGAGGATTCGGATGGTGCAGCACCATAATACTATCGTACTAGTCAGGTGTGGTTACTGGCCAGAGCCAAAATCACCGCAAGATCGCATTACCTTGACAACCACCGTTGTTTCTACCACTACCCCAGACAGTGTCTAGTGTGCTTTCTATAAGTGTATTCTCTTTGGCTTCCCTTATATGGAGCATATTTCTTCCTAAAGTATATTCTCCTACCTTTTATCCACAGAACAATTGATTATATGGTGTAGTCTTGTATCATAAGGACCACAAGGAGCTTATTTTCTACCACATTAGTAGATAAGTAATGGAGAGCACTTTATTCTGAGGCTAGTGTACTTTTTCCTATACCTTTGTCTTTCAGTATCTCTCTTTCATATTTGCAACCACTACACACAACCACATGCCTTTCTTCTGCATATGAGGGGATACATGTATCAAAGTCTCAATACTACTAGCACAGAGCCACTGATAGCATCAAACAGAGGATTTCCTTTTCCTTTATCTGTTATCCCTTTAAGGACGGGTGTCGCTAAAAGATCGCGTTTGTCTTCATGATGCACCAATGCAACCCCCGCGAGCAACTCACCAGTGTTGCATTGGTGCATTATACCCAGCCTTTGGGTGCGTCTCAACCCCATAGGGTCAGCATGATGCTTGAATGCAGCCCTGGCGAGTTACTCACCAGGGCTGCATTCATGCATCATGACGACAAAGGGCATGATACATTAATGTGTTATGCCGTCCTCAAAGGGTTATAGATGATTCCTACCTGTACGGCCCCCAGCACACCAGTAGTATACAAGTCCACATACCTGTAACCAAACAGAAAACACAACATTAGACATGCAGTTTGGTATAGATCTAAAAGTTACATATTCAATGTAGTATGTTAACTTTGAATATAAAATAATAAAACAGAAAACACACAACATCAGACATGCAGTTTTGTATATATCTCAAAGTTACCTATTCAATGTATAGTATGTTAACTCTAATTCTAAAATTCAATCTGACATGACTTGGAGATATCTTAAGATAGATAGATATGTTCAATGCTGTTTAAGATGTCTTTATCTTAACAGACAATTGTCTATAATAATTCTGATGATACTTATAGATTCTGAGACTAATATACTTTAATAGATCATAGTTTCATCATTAGTGATTCCCCCGCCCGCCTAAACATTGTGACCAGGGTTTAAATTGTATCGGTACTACGGATGCAATAGTTGCCTTCTAATATAACATTGTGTGCTGAATTTAGGTGGATATTGAGATAATAACATAGGGTAAATTTCAAACAGGAATATGGTTCTCGCCTCTTCTCTACATTGACAGTAGAGTATAGAAATAAAGACTGTATATAAACATGGGGAGTATGCGGCTCCACCAGTCCTATTTTTATCCGCATATTTTTCATGTAAATATGAGACTCCATTGCATGCTGTGTAGCCAGAGCAGGAAGTAATTTGATTCGCTTGGCATGATTGCCATTTAGTGCTCTTAATTAAAGTGGGCTCTAGAAAAAGCACCACCCTACACACACATACTGTAGACGTAGATATTTTCATGCATACATATTCTTTACGCAAATTGGATATCAAGTACAATTTTCGCATGTATTTGAATTCACAGATTCATGAATATATGGTAATTGTATAACTATACTGGATAAATATTTGCGCTCTACATATTTTTGCTGATTTTCACTTCTGCAAAATTTGCGAAAATATGTACAGTGCGAAAATAAAATTTGTTTATAGTACATCCAACCTCAGCCCCCCCCCCCACACACAGACCTGCTCATCAATATAAGACATGTCCTCTGCACATGCGCACTCATCCTCCACCAGGAGGCAGCACTGACACACTCTCCCAGCACATCCTTTAGCACTGACTGAGTAACTCCCAGCACTATTTACAGTACCCACACGGCCTTATTGGGTAAACAGGCCATCTGTTTGGAGAGTGAGCGTGTCATCATTACCGCAGACTGTGATGTAAGAGTGACGAGTCGTTACCGGCGCCACATAATGGACTAATCAGGCGGCTCGCTGGCACCGAGCTACACGGACGAACAGTTCTACCGCTGGCAGCCTTACTACTACTATACATCTACTATTGAAGCTCCCCCAGGGTTTAACTGGTAAAGTCCTCTAGTGGAAAGGGGTTGTATAGTACTATATACTACATCGTAAAATCCCGCGTACTACCCGCAGGTTCTATGCAAACCCAACTCAGCTTTCATTTGTTTCAAAACATACTTATATAGGGTCCTTATTACTAATACAATACTAGAAATGTACATTTTCCGATCCAGAAATGGGTCGTAGGATTCTCTGAGTTGGGGGATGCAGGTTTTATGCGAGATGCAAGTAGTACACAGTAATTTACGACATATTAAAGCGGAGATGGCTGCACTGTCTGTCTAAAGATTTTTGTATGCAGAGATGACCAGGACATTCACTTGTATTCTCCCAGCAGAGTGCCAGTACACAAAAGAGGACTTTGCGTGAGAGACATTTTTCGTGAGTGGAGAGTGTCATACCTTAAGGTATACACCACAACACATAAACTCACCAGCCTAGCATGCTGTCCCGTTAAACCCTGTGCCCACTCCTATAGTGCCATCTACACCCTCCTACACCAGCCACCCAGCCCCCTTTCTGAGTGGCAGCCCTCAGGGACTAAGACATACCTCCCATATACTACATCAGATATACTCACCAGTACAACAAGCTGTCCCATTAAACCCTGTGACCACTGCTATAATGCCATCCACACCCTCTTATACCAGCCACCAGCCCCAAGTAAGTATATAAGGTATTCAAACAATACAACACATACACTCACCAGCTCAGCACACTGTATTGTTAAACCCTGTGCCCACTCCTATAGTGCTATCGACATCCCCCCACTCCTCCCCCCAAGCCAACCAGACCCATATGTGATTGTATAAGGTATACACACATACACTCACCAGACTGGCATGCTATCCTGTCACAGCTTGTGCCCACTCCCATACTGCAGTCTACACCCCTACACCAGCCACCCAGCCCCCTTTCTGAGTGGCAGACAGAGCAGTACCTGCAGCCCTTAGGGACTAAGACATACCTCCCATATACTACATCAGATACACTCACCAGTACAGCACGCTGTTCCGTTAAACCCTGTGACCACTCCTATAATGCCATCGTGTAACACCCCCTTATACCAGCCACCAGCCCCAAGTGAGTATATAAGGTATTCAAACAATACAACACATACACTCACCAGCCCAGCACGCTGTATTGTTAAACCCTGTGCCCACTCCTATAGTGCTATCTACACCCCCCCACCCCTCCCCCCAGCCAACCAGACTCATATGTGATTGTATAGGGTATACACACATACACTCACCAGACTGGCATCCTATCCTGTCATAGCCTGTGCCCACTCCCATACTGCAGTCTACACCCCCTACACCAGGCACCCAGCCCCCTTTCTGAGTGGCAGACAGAGCAGTACTAACAGCCCTCAGGGACTAAGACATACCTCCATTACCAGCAGGAGATCCTCCTATAGAGGGGCTCCCATCTAGCCGCCAGCTCCAATCTCTACTCCTATAACTGTAGGGAGACATGTGTCAGGTGATATGTGGGTAGCTCCACCCTAAATCAGCACATTTTCAGAATCATCCCCACCTGACCATCTCAGAATTGAATGCCTTTTTCTTTCTCATGTAGACACACATAATTAGTTGAGCTATGCACCTCTTTTATGCTCAATTCAAAAGACCTTATAGCTCACACACAAATAAAGTGGGATGAGGCTACTCTTTTGGTCCCTGAGTTTTCCTGGGCCATTTTTATATCTTTATATATTAAGCATTGCATACATACAACTTCTACATAAAACTCACTGAACACTGATTGTAGGCAATATGTGCTTACAACCACCCAACCCACCCCTCCCCTACCCCAAAGGTGTCATGCAGACAACACACCATGTCCTGACAAACCCTGGAGGAGGATGGCACTTGGCAGGGGAGGAGAGGGGTTGGTGGCAGGATGAGGGGGTGGGTGGTTGTGGCAGGTCTCCTGTTGTCAGGTAGTAATTAGGAGGCACTAATCCCCTCCATACCTCCACAGGCCTCAGCTGCACCTGGCACCCAAGTACCCCATCCTGTCACTTAGCATGCCACACTGGGCAAGAAAAGCCCTTAATTGAATATAAGAATCTCTTCTATATATATGACAACTCTATGGCAATATATTTATCATATTTTGGTTCCAATTTAGGAAGTAAGACTCGCGAAATGACAATTCTATCGCAATTTGCTTATCATATTTTGGTTCCAATTTAGAAAGTAAGACTCGCAGGATGACAGCAATTTCATGGCAATTTATCTATCATACTTTAGCGTTCAAACTAGACAATACGACTCACGAGATAATAATCTCAGTTTGGAGTTTTTATCATTTCGATTGGATATTACCCATGCTGAGATTTTATTTGCCATTGGTGCTTCAGTGAATGGCTAGTGCTAAAGCCTTGGGTTGCACGTACACCCTCCATGATAAGGTTGCAGTGTATTGTAGTGTAATGCCTTTTCTGCGTGTTGGGGTAGGTACTCCCCCATCTCATGCATGCATACAGCCTTGTGTTGCCTCCACTCTACATGCATCCAATCTCCACACAAGCCTCCTATTGAAGAAGGAGTACTCAGGGTTCCCACAAAAATCTCAGATTGAAATTCCATGACATTTCCATGACATTCCATGACAAAAATCACAATTTTCCATGACATTTATAACATTTTTGTGGAGGTCGGGGGCTTGGCCCCCGAGAAAATTTCTAAAATCAAGAAAGCAAATTGGAGATTTCGAGGATATTTTGTGATATTATTTCCATTATTTTCATTTTCCATGACATTCCATGACACATGGCAAATTTTTGCAAAATTCCATGACATTCCATGACTTTCCAGACAGCTTTCAAATTCCATGACATTCCATGACTTTCCATGACATGTGGGAACCCTGAGTACTGTAAACTCCCATGTATAAAGCCTAAGGCCAACAAAAAAAGGTTTGTTTCAGGTAAGCCGACCGACCCTATCAAAACAGGGCCGACCCACATTTTTTAATGCAATTTTGAAGAAATTTCAGTGTTTTTTTTACAATTTTTGTTCAATTTTAGGGGTTTCAAAAAAATTGGCTAAAACATTGAAACTTGTTTTTTTTTTGGCCCAACTCCCGTATAAGTCGAACTCACATAAAAGCCTAACTTGCGTACCTAACTTTTGAGAATCTTATAAGCTGTACAAGAGATCTGATTATGGTGACTTTAGTAAATGTACTGTAGTATTCTTTTAAAAGCTCTTGTTTAAGCCTCACCCTATATATGCATGTTTGGTATCAAATTAAAGTTGCTTCAAACTCGCGTACAAACTGCGGCTTCTACCCGGGAATTTACGGTAGCCGGCGAGTGTGCTGATGGGAGAGAAGAGCGAGTACTCAGCGGGAGAGTGGGGGCGGGTAATCTGTATTCTGTTTACTTCCATGTTGTCCTTTGCATGTCATTTACTCCGCGACTCACTCATCGGCCGCTCCCCGCTTTTATTTTCCATGACCCAGTCTCCGCCATCGACAAAATACGCAAATTTTCAGATCACGTCAAGGTTTAATGCTCTGCATGCAGCAAATCAATTCACTTGATGCTTTTTTGGCAGTTTTTAAATCTGGAAGTAATTCATCTCCAAATCCTTTGCAGGGCTGCATTTAATTGTGCATGTGTGCACATGCACAACAACAATTTGTCAAAAGGAAATGATCAATGCCCAAAATTGGTGTCCAAAATAAGAAAGTAGATATCTTTATACTATACGTCTTTCAGGTAAAGTCCCTTCACACCAAACCAATGGGGGGAAACATTTCTTAAAGCGGCATGATCACCGTGCGTGTCCCACTCACAATTCTAGTACTGTTCAAGTCTACTATGTGGTAGCTGCACGAGTGGTGATATTGCTCCTTTAAATACCAATGCCCCATTACAGTCTTAAAGCCTCGGGTTAAAGCCCTTTCTTTCAGTCCATTTTATACTAATTTTGAATATGTACACTCTCCGAAGACCATTTAGCAATTAAACATATTTATTATCTGAATGTGTTTGGGATGCCTTTAACTTGTGTTATCCATATGTATATAAGTTCTTTGTATGCATTTATTTCACTATTAGCTGTCTACCATTCAGTCCACCCACGCTATTGCAGGAATTAATAACTAGTGAATGAACAAGGTATTAATTGTGCCATGGTTAATGAAGCCCTACTGATGGGGGTGAGACCTGAGGGCCTTATCAGGGCTGAGATACGGGGTCCTGAGGGCCTTATGTCACTACCCCTTATCAGGACAGACGCCCTGTCAGAGTAAAACCTGATTAACCCTTTAAGGACAGCAAAGTGCATTAATACATCATGCCCTTGGTCGCCATGATGCATGAATGCAGCCCTGGCGAGTAACTCAACAGGGCTGCATTCCAGCATCATGACCACCCTACGGGTTTGGGACACCCTAAAAGTCAACATGCTGCACCAATGCAGCACCGGCAAGTTACTCGCCGGGGCAGCATTGGTGCATCATGACAAATGTCATATTTTAACGATATGCAATCCTTTAAGGGTTAAACCTGATTAAATAGGATGGCCATATTTTACTGTTCAACTTCCAAAGTCTCAAAATGAGGTGATTCTGGGTGTTAATTTCAGTACACCAGTGGGAGGAAGCTCTATGATACTCTATAATTGTAATTCTAAATTAATACTTCACTTATAAGGCATTATTGCATATATCTGAGTATATCCTATTGTAACATTTTACTGCTTCCATCTTCCCAGGTTGTTGTTCGGAGAACACTGGATACAATCTTTCAGAAAATTGCAATGAGTCGCACATCTTCGTTTGGACTCCCAGATCCTTGCTTTGGCAGTCGATATACAAACACGGGCCCTGGTGTTGGTTCTACTCATCTTCTCGGGCTAAGGATCTGTTTTGACTGTCGAATCTTCTCCTCACCCTCCAAATCTCAGGTTCCAGGTACTGCATGAATATGTGCATTTAATCAAATTCAAGCCTTAAAGAAACACTTCAAGTAGCTTTAAGTTCAGTAATGTCATGTAAATGTGCAGCCATTCAAGTGGCTTTAGGTGGCATTTAGGCCCCCCCCCCCCCCAAAAAAGAAGGTTTGTTTCAGGTCACTCGACCGACCCTATCTAAACAGGGCCGACCCTACATTTTTTATGCATTTTTGAAGAAATTTTTATATTTTTATACTTTTTTTGGGGTCAATTTTAGGATTACAAAATTTTGGGGAAAAAAATCGCCGCATTTTGACACATTTTTGGGTCAATTTTAGAGGGGAAGTAACAAAAAAAAATCAAAAAAAAAAAAATCCGACCTACCGACCCTAGAGTTTCTTCCCATGTTACCTGAAACAAAACTTTTTTTTTTATTTGGCCTTAACCGAATTATATATGATAAAAGTGTTACTCTTAGCATACTCAATTTACTTAAATGCAAACATTCATGCAGTGTGGTGTAAAGTGAGTAGTGAGTGTGGAGCGTCCATCAGCATGGCTTCCTGTAGATCCGGGTAATGGCTTCCTGCCATGACCCCCTCCGTACCCCTCAGGTTAACCTCCCACCCCAGGGGACCCCTCAGGTATCTTTACAGTAACCTTTAAGGGTAGCAGAGCGTGTTGGTGTACTATACCCTTTTGTCGGTGTGACGCATGAATGCAGCCCTGGCGAGTAACTCACCAGTTCTGCATCCATGCGTCATGCCAACCCTAGGGGGTTAATGCAAAGAGTACTTTGAATGTACTTATTTTCACGGTTCAAATCTTCGCAGAAGAGTGAAAATGGGCAAATTCGCTGGTCTTTATTCCATAGTTCAGCATATAAAAAATTTCACGGATTTTTCATTTCCGTGAAAAAATATATATACCCTGTGAGATTTGGGTGTGATCCATGAATGCAGCCCTGGCGAGTAACTCGCCAGTACTGCATCCATGCATCACGCCGACCCTACGGATTGATGTAAAGAGTAAATCACTGGCACTACTTTGTTTGATCATAACGAGAAGTCTTAGGGGATCATGCTGTCCTTAAAGGATTAACGTTGACCCCCAGGGGCTAAACTCTATACCCCCTGTAGGAGGGAGTGCCACCTGGAGGGGTATAGAGGGTGGGGAGGGGTGTGGAGAGGGCCTGCAGCCAGGACCTGAGGGCGTGTCTACATAGAGATTGTAGGGAGGTATGATAGTCTTGCTCAAGTTTCATCACTAATATTCTAGCTTGTTTTTCTTTCAAATGATAGCTTTTGCCCTTCTGTTATCAGAGTAGGCCTACACGCTGAGGCATTTGGGTACTCCTATGGCCAGTCTACACTGATATTCGGACCTTAGTCAGTAGTGGCTAACTACTAAGTCACTAGTGATTAACCTAGTACAGTTAAGTCATTTTTCTCCCTACATGACCAACCTAGGTTAGTTAATACTGTCCCTCTGGTGTCAATCCCTGGGACTACTGACCTGGTTAGGCTGGGTCCTGTATTTATGGTAGGTGTAACCATATACAGGCTTGAGTACCAGCAGAGGGAGCTCAGATCTCTGAACCAATCAGAGACCAGCTTCCTCTGATGGTTGGCCTCTTGACCAATCAGAGAAGGTTTAAGTCAGGTTAGGGTTTGGCTGTTTCCAAACCCCGGTAAGATTCCAAAACTTGATTTCAGAAGCGTGGTCGTTGTTCAAGCGTACAGACGCCTCGTCTTACACAGTTAATACTGTCATGTTGGTCAGTAGCAGTTGAGTAGCCTACTGACCAACCCACCTTAGCCTTTCCATTTCTATAAGCACATACTTGTATGTATTAGAGTTAGTCTCTTTGAGTAAGGCATTAGTCATATTTTGTTTTGCCTCAGACATTTTTGAATATCATCTCATCATTAATCCTGACAAAATACCCCTATGACTAACCTGGGATAGCCACTGCTGACTATGCCCTAGGGCATACAGATTATCAGTGTAAGGGCTTAGGTAGGAGAGGTATCTAGAGGAGTAGAGAGGGGGTGGTGGTAGAACGAATTGCGCCACATGCCCCACATTCCCCAGGTGCCAGTTGCTGATGTGGAAACCAGCAGGAGATAACTCCTGTACAGTTCTCATTAAGCACCACGCCCTAACTACACCCTGGTCCTGAGCCTATGTAGCCTTTAGCCCCCGCCCACAGCAGAAAGAAGTATGTGTACGGTTTCAGGGTCTAGAGTTCACACTCCCTGGTAGACAAAATGTAGAAAATGTAACTTCCCGCAGTAAATTAACATATTATAACACAGAAATCCCTGCTAAAAAGCAGGAATTAGCTCATAAGCAGGAGCAATAGAAACTCTGCAGGGTTAGACAATTTAAGTTGCTTGAATTCAATTCAGGATTAGATCAGGATGCACTTTTATTTATTGGCTCAGAAAGTACCCTGGAATTGACTCCCAGGTTGTTCGCTGGAGGGTTTGTGGTCTAGTGTCAGCAATAGAGAGATTGTGAAGGGGCCAAAACAAGAAATCATTCTCACAAAGCAAACAAAGTCATGAAGTAAGAAAGGTTGGAGAGTCAGATATCTTGTCCATACTGATATTGATGGTTATAATCCTGGCGCTTATACAAGACAGATGCTTATGCAAGATCACTTTTTAGTACTTAGGAGATATTTGGAGGCTTCCCAACTACCGGCGCTTATACAATACTAGCGCTTATTGAAAACCCAGCGCTTAGACGCGATGGGACGGTATAAAGTTCCCGCTTCCACTTTAACCAATCAGCAGGTTGCAGGCGCCATTAGAGCCTCGTTGTGGGCTGCAGCACTTAACGTGTCAGCTCCTGATTGGTTGAGGCAATTTAAAAACCAAAGAAACTTTCTCACCCACATTTACTGATGATGATAGATGGGCTAATACCCTCCCTCCCAAACCACCCAGACCCAGAAACACACCAGCCCCCTGAGGAGAGAGGGGAGGGGAGGGAATGGGAGGGGTATGAAATACACTCAAAAAGTAAACTTGTCTCCAGACTCTTCCAAGTGACGGTCATAAAATAAACGAGTCAAAAACTCGTCTAAGTGACAAGGAAGTGGGTCTTCTGGCTGGAGATGGAAGACCCACTTGGCATGTGCCAGCCCAAAACCCGACATTTGCCCAGATTCTATTTGTATGATGGTAACCTGATAGGTTAGACAACTTTTGACTCGTCTATTTTATGATAGTCACTTTGACTCAGAGACAAGTTCACTTTTTCAGTGTAGCTACAGACATTAATATGTTTAAAATCCCATTTAAATGAGATAAGAGACAATTTTAGATGAGATAAGAGACATAGTAGCAGCATGGTGATAGGCCCCGAGCGACAGCTGTCTTGTAGAAATACATGTAGTGTTAACTAGCAGAATCCAGGTCCATGCATTCTCCACGACTAGTAATGGCCTGTAGACAGTCTGTCGCTGCTCTAATTGTCTATCATCGATCTAAGCTACACCCTGTACCTCCATCCCTCTCCGCCTATCATCCTGCGGCCATTCTGAGACAGTGGTCGACTCAGGAGTCACTCTCTGTGCAGTACAAATATGTAGAAGAGGCATGGCTCTCACATAAAACCTAGACCCAAAGCCCGTTGCAGTAATTATCACAAATCAGCCGTCGGTGGCTAAAGATGGCTGTCTCCGTACAGAGAGGTGAGCGGCTCTGATGGCGCCACCTCTTGCTAACGATTATGCCAGTAACAGAAGCATCTACTCCTAGTAGTGGTGGATGCCATGTTACTCCCGGAGTCAATACAACAGACATGGTGCCTGGGGTAGGGATGGGTAGGGGACATGGATATAGGAAGGATAATATGGAAGGTACACAGAGAGAATGGAGAGCGGAGGTATGACGGGTAAAGCCAAGGGACGTGAGGAGCGAGGCAATGAAGGAGGGGGGCTGGGTGAATGGAAAGGGGACAAGAGAGGAGAGAAAGGGAGAAAGGGGAGGGAAAGGAGGCAGTGGACAAAGAGAGCCAACACCCATGCTGATTACAAGTACAAACACAGAGTGGGTTGGGGAGCTGTGAACCCTCAATAGGAGCCCACAAGTGGCTGCAGTAGTCTCCCCACTCCAGCACCAGTGTGGCTTCAACCATGTGGCTTCAGCCATGTGGCTTCAGCAGTGGCTTCTCACCAGTTGCCTTTAGCAGTCCCCTACACCCACTACCCGCCTACCACTATAAGGACGGTATAATGTCTTAATGCATCATGCCCTTGGTCGTCATGATGCATGAATGCAGCCCTGGCAAGTAACTCGCCACTGCTGCATTTAAGCATCATGCCGACCCTACACGGTTCAGACATACCCAAAGGGTCGGCATGAGGCACCACCAGCAAGTTACTTGCCAGGGCTGCGTTGGTACATCGTGACGACAAATGTTTTAGCAACATACCATCCTCAAAGGGTTTAGCAATCCCCCTTACCCCCACCCCCCTACACAGCGGCCTGGCTGTATGGTACAGCGTTCAAAGGGCCCTGTAGGGACTTGTACCACCTGGGGGAGGGCTGGGTGAATGGGGTGTGGGAATGTGCAGGGAGGGTGTGGGAATGAGGAGGGGGAGTGTGGGAGTGGATGTGGGAAGGGTGGAGAGGTGTAACTGTAGCCCTTAAAGGATGGATGCCGCTAAAAGATGACATTTGTCATCGTGATGGATCAATGCAGCCCCGGCGAGGATCTTGCAGACCCTTCTGGAGTATATCACCCATAGGGTCGGCATAATGCTTGAATGCGGGACTGGTGAATTACTCATCAGGGCTGCATTCATGCATCATGACGACCAACGGCATGATGCATTAATGCATCATGCCATCCTTAAAGGAATGTGTGGGTGTGACTAGGTTGGGAGGGGCCTTTACTTTAACCCTTTAAGGATAGCACGATGCCACGATACTTTTCGTCTCATGATGCATCGAACCAGCGCTGGCGGTGCATCATGCTGACCCTTTAGAAGTGTATCAACCCCCAATTGCACCCCTGGTGAGTTACTCGCCCTCTAGTGAGTAACTCACCAGGGTTGCACTGATGCATCATGCATAGAGCTAGCGCATTAAAGCATTATCCTGCCGTTACAGTGTTAAGGGCGTGGTAGTGGGGAGGGCTGATTGTCTGAGGGGTGTGAATCCACCTGGGACCCCCAGCAGACTGTTCTCCATACTGCCTCCTACTACAGCCACACACTTCTCTATACACTCTCCTTGGCTTCATTTTCCCTCACTACCTATAAGCACTAGTTTCATCCCTGCCAAAAGGTGGGGGATCACCCTCAAAACTTATCTATGCCATGCTTTGCAGATATCTATATATACCTACGCAACAATCTATCTGCTCAGATATTTGAAAAAATATGTGAAGGACAAATATCAAAGATTGCAGAAGTTATTTTTCACGGTTGAAATTGTATAGATAACCTTGGGAACCGTGCTTTGTGTATAGTAGTTATATGCGAATATTTATACAACATTGATATATAGTGCCAAATTTCGGGAATCTGCGAATTTAAATAAACGCGAAATTGTATATTTTGAGAAATCTGTAAAAATGTATACCAGCGAAAATATCTACATTTACAGTATGTCCAGACTCTGTTGGGAGAGTGCAGCAGGGATGAGTGCAGACTCTGTTGGGAGAGTGCAGCAGGGATATATGCAGACTCTGCTGGGAGAGTCTAGCAAGGATATATGCAGACTCTGCTGGGAGAGTGCAGCAGGGATATATGCAGACTCTGTTGGGAGAGTGCAGCACTTGTCCCTGGGGTGCCTACAGCATGTGTATCCCCTTCATACATACAGCTCACAGGGAGCTTTACACTGACTACTGCTACTGCTACTGACACAGGCGGGTCTGCCAAGGGCACTTAGAGGAAATACACAATAATAACACCCTAGTGGGAAATGTCATCTTCAAAGTAAGAGTAGCTACATTTACTTATAAGGGGATCCCATAGAAGCAGTATTACTTGTCTTATCTATAGTGTCCCAAGAAATCCAGAGTGGGTAGGTAGTGCCAAATAAAATGACAGATGCCATTCACCTAAGGTTTTAAGCATGCTTCAAGCCATGTTTATTTGTCGTCAGCGAGCTACTCGCAAGGACTGCATTGGTGCATCACAACAACTAATTGGTGATAAAACACTTCCTAGGGTCGGTATGACGTATGATACAGTAGTATACTGCAGAGTTACCTGTCTTTCATGCAATATAGTCCACGGCAAGTGACCCACAAACGCTGCATTCATGCATCGTGCAAGGTAAATGCTACATTCATGCATTATGCCAGGTAAAGAAAATTGTACTATATTTTGTATATAAAGATATCCCAGCCCAAATTCACTGAGGGTAGCACCATTTACTTGGTGTCGTGTCAGAAAGGCATTACACTTCTCCCTGTAGGGTGGTAACCAGTTTGGCTGCCCCCACGTCTGGTGGCTACACAGTGGCTAGCTCCAAGGACGTATTTGGCTACTTGAGGGGGTTGACCCTACACCCTACCAGATCTCAGTCCTGCAAATATTGACCCGGAGCCGGCCTATTTCCGCCTTTACCATGGAGTCAGGGGGCACTACTGCTTCTAAGACCCTAGATGCCTCTTAAAGCTTTTGGCTATTTATTTGGATCGAGGGAGGGGGTATATTCTTTACTCCAATTCACCCTGCAAACCATGCAAAATAATATGACTGCTTTAATGCATTGTGCCTTTTGTCTTCAACTGCATGTATTCCTACCACTTCCCTATGCAATCCCATACCATGAATAAACACTCTATAATATCTTAGACGGTTGCCATACCCTTATTACTACTATAGCTTAGCTGGCTAACACCAGACTGGCTGTAGGGTGGGGGGGGGGGGGAGGGGCCGTGGGTGAGTGTGGTGGTGATAAAAGGTCTTTATAAATAAACGCACTATAACTTAGATGGTTCCCCTACACTTTCTGTACATAGCTTGGATAGATAGCACTCTGCAGACTATTGCTGTATTTGTAGTGTATGGGGCGCCTATAGACTATAAAATCAGCCTAACAGTCTGTAGGGTGTGAGGGGTGGCCTGTGGCTGCTGGTATTTGAGGTGGTAGTAGAGGCATCAAGGCAGTCTTAATAAATAGACACACTATAGCTTAGATGGTTGCCATACCTTTCCTATAGCTTGGTGGGATAACACGAGACTCTGGCCTTAGGGCAGGACCTACACTTAGATCTACTACAAGCTACAACACTAGTCTGGTTGTAGGGGTGGGGAGGCGGCCCTAGGTGATGGTGGTAGTGGCATGAGGGCAGAATGACAGGTCTTAATAAATAGACACACCATAGCTTAGATGGTTGCCACACCTTTTCTATAGCTTGGCGGGATATCACCAGACTCTGGCCTTAGGGCCTACACTTAGATCTACTACAAGCTACAACACTAGTCTGGTTGTAGAGGTGTGGAGGCGGCTGCCCTGGGTGAGGGTGGTAGTGGCATGAGGGCAGAATGACAGGTCTTAATAAATAGAAACACTATAGCTTAGATGGTTGCCATACCTTTTCTATAGCTTGGCTTGATAACACCAGGGTAGGACCTATACCTAGATCTGCTACAAGCTACAACACTAGGCTGGTTGTAGAGGTGTGGAGGCGGCTGCCCTGGGTGATGGTGGTGGTGGTGGTGGTAGAGGCATGAAGGCACAGTGAAAGGTCTTTATAAAGAAACACACTATAGCTTAGATGGTTCCCCTACACTTTCCTATAGCTTGGATGGATAAGTGATAACACCAGACTATGGGTGTATAGGGAGGGTTATATATACACTCTAACACCAGCCTGACTGTATAGGGTGTAAGAGTTTGCCTGTGGCTGGTGGTATTTGAGGTGGTAGTGGCATGAAGGCAGAGTGAAAGGTCTTTGATGCCTCAGCACGCAGACACCATCCAGGATTGCCACCAGGGGGCTCCACTCACTGATACACTCATCAAGGTCATACAACACACACCCCATGTGGGGCTCCTGGGGGAGGAGATGGTAACCCTTTAAGGACGGCATGTTGCTCAAAGGTGACATTTGTCGTTATGATGTACCAATGGAGCCTTGGTGAGTAACTCGCAGGTGCTGCATTGGTGCATCATGTTGATGCTTCGGAAGTGTGTTGACATTGACCCCATAGGGTCAGGATGATGCTTGAATGCAGCCCTGGCGAATAACTCGCTGGAGCTGCATTCACGCATCATAATAACCAAGGGCATGACCAAGGGCATCATGCATTAATGCATCATGCCACAATTAAAGGTTTAAAGCACTTTGCGGTCCTTACAGGGTCAATAATGGGGGGGGGGGGGAAGACCCTGGAGGTGGGTGGAGGAGCAGGTAGCACCCTGGGGGATAACACTAAGGAGATGAAGGGGCAGATCCCAGACATCAGGTGCATGTATCCCACAATGCACTGCTCCCCGGGGTGCGTTGCCTGCACACAGACCATGACTAGACGTCTACAATATATGCTGACTACAGAGAGCGGAGGAAGCCGCTTTAACCCTTCCCAGTGGGCACAAAACATTGAATCAACGTTGATAACTGGTTGCCAATGTTGATTCAATGTTGATTCTACATTGATTCAATGTTGAACTGATTTTTGTGCCCACTGGGTTACGGCATGTCGCTAAACGATGGTATTTGTTGTCATGATGCACCAATGCAACCCTGGCAGGTAACTCGCCGTTACTACATTAGTGCATCAAGCTTATATTTTGGGAGTGTTTCAACGCCTTAAGGTCCGCATGATGCTTTCAAGTGTGAGCCTTGAAGATATTTGCAATTTCTCGATATTTTTTATATCCTGGAGTATGATAACCAGGAGACTATATTTTAGGTATAGCTGTGAACCCAAATGTCTCCAAACACCCATACATCAAGAGCGGAAAACAATCGGCTGCCATTCTTAATTATACCTGAATTGTATTTTCAGAGGAAAATCATTGTGGAATGCAATTTCTGAATATAAATAGCTCAAAGGATCTGCCTTCAGCAATATTTCCATTCAAATCAACTGCACCACGCTGAGTTACTCGCTCAGAGAATCTGCTCTGTCGGAGCAACTCGCAAAGAGTCTCAGCACCCTCTAATTTCCGCCTTTATATAATTAACTGTCAGATTGAACACGAACACAGCACCAACTAATCTGAATTTAATGCCTTCTCACTCCGTGTAATTAAGGGAAATCCCTCTAATCTTTTTCCGCAAGGCTTTCTTTTTCTTTCTAAGGAGCTCTCCATTTAAACCTTCGAGCGTTGTCGCCATGAAACATTTGTCGTCATGATGCATCAATGTTGCTGCGGTGAGTTACCCGTCTCCTTGATGCATCATGCTGCGTTTTTGCAATCAGTGCATCAGCTACACAGCATCGGCATGATGCATAAATGCTACACTGGCGAGTTACTCACCAAGGCTGCATTTATGCATCATGACGACCGACGCTTTACCCAACTTAAGCACTATGTGTCCCTTAAAGGGATAAGATCCTCTCTTGATTGCAGGTATGGAAATGGGCAGCAGTAGTAGCAGGGGGCTGGGGTAGGATGTGTGTGGTGTGTGTGGGGGGGGGGGGGAGGATGGGGGTAATTAGGGCCTAGAATAGACACGTCAATACCAACAACATAAAATGTCACCGGTGACGGCGGCGCATGTTAATTATGGCTTAGATGTTAGCCCGCAATCATTATACTACGCAGAGGAGGAATTCAACAAAATAGGTGTTCTTGATATATGGAGTCTAAATTGCCTCAAAAACACATATATCATATTGACAGTATAGTAAATTTCTTTTTAGTATATTCAATATATATATTTGTTTGTACATATCTCAAATCAATACAACATCACAGTCACCCTTGAGGGCTTAATGCATTTTTTGCAGCACTGGCAAATAACTCCTCACTACAGCATTGAGCATGACGCCTCTAAGTGTTAACAAATGTGTATCAAAAACATAAATTTACACATTGAATCCTCATACCATATTGGAAATCGATTGCAGCTTTGAAATTGAGATTATTTATACATTCTGTGTAGGGGGTAATTGACTGTCACTGTACAAAGTATTGGCATGTTGCGGCGGCCATGGTTCATTGATCCTCTTCTATTCACACATGGATAACCCTATAAGGGCAGCAGGGTGGGGTAATGCATTATTCCCTTTGTCATGATGCATTAATTTGATTTTGCAATGTGTATTTATTTCATAATTGATATTTCAAAATACACCAACAATCAAAAGATATCACGTAAACTTTGTGGAGTACATTATCCAAATTTGTCACAGCGTAGGGACTTACTTATGCCCACTGATTGATACTTGAAATGCAGCCTTGGTGAATAACTCAGGGCTGCATTCATGCATCATGTACCGACTCTTTGGGAGTGTATCAGCCCTGCGGGGTCAGCATGAGGCATTCATGAAGCCTTGATGAGTAGACGTGCACAGGGAGGGCTGTAATCACGCATAAAATGGCAAATTTACGATAAATTCACGACAAAATTAAAGCGGTCTGCGGGCGTTAAAGGGCTAGCGTCAGGTGTGCACCTGGTCACAACCTCCCCACCACAGGTAGGTTAATTATCTCCCTATGACACACCTGTACAGCCCACTCAGCACCACCACTGCCATCTATTATACACTACTAAGGCCATTACAAATACATCTATAGTAGATTGCTGTATATTTCTAAAAAGTAAATCAATATATTATAATGCTGATGTTTTTGTGACAATTTTTATCGCCTTAAATGGTATGTTGTGTACCGGCATATCTAACTCTCTGCTGAAGTAATTTATACATTTATAGGTCACTTTAGGATGTTCAGTGGACATAAAATCTTTGTAGACATAACAACTTTGTCGTCATGATGCATCAATGCAACCATGGCGAGTAACTCGCCAGGGCTGCGGTCAAGCTTCATACTGACCACACAGGATTTATACACTCACAAAGAGTCGGCATGATGTATTAATGTGTCTCGCCAGGGCTGCAGTCATGCATCATGACGACCAAAGGTAGACCACATTAAAGCATTATGCTGTCATAATTAAGTCTGGTATGGGGTTGTGGCACCACCAATAGCAGCATGTACAGGGTATGATTAGAACTTGGTGTAGCGGCTGTATCTATAGTTAATACATGTGGTTTGTGGCTAGTGGTTTGGTGATTACAATAGTCTATAAATACTGAGTCTATCAATCTTTTAAAACCATACTTATAACGCCTCAGGGAATCCACCTAGATTCTGGTCGATTCTGATGGTAGATAGGAAAAAAAGTTCACCCTTTAAGGGCCGCACCATACTTTAATATGTGATGCCGTTTGCCCTGATGACCCATGCTAGATCTGCATCGGCGCATCATTCCAAACATACAGCAGTTGATAAACTCCTGAAGGATCGGCATGATGCGTCAATGCAAATGCAATTACTCGCTGGCGCTGCATCAGTGCATCATGACGGCAAATATTGCTTTATAGCAGCGCCCTGTCTTTAAGATGCTAATGAAATTCGAATGTTAGAGAAAATGCTGTCTGGATAATGACTCCCTGGCGGAAGGGCCCTTTCCAGAGATGAATGTCCCATCTCCATTCCTGATCCAACAAAGAACACTTTGCTGAACACAGCTGCTAACCTCATCAAAATTGAGTCTAAAAATAACTGGACAAAACCGTAAAGGGGTTGCTCCGTCTGGATTCATCATTGTCGTAAAGCAATCATCATTTTGACAATATTACCAACATGCGCATGCGCAAAACAGCAGGATGGTTTCATGAATCACTCAAACGAAAAGAAAGTAAGTACTGCAAGAAAGAAATGAGGCACTCTAAAAGATGCCTTTTTTGACCATGGCAGGGATTATTCTCTTTTTGCTTTGTACATGTGTGTTTGTGTATGAGACTGCCATGTCCGGTTGATATTCACAGGGACACACTAGCCATTCTTTTCAGTTTCAGAAAGGTTTGAAACTGCAGCCAAGGCAGTCAATCGCATTTCCACATCAGGCCTCAGGCAAAAGAGTTAGACAAAGGTAAATGTGCGCCTTTAGATTGATACAGATTTAACCTTTGAAGGCCAAATAGTGCTATGTCTTTGTCGTCACGATGAATGCAGCCTTGGCTGGAAGTGTAGACTCTACGGGATAAATACACTTCTGACGGGTAAGCAAGTTACTCACCAAGGCTGCATTCATGTAGTGCCAAGATGCATCCTAGCTGGTCTGAAAGTGGAGATAATTAGCTCCATGCCAGTCTTTAAGGCTTGTAAATCGGACAATTATCAAGGTCTCTCGAGAGTAAACCATGCAAGTATGGTCCGTTTTGTTATTCGGCTCATTTAAATTATAGTCTCATCCCTGGCGTGGTACGGTCAGGAGTCGGTGAGTTGACCAGTGGTCAGCAGCTCAGTGTGACAGGGGGGTGAGGGGTGTGTGTGTTGGTGGTGGGGGGGGGGGGGGGGGTTGTCAGTACTAAGTGGTGGTGACGGCCGGACACGTCCTGATCATGTTATCAAGTCTTGGTGTTGTCAGGCCATCTGTCCCCTCCACCCCCACACTGAGAGACAGCCAATTTAACTCTTTAAGGGTGGCATAATGTCTTAATGCATCATGCCCTTGGTCGACATGATGCATGAATGCAGCCCTGGCGAGTAACTCGCCAGTGCTGCATTCAACCATCATGCCGACCCTATGGAATTGAGACACTCCCAGAGGGCAGGCACTAATGCAGCACTGGCATACTGCTTTACTGTCCTCTGCCCTTTGTTGCTATGATGCATGAATGCAGCCTTGGCGAATGACCTGGCACATAACTCATTGATTCATGCATCATGCCGACCATTTGGGACTGTACCAACTCTGTAGGGTCGGCATGATGCTTGAATGCAGCCCTGGCGAGTTACTCCCCAGGGCTGTATTCATGCATCATGACGACTAAGGGCCACTATAAGGTCCTCAAAGGGTTAATGCATCCTGCCGCCCACCACTGGTCATCTGTCCCCTCCAACAGACTAAAACAGACTCGGCCATGCACCCACTACTGATGACCAGCACTACCACTAGACTTGTCAAGGTGTCTTAGGTTGAGCCTTTCAGGGCTGCATGATATCACAAGTTTTCATGTTCATGTGTCGGCATGATGCTTTATGCAGCACTGGCCAGTTACTTGCACTTAAGTGCTCCGCCGCCAATAGAGGGGTTCTGTTTCCCCCATCCTTTTCATCTCTATATTCAAGGATGAAGATAACCTTTTCCATTGAAACTATAAATACTAACGAAGGACAGAGAGTTCTATTGACACATTTAAATAATTTTAAGCGGGAATATACCAAATACTATTAGAGATAAAACAGAGAACCAATCATAAAATCGGGAAACAATGGGGAAAATGAACATTGCCACCAAGCAGAGTTGCCACTTCCTAGGCAACAAAAAGTAGGAAATCTGAAGATTTTGATCAATTTTCTGTAGGAAATTAGCAAAAGTAGGAAAAGTGGCATCTCTGACCAAGGGACTAGGGGTAAGTCTACAACACAAAGTACAAACTGACCAGTCACCCCCCCCCCCTTACCACCTCTGACCTTTCCCAGCCTGTGACCTCATGGTCAGCAACCCCCCCCCCCCCCACACACACACACACACACTCTCATTAATTCCACCCCATCTTAATTACCATCTGAGGCAGTCCGCGCCTGTATTCACATTTCAACAACTTTAGTGTCAACTAATTAAGGTCATTAACAAAACTGGGTCACACTACGAGCTAATTCCAATCAGTCAGTCCTCTGACGCATGCGCGTTACAGATATGATCAATGTGACCAATTTGCATCCCAGACAAATGATTGTATATTGATGACATTCTACTGCTTTTATTTTTTTTCTCAATTTTTCTATCAATTTGAACAATTTTATGACCCCCAATTAACTGGGTTGGGTGAGCTCATGAATTCACTCTCATAGATTCAGTTGTCAAATGAACATGTGAATTCCATTCTCCCTTGTTCGCTTCAGCCAGTTTCATACCCTATTCCCTGTATACTCATGCAAACCTCTATCAGTTATCTTCTAGTACTACTAGTAGGCCCCTATATCAAACTTTGGTTCACATTCAGGTTTCCAATAAATATTTCAGATTCCATGACTTTCCCTACTTCCATGAGCAGAAATTAACTAACAATATTTACCCATCGCATCAAAATCTCTTCCAAACAACTTTATTGTCCGTGGGTTTCCTTGACTCGCGGAAACCATGTAGGTTTATACATTTTTATCAGATCGTTTGTTACCTGAGTTAATTTCGCCACAGAATATAGTTTTGTCCCTCAATTATTTTTAAGAAAAAAAGAAAAACCCCTACATCTAGAGTCTGGTCTCCGGTGACCTCATCACCTATATAGATAGTACACTTGACAATGGGCGGATTGGCCTACACTAGACCGGCATGAATCAGCAAGCAGGGTTGGTGTTTTGGCAGCACCATGTAGGGTGGGGTCAGACTGTAGGGGTGTGATAGGGGAAAGGACACGCCATATCGTCATTACACCTGGTTCACCTGTAAGTCTTACTGAGACCCCCCCCCCCCCAACAGACACACTCTCTCACACCTGGCCACTCCCCCCCCCACCCCTCACACACACACACAAACACAGGGATGGCAATGCTCAAATGGAAGCCCTTGGATAGAGGTTTTCATGCTTGCTGGCCTTTAGATCTTTGAAAAAAAAATCGAAAAACTTGAAGAGTTTCATCCCTGCATACACCTCCCCCTAACTGATACATCTTGTACTGTTAACCCTTTAAGGACCGCATAGTGCTTTAATGCAGTCTCAACCCCATGGGATCGTCGTGATCGCTGCATTCATGCATCACCATGACAAAGAGCAGACTCAAGAGAAGTATCGGCATGATGCACTAATGCAGTGCTGAGCAACAGCCGGGGCTGAGTTGGTGCATCATGACAAAATGTTATTTTAATGTAAGACATGTATGCCATCCTTAAAGGGTTAAGGTGATAATGACACCTGATATCGCCAATGGCCGGTCATCCTGCCCACCTGACAGGTAATTACCTGACCTCTGACCCCTCACCTGACTGGTCACCTGCCTCATTACCCACAATGCACCATCCCCTCTCTGATTACCCATAGTGCACCCCACCACCTCCTGACACGCCACGGTGGGGGGACTAGGACTGTCAAAAGACATTTAAGGACTGTGAAATGACATTAAAGAACAGTCAAATGGTATTTAAGAACGGTCAAAAGACATTTTAGGACTGTCAAATAACATTAAAGGACTATCTAATGACATTTTAGAACGGTCAAAAGACATTTTAGGACTGTCAAATGACATTAAAGGACTGTCTAATGACATTTTAGAACGGTCAAAAGACATTTTAGGACTGTCAAATGACATTTAAAGACAGTGAGATGACATTTCAGGACTGTCAAATTACATTTTAATCTGCAAAATACTGGTAAACACTGCAGGAAATTAACATACTTTACTACAAAACTTGTAGTGAGTAGGAAAAGTCCTGCAAAAGTTGGAAAAGTGGCATTTCTCAATTAATGTTTTGGTATTATTGCCTACCTCGTCCGCCCTATCTTGAATATCCCGGGTAGGTGCATTGCCCGATCGTCACTTGACATTTTCCTGACAATGGCCTGACTACTAAGTATTTGCAATTTGGCTGGTATTTTCCTATAACCTATTAGGACACTCATCCCAGTACGGAGATATGGTGAGGGTAGGTAGTAGAGTGGTTCACAGTAGTCATTCACCCCTATCGCTAGGCCAAAAAAAAGGAAGATTTGTTTCAGGTAACATGGCAAGAAAATGTCGGGTCGGTAGGTCGGATCTTTTTTTTTTTTTTACTCTTTATTTTTTAACATGGAAGTACTAGCCGGCCTCTCCTAAAACCCTAAAATTTACCAAAAAAGGGTAAAAACACAAAAATGTCTTCAAAATTGCATAAAAAAACGTAGGGTCGGCCCTGTTTTGATAGGGTCGGTCGGGTTACCTGAAACAAACCTTTTTTTTTATTTGGCCTTATCATGTGAATCAAGTTCTCTCGTGTCATTACATACATTGAGAGCACTGTAAAACTCGTAACTACTTCACCTAATACAGTATTAAACCTTTAAGGTCCACATCATGCTTTAATATGCTGGACTTTGTCATCATGATGCATCGACGGACCTCTGGCGAGTCACTCGCCAGTGCTGCAATGGTGCATCATACCGACCCCTATGAAGTGTCTCAACCCTGTAGGGTCGGCATAATGCTTGAATGCAGCGCTGGCGAGTTACTCACCAGGGCTGCATTCCTGCATCAATGTGCATATCATGCCGCCGAACTGAGGGTAGAGTTATCTGTGATTGGGCGGCACTTGCCGACTCCGGGATTACCGAGCAACTCACAACCTCTCCGTGAGCTGCTCTCAGGGGCAGAGGGAGGATTAGGTGTTAACCCTTTCAGGGGAGCATAGTGCATTCATGCATCATGCCCTTGGTTGTCATGATGTGTGAATGCAGCCCTGGCGAGTAACTCGCCAGTGCTGCATTCAAGCATCATGCCGACCCTATGTGGTTGAAACACTCCCTGAGGGCCGGCATGATGAATGCAGCGTTGGAGATTTACTCGCCGGTCTTGCATTTATGCATCAGGACGACAAAATGACTAGATCCTGAATTAAATCACTTTGCAGGCCTCAAAGGTTTAGTAATAGTGTGTAGTAACTACATCCCTACTATAGGAGTGACATTTAGCCTGAGACATGTGGACTGAGGTACGGGTAGGGTTTAATTGGACCTGTCAGGGGGGGGGCAGGGGAGGGGCTATGTTACAGTATGTATAGTAGGGCGGCTAAAGTAAGGATGGACTTAACCCTTTTAGGGACGGCATAATGCTTTTATGCATTATGCACTTAGTCGTCATGATGCATGAATGCAGCCCTGGGGAGTTACTCGCCAGTACTGCATCCAAGCATCATCCCGACCCTACGGTGCCAATATGTTACACAAATGCAGCACCGCTGAGTTATTCGCCGGGGCCGCATTGGTGCATCTTGATGACAAATGTCACCTTTTAATGACTTGCCATCCTTAAATGGTTAATTGGACTTGTCAGAAGGAGCAGGGCGCGCTATGTAACTCAGTATGTATAGTAGGGTGGCTGTAGGGTGCCTGGGACTGAGGCCTCTTGCCGCCTACTACTCACTCCGTAACACTGGGACCCGGGCCCGACTTCCTATACTACTTACAGTAATACAAGTGTTAGGGCGAGTGCCGATAGACGTGCTGTTAAAGCGGCATAATCACCGAGTGTGTCCCATTCAAAAATCCTAGTACTGCTCTAGTCTACTATGTGGTAGCTGCGCGAGTGGTGATATTGCTCCTTTATACACTTATATATTGCCTTGTTCTGGGGAGGGGCCTCCAAACTGCTGCCATCTTGTCTGCCATTTTAACAGGAAATGGTGGTTTTCTGGCACCTGCCTTGGAGACCAATCTTGAGCTGGCTTCACTCATTACCAGCAACCAGCTCTCTGGCCGATCAGAAATGTTCAAATTGAGGCCCCCGGAGAAAGGTTCTCTAAAGTTAAGTAGAGGTCTTTATGACATAAAAAGGACCTGAATGAAATCAGGGGAAAACTTGAAGACTTTTATCCCTGGCATGCACATATCCTCGCACCTGTTTATAGGCAGTCTCTGTTCCGTCGACAGCCGGCGCTATAGGCTAACTTAAAGTGGGGATGGTTTGTGGGGAGGGCTGGTGCTGGGGCTGGGGCTGGGTAGGAGGGTGTGTGTGTTTGGGGGGGGGGGGTGACGGCTCTATCTGTACCGTCACAGATACCTGTCGTCAACCTGTCACACTGGTACTGACGGCAGCAGACGACAATTACCCCTACAGCATCCACCCCCACCTCCCTAGCATCATCTCCCCCCACCCCTACCACTACTACCTATCCATACCCCTACACCCCCCTGCCCCACCCACCCAACACCTACTTACCTCGCCTCCTCCTACTACCGTATTGGACGTAATAAGAGCACAGTGCACTTTAAAAAAAGCATTTTAAACTAAAAAAAAATATATATAAAAACAAATAGGGTATTAAATAATTTAACATTGACACATTATTAGTAGTTGGGAATAAATCTTGACTCAACATTTGATATATTTTGAGCGTTTTATTATCTAAAAGTGACCTTAAGAGGGGGTGTCGCTTATTAGGGGATATGCACTTATTAGGTCGAATACGGTACTACTAGTATCCATACCTGTTCCTTGTGGAGGGGCGATGGGTAGGAGGAGGGGGGGGAGTTACAGCAACAGACGACAATTGCCCATACAGCCACCCACCCCCCTACAGCTACCTACCTCATCTCCCCACCCCCCCACCCCCCACTGCTACTACCCATACCTCTCCCCCACCTACACACACTACTACCCATACCCCACCTACACAGAAAGTCTAAATACCCCGGCCCTTAGTCTGAAGTGGCTATTCCAGGTTAGTCATAGGGACATCGGTCAGGCATGACCAAGTGCTTTTCAAAAATGACTGAGGCAAATCAACATATGACTAATGCCTTACTCAAAAAACCTTGGCCTAAAGTGCATTGAAATGGAGAAGACTAAGTCAGTACTGACCAACCTGACAATATTAACTAACCTAGATTGGTCATATAGGGAGGCAAGAAATGACTAACTCGCTTAGGCACTATAGTGACTGAGAGTGGTCATACAGGGAGCCGAAGAATATCAGTGTAGCTCCCCATCACCAACACACCTAGCAGTCACACAGACAGACAGACAGACGGCCAATCACGGCGGGCACATCACACCAAGCCACTGCCGGCACAGCTCTGCTGTATTGCCAATAACCCCCCTTCCCTCCCCAACATAACCCCCCCCCCCCCCACACACACACACATACATCTTGTATCTTTTGCTTGTAGGCAGTAGCGATAGCAACACATTAATTCCCAACTCCTTCACACACACACACACACACACACCCGTGCCTTCAACGTGTAGGCAGTGCTACCGGTAATACATGTATTCCCCAAGTTTTTCTCCCCTTCCTTTATTGATATGTCACTTCATACACCTTGTTCTGAAGCTTTCTAGTCTCTTTACAATTCTTCCTCAGTCATGGGGTAAAATAAGAAATTGCAAAATCAAATACACATACTAAGTAGTTAATTTGAAATGTCCAAATAGAGTCCTTAAGAAAGCTCCCCATAAGGCTTTGGAACTTTTAAAGAAATTGAAATCTGTGGAGTCCTTTCTAAATTCTCTCACTCACATATCACACCTCCTCTCCTCTTCCCTTCACCCCCCCCCCCAAATATACCCTGCTCCCCCTCCCCCCTCCACCCCCGCCCCAAGGAGAGCCACAGGTTGGTAAAAAGGGCCCCAACAGTAGTACCTCTACAGCCCGCGGGGGGCGCCCCTGGTGCCGCTGGTACCAGCTGGTGAGGCCTGATGAAGGCAATCAGGCAGCAACCAGCGAAACCAACACAACCAGCGAAACTAACCCTCCCAGCCACAGGCAACCAGCGAAACCAGCTCAGTTCCAGGCAATGTTTCCAGCTTTGGGAACTTCTATGTAGTCTTTCAACTTGGTGACATCCCTAT
This sequence comes from Harmothoe impar, assembly GCA_947462335.1. Lineage (NCBI taxonomy): Eukaryota > Metazoa > Annelida > Polychaeta > Phyllodocida > Polynoidae > Harmothoe > Harmothoe impar. Next base: position 67,239,748 of record OX381712.1, on the reverse strand, counting down.
GATTTTATATGACTGCTGAACCTTTATTACCAAATTTAACCCTGGCTGTAGTTGTCCTGAGTTACGTTCATATCAAGATGGCAGAACTGTAGAGGGGTTTACTTACACACGCAGCAAGTGTTCAGTGATGTATGCTGTACATACCTGTAAAGAAAAAGAGGAAATCGTAAGGCACACGCTAATTTATAGATTTCTTTGTATATTACATATATGATGGTATGCAGCTTGAAAATAATTAACCCTTTCATGGTTGCATAAGGCCTTATTACGATATGCCCATTGGTCTATCAATGCAGTCCTGGCGAGTCTATTCCCCAGGGCTGTATCCATGCATCATGTCGACCTTATTCGTTTAATACATTCCCAAAGGGTCGTCATGATGCATTCATGCAGCCCTGGTGAGGAGCCTCACCAGATATACATTCATGCATCATGATAACCAAAGAGCATAGCACCTTAGGGACCCTAACATATGCATCCATAAAGGGTTACATAAGAAGGGCACTGGTGTTGGCTTCAGCACTGAGCGATAATAGAGGGTTTCTTATGCTGACTGATATGGCTCATTACGTGTCTGTACATCCCTCCTCACACCGGCAATAAAATGGGTTTTCTTTTCCCTATAAGCAGAGTAACAACATCTCTTGATTGAGGGAATCAAAGGTACAAGTTGACATACAGAAGCTTTTTATGCTGACTAAACGGGCTATAGATCCAATATAATTCATCTTTTCCTTGTCCCTCTTTGTGATGCCGTTTCCGTTCCGTCTGTTGCCTTGGCCGCTCCGTCTTTTCTATAGACACAACTTGAGGAGGGCATACAGAGCCACCCAGCGGGTGCTGCCCTAACTAACACATAAAGTCAGATATTCAATTAGGTTGCCAAGCAACAAAAAGACGCCATGAGAAAGGGCTCCAAATTGGGCAAGCACTGTGGCTGGGAAGTGGCTCACTGTGATGGTTGAGTGGGGGTTTGGGGTGTGGGGTGGCGAGAGGCGGTCCATTTCCTTTCACTGATCTAATTCCTTCTTTTCATGGCGGCGTCCCAGTCGTGTTTTTCCTGGCACCTACTCGGGGGAGAAATGGTAAATCAACACGGCAGGAAAAACAAGATCTAAGAGCGCCCTGCCAGCTCCTGTCGTCTTCTTACTGTGGTAGGGGAGGAGGGAAAAGGGGCAAGTAAATAGAAGAGAGATGGGTCTAATGAGTAGCTAACCCTTTCATGGCAGCATCATGTCTGGCGAGTAACTCGCCAGCGATGCGCTACTGCATCAGGCCAACTCTACTGGAGTGTACTATATCAATCGCATGGTGTCAGCATGATAGATGCATGAATACAGCCTTAGCGTACGACTCGCCAAGGTTACCTACATTCATGTATCATGCCATCAAAAGGGCACAGTGCATGAAAGTACTATGCTGCCCTTTAAGGGTTACGGGCAGCATAATACTTTAATGCACTGTTGCCCTTGGTTATCATGATGCACAAATGCAGCCCTGGTCAAATTAAACCCCTTTGACCATACGTGGTTGAGACACTCCCGTAGGGTCGGCATCATGCACCAACAGCGCCCCGGTGACTTACTCGCTGGAGCAGCATTAGTGCATAATGACGACAAATGCCAAGTTGTAGAGACATGCCGTCCTTAAATGGTTAGCGGTAAGAAGACTGCTGCCTTATACTGACGTGGTGATAAGGGCGTGCCCCTACAGTGTGTAGGCCGTGCCTGTATACTACACCTTACACTCATGAGCTGCTCCTTAACTCTCCTGAGCAGCTCATACTGGGAAGTTGGGAGGCTAGATGACTCTCTGGCATACCTAAGTGAGTCACCTGGGGAGTCATAATATGACCGAGAGCTATATGACTCCCCCAGGTGACTCCCTTGGGTGAGCCAGTGAGTGACCTACACTGTAAAAAATATTCCGTAGAAAAAACGGAGAATCACTGGCATCAATGGGAGCCGGGAAACCCACGTTTTTTTTTAGGGAATTCCGTTTTTGGAAGTCACAGTTTTTTTAAGGGAATTCCGTTTTTGGAAGTCAACATAATTTTTATGGAATTTCAATGTTTTATTATGCATTAGCCAAGGATAATTAATTAGCTATTATAATGAGTTTAAGGCTGCATTATTGACCTGTTGTGATTACCCCCCCCCCCCCCCCCAACCTTTTGTAATTTAGCTCTTATTATTATTTATATCATTGTGCAGTTCATTATAATTATCAACCATATCCATTTTAGTTCCATGAAGACATCTTGTGCCGGACTTCACAATCATTATGAGGTAGCACATATATATAATGCCCCACAGCACTTAACAATTGCAATTCATGAGCAAACTCTAGAATTGCTATAGAACATCAACTACAGTGCTGAGCATATATATTTTTCTTATTGTCACAAGATGGGTGTCTATGGTATTACAATTACTGTTCTGTGTCCTACACAATTAAATCTTTTATCAATTGTGAATATTTCATCAAATTTAAATTACATCTGTATTTTTATGTTATAATCAATTAAGATGTTGAAAAAATATGAGCATATTAGCACATTTATATCGCTTTATAATCTAGAACCATCAGAAAACTCAACTGAGGAACTAGGCTGCTACCTGGTAGGAAAAGACGAAACTACCTGTAAAACAGAGTTTCACTGTCAAAGAAAAAAAACTAAGTTTCACTGTAGTCGTTTACGAAAGTTCACTGTAAAATAGATGAGATTTACAATGATTCATTGTAAACAAAAAAAACGGTGATCCACTGTCAAATTTAACTGAGATTCTCCGTGAATTCAAGGGATTCTTTTTACAGTGTATAGGCTCCCTTAGGCGACTTTGACTCCCCTAGAGAGGGGAGTCATTCTGGAGGGAACCTGCACTCCCTTTTGACGCTGTTTCTTTTCTCTATGAACACACAGGGACTGGTCATGTTGTTTCAACCTGTCAAAGGAGATTCTAATTCTCCTTTCCTGTATGGGTATGTGTAGTTATTATTCTTTTTAGTAAAGCTTGAGTGAGAACGAATGACATTTGTAGCATTTGTCTGTCACCTCCCCCTCCCCCCGCCCCCGCTGGCTTTACAAGTGCCCTTAGGTTTATAAACATAATGTCAGTTTATAATGATGTTTATAAGAAGTACACTTTGCACATCTATGTGTGTCCTTGAAGAAGAGACAACATGTGAAATGAACGCTGCCACCTCTTTATTTTACGTGAAGGCGTGATCGACTCATAGTCAGACTAATGTTTTACCACCCTCTCAGTATCATTGTATCTAAAGCAAAAAACAGGAGAGGAAGGTATTTCATTTCTAAGTGATTTTCTAAAAATGAATAGTATTATGCCTAGAAGATGAATGTTTTCATATCATTAATGAGTGCTTTCATTTTTATCGAAAAGTTAAAACGAAACTTGATTCACCTGTCGATGAAAGTGTGTGACATTTTCAGTGTTTTGCGAAATCAGAAACCTGACACCAACTCAAAGTGCGACTCCCGTCAGTTTATTTTCACTTCATGAGAAAGAAACATTTTGCACAACTTTTCATTTTACCTGGGTTAAAAGCCAGAACGTAAAAGCAATACATACTCGTACTACCTACTCAGGAAAATTACATCTTTCGTGAAAACAGTGAAAAGATAAACCGACAATATAATGGATAGCAGATGAATCTTTTATTGTATTAATTTTCACAAAGTGGGACATTTTCATTAATTAAACACAGAGATTGAGTTTTAAACCAAACCTGATGCGCCTTTGACAGGAAATCTGTTCTTAACTCGCCCATTCTCACATCTGCAGGCAATACGAGCCGGCCAGCGACGACATTCCATTTCCTCGTTTTCGCTGTTTTTGTTCGCTTTCTCATCATTTTGAGAAAACCATTGTTGGAGCCTATTTCCTTGTTTCTCCTTCTTCATTCAGCCCCACAAAGACCCGTCTCCAGGACGGGGGACATGTGAGACAACGTCCACAAATGATGTTGTCCATCTTTTATAACTTAAGCTCGCAGCAGGCTGTCTGGCCAGGAGGGTCTTTCAGAACAACTGACATGATCGTAAGCAAATGGTGCCGTGACGAAACCTGTTTCACAACCACTAGTAAAATTTCTTTCAAGATTTCCCGGTAAAATTTATAGAAAATAATTGAAAATACTAGATTTTGCCAGTTAGAAATACCCTCTTCAATGAGGACCCGAGATTTGTTCTACACTAGATGGTGAGAAAACATGTATGAAACTGGGATCGCGTTTACCTGGACCACTTGAAGCCCTATCTAGTGTAGAACAAATTTCGGGCCCTCATTGCAAATATTGGCCCGTTGATGAAAATCCATTGTGAAAGGAAATTTACGAGTGGTCGTGAAACCAGTTTCGTCACGACACCATTTGCCTATGACCACGTCAGTTGTTCTGAAAGACCCCCCTGAGAGACCGTGCTAACCTCTGACATCCTCATGTCATTTGTAAATGTTCGCAACACACAACTATGGTCATAAAGTCATGCACAAAATACAGCAATGGGGAGCAGAATATGACTTCCCTATTTATGTTTGCTTTCAGTGGTTTCAAACACAAGTCTCTAACTATAGGCACTGTAAGTTGTAGGGTGTACCATGAGGGGAGATTTATAATCCTACCTTCGGGCGATAACCATCTACGGACCGGCTTTTGTCTTAAAGCGACATGTGTCATCATGATGCACCCATGCAGCCGCAGCGAGTAACTCGCCGGTGCTGCTTAGGCGCATCATGCCAACCTTTCAGGAGTGTATCAACCCCATGTAGAGGGTCGGCTAAATGCATGAATGCAGCACTGGGGAGTTACTCGCGAGTGGAGATTTATCCTCCAACCTTCTTCCTGGCAGGTTTCCCTTTACCTCTGTTATAGTCTATAACAGAGGCCCTGCCCCACACATACCATTATCCACAATCTATGGGTGCCTGTGTGGTACCCTGTGGTAGGGCTCCATACCAATCTCTCAATGCACCCTGTCCTGTGGCCCCTGGGTCCCCCCTAGGCCAAATTTAAAAAAAGGTTTTCAGGTAACATGGGCAGAAAGTCTAGGGTCGGTAGGTCAGATTGCTTTTTCCCTTTTCTCCTTGTTCTTTTTAAATCCCTCTACCATACCTTTAAATTGAACAAAAAAGTGCAAAAATGGGAAGATTTTTCCCAAATTTTTGTAAGCCTAAAATTGACCCCAAAAAAGTGTAAAAATATAAAGGTTTCTTCAAAATTGCATTTAAAAACAGGTTCGGCCCTGTTTTGATAGGCTCGGTTGGGTGACCTGAAACAAACCTTTTTTTTTTGGCCCTAGCTCCCCTTGCCTCCCCCTGGTGACCCTGTCCCCCCCACCCCTGACCACCCCGCATGGCCCCGCATTACCGCAGTCAATGTCCTAAAGTGCCCGGGCGGCGGGAAACGCCACAACTACCTTTTACCGCCCACGGCAACCGCTACAGACTCTGTACCGTATTCTACGTAATAAGCGCACATGCTCTTATCAAGTTCTTGTGGACACATTTTAGTAGATAAGAGTTTGATTGAGGTCAAAAATTGAGATTAATTTGTGTCATTTATAGACTAAAAATCGGCCTAAAAAGGGGCGTGCGTGCTCATTTGGGGATGTTACGCTACGATATTACCATAAATACGGCATTTGCGCGTATTAAAGCGCCTGTGCACTTATCAATTTCAACTTAGCTTTATTTACCCCCCCCCCCCCATCTTAGTACATTGTAAAAACAAGACCGTGCTGAGTCAAAATCTGAAAATAGTGAATTAATCTGATTTTTGATACCCATGTATCCCTACACATGACTCCAGAAAATGGTGAAACGCGGGGGTTGCAGCAGTGCTGAAGAAGAGGGGTGCTTGGGACATAGCACAGTACCAGTGCCCCAGGTCCGGTAAATGGAGGAAAACCCTCCCCAGAGCCGTTATTTACACCAGTGTTAATTTTCACAACGCAGGTAGGTGTGAAAACACTGCAGGGCTAGAATTAGCAACGGTTTTGCTTGTAGCATAAACACTGCAGGGCTAAAATTAGCAACGGTTTTCTTGTAACCCATTTGCTGAATTTTCTATCAATTTGCTGTTAAATGTATATATCCCATAAGATAGATTAGTGTATGCTCTTGAATCATACATGGGGAATAGTGAATCATACAGGTGATTGCCATGAAATCACATATAAATAAGCTTTTTCTATAGACTTTCCCTCTGTGCTCCTCCATTTCACCCTGTGGGCAGTGAGCCCTGCAGTGTTTTCACACCTACCTGCGTTGTGAAAATTGACACTGGTGTAAATAAAGGCTCTGGGGAGGGTTTTCCTCCATTTCCCGGACCTGGTGCCCCCTCCTGGGTGCACACCCTCCGCCCACAGCAGAGGCCCCTTTCCAATCGCTCCCTCCACCACGGGGTGTCAGTCCTTATCTGTTTATCCCCCTGACCCTACACCCTGCACCCCTGTACCCAGTATTGACTCCCCCTGAGTGCCTTCTGCTCCCCTTCCTCCCATATGTGCCTTGATGTTACTCCTTCTTGGCGTCTTCACATTTCTCACCATCTCCTTTCATACAATGAATTTATCTCTATCCTCTGAAATCTCAGAAGAACGATCTCCATGAATGCTCCCCCCCCCCCATAACACTGTGCTATGTCCTCACGATTCATGAAGATTCCTTAGGGTCGGCATGATGTGTGAAGGCAGAACTGGAGAGTTATTCGCCAGTACTGCATTCATGAATCGTGTTGATAAATGGCATAATGCACTATGTGGCCCTTAAATGGTTAACACTACACACACAGAAAAGTGACCCTCAGGTGAGGGTAGTTTTAGCGACAATGACTCTCACTTTTCTGAGGGTGTACATACCTACAACCTCCTTGTGGTGACAACAGTCACCCCACGTGACCTGGGTTTGGTCACGTGGTGGCTTTGTCTACGTCACACCCTGACGTGAGAGAATGGGGACGTGCGGGATTTGACGTACGTCAGGACGGGAGTCGAGGCACGTCACGGACGCAGCCTGGGACAGGGGGTGGGAGCAGAGGGATATGGTAACCATTTAACCCTTTAAGGACGGATGTTGCTAAAAATGGCATTTGTTGTCATGGTGCACCAACGCAGCCCCGCCGAGTAACTCGCCGAGGCTGCATTGGTGCATCATGCCGACCCTTCGGGAGTGTCTCAACCCTGTGGGGTCAACATGATCGGCATGATGCTTGAGTGCAGCACTGGCGAGTTACTTACCAGGGCTACATAAATAAATGCATGATGCCGACAAAGGGGGCAGAGCATATTAAAGCACTCTGCTGTCCTTAGAGGGTTAATGTACGGGGGTTTGGTGTGTGTACTACAGACAGTGGTCCATTTCAGGGTTGGGGGATACAAGTGTCTGCGCGTGCTGGGGAGGTAGGAGCGAGGTGTATTTGTGTGCTGTCTACATCGGGCTCACCACAGGCCTTAACAGAACAGCATGCTGGAATGGTGAGTGTAATGTTGTAGTATCCACAGACCCAAAAGGTATGACACTCTCCCTTCACAGCAAGCACATGTGGACAGTTAATATAACCACAGTGAAAGATTTCAGAAAAGACAAGTAGGCCTACATTTAAGTGTCATACATCTGAGTCACCATACACTACAGCGGATACACTTACCGTATCTGCTGTTTCAGCGCACTTGCACCTATAATGTTTCACCTACCCTTTGCCCTATTCTAAATCAGGACCTGCGTTTATAGATGTCACTAATGCAGGGCCTGCGGTTATTTGAGATCCATAATTAGTAGATAGTATCATTCCAATGCCCCCTTTTGCCCTGTGTTAAATTGGAACCTGTACTGAAACGGTGGGATACAGTCCCAGCCTGGTACGCTGCCCCGTTACAGCCTGTGGGGCCCCCAGTGTGGGAAGCAATCAGGCAGGCTTTAGTAGGCTGTAGGGGCAATTTTAGGGGTTTGAGATAGTTGGTGTGTGTGCTTTAGAGGAGAGTGAGAAATGGCCAATGGTTATGGGAAAACCCCTATAATGCTCAACCAAAACCCCTGTACCCTTCAATCCTCACGTAGAAGGACCGGCTGGGGATACATCGGGAGTACCCAATGAGCCCCCACGTCAGGGGAGCCACTACCCCCACCGTTTTCTATACCATTTTCCCACTCTCCGTACTACTTTGTATTGACAGGGACTACTTAATGTTGGCGGAGGCTTTTCCTCCCATTATAGTACTTCAGTGAGTAAACATGCGACCACTGACCAGGTCACAGAGTGGTACCAATGCCTACAAACCCTCTCTACACACCTGGTCGTATCTTAGTGTTATCTGTCTCCTCTTTACCCTGCTTTCTGTCTCACCCTTTAAGGACGGCATGATGTATCAAGGCATCATGCCCTTGTTGGTCATGATGCATGAATGCAGCCCTGGTGAGTAACTCGCCAGGGCTGTATTCAAGCATCATGCCGACCCTATGGGAATGAGGCACTCCCGAAGGGTTGGCATGATGCATTAATGGGGTTGCATTGGTGCATCATAACGACAAATGTCACATTTTGCTGTCCTCAAAGGACTAATTTAACACATGTACGCTCTCCTTCATGGTCGCTATCCTTCATTAATCAGGTACTAGTACTTCTATTGGCTGTTGTGACAGGTGACATCCATGCTGATTGTAATTGCTGCCTGTTGATCGTCCAATTACTTTGGGAATTCACCGCCGCCTGCCACCTTGTTTCTAGTTCAGCTTCATTATCATGAATTCTAACAACTCTCAATCTCTCAGAATATGGTCTATTTTAGGGCCGACCTACATCTCCTTGGTGGGCAATATTGAAGTTATTTCAAAAGAATTCTACCCGCAAGTTGTACGTGAAACAACCTCAGCTTTGATTCGATATCAAACATGCCTACATCCTAAGGATGCAGGTTATAAATACAAGAATTTTTATCACTATAGATCAGTAGTAGAATAGAAATTTTCAAACCCAAGAACAGGTTATAATATTTTTTTTGAGTTGGGGGTGCGGGTTATACACGAGATGCGGCTTATACGCAGAAATTTAAGGTAGCTATTGTAGCATTACAGCTTCTCATAGGGTCAGTGAAATGAATAAGAAGGACCCCCTGCCCTCGCAGCATAGCACCACGTATTGGTAGGACACTCTACGTATTGACCAGTACCGACCACCAGGGGGCACCTTAAACCTCTCTTTGATCACGTGACCTCCTCAGGGACCACTACGACCTTGACCCATTACACACAGTGACCTTGACCCTCAGGGGTCACTGTGAAGGTCAGGCGGGGTCAAGGTCGTGACGGCAGCAGTGGGTGTCTGGAGGCAGTGTGGTGGCCACCTGTTGGCATTTACACACACTACACTGTAAAAAATATTCCGTAGAAAAAACGGAGAAGCACTGGCATCAAAAGGAGCCGGGAAACCCACGTTTTTTATGGAATTCCGTTTTTGAAAGTCACCGTTTTTTTAGGGAATTCCGTTTTTAGAAGTCACCATACTTTTTACGGAATTCCCCTGTTTCATTTAGTGTTCATATCAGTGTACAGTTCATTATAATTATCAACCATATCCATTTTTGTTCCATAAGACATCTTATGCTGGGACTTCATGATTACTATTAAGCACATACACAGCACTTTATAATCACAATTTATGAGCAAACATTACTCTAGAATTGTTATAGAACACAAAACTACAGTGCTGAGCCTATATATTTTTCTTATTGCCACAAGATGGGTGTCTATGGTATTACAATTACTGCTTGGTGTCCCACACAATTGAATCTTTTATTGATCGTGAATATTTAATCAAATTTAAATTACATCTGTATATCTACCTTATAATAAATTAAGATATTGAAAAATGTTAGCATATTGGCATATTCATACTGCTTTAGAACCTAGAACCTTCAGAAAACTATCCTTAGGAACTAAGCTGCCACCTGGTAGGAAAAGATAGAACTACCCAGAAAACAGAGGTTCACTGTAAAAGAAATAACGGAGTTTCACTGCAATGGATCACGGATTTTCACTGTAAAATAGAGGAGATTTACAGTGATTCACTGTTATCCAAAAAACGGTGATACACTGTCAAATTTAACTGAGATGCTCCGTGAATTCAAGGGAATTTTTTTACAGTGTATACAACTACTTCTGCACAGATGGAAGAAAGCTGCCATTTCACTTGTGCACCAGAGCTATTCATGGTATGGGCACAAGTGAGTGAAAAGGCAGAATCTCCATAACCAAAATGTCACTCCCTGGAACTAGAATTTAGGGAAAAAGAAAAGAAACCATGCCATAAAATCCACCATTGTAAGTATGCTAGCTATGGCACTAAGAGGATGGGTGGATTGGTGGATTTTTCTCCATTTATTTTGTAAGGAGGGGCTGGGGGTTATGGAATGTGATATATCTAATAATGGCCACACTCCCAGGACAGAATGCAGCAGAAGAACACGTTTTACAGCAGTGTGAAACAGTGTATAGTGCTGCACTAGCGTTTCCCACACAAGAATGCGGGTCTCTCCTTTTTGTCAACACAAAGTCGGGTGACCTTAAACACATGGTTATATTTGAATTATAGACGTGGTCCCACAACCCAGAATAGTTACAAACGTAGTACCCCCCCCCCCCCCCACCCCCATCTGGTATGGTAACAGGCAATGTAGACGTAATTATAACAGTCCACAATCCACACTTCACACCGTTATAGCCTCATTTAACCCTTTAAATGCCACATATTGCTTAAATGAATTATGCTCTTTGTTATCATGATGCATTAATGCAACCCTAGCCAGGCCTGTAACGTACCAGGGCTGCATTCAAGCATCATGCCGACCCTACCGGGCTGATACACTCCCACAGAATAGGTATGATGTACTAATGCAGCAGTGGCGAGTTACTTGCTGCAGCTGCGTTGGTGCATCATGACAATAAATGTTGTTTTAGGACAACACCCTGTCCTTAAAGGGCTAAGAAGCAGACAAACTAATCCAATTAGCGCCACCTCCCGCCTGCCCACCGCACTACCGGCCCTCAAGGTGCAGTTATTATAACCCTTTACAGTCCACAAGACCCCAAGTTGTCGTAACGACTGATTTGTCTCCATGATGCACTCCCACAGCCTGCGGGTAACTCACCATCACTGCATCGGTGCATCATGACATCCCTTCAGGAGTGTATCCACCATGGTGGGTTGACATGATGCATGAATGCAGCACTGGTGAGTTACTCGCCAGAGCTGCATTCATGCATCATAACAACAAAGGGGTATCTGGTACAAGCACTATGCTGCCCTTAAAGGGTGCTACCCCAGGGGAAATTAATTAAAGTGGTCGTTATAAGGTGCTCAGAGGTTCTCGCCGTAACCTAGATTGTCTGCTTTTTGTGGGTTACCTAGAAGTGCAGCTCCTGGGGGAGAGTAGCCATGTAAGGTCTGTCATTCTGAGACAAATATCAACAAATTTCCTCTCTGAGGGATTCAAATTTGTAGCAGAGGCGTCACTCTCCCAGCATAGTCTTAGTCTAGACCCAAACCCAGTTGCATAAATTAACATTCATTATGGTTAAAGATGGCTGTATTAGTACAGAGTGGTATTTGGCTCATGTGGCGCCATCTCGTTACAGAATGGCGTCTGTGGTTTGGGGAAGGACGTAGGGCTCAGGTGAAATAACACCTGGAGAGTGACAAAAAAGGAGTCTTGTAAATGAGGAAATTAATTAATTGGAAGATATGGAGATCAATTTAAAAAGAATTGCTGTGGAGTCGGGAGAGGAACGAGATAATATGTCTCGAGGTAAAATACACGCGAGGAAATGCGACCCGCGGACGGGTAAAAATAAAAAACCAGGGAGTGTCACTTGATTAGCAGTGTCTGGTGTTGAATCAGGTCACGAGGTGGCAGCACTAGCGTGTGGGCCCAGTGGTGTTGACCCTATGAGGACAGCATGATGCATTAATGCATCATGGCCTAGTCGTCATGATGCATGAATGCAGCCCTGGTGAGTAACTCGGCAGTGCTGCATTCAAGCATCATGTCGACCCTACGGGTTGAGACACTTCCAAGGGGTCGGCACGATGCTACAAAGTACAATACAACACTGGCGAGTTAGTCGCCGGGGCTGCCTTGGTGTATCATGATGACAAATGTCACCTTTCAGCGACATGCGTTCGGGAGTGTATTAAACCTACAGGGTCGACATGATGCATTCATGCCGCACTCGCGAGTTACTCACCCGGGGCTGCATTCATGAATCACACAAACAAAAGCCACATAGCACATTAAAGGGTTAAGCAAGGGCCCGATGCAGTGGAATTAAAACCTCCAATTGCCTATTGCCCGGAGATCGCCTGCCACTGAAATCACAAGCTGCGCTCTCAAGCCGCGGTAGCAAAAACTATGATGAGTGATGAAAGAAATAAAAGCGGATAAAAAAGGGCGTAATAAAACGCGGGTACAGATGATGGTATCGTGCAAGGCCTTGGTTATGGCGGCCATTCTATAACATGAGAGGTATGCTTTTTTTTGCCCTCACTCACATTTTGTTGCGTGCCTTCGCGGTAAAACTACAGTCAATTACTTCCAACTTCCCTCTGTCATTCCAACTGGGCCCACCTACTGCCAAGAATATTCATATTGCTTGAGAATATTTTTGAGCTGTGTGCAAAAAAATGGCCAAACTTAAAATACGCTGCCATCTTGCAACATTATCTTGAAATGCTTCATGGTGTATTTTAAGGGTAGGTTAAGCTATAATTGACCACATACCTTGAGTGGGACTCCTAAATGTGTAGTTGTTCATGGATGAAAGACTCCTTTTTTCTCTTGTTTCTATGAAATAATTGCTACTCACTATTATACACAAATAGAGGGCTTGGTCTGCTCGGATACATAGAAATGAAAGTATCCAACTCAATGATTGTGGTCGACTATATATGAATCAACCCTACTTCAAATATGACAGCCAAGGTCCTATTCATGGCGAGAAAGCTACCTTAGAACCAATTTGATATTGGATATACATGTGTCTGTGCCAGCGTATATGGGCACCAGACAAACAAAAGAAGGAGAGAAAAGAGGAGAAAACGGGTCTTTCAAGATGGTGTTGCGTTCTTTATAACGCCCTCAAACATTCCTCCACCAAATACTCCTATAAACCACAGCTCAACTCTTTCATGCGGCTACAGTACAAACAAAGGAAGGGGAACACCGAGCAGAACACCGAGCAGCTCACAGCCCGACACCTGGTACCCCCTGCGTGACTCACAATAGGCACATTACAGCCTGATAGTTAGGCCGCAAGGCGACATGACGGCCTAAGGGGACAGCCTAACCCTGTTAGAACCGCATAGCGCATTAATGCGACTTAGGCGAGTGAGGCGAGTTACTCACTAGGGTTGCATTCATGTTTCATGTTGATCCTAGGGGTGTCGATACCCTCCCAAAAGCTCGGCATGCTGCATGAATGCAGCCCTGGCGAGTTACTCACCAGATCTGCATTCACATCATGAACACCAAGGGCATGATGCTTTAAAGCACTATGCATCCCTTAAAGGGTTATTAAAGGGGGACATTAGGCCTAAGGAGACAGCCTAAAGGGGGACATTTAGGCCTGCAGCGGCCTGACAGGCGGGGACGGCCTCAGGTTGCTGTCAGCCTCGGTTTGATTGCCGACATGCATTCTGGGTAATACAGGACGAGCAGCTCACTGAGCAGTACACGAGCTGCTCGCCAGGGGGCGCCATGGTCGGGGTAACTCTTTAACGGTAGCATAGTGCATTTAACTGCTCAATGCTGTGTGTATGATGGATGCATGAATGCATCATGTCAACCCTACAGGGTGATGCACTCTTGAAGAGTCGGTATGATGCACCAACGCAGTGCCGGTGAGTTACTTGCAAGCGCTGCAATGGCTTATCAAAGCAACAAATAAACATGAAGCCTTAACTTAATGCTTTATGACATCATGCTGTCCTGAAAGGGTTACTGAGTAACTCAGGGAGGGGGGGGGAGGGGGGGGGTGACCCGAGCTGCTCCCCACAGGTCACCTACAGATAGGGAGTGTGTGGAGTGGGGGAGGGGGGGGGGGGTAGCATGCGGCATGCTATTATAACATGGACCCATGATAACTGCTATTACAGGTGGGCGAGGGGGGCTGAGAGGGGGGAGAGGGGAGAGCAGAAAAGTACCAGGGAGCGCAGTCCAGAGGACAGGGAGAGGGAGAGGAGAACATTTTCGTGAGAAGGAAGGGGCAAAGTTGGATAACAGGCAAGAGGAAGTCAGGGTACAGGACACGATGGACAGGGAAGGGAGGCCAGGAAAGGGAGGGTAGATATAGATGGAAAGACAATGGAATTGGTGAGCTACATATATGTGACAGGGCGGCTTATGCAGGAAGGGGCAGACTGGGAAACATCAGAGACAAAACACCCACACAGCCATGTATGAGAGAGTGAGTAGTATATGGACTGTGTATTGGGAGCAGGGACTGCATGGCCGTGGGAACAAGGGAGAGACCCGGTACGTGTTGGGGGTGGAGGGTGGGTAGGAAGCAGTGAGGCGGAACTGTTTGTTTTAGACCACACCTACCCCCCCCCCCCCTACTAGAGCTGCTCCGTACGCCGTGAGCAGATCGTTGAGCTGCTCCATATGCCATAAATAGCTGCACAGGGAGTGGCACTCCCACCGAGGTATATAGTACAGTGAGTTCTGTAACCGTTTTTGAGTCTAGACCAAGATTGTATTAGAAGAGTGTGCCTGTGCCACCTGTTATGTAAGCTACACTGGGCCCCTGTACCTCTCCTTTTCTCAGTGTACTGGTCACCACAGACGCTCTGGGTGTCAGGTTTCATTTCTCCATTTTGGTCAATGGATTGACTGTGATGAGACATACTGTTTAAGGACGCATGTCACTAAAATATCATATTTGTCATCATGATGCACCAATGCGGCCCCAGCGAGTAACCCGCCGGTGCTGCATTGGTGCATCATGATGATCCTTCGGGAATGTTTCAACCCGTAGGGTCGGCATGGTGCATGAATGCAGCACTGGCGAGTTACTCGCCAGTGCTGCATTCAAGCATCATGCTGACCAAGGGCATGATGCATTAAGGTATCATGCCGTCCTTAAAGGGTTTAATCGGTCAGTGTTTGTGCAGGTCTCGTGCCGTATAACGAGACTCCGGGGGCCGCTAAAACACGTCACCGGCACGTGCATGGACGGTATGTGGGTTTATCTATATCCCCAGGAGAATGTGGACAGGAATGAATAACCCTCCCCCCCCCCATGCCCCCCTCCCTCTCTCTAAATAGCTACAGATCTAGGCTTTGCCACTCGCACATACCCCAAGAACTTACACTATATAATTGTAAATAGTTAACCCGAAAATGCCATCTTTTGTACTGCAAATTTACAGTAAATTCGACAAGATTTCTTTTGTCGTTGCCAAGGGCCTGTATCATGCACCAATAATTAGGTTTGTTATTATTTTTTCCCCATTTATCTTGGGTAGGTGGGCGGGTTGGGTAATGTCATTTAGTTTCTCTTAAAAGTCCAACGAGTAGTATAGCACAT